>JAOTON010000200.1:0-600000 GCA_034440635.1 Lepas anatifera
ACATGCAGGGACAATCAGAGACATACAGAAAAGTACACAGACATCCAGGCAAACAGTCAGACAGATATACAGACAAATGCAGACAGACAGAATCAGTCAGCCAGTCAGTAAGCCAGGTCAGGTCAGGTCAGGTCAGGTCAGGGCAGGGTCAGGCAGGCAGGCAGGCAGGCCGGCAGACAAGACGACAGACAGACAGACAGACAGACAGACAGACAGACAGACAGACAGACAGACAGACAGACCAGACAGAGAGACAGACAGACAGAGAGACAGAGACCGACAGACAGGACAGACAGACAGACAGACAGACAGACACAGTCAGTCAATGATCAGTCAGTCAGTCAGTCAGTCAGGTCAGTCAGTCAGTCAGTCAGTCAGTCAGTCAGTCAGTCCAGTCAGTCAGTCAGTCAGGTCAGTCAGTCAGTCAGTCCAGTCAGTCAGTCGGTCAGTCATTAGTCAGGTTCAGTCAGTCAGTCAGTCAGTCAGTCAGTCAGTCGGTCAGTCAGTCGGTCAGTCGGTCGGTCAGTCAGTCCAGTCAGTCCAGTCAGTCAGTCAGTTCAGTCAGTCAGTCAGTCAGTCAGTCAGTCAGTCGAGGTCAGTCAGTCCAGTCAGTCAGTCAGTCAGTCAGTCAGTCAGTCAGTCAGTCAGTCAGTCAGTCAGTCAGTCAGTCCAGTCAGTCAGTCAGTCAGTCAGTCAGTCGATGTCAGTCAGTCAGTCAGTCAGTCAGTCAGTCAGTCAGTCAGTCAGTCAGTCAGTGAACAGAAATTCTGTGGATGGGGCACTTTCCCTCCACTGGTGCTTAAAAGGAATGTGGCACCTTCAAAACATGATTTTAAATGAGATAGCCAAGTTTTAAAGCAAGTGAGAAAACCCAGTATTCCATTTATCATTTGTCTTGGAGCTCAATATTTCAGTAGAAAAAGCTAAAACCTACCTGACACCAGCCCCCTCATCAGCCCCCACCAGGGCCGGCCATTGTGAGCTTCCGGGGTGATGACATATGCTGACGCTCACAATGAGCATCAGCGGAATCGAAGCCCTTAAAGCGTTTCAAGTATGGTAGTGGCTGCCAGATCATGTCATCCACAGGCAGATATTTATTTTCATAGAGGAGTATTTTTTAACAACAAAATATTGAGCTTATTGAACATTTTTCACAGAAATCATGAGTGGTTTCATTATTTTTGGCTAAAAGTACTCCTAATTGCACTAAATTCCACGATTCGACCAAGGTGCCAAATTCCCATTAAGAATGTTCATTTCACACCAGTTTGCAAAGTATGACATTTCTGACGACATCTCGTCAGTGTGAGTGCCTCTTAGAGATAGAAGCAAGTGGTGCAAATTGTATCAACCTGGTGCGAATTTGTAAGACTGGTGAGAGGAAGGAGACAATTAAACCAAACAAATACTAAAATGGTTATTAAGACAGACGAGGTGGCTTGAGAAAGTCCCTTAGTAATAAGAGGTAGCATTGCATTGGATGGGTAGGAATGGGTGGGTTTTCTCCCATGTATATGAAACATTTCTGCAACTTCTTGGAGGCTGGTGGTGAGAGAATTTTAGATGGCTGGTGTGACTCGTCCGGCCTGTTGCCATACTTTGCAGGCTGGATTTTTACACAACAGGAGAGTATCTGGAAAACAAAAAATTACATGCCTATGTCCACTTCAGGGTCATTTTCTGCCACAAAATTTTCTTACCTGCCCCTAAAAGGGGCAAAAGCAGCCCCAAACTGGTGGGTCAGCCTCTCTCGAGGCTGCCCCAACAGGACGTCAAAACTTCCCACCTTCGGAAAAGTGGGAACCAGCTTCATTCCCTTAAGCTGTTGATCACAATGTATATAATAAACATACTGTACCAAGCCTTATAAAGTTCACAACCCAATAAAGTAGGGACTGGGTCCTCAACTCGTTGTTCCCCACCTGCTTCAAAAAACATTGACGTACACTGTGCAGAGATATTGTACAAAATCCTGACTTAGTCTGGTGATGGCTCATCATGAGCTCAATGACGGCGCAAATGAGAGGCACCGGGAATACGTAAAAATACCTGTACACCTAGGGTATTCCAAGGTAATCATGTGGCCTTCCATCTGGCATGCAAATTCCCTTGACAGAGCATAACACGTATAGGTACCTTCCATTCTGACCTCTAAATCTACCAGCCAGGGTTAAGTAGAAAATACAATGTTACATACTCAGACTATGCTTTAAATAATCGCTTACAGCCTGTATTGAAATCCGTAATGATCCCTAGTAAATTGTGAGACAGGCCGAAGCAATCAAGCAACCCCTCGCGCTCACCTATGCGCTTCCAAAATGGCGTATTCAAAGCCGTGGACTTGCTGGAAGCTTCCTTTAATTCAGTCCACCTCTTTTCTGAAACGCATTTCCGCTCCAGCAACGCTAGAAACCCTTGCAGTATTTATGACCTATTCGTCATAAAAACGGCGGTGTTTATGACGCATCCGTCCTAAACACCGCTTCCTCTCATATGACCTATTCGTCATAAATACCGCGGTGGTCGTGTTGAAAACATACTGGATACAGATAAAAACTCTGTTCTCAAAAACAACAATATAATATAAAGCTAAGAATAAATTTGTCTACAATATTGTACGATAGGAGAATTTATGTAAAATATATATTAAATATTTTGTTTTAGGCAATATTAAAATAATATACCGTGAGGTACTAGTAGGTGCCAGGGCCCTAAAAGATAGATGCATGGTAGGAAACGGGCCTTGGGTAAAGGAAATCCTTAAATGCAAGAGGCTTCCATATCTTTGTGCTGCCTACAATTGACTCGTACAAAGCCAGAAGTAAGAAATCTCAATTTTGATTTGCTGACAAAACCATGTATCAAGATTTGCCCAATAAATGCCAGGTCTTCTGTCCGCAAACCAGCACTGGCAAGGCCGGGCAAGGCATCGAACTCGACAGAACGCTGACCTAGTGAATTTGACATATCTAGCGCACAATATACTTTTAAATATTTTATAGGTAAACTTGTAATATATGTTTGTTGCCGGTTTCAGTTTATGTGTGATGTGTCTATCGCACGCGTTCATTCATTGACATATACCACCTAAACGCGTTCGTGCACACTACCTAACTATATCAAGCTTATATTGACGCTGGGTTTATTTCTGGGTAAGTAAGTAGGAAGTTACAAGGCCCACAACCACTTTTAAAGAAATTGGCTTATTAAGGGAATTCTTAAGGGTGAGAGCCATTAGCAGATCCATGGAGTCCCATTGGCGGACGCAGGGGGGCCCATACCGGCCATGGCCCCCAAAGCGCTGGAGGGGGCCAAACTATCTTTTGGCCCCCCAAATGCCAGGAAGTTTAAAAAAGTATTTACACTAGGTCTGTAGAGAAAAAATTTCGCTCGACCCCCCGGAGAGCGATCATGTACTTGGAGAGGTAGCGTATAGTATAAGCCTTATACTAGGTCTGTCAAGCACTGAAAAAGGTGTTTACACTAGGTCTGTAGAGCAAAAAATCTTCGCTCCCACCCCCTCCCCTCAGGAGGAGAGGCAAACATGGGTTTGCCCCCAAAACTCGGGTCTGTGTCCGCCCCTGTGGAGTCTAAATAGCAATTACTCCTGAAACCATAGACAGTAAGTAAAATTTTTGCCATATTTAATGTATGCACCAACTGGTGTATGTTTTTGCAGCTGCCCAAACCCTTTAATTCATACACATACATTAGTTCTTCGTAACTGCAAAGATTGTCCTGCATGCATGCCCTATATCTCTTGGCCCATTAAAATAATGTTAAGGTGGGCTGGATGGGGGAGCAGCACTGCATGACAACAATAAAAGAATATCAAACTTTTAGAACAAATCTGGCAGCCGCATTCACACCACACATGTTAACACGCGCATTGACGGGGCGGGTACCCGCCCCCCTCGGGTTTTTCGGAGATAGTAGAAAAACGGCAGCGTGTAGCGCCGCCGTACTTGGTATACCTTTTCCCTCATCATTTTTACAACTTTTGTGAAAATTTTAAGGTTAGGTCATCTCAGGTCAGGTCACCAGTACAGGTCAAGTGACCCAACCTCAAAAAAAGTTTAAGATAGCATAAGTCGGAGCAGGGTGAACTTATCCGATTGAAACTCATATCACATAATGGCCCCACCGAGTTCTCTAACATATGTTCCGGTATTTTTGATATCGATGACCTAAGGTCAGGTACGAGGCATGACCTATCCATTGGAAATACATGGGAAAAATGGTTTTTACGGAATAACTCAGTAACGGATGGTGATAGAGCATTTATTTAAGCTGCATGAGACTCGCCTGGGCTTTGCGGTTCTAATGATATGCATTTTATATAATTTGACCCTGACCTGACCTCAGGTCAGGTCAAATCCTCGATTTGACCTAGCAAGGGCAAATTATATATCATTCGATTCGGCTTGCTGAGAGGATTCATATACTTCCAAGTCGTTTTGCTCTATCTTTACTTGTTCAGATGTAATGCCTGAAAAACTGAATTTTACATGTTATCCCTATGACGGGCATGTTTTGACCTCTCGTGACCTTAAATGTGACCTGACAAAAAAATGGTTCGAATGTTTTCGATGGAGAAGTGGATGGGCAGCCCAACACCGTTTACCGTTTTTCGCTACCTACCGTGGTTCTCGAGATCTTAGGGGGCGGGTACCGCCCCGTCAATGCGAAGGTGGCTCAGACCCCCGTCAATGCGCGTGTTAAAGCAGGAACTGCATCCTTTCGCATAAGAAAAGCTCACACACACATTCAGGCCAAACCCCATGGATCTGTACAACACATGTAATGACAGAGTATCAATATCCAGTGTGCAAAGTATGGCGTTTCGACTAGATCTCGTCGGTGCAAGTGCCCTTGGAGACAGGAGTGAGTGGTGCGAATTTTATCAGCCTGGTGTGAATTTGCGAGACTGGTGTGAGGAAGGTGACTTAAATGGAAAATGAATGACTTAAATGAAAGCAAGGAAGGTGACTTAAACCAAACAAATAATGGCTGAATGGTTATTAAGACACAGGAGACGCTGGTGATGGCTTTTTTAGGCGACTTTTAGATGGCTGGTGCGACTTGTCTGGCCTGCTGCCATACTTAACAGACTGGATCAATATCATAACTCGACAGCACCTATGATGGTTTGAGTGGAAGCAAACAAGTGTGAGTTGGTGTGCAACCATTCAAGGGGCCGGCCCCCGTACTGCTCCATGCATGGAAAAAATGGGGCATTATTGTCCTTCCCTATGTGTCTCACTTCCTCAGGGCACAGGGTCTGGGTCGCTGCCCCCTCATCGTTGCTAGTCACAGCAGAGGGAGATATTCAGGGTAAGCACCATGGTAATGGCAAGTAATTTTTCTTCCCCTGAGTGGAACATGTAAAGGCCCCGCTGCCTCCTCATCGTTGCTAGTCACAGCAGAGGGAGATATTCAGGGTAAGCGCCATGGTAATGGCAAGTAATTTTTCTTCCCCTGAGTGGAACATGTAAAGCCCCCGCTGCAACAGCAGCACTCAAACGATGGTAACTACCCGTGAACAGCTCCAATTGGCAGCCACGTCCAAGCACTCCAAGCACCATGGTGCAGCAACAACTACACCACACACCTGACCTGTCACAGGAGTTAGCTGCACGCTCTGCATGGAAGCCCGGCCCTGCACTTTTGGTCGGTAGTCTGTCCACAGGCTGACGCCGGCCCAGTCGAGGGGAGATGCGCCAATCAACCTTGACAGAAACATGTCAGCTAATCAGATGTCTGAGCTGAAACCAACTTCATGGGGCAGCATGCATAAGCTAGCTATCCAGCTGTTGGAACCACCGGAGGCACCCTCATATTCCCGAGCTGCAGGTGGACCCCAAGCAGAGGCACCATATCAGAAGCAGATGACAGCTGCCAGGTGTTCGCCATGTGTCACATCAGTAGCAGTCACATCAGTCATCATGTCACATCAGTAGCAGTGGACTCTGCCCGGGAGCCGGGTGTGACGACATCGGCCGGCGGCCCAGCCACAGCAACACGGCCCACTCAACCCAGCAGTGGTGTGCCAATCCAACTTCGAAAGTCATGCATCAGCAGAGTCAGACGGCTGGGCCGAGACCAGCTTCACAGAGACCAGCTTCACAGGGGAGTATGCTCGACCCGGCCACCCAGCAGTCAGCATCATCGGGGACGTCCTCGCTCCTCAAGCTGCAGGCGGCGGCCAAGCAGAGGTGCAACAGCAGGTGCGCAGACACACCTTCCGGTCGATGTAGGCGCCGGCCGCCCAGAGCGCCCGCCATCTGTGAGAAGGAGGAGCCTTATAAGTGACAGGGTTTGGGGCAACTGAGTGCCTAAACATCTTTGGGATCCAGTATCTTTGGGTCCCAATTTCGCCGATAAAATCATTGAATAATCTAAATTGTAGTACTTTTGTTTTTATTCACTTAGGTAATATACTAATATATTTTCCCAAAAATATAAAAAGAAAGCAGTTTCGAGTCAATTACGGTAACTGCCATGGCAGAACCAGGGTGGTACAACTGCCTTTTCAGTATGATTGTATCCATACATGTATATTCGATTTCAATGTATGGCCTCGCATGTTTCTGAACAAGAGAAGAGAATAACAACGGAATGAATGACCAGCCAGAAAGGGAACATGACACCCATAAGACACATGCAGAGTAGACATGGGAATTTGGTATGGATATGGAAAGGCATCAAACGAGTTGATAATTTGTCTGTCCGGTCCGGACGGGCACTGAGTGGTCCATGACGGGGAGGGAGGTCTCGGCTCGGTCCGTAGAATGGCTGGCTGCGATACCGGTGGCAGGGAGCGGTGACGCCGACGGCGAACTCCCAGCGAGCCAGAGCGCAAGCGGGGCCAGACATCCGTAGAACGCAAGCTGCAGAATCTGGCAGGCGACTTAGGTGTTTGAGGCAGCTCAAAGCCTGCCCCGAGGACTGCGTGTTTTCCTCGAAACATTCCCAATTTCCATGTTATGTTGTGACACAAGTATTGGACAACTAGTATAAAACGCTGCTGGTTACCTGGTAATATTGAATCTATGGGTGAAATGGGTCCGGTAGTCAGGAGACCGCGTTTTGTGTCCGCATGTTATGGCTCAAAACGAAAATATAGCCTTTTTCTGAAAATCCATTATGTTATCTAAAGCGGAATGCGGCTCACCTGGAGTTGGCCTAAGCTTCGCGTGTAATTACAAGCCTGGCGCTAGTGTGCCGTTCGCAGCAGTTAGCGCTGTTTAGCGTCATCATCTTTATCAGCCTCTGCGCAGATTCACGACTAGTCACCGCAGCCTGTCGTCGACCGGCTGACCCGCCCCCTGCTTATTGCTGGCTAAGGACATGCTGCCTCACTCCATTTGCGACAATTTGCGTTTTCGGTCGAGGAAGTCATATCGTTTCCGGTTGCAGAAGAGCGTTTTCCGTTTGCTGGACGAGACTGAGACACCGCCGGCCCCAGCCAGGGGGCCGGCGGTGGTCGCCGTCAGCTCTGGAAGCCACGCTCGCCGTTCCAGACGACGGACGGGGGCACCTGTACTGGGTTGGGTCGGGGTGAGGAGGGGGCTGGTCGTGAGATACGTACTAGCGCGCCGGGCCAGTGACTGAATCCTGCCCTCGTTTCATGGTCTCATCATGAAAGCATTGACATTGTTTTAGATGGCGAGAGAAACGAGCCTGGCCAGAACCTCGACACGACTTGGATGGCCGGGCGTCTGGCTCTTCGGTGCCGTCTTGATTCCGGTACATGCAGAATTGTAGCGGGAAGGTCTCCTTCAGACACTGCCCCAGCCTCGGTAGAAATCGGTCTGAAAATTGCGAATCCCCTGCATTTGGGTGTGACAGTGACGAGAGGCTTAGTGTTATTTGCCACAGGGTCGTCTTTGCAGCATGCGATCTGGTTGGACTTGCAGCTGTATTTAGCATAAGATCATGGACCCTATAAAGTCTTTGATGACTTGTCTCGATATCACTGTTTTTGTGCAAGTATTTTAACATGTTTATAGTTTGCGGGCTGGACCTGTCGTTGAACCAATGTAGAAAGGTACTCTGTGCCGGGTCTGACATTCTCGTTTCTCATTTTCATTTCTTCAGGTATGTGAAATGTCCAAAGCTTGAAGAGAGTACTGTGGTTGTGCTTTTGTTTGTTCGTTCATAATGTGCCTTTGCCTTTGCGGTGTTTGATAATAATGGACCCATGTGCTATTTGCAGGTCAGGTTACATACAAAAGCTTTGAGTAGAATCTCATTATGGCGGTGGATTCGAGTAGAGAGAAGGCGCTGCAGGACTACAGAAAGAAGCTGATGGAGCACAGAGAAGTGGAGGGCAGATTAAAAGAGAGTAAGTTTGTGGATGATCTAACCGTTGCCGATGCCTGGCTGTGGTGGTATCCGAGCACCCCAATTGATAAAAGCAACCATCATATCCTTATCTTGGTGAATTTGATTTATGATAGTCTTCACATCTATTTTTAAGTTAAGATTTATGTGGGTGGACGATACAGCAGGGAGCTGTAGGTTTTTCTAGTGGAGAAGTCCCAAAACATTTTTTTAATCTTAGTTGAGTGGTATGTTGATTTCATTGGTCGCATGACGTGCCATTGTTACTTTGTATATAAATGGGTGGTATTGGAGGGATCGCGGCGCCTTTGTGAAACTTGGTTTACTCAGCCTAATCGGGATTATGGATCAATCTGTAGAGGATCTTCACTGTGTAGAGATTCATGGCCTGGTGCCTCGGTTAGTGTAGAGGATCTTCAGTGGTGTTGTCAGTGGTGACTTGTTGTAATAGTGCGGTTCTGGGCGCAGTGAGGGAACAGCTGAAGGAGCTGACCAAGGACTACGACAAGTCGGAGAACGACCTCAAAGCCCTGCAGAGTGTGGGTCAAATCGTGGGCGAGGTACTGAAACAGCTCACCGAAGACAAATGTAAGTACTAAGTACTGCTGTAGTGGACGCACGCGTATGGTGTATGCCTTAAAGGGAATGTGGCACCTTGGTCGAACCCTGGAATTTAGTGTAATTAGGCGTACTTTTAGCAAAAAATAATGAAACCACTCATGATTTCCCTGAAAAATGTTCAATAAGCTCAATATTTTGTTTTTAAAAATACTCCTCTAGGAAAATAAATAAATATCTGCCTGAGGATGATGTCATGATCTGGCAACCACTACCATACTTGAAATGCTCAAGGGCTTCGATTGGCTGATGCTCATCGTGACGTCAGCATATGTCGTCACACCGACAGCCATGACAACTGTGGCCTGCTGCTAGGGGTACATGAGGGGTAGATTGCAGGGAGGTTTTATTTTTTTCTACGAAAATCTCGAGTTCCAAGACAAATGATATATTGAGTACCTACCGGGTTTTCCGACTTGCTTTACAACTTGGCGATCTCAGTTAAAATCACGTTATGAAGGTGCCACATTCCCTTTAAGCAGTCAACGGACAAAATTTCACACATAGTAGTAAGAGAGGCGGGCGGTGTCCAGCGTTTGTCTCCGATGTATTTGGTTCAGCGTTTCGTGGTGATGCATTCCATTGCACGATGTGCACTGCAGATGTGCGAGTTATCTTTTTTCGTTTTTCTTTATCGATGAATTTGTAAAGATGAAAACAATTTCGGAGCTCTCTGAAATACACTGAGATGCAGAGGTGGGCGGTCCGCTACTTTAGTCCGCTACTCCGCTACTCCGCAACTTGCGGACTCCCTAAATGGTAGCGGAGTAGCGGTAGCGACTTCTCTACCAAAAAAGTAGCGGAGTAGCGGGTAGCGGACTCTAGAAAATTAAAAGCGCTACCGCTACCAGCAGCTTTTTAAGCGTATCCTAAATTCAAAATATTAGGCACACAAAACAAGGTCTATGCCAACGAGGGGATTCATGTGTGAGTTTGGAGTAGAAACGTCCTCAAAAGTAGCATAGTCAATTAATTTACAGGGGCTGTAATGGAGGCCAACAAGGTGAAAGAGTAAATATATATCAAGCAAGTCCTCTGAAGGCCATTGACTTCGTGGCCTCAGTATATTTTTTTGTTGTTTTAACCCTCGCCCCACCGGGGCCATCGATGCCCCCCTAAAGTTTTTTTCGAGATAGCAGAAAAACGACGAAACGCAGCACCGTGGTTGAGGGCTCTATCTCTCACCTCATAATTTTCCCACCATCCCTGAAAATGTTTATCCCAGGTCACCCAAGGTCAGGTCACCAGGCGAGGTCAACCAAGGTCACCTCACTTAAACTTTGAAGCTCTATAACAGCTACATTTCTAAGTTAATCGATTTGAAACATGCTACACTTCATGACCCATCCAGGGTCTACAACGTGTATAACCGGGATTTTTCTATTTCGTGACTTGAGGTCAGGTCACGAGGCGACCTCTCCCATTGGAAAAGCATGGGGAAAAGCTGTATCATGATCTAAAAGCTACAAAAATGATTGCAAATACTCAGACTGCTCAGAACAGCGTTTTTGGACACCCTTTCACGGATCCCAGAGGTCATATTTGCCCTTTGACTTTTCCAAGGTCATCCAAGGTCACCAGGGGTCAAAAACAGTATTTTGACAATAACTTTTGACCTAACTAAGCTAGAGCGCTGAAACAAACACCATCGTGTTTGTCTTGTCCCTGGCTTTCATTTGATATACAACAAGGTCACTTTCTGACCTTTTGTGACCTCAGGTCATATTAGGTCACGAGGTGACCTCTGGAGGTCAAACCACTGGCGGGAGGTCCAACGAAAAGAGAAGATTGTGTGAATGATTGTGTCGGTGCATGCTTTGGGCATGGATTGAGCTTTGGCTCCAATATACAAATAAAATTTGGCTGTCTGTGGAATTTATTTAGATCGACCTGGACATTTTCGGAGTAGCGCTTTGGTAGCGCTTTATACTAAAAAGTAGCGGTAGCGGAGTAGCGGGTAGCGCTTTCATGTTTTTCAAAAAAAGTAGCGGAGTAGCGGTAGCGGTTTCATGTTACCAAGGTAGCGGAAGTAGCGGTAGCGGTTTAAAGAAATTGGTAGCGGCGCCCACCTCTGCTGAGATGTACGATTATGAGACACTTCAGAGGGAAAAATGGGACAATTTTGTATTGTTTCAGAAACTTAATTGTCATTTTTACTGTGCTTTTCAACATGCCAACGTCTAGGTGATATGCCGTTGGAAGGAGGGGAGATTGAGCTTGGCGTGGGCATGGTCAAGGCGCTAAATTCGGCCGCTGGATTTGCTCGAACCCGTGTTTCTCTACAGAAGTGAACCAGTGTTGACCGACTGTGGTATCCAGACCCCTTTGTTTAATATCTGCTCTCCAAAAGTCAGGGAAGTCATTCTTCTAACGCCTTAGTACAAAGTATTACATACTCAATGAGAACGTTTTCAGAACCAGACGCCAGGATAAAAAATAATCAGTTAAAGGGAATGTGGCACCTTTATAACGTGATTTTAACTGAGATAGCCAAGTTGTAAAGCAAGTCGGAAAACCCGGTACTCAACATATCATTTGTCTTGGAACTCGAGATTTCCGGAGAAAAAAGCTAAAACCTACCTGAAATGTACCCCTCATGTACCCTTAGCAGCAGGCCACAGTTGTCATGGCTGTTGGTGTGACGACATATGCTGACGTCACGGTAAGTATCAGCCAACCGAAGCCCTTAAAGCGTATTGAATATGGTACTGGTTGCCAGATCATGACATCATCCACATGGTGATATTTATTTCTTTCCCTAGAGGAGCATTAAAAATCAAAGTATTGAGTTTATTGTAAATTTTTCAGAGAAATTATGGACACTTCTATGATTTTCGGCTAAAAGTACCCCTAATTACACTAAATTCCAGGATTCGACCAAGGTGCCACATTCCATTTAAGTTCCATCGCGCATGTCAACTGGGATCATATCCCAGCATGCGGTTGTGGGAGGCCAGGTTGCAGTGTTGAGCTATACATGTTTCAACATACGCAGGGGCGCAGTGTGAGGGCGCCAATGCTCGTTTAGGTGGGGGTGACCGCTTTACCATCTTGATAAGCCTGCGGGGACACGCATAACATGTTTTGAATGTTTTGCCCGTTTCTTTTGTGATATTTTGTAATGGCTCCCGTCGTTCGTTGCTAGCTCAAGAGGGAGCAGGGTTATCTCGTGACGTCTTCATTCGTTCTCAGAAAGTTTCTGAGAACAGTATAACCCAACTTTGCAAGAAGTCCAACAGATCTCATACTTTTTTACTCGGATACAAGTCCTTTGAGCTGCTTTTGACCATGAATATGCAGAGCTGTTTCGCGAAACCTGGTTTAAAGAACACCCCAATGTGGTTTCTGAGCTTCCCGGTAACTGCATGTCATCAGGTTGTGAAATCCCCAAAGGTGCTCGAGTATCCCTGATCCCGCCAGTGCGTTTTGGCGCCAGATTTCAGGCTGCGGGCTGGTTGTGCTACTCAGTCAGGGACCAGCTGTGAGACTACTACAGGTCTCTGTGCGGCGGGGTTTTGCAGAACTTCAGTGATGGGATGCTACCTCAGCTGACCTCTGGGACCCGCACTGTGTTCTTCTAAAAGCGATGTGCTCCTGCGCCCCCCCCACACACACCTGCGATTTTGTTGTCTTGAATCAGTCATCGGCCGTACATGTCCAGAGGGGCGAGTCCAGTCTCCTAGACTGTCAGCTAACACTCCTCTCACTCTGACCCGGCAGTTATAGTCAAGGCCACCAACGGACCTCGCTACGTAGTGGGATGTCGTCGGCAGCTGGACAAGACCAAGCTGAAGTCGGGCACGCGGGTGGCTCTGGACATGACCACGCTGACCATCATGCGCTACCTGCCACGTGAGGTGGACCCCATGGTGTACAACATGTCGCACGAGGACCCCGGCAACGTCACCTACTCCAGCGTCGGCGGTCTGGGCGAGCAGATCCGAGAGCTGCGTGAGGTCCGTGCCGAGTACTGGGGCGGCCGGCAGACGTAGCCCCTCAGTGAGCTGTTTAATGGTGCATGTCTCTCTGTAGAATCGCTTTGCGTCATCCTAAGAACGGTCTAATCTTAACGAAGCATAATCATATTTATATCGACTGTAGTCTTTGGATGTAATTTTTGGTTATAGATATGATTTTCCGTTTCGTAGACCTCGCATTCTTTTGCGTCCCACATGTCGCCGTGAAGGCTTCACTTCTACTATTTTATTTTTGGAAAAGGTCAAAACATGCAGGTAGTCACGGCGCTCCGTCTTCTCCTTGCCCGATTTAACGGCCGCAAAGTGTGCGCAAGTAACAACGCTCCCTAATATAACTCATTTGAGACTGGGAACGGAAACGTGGTGCAGGTTCACGCAGGGCTGCGATTTACTGGCATTGCTCTGGTCCATAGCTAAATCTCTCTCTCTCTCTTTCTCTCTCTCTCTCTCTCTCTCTCTCTCTCTCTCTCTCTCCACTCCTCAGGTGATTGAGCTGCCGCTGATGAACCCTGAGCTGTTCCTGCGGGTTGGTATCACCCCGCCCAAGGGCTGTCTCCTGTACGGCCCGCCCGGCACTGGTAAAACGCTGCTGGCTCGCGCCGTTGCCGCCCAGCTTGACGCCAACTTCCTCAAGGTAAATTGGACGCCGGCGGAGGCGGCCTAGATGAAGCCGGACGGTATCGGGGAAAGGTAGATGGACAGCGATGTGTTGTCCGCGGGCGTTTGCAACTGAACGTAATCGAAATCATTAATGGTGTGACGGATGCAAAGCGTGTACTCAGGAAACTTAGTGTTGCCCCTTGCTGTGTCTTTGTGTTGGCGAAGCATGGAATGTTGAAGTCAGCTTGATTTCACATTAAAGCAGCTGAATTTCTGGCAATCAGCGTAATGTTTCCACCTACTTGTGATGGAAGTGCCCCTGTATTTTCACTTACTGTTTGAACATCCTTATTATCTCTGTCAAAAGCCGACGGGCAGTAAGTTGAGCCAGGGTTTGAGCGGCACCTCCATTACTACGTTCCCCACTCTGTCCCAAGGTGGTATCGAGTGCGATCGTGGACAAGTATATCGGCGAGTCGGCTCGTCTGATTCGGGAGATGTTCAACTACGCCAAGGACCACCAGCCCTGCATCATCTTCATGGACGAGATTGACGCCATTGGAGGCAGGAGGTGAGGCATCAGCGCTGCGTCAGTGGCCGGTGGGCCAGCGAGGCGCCAGTTGGCAGAGTGACGGGGCGAAACAAGCGTTGTGAGAACGGACATGCTCCCGCCTCTATATGCAATGTTCGTGGTGAGATGGACTCATAACAGTCTGTCCTCGCAATTTTCGCTTGGACGTTGGCAAATTCCTCTCTGGGAGAGCTGGACGGTGTTTCGAAACTTACGTGGGTCGTGCATAGAAATATGAGCTATTGACTCATCTTTAGTTGTTCATACTTTCCAGTGATGTCCAACGGAAATGTTACCAGATTTTATTAGCTTAATCAGAACACGCTTTTAAGTGTGCTACGTAGTCACGTTCTCATCGTTATTTATTGCTCAGCTGGTAAGAGGACCACTTGAGTACCTTGTTGAGGCAGGCGCGCCCGGCAGGTTCTCGGAGGGCACCTCGGCCGACCGCGAGATCCAGCGGACGCTGATGGAGCTGCTGAACCAGATGGACGGCTTCGACTCCCTGGGACAGGTTCGTCATCCCGCCGCTCACTAACCCACAACAGAGACCTTGTGGTCCCGTTGTGTTGCTTTATCGTTGACTGGGCGTTTGCTTTTGGACAGCATATCTCGTGCTAACCAAGACACGCAGTGTCTTGGTTTTCCTTTTGCATTCATTGAGTTACTCTTAAAGGGAATGTGGCACCTTCACAACGTGATTTTAACTGAGATAGCCAAGTTGTAAAGCAGGTCGGAAAACCCGGTACTCCATATTTCATTTGTCTTGGAACTCGATATTTCCGTAGAAAAAAAAGCTAAAACCTACCTGACACCAGCCCCCTCAGCCCCCGTCGCCGGCGGCCATTGTTGTGAGCTACTGGTGTGACGACATATGCTGACGTCACGATGAGCATCAGCCAATCGAAGCCCTTGAAGCGTTTCAAGTATGGTAGTGGTTGCCAGATCGTGACATCATCCACAGACTGATATTTATTTCTTTTTCTAGGAGTATTTTAAAAAACCAAATATTGAGCTTATTGTACATTTTTCAGAGAAATCATGAGTGGTTTCATTATTTTTTACTAAAAGTACGCCTAATTACACTAAATTCCAGGATTCGACTAAGGTGCCACATTCCCTTTAAAGACGGTTGACTGGATTATTGCTTCCTAAGCAACCATGATATGACTGCTCTTGCAAGGGCTTTGAGTTTTCTGAACTCGCGGTTGGCGTGTCTGTGGGTGCTGAGTGAGCATGTCTGTTTGAGCTGAGTGGGCGTGTCTGGGGGTGCTGAGTGAGCGTGTCTGTGGGTGCTGAGTGAGCGTGTCTGTGGGTGCTGAGTGAGCGTGTCTGGGAGTGCTGAGTGAGCGTGTATGGGGGGTGCTGAGTGAGCGTATCTGTGGGTGCTGAGTGAGCGTATCTGTGGGTGCTGAGTGAGCGTATCTGTGGGTGCTGAGTGAGCGTATCTGTGGGTGCTGAGTGATCGTGTCTGGGTGCTGAGTGAGCGTATCTGTGAGTGCTGAGTGAGCGTATCTGTGGGTGCTGAGTGAGCCTATCTGTGGGTGCTGAGTGAGCGTGTCTGTGGGTACTGAGTGAGCGTGTCTGTGGGTGCTGAGTGAGCGTGTCTGTGGGTACTGAGTGAGCGTGTCTGTGCGTGCTGAGTGAGCGTATCTGTGGGTGCTGAGTGATCGTGTCTGGGTGCTGAGTGAGCGTGTCTGTGGTTGCTGAGTGGGCGTATCGGTGGGTACTGAGTGGGCGTGTCTGTGGGTACTGAGTGAGCGTGTCTGTGGGTACTGAGTGAGCGTGTCTGTGGGTACTGAGTGAGCGTATCTGTGGGTACTGAGTGAGCGTGTCTGTGGGTACTGAGTGAGCGTGTCTGTGGGTACTGAGTGGGCGTGTCTGTGGGTACTGAGTGAGCGTGTCTGTGGGTACTGAGTGGACGTGTCTGTGGGTACTGAGTGAGCGTGTCTGTGGGTACTGAGTGGGCGTGTCTGGGTACTGAGTGAGCATGTCTGTGGGTACTGAGTGAGCGTATCTGTGGGTACTGAGTGAGCGTGTCTGTGGGTACTGAGTGAGCGTGTCTGTGGGTGCTGAGTGAGCGTGTCTGTGGGTACTGAGTGAGCGTGTCTGTGCGTGCTGAGTGAGCGTATCTGTGGGTGCTGAGTGATCGTGTCTGGGTGCTGAGTGGGCGTGTCTGTGGTTGCTGAGTGAGCTGCTCTCTGCGGGTGCAATGACCCGGCGCGGGCGTGGGCTGCAGGTGAAGATGATCATGGCGACGAACCGGCCGGACACGCTGGACCCGGCGCTGCTGCGGCCTGGCCGACTGGACCGCAAGATCGAGATCCCGCTGCCCAACGAACAGGCTCGCCTGGAGGTTCTCAAGATCCACGCCGGGCCCATCACCAAGCACGGCGACATCGGTCAGTGTCTGCTGCCGCTGACAGTCTCTTCAACTTTGAACTGTTGTGGAAATACTAATTACCTATACTTTTGAGGAAATACTATTCTAATCGGCCGATGTTATTCAAGGTATATGTTTCGAGTATTGCTCGGCTTGACAATGTTATCCCTGTGTTGAGGATTTTCTAAAGGGCGGTTTGTAGCCTCTACAGCGGGGTGGATCTGGATAAGAAAGTACAGCCCACGACTGAAGGGAATCGATCAATGAGGAGGTTATCAGACATAACGTACCCCGTCCGGAAATCCCGTCCCGTTATTTTTCCTTTCTCTGGGCACTCACCATTTACGAAAAACCTAAATGACCATACCATTTTTTTAGCTCCGAATATCGCTACAGAGTCTGCCTCCCTGTGGTTCTAATTAATGGCGGCGGATGCACATTTAAAACAAAACGTGTACTTCCATCTCACCATGGTTTAGACCTAGCCTGTGCCTATACCGTAGCCACGTGCGCACCTGTTTGGCCCCCGGCCCGTGACCTCTGACCCGCCGCGTGCCGCAGACTACGAGGCCGTGGTGAAGCTGTCGGACGGCTTCAACGGCGCCGACCTGCGGAACGTCTGCACCGAGGCCGGCCTCTTCGCCATCCGCGCCGACCGCGAGTACGTCGTCGACGAGGACTTCATGAAGGCCGTCCGCAAGGTGGCCGACAACAAGAAGCTGGAGAGCAAGCTGGACTACAAGCCCATATGAGCCGGTGGATGTGGGCGTATGGCAGATGTGAAGGTTCGCTGCTCCCTGGACGTGGCCTTTGAAGAGGCACGAGGGTCATCGCGGCCATGGCGGCCGCTGTTGGTGCACCTGCGTTTGGCCGGACTTAGGCACCAGGTGGGTTGTAGATTGGTACGTGTCTGAACATTGTTACCGGGTCATGGCGTGAAGGGCGGACCGTCGCCGGCTTATTACGGAAATACCGGATTACTTGTATTTATTGAACATGTTTGACGTCTGAAATAATCACCCGTTTTGCGCCTGTCTTTGAAAATAGCGACGCAAGCCGATTTGAGCGGAAAATCATCAGATTCAGCTGGCTTTGGGACGCGACGGACCCAGGCGGTTTTTTATGGGTTCCAACTATACTCGATATAAACCGAACTGACCTGTGAATATAAGTGACGCGTTACTTTGTTTCAAGCCCGTGTTCACTTGCTCAGCATTTCCTGCATTGTCAAATCGAGCGGCCTCTTCCAGCTAAATACAGACATCAGAAACAATGGTTTATTAGATGACGACTTGGCTTTAATTCCGCCACATGTCGTCACGTCGGGTGACAGTACAACGCCAACAGCTCACCACAAAGGTAAACCGCTGACCGGCTCAGCTCCGGGCAGTCCGCCGCTGAGGAGCGGTTCCTCGTCCGCCGAGGTCAATGTCGCGCCGGGCTGTGCTGGATGCGAGATGAGGCCTTTCGCCGTCGGACGTCTGCTGAGGGTGGTAACGGCATCTGCTCTCTGCCTCAAAGAACCTGGACCCGAACCGTGTCCACTTCACGGGCGCAGTACCTGGACCCCACATCCTGGCGACCTCACGGACTTGAATCGCACGACCGGGGCGATTTGTAACCACCAACGATGAGTCCCAAACCCCAGCAGCATTGCGAAGCCACCTCTGGGTTTACAAACACAAACGCCCAGTGCGGGCCCCGCCGAGTGAGATTAGCCTATACAATCATACGATCATTTCGAGTTCGCGCGCGTACTCGATGGTTTGTTGGGTGAGTTCCAGGGAGGCGACGCCCTCCTCGGTGACGACCTTCCTCTCCCGCGGAAACAGGACGTAGTTGGCGCTGTCGGCGCTCCAGCCGCGCTGCACGCCACAGAGGAGCCGTCAGACCGGAGGCACAGTGCACAACACGGGCTGCACTGTCAGTGGCAACTGGGTATTCACGCCAGACACGGGAGTGAGACGGGCTCAACAATCGCTTCGAGAGCGCATATAATACGATAATCGACTGGGAAACGAGTGTGAAATGAAAACACGCGGCATCACCCCATAATTAATAAGTACCCAATCATTTATACAACACGTATCATGTACGATGTTCCAAAATAGGTTGCTTCCCTTCCTAAGGCAATCAGCGTCCTAACAGCGCCCGAGTACCAGCGTGGATCGACACTACCGTTTGTCGCGTCCCTGGCCCGTAAGCTCGCACCGACCAGTTCGTGTAATGGCATCATCAGCCCTACAGCGACCCACCTTTTGAGGTAGGTCTGGACATCGGCCTTGTTGGGGAGTCCCAGCATACGGACCACCTCGTCGGAGGACATCCTCTCGTAGGCCTTCTCCATGCAGGCGGCGATCTCCTCCCGTATGGTCTCCAGCAGCAGCTCCACGAAGAACCGGTAGTGAAGAGCCGGCACCGACGACTTCGCCAGGAATATCTGCCGGCCCGCCACAGACGCTACAGCGGATACCACGGCTACCACCAACGCCAATGGCTCGCAATCTAACTCGGATTTTTAGTTCGAAAATGAGGTAAAAGGGTTTAGCAGAGGGCAATAAACGGGAGTAGGGCGGTCCCAATCAACAAAAGCATCAACCTACGGTGAGGCCATGTGCGATTACTAAGCCATTTCAAGTTGCGGAAAAATTGGCAAGCCGATTTACAGAAAAGACCATGTTGATGTCGTTTAGCGAGTTAAAGCGCAGCCATTACAGCGCTTACTGTAAACACTTCTCATATAATAAAGGCAAACACAAATCTAGACCGAAGTTTCGCAAACTCATGCAGAAACCGCTGTAAGGTTTCCCCTTTCTTCTAAACGGGTCCTGAAAAACGGGAGCATCGCCATAGATTCGACAGTTAGTTGACCGTTCTCGACGACGGCTCATAACAGTAAGAGTGAACCAAATTTATCAGACCCGGGATGTTAGTGAAGCTGTCATGTGTCCATTTTCGCGGCACGCTTAAATGAATCCTAAAACGTAGCCGTTACTCTAACATTACATTCGCCTAGGCCTGTTTGAGCACATATTCTATACGTCTAACGGTCCGAAGACGCAATAAACACCTACTGGTAACGGTGGCACAAGGTAATCGAGACAATAAACGTTAAAATACTACAAAATAATTCATATCTTCCAGAATATCATTAAAAAGGATTACAGAACCACTTTAAGTATGCATTATTTGGGTTTGTATTCATCCGCACTGAAATATATTGTGCAGGACCGACCTTGTTGTAGCTGCCCTCCATGAGGTACTGCTCCAGCGCCACCGGGTACTTGATGTAGACGTTGTTGTGGATGGCCTCCACAGGCAGCAGCTCCAGCTCTGTGTGGAACTCACCCACCCGGTTCTGGGCCAGCAGTGCCAGCAGGTTCAAACCCAGCAGCTGCAGCTGGTATGCGGACTCCGGCAGCTGTGAGCCCCTGTCGTCCACACAAAGACACGTCATACAGAACTAAGATGCTCACTCCTGCTGCTACAAGCATGTACACTCATATGCTGCTAGGAAGTTAATGGGGGAAATACGCAACTGAATTCAGTCAGTTGCCAGCCGCCCCGGTAGCTCAGTTGGTAGAGCGTTGGGCTCCGGCCCGCTGCTCAGAAGCATGCAGTGGCAGTGTATGTCCAGGCTTGGGATCGGTTCCCCTGAGACGCTCCGGCGCTCAATCGTTTGCCCGACGTAGGTCGGCTGGCAACTGACTGGTGAGAGGGTGACCTGAGCGGGGCGGCCGTCCCTGTGCTTTGTGGGACGTTAAACTTTGGCTTCTAAATCAACCCTTCATTGTGGGAGTTGCTCGTTCGGGTGGTGGGGTCGGGGTCTCCGTGACAAGTCCATTGATGACTTTAGTGAGACTCCGACTCCAACAGTCGAACTGAGAACAACTTGGACAAAATTTATAATAAAAAATATCTAAATAAAGCAGCCTGTAGCAGTAGGTGAGCAGGTCAGGAAAGTGAATCGAAAACGCAGAATGAAAATCAATTAATGGAAATACGGGTACAGAAAGACAGTAAAGAATGGTCCAGTCTTAGCACAGTGCATCCCATCCCAAACAACTGTCATGCTGTGCTCACTTGTAGTCATTGTAGTAGCACTTAAGCTGGGCCATGTAGCGCTCAAAGGCAGGGATGTCTTGTCGCTCCACAGCCCACTGGACGCCGATTTCCAGCACGTCGCGGGCAATGATGAGCTCCTGCTTGGACGCCTCAGAGTGTGAAGTAGGCAGGAACGTCAGCTGTGACAGTGCCAGCTGCAAAAGGTAGGCAGCACACTGACAGGTTAGTCACGAGCAGGATGATGCTGACAATCACATGTGACTTATTCACAGCTTCCACGAGAAGTAAACCTGGTTCAAAAGTTTTAAAACGCAGTCAAATCCAAGCAATGAATTACCTTGGCTTGAGTCAGAAGCTCTTCACATTTCTTCAGATTTTTGTTCTTAGTAGACCACTCTTTAACAAGCTGCTGATGAATTTTGACCACATCGTTTAGGGAAGCCATCAGATCCAGCAGTATCTCTGAAAACAACATGAAGCAAAGAACATGTGTGTAGATCATTCCATGACAAAGGCAAGTGCAATTATTTCCATTGTCTGTTAAACTTATCCCAAGCACAGGTTGAAAACGTACATAGAGGTTACATTTAACTTCTAACTAACGTCTAAGTGCTCAAGCTGTGCCAAGATCATCACACATCACAGCACTTTCATTAGAATACAACTATTATGACTAGAATTTCTGGTACTTAAGGAGTTTTCCAACTACAAGCAGCAGAAAGGACACAATACCTGCCAGCACCCCAACTCATCCCTTTCTTCAGCAAGACACGTCCAGCAGACCGCCCCTGACCTAAGCCCTCCTGAACCCAAAATACTGAAAAGGCTGCCCTAATCTATAAATTCAACAAAGGGTTGCCCCAACAAGAACTTGTTAAAACTTACTGTTTTAAAAAATTACCCCTTGCACCTTAGCTGTAAATAAAATACACATAGTATGTATATTGCAACACACACAGCAAGGACAGGGCGACCCAACCAGTCTGGCTGCAGCTCATGCAACCATGATGCCTGTGTCAATAAATAAGATAGGGGACATCAAAGTGGTCCATCACACACCAAGCCAAGATACTGATGCAGACAGGGGTGGAGAGAAGGGATGATAATGACAGAGGGGTAAATGACAGAGGGGTAAAATTGGTAAAGTAACATCACACCGGATAAAGCAACCACTTTAAGCAATATAGTTATCACTATACATGTCTTAAATATGTCTTTATAAAAATCATTACCACGCCTCACAGTCAGGACCTCACATACACACAGAGTGGTCCATGTGATGAGCAAAAGCACACACAATGGGCCTCCTGCCAAGGTCCAGGGTAAGTTCCCAACAAATGCCAATTATCCTGTGTTACCAAGTCATTCATTATTGCTATCCTATCATTATGTGTGTTATATGTTATCCTCAGATTTGGGTAGAGAATGGCGACAATCACTGATGTCATACAGCCTGTTTTAGTCTCTGCTGTGTGTGACAATATGTAATAAACTAGTACAGTTCTAAACAGTGGATCATGCATCAAACTTTCAGATACTTTATCATTGTCTAATTATAATATCAAGCTGTATGCAGGTGAGGGCATTGTCCAGTCTGCAAAGTATTGCAGCAGGCCAGACCAGTCGCACCAGCCATCTAAAATTCTCGCACCACCAGCCACCAAAAATTCACACCAATCTTCCATATACCAGGGAGAAAAACACACTCATTCCTACCCACACGATGCAATGCTACCTCTCTTATTAGTTGGTTAGTTGGACTTTTAATAAGGCCCCATCTTATGCCTTTATAACCATTTAGCCATTTTCTTTCTTTTTTTTATTGGCTGATGACCCATTGGTTACATAAGGTGCACAACACACCAACAATCAAGTGACGATAGTGACGCCACCTATAGCACCGCATACCTCCGATGACCTGTAGCGAGGTCGGCAGCCGTAAGTGGGCGCCACCTGGCGGAGCCACATCGCTGCTCAAAGCTATCATCTCTGCACAACGCACATATCACTGTTCTCCCCCAGAAGAAACTCACAGGTCATGTTTGTGTATGATTTGTTGGCGTGACTGCGAGAGTGTTTGTAACTGTACCTACAGCCAGAGGTGCTCGTGGGCTTGTTGGTGCTGCGTGTTCCTGCTCATGAGTATCTACTGCGGATTTTGATCTCCTCTTAGGTATTCCCATAACCGTCCCCATATTTCCCCAAATTGGCTTTCTTTGGCAGTAACCCTCGAAATATAGTTCTCGATTGTGAGGTATCGATGTATAAATCGTTTCAGCTTGGTAGTCTTTTTCCTTCCAAATATACTGACTTGTTAGCATTCTGATCGTATTAGCACAAATGCCTTGATTCACGTCACGCAGGTGACGACCTAAGATTATATCTTTATTCGTCAAATGATTTCAAGTCCCAGTAGCTCTTTCACACCGAGCCACAATAATCTAACTGAGGGACACAGCCAGATTTTATGCGTAATATTCTCTGAGTACATTGGAAAGATTTTGCATTTATCAGTTTCCGAGAGCCCCATTATATAAAGTCTGTTCGTCGGTAGGATACGTTTAACTATGCGATATTGAAGCTATCTGAGATTTACATCGTTCGTTGACAGGTGAAGCCGATCATAAACAGACGACCACTGTATCTGGGGAGCGGGGTTTGGCATTCTATGGAGATAGTCCCGCCATTTTAATGTCATTTTTCTCTCACCGGTGCCTGCTCTTGTTCTTTCAACTCCCAGTATGCCCATTTAACAACTTTCAGAGTGCTCTTTAGGGTGACAAAGCTTTCAGGGATGTCTGGCGCGGTCGGCTTATCCATTCTAATCCGCGATTTCCACGCCTCTGGGATTGATCTGATTATTGAGAGCGCTGTTATCGGGTGTATATCATATCTCTGGGACACTTCATTTGATGTCATAAGGCTTTTTCATCAGCATTGTAAATGTCCATTACGCGAACTATTCCTCTGTTTATCATAAATCTTCTGCTAACTACCCCGCTATTTACGCTCCTGATATTTCTATTGCCCCATATAACTTGGCTTAGAGTATTTCCCTCACTGCACTCCTCTGTCTGTTTAATACTCATCCATGCTGAACAAGTTTCCTCCCAAAATTGATTTCCTAGCCACTTGTGCAGCGTTTCTTGATCCAGATCACAGTCAAAAATCGTCGTACGCTCATTTAGTGATAGTTTTTGTTTCATGCCAAATTTCCATTTCGCCTTATTGTCAGGGTCTACATATTTTTTTATCCAACCTATCTTAAGACTTTTCGACTCCAGTACTATATCAGGGACTTGAAGCCCTCCGCTTTTATATTTCGCCTTTAATGTTGTCCTCTTTATGCGATCCCTTTTTCCACCCCAAATGAAATTAAACATCGCCGTTTCAGTCTTCTTGATAAAGTCCGTCCCCGGTTCGGGTAGAACACTCATTAAATATACTAACTGTAATAACATCTCAGTTTTGACTAGATGTATGCGACCAAAAGGGGTTAATCCTCTGCCGTTCCATCGGGCGAGCGAGGCTTTTAGGTTCGGTATCTTCTTGTCATAGTTTAGGTCAGCAATATTTACTATAAATCTGACATGTTCTGCAGACTGGGTTTTCAGTGTCACCTTCCTTGCACTAGTCTCACAAATTCACACCAGGTTGATAAAATTCACACCACTCGCCTCCTGTCTCCAAGGGCACTCACACTAACGAGATCTCGTTGAAAATGCCATACTTTGCACGCTGGGGCATTGTCAATCACCACATAATTTTTAATGGTGGTGGGACAGACCCCAGACTGGCAATGACTGCAATGCTGGGAGGAAATTTAAGAGAATAACTGCATATGAAACACCACCAATGACAATGCACTTCATCAACACAATTATGTAAGATTCTCACAGGTAACAAGGAGAGTGCAAACAAAATTAAGTCTGAGTCTTGAATTGGGGGATGCCCCCGGATACTTTGAAAGTAAGGGGATGCATGCCACAACCCTCACTTTCAACGCCCATGTCTGCAGGCCTTAGAAAGTTTCACCTCAACCTCAATTTCATAGAATGGCTTGAGAAGATAGATTAATACTCACCTTATTTCTCACAAGCAATTAAAGAAGCTCCAAAATTGAAATCAAAATGGACTTTACCACCTACCCCAGTCGGCCAAATTAGAAATATTGGAGCGGGTATTGTAAGAACTAATGAATTTAAGGAATTAGGACAGTACTGATTGATACGGTTTTATATATGGCCCGGATTCCCGTATTGCCGGTTTTGACGTTTCACTCCCCCAGAGCCCCCAGATCTCTCCTGCCTCTTTTCACGGTTCCTCTTTTGATCTTTATACTACAGCGGCTTTCTTTTTCTTTCTTCTCGCTGGCTCCGGCTTAGCACAACTGCGCTGTATTGGCCCCATGAAACGATCATCGGCTGCCAAATTGAAAGTATTTTTGTAAAGGAGAGCGATCCCCTTACCTTTTTTGCAGTTGGTAGTAAATAGTAATATGGAAGCGCACAACCTCGGATTTTGAATTCAAAATAAAACGGTCGGGTTTTGTGTTATTGCCATCAACATTAAAGTGCAGATGGTAGGTGGGAGGTAATGTCGTGAATTTTACATATTTTCATTGCTTAGGTGTTGGAATATATTAAAGTGCGTAATTTTCGATTAATCACGTTGCTATTTTGTTCCCTGGTGGGGTTTTATCCTGACCTGCGACCTAATCTATATTTCAGTTGATCGCCACGATCCGTACCGTCCGGCCAGTCGGCAAAGTATGGCAGCAGGCCAGACGAGTCGCACCAGCCATGTAAAATTCTCGCACCACCATCCTCCAAAAATTCGCACCAATATGCCACATACCAGGGAAAAAATGCACCCATTCCTACCCCTGCAATGCAATGCTATCTCAATCATTAGTCAGTTAACTAAGGGCTTTTTATAAGGCCCCTCCTGTGTCTTAATAGCCATTCAGTCTTTATTTGTTTATTTTAAGTGTCACTAACCTTGCAAATTCGCACCAGGTTGATAAAATTCGCACCACTCGGTGCTGTCTCCAAGGGCACTCTGACTCGCGCCGACGAGATCTCGTCGAAAATGCCATACTTTGTACACTGGCCGTCCGGACGTCCCTCCGGTAGCTCCCTGACGAGTTGACAGCGTGTAGGAAGTGACGAGCTACGGTGTGACAGTGCCGTAACCAGTGAGTTGTGATTGTGGTGCTGTGATTGTGACTACCTGTTGTCATTCTTTTTGTGTCTATGTAAGATCCTCTCCTATCCTAAATAACTAAATATTACATATCTTTAAAAAAATTAACGGCGCTTTTGTACCCCACTCAGTACGGTCAACGCCGCTCTTGCGGCGCTGGTCACGTGTTATTGTTATTGCACTTGCTCTCCTTACCGTACCTTACGGATTTTCGAATTTCGAGGCACAAGGCCTGCAGGCTCCGTTCTCCACGAGCTCAATTTCGATCATGCTAGACTCACTCGTTCACTCGTTCACTCGTTGCTCTCATTTTAGGATAGCTTGCTAGGTCTCAAATTGTAGGAAAATCTTCATCTGATTTCAACAAGAAAACAGATAGAAGAAAATTGTTACTCATATGTACTAACTAGCCGAAATTGGCGCCAAAAAATTGAATGATTGCTTCAGCATTACTTGTACTTGGCACGACGTGGGAGTGCCCTGTGTCCATCTCTTCGCAGCAGGGCACTTGCCGCCAACGTTATTCACTTTTGCTGGATCGGGCGTTGGATGACCGTTACTATTTCTAGCGCTCAAAGACACTTTGATTTTGTATTTAAATAAGTATGTGTATTTAAGTGTCATGACTATCAGAACATCAAAGGTTCGTATCATAGGTTCTTGTGGTACAGACTTGAGGTGGAATTAAAGTAGCAACCAGTTCTTCTCTATAAATTAGCTGACAGGGAAACTAGGTACCTGAGTGAGGACTTTTTCATTGATGGGAAACTCAGTTTGGCTGGATATGAAGTAATATTCTGTATACTTACTTTAATATAGGGAACCCATGGCTGGGGGCTTGGGCTTGTCCTAAAATGATCTAGAAGTAATAAGATAGAGTAGACAGGGACACAGACACTCTGTTTTTTTAGCACAATATACTTCCGCTATCTCCGGGTGGATCACCATGCCTCCTAAAAATAACCACAATGAAAGTTTCAATGATTTGCGCATTAGGCATGCCATGTTAGAGAACAGGCAATGAATTATGACAAATAGCCATCATAGAGCACCATCCTCTTCCCTATTCAAGGAACTTAAATATTGAAGTTTAGTGATCTAATCAAACAAAAAAAGCTTGTTATACTTCATAATTTTCTAAATCAACAGTTGCCCCACACTTTTTCAGCATATTTCCAGTTACAGCAGCCAAACAGGAATTCCAGAATTCCCACTCATTTTGAAGAGCCTAGAGCAGAAACTGTATATAGAACATTTGTATTTTCTATTTCCTGTCCCAAGGTCTGGAATCAAGTAATTGCCTCAAAAATGAAATAACATACCTCATTAATATTTGCATAGAAAAGCATACTTTCCCAGGACCTCTGAAAATTGCAAAAATCAAACCTATTCACAAATCAGGGTCTCAAAGAAAGTTTAATAATTATCGTCCGATTTCAATATTACCTGTCCTTTCGAAAGTGCTAGAATGTATCATTTATGATCAACTCTTTCAATTTCTTAATCATAATAATATATTATACCAACAGCAATTCGGATTCAGAAAGCGTCACTCTACCTACATGCCGATATCAATGATTCATGAGCTTATTACTTCTTCTCTAGCAAAGAAAGAAACATCAATTGGCATCTTCCTTGACTTAAAAAAGCTTTTGATACAGTAGATCATCAGATATTGTTTGGGAAACTTAAAAAATACGGTATTGTTGGGGGCCTCTTGAAATGTTTAAGTCGTATCTGTCTAATCACTTTCAAATGACAAAAATTGATTCTACTAAATCAGAACCCAGAATGATAACCATGGGCGTCCCACAGGGGTCTATTTTGGGGCCAGTTCTGTTCCTCATATACATTAATGATTTCAGTAAAAGCTCTCAAATTCCCAACTTTTACCTCTATGCGGATGATGCTGCATTGTTTGTGAATGGTTCCTCAGATGATATTGTAAACAGAATAAACATGGCAACACCTGAAATTTTCACCTGGCTCTGTGCCAATAGATTAAGCCTAAACCTAGACAAAACTTTCTATCAGGTATATTCAATATGTGACAAAAAACCGGATGTTAAAACTTACTTCAACCAGCAGGAAATTAAGAGATCTGAAGAAATAAGGTATTTAGGCATCATTATTGATGAACATCTCAAATTCAAGAAACAAATATCCAATACTTATAAAATTATTTGCAGGAACATAGGCATTATTGCCAGAGCAAAATTTATGATTTTTTCAGTTCCCCCCACCATCACAGTGGGAGCGTTTATTTATCTACAGTCAGCAACATCCGCCTCAGGCAACTTGGCAGCAAGAACGACAGAAGGCTTTAAGACAAAATTACTTCAAAACCACGCATTGGAAAAAAGGAGCTTCAAATTACAATAACATAAGTAGTTTCAGGTCCTTGAACCGGAGCAACCGGAGCATGGCCAAATCACCAGTCATTTGGATTGCACCTCAGCGCCATCTATATTGATCCTTTCTGGTGCGTTCCACGCCAATAGCGATCAAACATTGAACCACGGTCAATATCCCACAGTTGCACAGGATGACAAAAATCGCTCCAAAACCACGCATTAAACAACAGGAATTTCAAATGACAATAACAAAACATATTTAGAGTTTCAGGTCGAGGCACCAGAGCGACCCAGGCTGTGTTCAATTGACCAGTCATTTAATTTGTACATCAGCGCCATCTATATCACTTATTTGGTGCGCCCCACGCCACCAGTGGCCACACATTGAACCACAGTCAAGTTACCCACATCAGGGTGGCAGATCGACATCAGATAACAGCGCCTCCTATTACAGCTCAGATCCTAGTGGCCATATTTGTAGCCCTGATCAATTATGTTACGCCGAAGACCGATATTAGCGCCACTTATCACATTTAGCATGTCATGGCCATATTAGGAGCTATTACTCTAACTATGCGCCGTAGCAAAACACTACTCAGCAGTGAGTGTTCCGGCATGGATTATTGCAGCCCGTTAGCCACGACACGCATGCCAGCCCACCACACCTCTGCCAAAACGCCGGCGGGACACGCATACAGGTAACGGCCTGTCTACGCAAGCCACCGGCGTCCGGGGAACAGACAGTACAGATTGACTGTCACTGAGGCATCCACCGCCAGGTCTTTTAACAGATCAGGGGCAAGTATTATGCGTCTTGTAATGCCATTGTACGATTATCACAGTTATCTTCCGTATCACATTCACAGCCTATGCAGTGAGTCCCCCTGCACTGCACATGTCACTCCCTAGTAGCGAAAAAACTGGTACCACTAATTAAAGCTGACATCAATTTAACACGTGTGAATTGAGATAATTTTTTTGCTGATCCCCAAGTTTTTCGGCGTAATGTTCTATTCTTCTCGTGGTGTGATTAATGATGTCACTCAGCAGCTACTTTCTTGTGTACATGGTCCGTTTTTAGAGGAAGACGAATCTTGTTTTGTCAGCCTTTAATGTAATTCCCAGTAGCCGACGAAGGGTCCACTGTCTTCAGCATAGCGACAGAAAGCCAGCGCAGCAGCATATACTAAGGCTTTTGTTGTTTATTGTACATTGTGTTAGGCCGGGGGTACCAGCCCCCCCCATCCTCGCGTCGCCCTCGTCCCCAGGTGGCACGGGCAGCATGGCCGTTGCGTCCATGGCCTAAGGCAGCAGGTCACCAACGGGACGCTCGATGTATCCGTCCCATCACAACGTAACAGTGATAGTCGGCGCCTCGGCTGAGTACGGTGCCATGACCCCATCACTAGAGTAAGTGGGGTCGTTAAACGAGAAGAGCATGCTCATGCTCTATAATGCTTTGATACCTCCGTACCTGGGATATTGTGGATTCGTTTTTGGAACAAACTATGAATGTAATATTAAACAACTAATAAACATTAAAAAAAGGATTGTTCGCATCATTGTAAAAGCTCACCACAGGGATCCATCGCCCCTATCTTCAAAAGACTCAAGTTGTTGAAATTTACAGACCTAGTCAATCACCAAAAGCTTCTGATTATGCACAGATTCATTAATAATCAAATGCCTCCAGCGTACTCAAGCTTTTTCCAGCAAAACCAGCAGACTAGGCCTACACAAAGAGTTATTCACTTTGTTGTTCCAACTGTATGCAATCTGTACCAGACATTTGTCTTCAATCATTCTTGTCCTAAAGTATGGAATCAAATTTTGGCTCCTAAAATTCCCAATATTGCAGATGTTCCAAGATCGAAAATCATGTTTAAGACATTCGTACGTCAGCTCTTTATTGATACTTATTAATCTCCATAGCCTAAGATCTACTCATAAAAACCTTCAGTTAACTTAAATTTCACTCGAAACTAGCCCAATACTACCAAAATATGTGCAGTGTCCCAGATCGGAGTTATTTTGCAATAACGTTTAAGTGTTCATTTCTGACCAACGGCCGTTTGCACTCGTTTCCAGATACCTGTTCCCTTGGGGGGGGGGTGTTCGTCAGTGTATGTACATGTCTTTGTGAATCTGCATTTGTGGATACTATGGTCTTGCATATTTATGTATATATCTTTGTGAATCTGCATTTCTAGGTCCTCTTGTGTTTATTTGGTGAAGAAAAAATGTGCATGAGTGCTAGGTGAATACGTTAGCGTTGCCTTCTCCTGTTGTCTGTCCCTATGGGGTGGTGTTGGGCGATGCGTTTACTGTGTGGGTATGTATATGTCTCTGCAGCTCTGCGTGTTGACCCTTTTGAAGGGCTCTGTCATGTTTTTCGGTGAAGAATGAGTGAATGAAGACTGAATGAATGTGTATTGAGCACTCTTCCTCTTGTCTTTGCTAAGACTTGGTTAATCTTTCCTGTCTCTTGGTGGTAGGGTGCAAATACAAGGTAATCCCTTAACCGCTCCCTGCCCTATCCGAAATTTAAGAAAAATTACTTTTCTTGCCATCTGTGCTCCCCAAACTTTAAAAAATCCAAATATGGATGATATTCTGAGATCAAAATCAATGTTTAAAACGGTTGTAAAAAAATATTCAGGGAAACTTACTAGTTTATTAGGAATACCCTCATTTGGTCCCTTGTGTAGGTCCTCGTTCTCCTATCTCAGCGTGGATGTTTATGCTGGCGGGCGTCCGTTGCCGATGGCCCGTTCTGTCACCCGCACTGCCGGGCCCCCTGGGTCCGGGGGTGCGGGGTAGGCGCCGGAATTGAGGCCCCGGTGCCTCGCGTAGGGTGTCCCGCTGGCGGCGACCTTGTTGGTCTGTCATGGATTTTGGTCGGGAAGCTGTGTGGTATGCAGCGCTTCTAGCACTGCTTTTGTTGACTGTCCTTGTCACATGGTGCAGGATTTAGAATATGCAAGGCGTTTGGGGGGGGGGGTAGGCACTAGTACGATATGGGGTTATCTATCCCATATGATCTCCGTCATAGTTTGTCCTAGGGGGACTTCAGGGTCCTACATGTGTCCTTTTGATGTGAGAGTCAGCGCTGGTGGCATGCGATGCCTGTTGTCCCTTCGTCCCCCTTGTCCCCGGGTCCCCTGGGACCGCGGGCGTGGGGTGGGCGCGGGAGCTGGGGCCCAGTTGCCTTGTGCCGGGTGTCCGCGGGCAACGGCTTCATGGTCGTGGATGTGTGTGGTGTTTTGGTGCTGCGTAAGGTGGGCTGTCTTTTCTATGTTGTATGGAAAGCCTAGGATAATCGGGGTTGACCCCCAGTGTGGGTTGTTTTTTTGTCAACAGCTGATGTGTAATATACTAAACCGTTTATCTATCAATTGTGAGTCAGGGAGCTATGACAAGGCCCTCCACCTTAACCGCACCCAGTCCCTTTAGAAATTGAAGTTTAAACTTCCGTGATATCTTTCCTTTCATCCAGCACGTATCTGAGTACCTTGATTCCTTCGTTGGCACGATCAACTCTCTCTCTCTCCCTCTCTCTCTCTCTCCCTCTCTCTCTCTCTCTCTCTCTCTCTCTCTCTCTCTCTCTCTCTCTCTCTCTCTCTCAGAAAAAAAAGATATCCGACTCGGTCGCCTGTTCATTATCGCCTTTGTCTTCAAGATGGAAAACGAACAGAACCTGCAGACACCGGGCTGAGGAACTCAGGTGACCACGTCATCCACCTCGACTAGCTAAATGCAATCACCATCTCAGGGCCTGCTCAGTGCCTTTGATTGCTCGGGACGCCTGCGCCCTCCTATATAATAAATGGCGGAGTACACCGATGCGCGAGGATGCCCGGAGCCCCGCGATGTTACAACCTGGAGCACGACTGCCTGGTCATGTAGCGGCCTCTCGCGGCTCCAGAGGCCCCAGATGCGAGAGCCTGTCGGTAGCACTCATCTATCTGAGGGCCGTGTCGGAGACGTACTGCTAGTTCGTTCTCTGCCGGTAACTATTAGTTCATCTCCAGTTGCTAATGTCAGGACTGTGAAGCTGAGGAGCAAGCGTCGCAAGTACTGGCCACAAGTACACCGTCCTTGACTGGGCCTACAGACTGGGTCAGATGGGGTGCTTCTCCCTCATCTGCATGCACTGTTTCGCCCTCGACAGTATCTATCGGCTGATTCGTGTTAGTCGGCTGAGACAAGACCCTCAAGATACTACAGATCATACCACCTGTAGCTGAAGGATCCAACCACGACGTCCGCTTGGATGCCTTTACACAGTCGCCGTCGACTGGCCGGCTTCCTCCATGCCCTTCATAGTGATGGTGCATGGCCATGCTCTGGGAACTATGCCTTCAATCAGCACCTGTACGACTGGGTCACACGAAGTCAAGCCCGCTGGTTCTCCCTCAACTGGTGTTATTAAGTGCCAGTCCAGACCCATGATACACATCTGGAATCTAAGGGGAGGCAGGTGGTGGAAGAGCTGAGGGAGCGACGTGGTGAACCTGTCTGCCCAGGGTGGCCGACTTCGGTGCCTAGCTGGTATGGTCCAGCGATGGCCAGACTCTTCTCTCGGCCTACAGCGATCAGCGGGATCCGTGTGTGGTGGGTCCCCATGCCGCACGGACTCTCGCTCTGTCTAGCCAGATGTGACGGATGGTCTGCGAGTGAGCGTTGGGACGGCCTATCGCTGGTACACGATGTTTGGACGCTGAGCTGAACTGGACAGACTGGAGGCGGAGACCGGGCTCGACGTCCATCTCGATTGCCTGGGGTCTCGTGGAGGAGGTGCCGATGGTGGAGGAGCCGAAGCGTGGTGTGGAGAACCGCTCTTCTAGGGCGGCCGGCTGACAAAAGTGCCTCCTGGCACTGCTGAGGATGGGCGAACCCTTCTCATCGCCTACTGGGGAGACGGTATCTGTGTGGTGGGGCTGCGCGCCGCGTTGCCTCTCTCGCTCCCTCCCACCGACTGGGGCTGATGATCCGTGGAATGGGCTGTAGGCTGTTCGGCCGACTGAAACGGAAACAGGATGGTCAGTATGATGAAGCTGACCAACTCTAGGATGAGACCAGCCCGAAGTCCGACGCGATATATAATCATGAACACCATCTCACTGCCCGGCTCACCGTGTCGCCCGGCTGTTATATATTGCTGTCGCGGGTGCACGAGTAGAGTGTTGACTGCGCATGATTTAGTTGTCTGTCTTTTTTAGTTTTTCTCAAGTATGTCTCCGGTATTTTCTGTATTTATCTCCGCTTTTTCTGTTGTATATGTGCCGTTTTTTTTGTTTCGCTTTTAGGAGTTTTTTGGTTTGTTGATTTGATTTTACTAACCTCATAATTTTGTCTCGCTGTTCAGATGTGAGTATAGACTTGAGTTTGATCTGTGCTCATTACTGCGGAAACCCTTGCTCTTCGTTCTTTAGTTGGTAATTAATTATTTTGTGCGCTGCCCCCGCGTCCTATTTATTGCATCTGTAACATATGTGGGCCCTCGACTTGGAATTATCCTTGTTAATATATTTCTATGACTATTTGTTCTTTCACGTGTATTTAACATAAATTCAGTGTTCATTGCGTTTTTTATTTCCTCGCTTCTGTTTATCTCTTTCCCCTTTAAAGGTTGTGGTGGTGCCATAGCCGGGAGTGCGCTGTCGCTGTGGTTGGGTGCCCTGTTTGTGCTGGCTATGTCTGTGTGTTATATGAAAAAAGTCCGCAGAACGTGCGGAACTGAATTTGTTGGGGCAGGTGTTCCCCGAGACTGCCCCAACAAGATCCTGTCAAAATCTGTACCTTTTGCAAATTGACCAATGCCTCCCATCCCCCTGGGGAATTGTTAATAGACATCAACATAGGGGCTGGATTTTGAAAGAGTCATAGTCAAGTGATATGTTCATAGGTATAGGTCAGATTTTGTGATATAATCTAAAATGTCCTATTCACAAGTCCGACTCATCCAGGCTACCTAATTGTCAGTGTCATCTCCTGGGTGATGCAGAGATTGTTTAGATGTGTAGTGTGAGACGCAGTTGCAACTCCTGCAACCGACTTTCGTTTCGGATTGTGAGCTGCTGATTTTGGGAGGGAAGTAAGAAGATTGAAAATGTGTATTTTGATATCATAATGAAGTATTTTTTGTCGTGAGGCTCTATGTGAATTGGAACTAACATCTGGCACACATTGCAGCTTTTCCTGAGTGACTGAAAATGGCTGACTGCAACATCAGTGTATCAGTGCGGATCAGACAGCTGATCGCCAGAGAAGTCACAAATAGTCTGGCCAAGCACTGGCAGGCAAACGAAGACAAGTTTGTGGTCCAGGTGGACCCAACTAATAAAAATGAGCTGTGCCAGCCATATATTTTTGATCAAGTCTACAGTGAAACCGCATCCAATCAGGATGTCTACAAAGGTAAGTGAAATGTTATCATTTTTGTAATGAATACATTGGAATAGTGCCACTTTTCAGAACATGATAATTGCCAGCATCTACGGAAGGCTGAACCTATGCAGCCAGGTGTGCGTGGGTCAGGCTTTATCCTGCGGAATTGACTGTTTTCCTTTCCCCACAGGAACGGTGGAAGAGATGGTGGAGTCCGCAATGGCAGGCTTCAACACTACCATCTTTGCATACGGTCAAACGTCGTCGGGTAAGGAGGAAGGAGATTGCGAACTGGCGCTCATTTCAGATCTCCGTTTTCTTTTGCACCATAGGTACTGACCCGTCTCCTCGGTAGTTTGGGGAAGTTTTGTATGGCTAAAAAACGGAAAACAGGGGACGACTGAGCGGGTTTGCCACACCATGTACGGGGAGTGAGCAAACAACGACATTCTCGTATTTGGATACAACAGTTATTATTTATTTTAAGCAATTGTTAAGCTTTGATTCCGTTTTTTTAACACGGTCATACATATGTGTAGTTCTAAAAAATATACATGTCAGAATATTTTCCTCATATTTCTATTACCTTTTTGTTACAGTCTTATACATACATTTCATGACCTATTATACAACATTAAATTTCAGTACAGTTTACCAAAGTAATGTAATATCATTAGCAAAGGCTGATTTCATATCCACTACAGTTATCTAGTATCGACGTCATATCTAGTACCGTACCCTCACGGATCACAGTGATGGCACAACTTCCGTCCATCCTACTGTGCTCAGAAGCAGTCGCCTCATGCAGACAGCTAATATTGGTATGTGCCCCCTCCCCTTTTGTGCACAGGGAAGACACACACCATAATGGGCCAGGAGGCTGACCCGGGCGTTATTCCGCGGGTTGTGCACCAGATGTTTGACTGTATTGAGCAGACGCCAGACCGCGAGTACCTCATCAGAGTCAGCTACATGGAGATCTACAAGGAGGTGAGCAGTGGGGTTCTGGCTGTGCTTTCTGTCGTGTTTTTGTACAATTGTTTGCAACTAGAACAGAGGACTAGTCTTTTGACTCATTCCATGCGCTTTTTTCCTCGGATAGCTGTGCTTTGTTTCCACGTGCTTAGTATATTAGTGTCCGATTATCAGGGTTAGTTCGTGAGAATTATCATCAAAATGAAAATGTGTTTATTTTCTGTTTTGAAATGCTATCCCATTGGCCATTGTATGATGTTGGACCTGTGAAAGCGCCTTCTCACGCTCCTCCAAACTCTCGCCGCGTGTTCCCGCACCTCCGAACACGTCTTCTCCGAACTCGCCTCCTCCATACTCCTCTCCTTTCGGCTTGGAGATTGAGAGCCTATTTCGGAAATCGTGAAGTGTTCGAGGAGCATTTATCGAACAGCTTTTACGTTGAGGAACTTAGGTGTAAGTGTGCAGAAAACGTGATCGTTGTTATCTAACAGTTCTGCTTCGCAGAAATTATTAATCTTGGCACTTCATCCTAATTGTTATGTGTCGTGGATGTTTACACAAACGCTTCCTTTTCTGATTATTGAATTGTGGGTCTCAGAGTAGTGAGCTGTTTGCAGACGCTGCTATTCAGTGAGGCTCGCTCCCTGGTTGAGCGTGTGTTAAATGTGCCGCGTGATGACACGTGGCCCTGGTCAGAAGCTGTCCATGCTGACGCCCCGCCCGGTGCGCAGGTGGTAGCCGACCTGTTGGCCGACGGGCCCCGCCCTCCCAAGGGTCTCAGAATCCACGAGGATGCCCAGGGCCAGGTGAGTACTCATTGGTGGTGTTTGCGCTGCGACAAGGGATGACGCGTTTCGGTAACCTGCATATAGATTTGAACTTCTTTCACTGGTTAAAACGCAATCCGGATCGGACCGCCGATCAGGATACATTATGGAACTGTCGAGTTTTAAATAGGATAAATGTCACTTATGCACGGCATAGTCCGGGCTTAAGTGCTATTTTCCCAATATTTAAGCACGGACTATGCCATAGTACTGGGGAATAGGGTGTGAGCCTTTGTATTTTAAACACCGGAGCACCAACACATCTTACTATTCCATCCGGTCGGGAATCGGCATTGGATCTTAGCCTTTGCAGCCCAGAGCTATCTGCTCTGTTTAGCTGGGCTGTGTGCGGTGACCCCATGGGAAGTGACCATTTCCCTGTTTTAGTGACTTGTGACAACACATCTGTTTTAGGCACGAGACCGCAACGTTGGAAGATGAAAAATGCTGATATGTCCTTATTTAGCTCCCTCGTGGATGACTATTTGGAAACCTTTTTCAACCCAAACACCGTTCACAGTCGATCAGTTTACAGCTATCCTCCGAGACGCTGCTTATGCTTCTATACCGCGAACATCAAAAAACCCTCGGCGACCACCGGTACCGTGGTGGAGCATGGAATGTCGTGACGCTGTCCGAGAGCGGCGGCGCGCTTACAAACAGTTTAAACGAAATTCCATTCAGCAAAACTTAAATATGTATCGGAAATCTCGAGCCGCCTGCAGGCGTACAATAAAACAAGCAAAGAGAAAATGTTGGAGAGAATACGTTGGTAGACTGAATCGATTTACGCCCTTGTCCCAAGTGTTTGCTCAAATCCGCCGTATCAAAGGCAGGTCGGTCTCCACACCACTACCAACTTTGCAGATTGGTGGTAGGAATATATTCAATCCATCAGGAGTAGCCGACTGTATAGGAAATGCGATTGCACAGCGCTGTAGTTCAGTTAGGGAGGATGTCTCATTTATGCGATATAAAGCCCTAGCTGAACAGAAAAGTATACATTTTGGAACCACCAGCACACTGTCATACAATAAGCCCTTCACCTTGCATGAGCTAGCGGCAGCCATTCGTGGGCTCCACCCTGTGGCCGAGGGACCGGATTTAATTCACAATGATAAGTTTAAAGCACTATCGCAGAGCGCACTTAGGGTACTGCTGGCCTCATTCAATATGATGTGGGAGTCCGGCGAATTTATACCAGCGTGGCGGGAGGCTATAGTGATACCAGTCCTTAAACCTGGTAAATCTGGATTGGACCCTTTGCACTTTAGGCCGATCTCGCTTACCTCGTGCATGTGCAAGTTGTTCGAAAAAATTGTGAATGTAAGACTCGTTTGGTATTTGGAAAGCCGGGGCATCATCAATAACAACCAGTGTGGGTTTCGTAGAGGCCGCAGTACGGTGGACCACTTGGTATCACTTGACACCTCAGTGCGAATTGCATTTAAAGAGAGGCGTCACCTGGGAGCCGTCTTCTTTGACGCCATTGCCGCTTATGATACAGCGTGGCGACAGACAGACAGACAGACAGACAGACATATATTTGGACATATATGCGACATGGTATCCTTTTAAAGTTGCATAAGTGTGGTATCAGAGGTCAGATGGGGTTCTTTATGAAAATTTTTTGACTTATAGGACATTCCGTGTCAGAGTAGGTGGTACATACACAAACACCTTTTACCAAGAAGAAGGCATTCCGCAGGGGAGCGTCTCTAGTATCTGCCTCTTCGCTCTGGCCATAAATGACTTCACACATTCACTCCCACCTTCCATTCAGGCATCCATTTTTGTGGACGACATCGCAGTATGGGCAAAGGCTTCAACAACGCCGGCACTTTCCCGTCAGCTCCAGCTGGCCGTTAATTGTCTGGAACGCTGGAGTAGAAAAAACTGGCTATACTTTTCGACTGAAAAAACCGCGGGTGTCCATTTTTGTCGCAGGCGCAGGGCCTGTGCGGAACCAACGGTATCGTTGCGCGGCAAAACTATCCCTTTTCAACCGACGGCAAAATTTCTCGGGGTGACATTTGATAAACGACTAACTTACAGCACACACATTAGGAATGTCCGTGACAAGTGTTTCAAATCCTTAAATGTCCTAAAATGTGCATCTCGTCTATCGTACGGAGCTGACAGGAAAACACTTCTCACTTTATATCGGTCCCTTGTCCGTTCCAAGATGGACTACGCCTGTTTCGTCTACGACTCTGCATCGAAATCAGCCAAACGGTGTCTGGATACGATCCATCATAGCGCACTCAGAGTAGCTACAGGAGCATTTAGGACCACACCACGCGCCAGCCTGCTGGTGGAGGCTAACGAACCACCCCTCTCAATGAGACGACGCATGCTGGGACAGCGCTATGCGTACAAACTGGCCCAGTCTCCGCCCCATCCCACGTACAACGCCGTTTTCTCGCATGACATGCTGCGTTTGTTTGTGAACAGCGAAAGGGGACTCCCCTAGGTGTGCGTGTGCATCGCCTCTCGGGCGAATGTGGTATCCAACGCCGTATCATAAGTCGCAGCGAGCTCTCGGATATCCCACCATGGTAACTAATACCACCAAAGGCAGACACGACTCTTGCAGGCAGGACCAAATCTGACACGGCTGCTTTGGAACTTAAATATTTAGCCCTCGAACACATCACAAAATATGCAGATTATGTCCAGTTTTTCACCGATGGATCGAAATCTGAGTTCGGCGTGAGATGTGCTTTTGTGACTGACTCAGTGACTAGAAATTTCTGTCACCTTTTTCATCTGTCTTTACCTCGGAACTTACTGCATTAGACAAAGCTCTCTGTTTCACAGAAGTCAGTGACGACACCAGAAATGTAATTCTCACCGACAGTCTTAGTAGTGTCCAGGCTTTGAGTGCTTTTAATCCAAGCGACGGGCTCGTATTAAAGATTGTTCTCCACCTAGCTCGACTCGCCGGACAGGGTAAGGATATAACCCTCTGTTGGGTGCCGAGTCATGTCGGTATCCGACTGAATGAAGCGGCTGATGCTGCAGCCCGGCGAGCTGCTCAGAGACCCTGTAGAAAGACAGTCGATTCCTGCTCGAGATCTTTTCCCACATATATCTGGCCACCTTCGCGATGTATGGCAACAGGAATGGCAGGAGCAAACAAATAACAAGCTCAGGGTAATAAAACTCAACATTGGTGAGTGGCTGTCCTCTATGCGCTCCCATCGCTGTGAGGAGGTGGCTCTCTGCCGTTTGCGAACTGGCCATTGTCTGGCCACTCACCGATACCTGCTATGTGGCGAACCCAGGCCTTACTGTCGGCGATGCTTGACCCCCTTGTCGGTGCGGCACGTCCTGGTGTCTTGCCCGGAGTATGATAATCTCAGGCTTTCACATTTCGGTTCACGTCTTCTCACACTGTCTCATCTGATTGGCCCGGACTCGGACATGATTGAGAAAGTGCTAGATTATCTAAGAGCAGCCGATTTCGTGATTGTATTTGACCCGGGCTGAGGACTTGTGGTTTGATAGGGAGTGACGATGTGAATGTGAGTTTTTTTTTCTACGAACTGTGTTGGTTAAGCTTTTTGGAAATCCCCACTCTCTGAGAAACGAATGGACTGATGTGAACCTTCTTTTAGCTATTTTGTTTACAGACACAACTAACTGCAAGGAATAAGGGTAACAAGGCAGTGTTCAGCGGATGTATATTTTACGTTGTGTTTTACTGGCAGTGACATGGGCGCTATATGACCTTTAGGGTTGGCGCGCCCTTAAGCCCAAATCATCATCATCATCATAGTGCTGGGGAAAAAGTTATTGATGGACTATCGGCAGTCCGATCCGGATTGTATTTTGGCCATGTCTTTGATATAGGCAGTAAGCAGGTGAGATTGCTGCAATTACGCAGCGCTCTCAGGCCAATCTTACGGTTTTCACTATTTCTGATTCATACGTGATTTGGTTATCGTAATCCTATCCGTAATCATCTGTGCTTTGTTTCCAAATTGTTACCAACTCACAAATGACTAATCAAAGGATGGCAGCGATGGATCAGCCGTGGGCGTACAATTGTTTGCAACTAGAACAGAGGACCAGTCTTTTTGACTCATTCCATGCGCTTTTTTCCTCGGATAGCTGTGCTTTGTTTCCACGTGCTTAGTATATTACTGTCCGATTATCAGGGTTAGTTCGTGAGAATTCTCATCAAGATGAAAATGTGTTTAATTTCTGTTTTGAAATGCTAAGTAACTATATAAACCGCCACCCTGTATATTCCTATCTCACCAATGATTCAGCGCAAACTGGAATTCTGAGACTGTGCGGAGACGCGGCGCGGTTGCCATGACGACGCTGTGCCGGCGGCGCCAGGTGTACGTGTCGGAGCTGCGCGAGCTCTGCGTCAACTCGCCAGAGCTGCTGCTGGGCCACATGCGGCGCGGCGAGACGGCGCGCCACTTCGGCGTCACCAACATGAATGACCGCAGCTCGCGCAGCCACACCATCTTCCGCATCATCATCGAGTCCCGCGACAGGTCAGCTGGGAAGGCGGCGGGTACCGCTCCGGCGGGAGGGGCTGGGACGCTGGCAGAGGGAATGTGCCGGGGCCGTTCATTTAACATGGGGTATCATCCGTGGTTTTTGTTGGAATGAACATTGTACAACGTATAATTGTGTTTTTCTAGTCCTTGTCGTTTTTGTTTGTTACAAGTTTGATGAAAAATTGTGGTGTAATTGTTATATTTTTTGTAGATACTACTTTGCCTTTGTTGACAGAAAGTTAAAGGTGTGGCTGTAATTGTTTGACTGTATTGCAATGGTTCCTGTTCCTCCTGGTCCTGTGTTATCCCTGGATGGATCTACTGAGTGTCCTGCATGATCCATCGGTGTTTAAAGGGAACGTGGCACCTCGGTCGAATCCTGGAATTTAGTGTAATTAGGCGTACTTTTAGTCAAAAATAATGAAACCACTCATGATTTCTCTGAAAAATGTACAATAAGCTCAATATTTGGTTTTTAAAAATACTCCTCTAGAAAAAGAAATAAATATCAGACTGTGGATGATGTCACGATCTGGCAACCACTACCATACTTGAAACGCTTCAAGGGCTTCGATTGGCTGATGCTCATCGTGACGTCAGCATATGTCGTCACACCAGTAGCTCACAACAATGGCCGCCGGCGACGGGGGCTGAGGGGGGCTGGTGTCAGGTAGGTTTTAGCTTTTTTCTACGGAAATATCGAGTTCCAAGACAAATGAAATATGGAGTACCGGGTTTTCCGACCTGCTTTACAACTTGGCTATCTCAGTTCAAATCACGTTGTGAAAGTACCACATTCCCTTTAACATTTGTGGCGCATACAATACACAGCCGATACTAGTGCCACCTGTGCGCTCGGACAGGAACGAGGAGGGCGAGGAGGGCGCTGTGAACGTGTCCCACCTGAACCTGGTGGACCTGGCGGGGTCGGAGCGGGCGCGTCAGACCGGGGCCACTGGAGAGCGATTCCGAGAGGGCTGCTCCATCAACTCCTCACTCTTCGAGCTCGGCAACGTCATCAGCAAGCTGAGCGAGGGCGCCCCTACATCAACTACCGCAACAGCAAGCTGACCAGGATCCTGCAGACCAGTCTGGGAGGAAACGCCAAGGTGGGATAATTTTTCGGGCCGATGGCGCAGCATGCCGTGAGAGAATTCTCACCAACAGTGTTGACAGGCATGGCTACCGTAGCGTGGAATACTGGGAAGGACAGCTATTTTTTCGCGTTTCTCCTGGTTGATGGGTTTGAACGGATACGAATAGGCTAATTGAACTTCGGGTACACTTCTTCGTGGTGTTGAATATTCCATCAGTCACGTGTAACGTTCGGATTGTCAGGATTTACCCAGCCTAGAAGCCGAACATCTGCCTCCTCAGGGCTGAAATCTGTGCGTTCACCTGAAATAAGGCGAAATCGGGTCTGTGCAGCCCGTCCCTGCTTTCTCTCGAGTTTGCGCTGTTATACGACCACCTTTCAACCATTGCTTCCACCCACCTCTCCTCCCCTTCTCTTTAAAATTTCGATCCATTCAATATACCATCTCTGATAACATTGTTGGCTCACGCTGGCGCGTTTTCCGGAACCTGTTCTCCATTTAGAACTCTAATCGAGTGCTCCGATCTCTGTATGCCCTCTGTATGAACCCCGCGACCCTCTGTGCGACCTCGAATTGATTCCTGTGGACCGGTGCGCCCCCAGACCGCCATCATTTGCACGGTGACGCCCGCCGCTGTCGAGGAGACCCACTCCACTCTGCGCTTTGCCAGCCGAGCCAAAACAATCAAGAACAAGCCGCACATCAACGAGGTAAGAATATCTGTGCTGGTCGTCAGACACAGATACTGGAGAGGGTGGCAGTGGTCAGAGGTGGATCATTCCAGCTCTAATTCTTATAGTCCGGCAGTCATCCGGATCGCATTTTGCACATTGAGCTCAGGTCATAAGTACCTAGGTACTTGCAGGTGAGTGGGATGTAAAGTACGTCGCATTCCATGCCTTTTACGAAAAGTGGCACATGTGGTAATTTCATCGCCCAGTCATTTCTGACCAGAAGAGTACTTACTTTTGCTTTGTCGTTACTATTGCACTTATGCATGCCGGGTCTTTTAGTATCAATGTCTACGCCCTATTTGTGTTGTTCAGTGGGCCTGATGGCTCGTATCCCGCAGGTTTACCTATATCTGTGGCTGTGGCTCTGTTTCTTTGTAGGCTGTGTCAGACTCTGCTCATGGGTCGGTGGTTCTCAGGTTGTGTCGGACTTTCATCATGTGTTTGCGCTCTCAGGTTGTGTCTGACTGTGCTCGTGGGGTTGTGTCGGACTTTGATCATGGGTTTGTGTACCTCAGGTTGTGTCGGACTCTGCTCATGAGTTGTGTTTCTCAGGCTGTGTCGGACTCTGCTCGTGGGGTTGTGTCGGACTCTGATCATGGATTTGTGTTCCTCAGGTTGTGTCGGACTCGGCTCACCTGAAGAGGCTGAAGCGGCAGATAAACGCGCTCCAAAATGAACTGAAAAAGGAGAAGCAGACCAACCGCGCCACAGAGGTAAAGCACGTCACAGATGACAGTATGATAAGTGATTTCGAGAGCCATTGTTTGCTTTCGAGCCTACCTCATGCACCCCACCGTTGCCCCTGTAAACAATAGTATAGGAAGCTTTCATACGAATTGACGTCCAACTTGTCCTTTCTTCCAGTCATCACTTCTGCATGCTTCTTCTGTAGCGATGTTTTAATGCATACTTCCGTTATTTACACGCAGGCTCTCGTGCCCATTGTTCCAGTCGTTCCTCGGCTCGGTAGCCTCTCCCGGCTGCAGCAATGTCTCTTCCTTTATCACTATTGATTGGCCCGGTCCCTCAGGAGGAGGAGTCCGTTGTCGTGGTAACCCCTCTGGTGGCACCGGCTCTGACGCCCCGGTCGTCTACCTCAGAAATAGTAGACCCTGACGCCCCAGTTGTCTGCCTCAGAAACAGTAGATCCTGACGTCTCGGTCGTCTCCCTCAGAAACAGTAGACCCTGATGCCCCGGTCGTCTGCCTCAGAAACAGTAGACCCTGACGCCCCGGTCGTCTGCCTCAGAAACAGTAGACCCTGACGCCCCGGTCGCCTGCCTCAGAAACAGTAGACCCTGACGCCCCGGTCGTCTGCCTCAGAAACAGTAGACCCTGACGCCCCGGTCGTCTGCCTCAGAAACAGTAGACCCTGACGCTCCGGTCGTCTGCCTCAGAAACAGTAGACCCTGACGCCCCGGTCGTCTGCCTCAGAAACAGTAGACCCTGACGTCCCGGTTGTTTCCCTCAGAAACAGTAGACTCTGACGCCCCGGTCGTCTCCCCTCAGAAACAGTAGACTCTGACGCCCCGGTCGTCTGCCTCAGAAACAGTAGACCCTGACGCTCCGGTCGTCTGCCTCAGAAACAGTAGACTCTGACGCCCCGGTCGTCTGCCTCAGAAACAGTAGACCCTGACGCCCCGGTCGTCTGCCTCAGAAACAGTAGACCCTGACGCCCCGGTCGTCTGCCCCAGCTGCAGTAGACCCTGACGTCCCGGTCGTCTGCCTCAGAAACAGTAGACCCTGACGCCCCGGTCGTCTGTCTCAGAAACAGCAGACCCTGACGCCCGGGTCGTCTGCCTCAGAAACAGTAGACCCTGACATCCCGGTCGTCTGCCTCAGAAACAGTAGACCCTGACGCCCCGGTCGTCTGTCTCAGGTGGAGCAGATGCAGCAGGCCCTGGCGGAGGAGAGTCGCAGGAACGAGCACCTGCAGGACCGTCTGCGGGAGCTGATGCAGCAGCTGGTGGTCAGCAGTGCGCCCAAGGCGCTGCCGCAGGCGTGAGTGCGCTCGCCAATGAATCAGACATTCTAATCGTTGAACGTTAAGCTTTGGCCCAGATCCGATGTGAGGCACCGGTAGCTTTAGTTGAAGAATGTGTGCCTCGTCCTCCCAATCAGTGAGCCGGCTCGTCTGGATTGAAATAAGTTGAATACATATTTGACGTGCCTTTTTGCGATAGTGTAGATCACTCGATAGATTAATGGTTTAGCTTCCAGATATAACCCACCTAGCCTGATTAGTTGAAAAGTTCAACCAAAACGAGAGAGAGTTAAAGGGAGATACGCGAAAAAATTATTATTGTGGTTTCTTGCTATTTGAAAAATCCTGATTACGAGACTGTCAATTATTTTTGTACCCTCGGCAACATTTTGGGAGGCCACTCACTTATTATCGAAATAGGTTAACAGTTCCGATAAAATGGTGAAACCTTCACCCATCACTTACTTTTCGAAAACTATTTAAAGTTAAAAAGTAATGTTTTTTGTAATAAAATTGTTTGTTCTCCTTGTATTTGTATTTGAATTAATTTTACAAAGCCTCTAAAAACTACAGAATGAATTAGTTTGCCCTAGAAACGGAAAAAACATAATTACTCAAGTCTTTAGCCGTTTCGTACCTTGGGTCTTGAGTCATTTTCTGCTTCAGCGCCAGGATGACGAAACTTTTGCGTCAGATAGGTCACGTGACCCCGGTATGAGAATTCCTAGGCTTCTGATTGGTTAATTGTGATTTCTTTTAAGCCCTATATTTCTGTTTTAAAAGAGTTTTGGAATGTTGTTTTTCCTAAGTGATTTTTTCTGTGGTAGTCCAAAGTTCTAAATCACTGTTTAGGACCTAATTCTTAGAGAAATTGATAGCCTTAGCCGGGGTTACGTCATTTAACTCGATAAGAGGTGTACCGGTAAAGTCGTCTAGAAATGTTGACTTTGAGAGCAATTTTAAGGCATTTGCAGGCCGAATTCGCAAAAATAAGAATAGGACTTTTGAAACAACTTTTTGTGACCTTTTGATCTAGCCAATAAAATTTTTCTTCGCGTATCTCCCCTTAAATGCGTTTGTGTGCTCGTTCCCACTCTCAGCTATCCCCACCTCTTTATCAGGGTGAAGAAGAGCAAACGTCGTATGACCTGGTGCGGTCGCCAAGGCAGTCGGCTCAGCCTGGCCCCACTGCAAGGCCCGCCGATGCCGCTGCCATCTATCGACGAACTGATGCAGCTCAACTTGAGTGGCTCACCACCGGAGCAGAGCATGGCTGAGGTAGGAAGAGTGCTTGGTTCGCAATGGGGGCGCTCTCACCTCTCAACTGGGGATGTAAAGGTTCAGTTCAGTGACCAAGAGTCAGGTTGTAGCAGTTCCTGACTCACCAATCCAGGCCCTGAGGCAGTGTGCTGCTTCGAATGTTACGAGATGAGATGTGATGTATGTATTTGTGAAAATCCTGAATTAATTAGCTAATTAGCTTCAGCATATTGCGTGGTTTTACATGCATTTTCCGAATATTTTTTTACAATTCAGCTGCGGTTAGGACGGTAACTGACATTGCTGCCTGCACTGCCTGGCCCGGGCCCTGTCGGTCCGCAGGAGGAGAACGCGCCGGCCACAGCGCCCAGTCCGCCGCCGGACCCCACCAGCAGGGTCACCTGCCGGAAGCGGCGCCGGGCCGCCAGCATGGACTGCGTGCAGCAGCACCGTCCCCTGATGGCTGACACCAGCACCCAGACGGCCCCGCCCCCCGCCGCCGTCCCCGCCCCCGGTCAGTGGCCCTGCCGCCCCTCTCTTAGGGATGTAGCCCCGCCACGGGCTAGTTATACAGTCACTCCAGGCTAGTTATGTGCTCCTGCCTATGGTTAGTTATGCATTCCTACCTCTGGTGAGTTATGTGCTCCTGCCTATGGTTAGTTATGTACTCATACTTCAGGTTAATTATCCATCCCTACCTCTGGTTAGTTATGTGTTCCTACCTCGGGTTAGTTATGTGTTCCTACCTCGGGTTAGTTTGTGTTCCTACCTCGTGCTAGTTATGTGTTCCTACCTCGGGTTAGTTATGTGTTCCTACCTCTGCTTAGTTATGTGCTCCTACCTCTGGTCAGCTATGTGCTCCCAGCTCTGGTTTATTACGTGCTCATTGCTCGCCAGTTGATAATGTACCCCATCACCCTCTGTAATGTACCAATCCTCCTCTCCCCCAAGCTACTTATTCCCTCCCCCACCGCCAAGATGCCCTTGTTTGGACCAGGTGGTTGAATCCCCCATGTTGTGCAGGAGGGTCGTCAGCGGAAGAGACGCCGCGCCGGCGTCCACGTGCCGTCTCTGCCCCTGCCGACGGCCGCCATGGACGACATCGCAGAGGAGGAGGAGGAGGAGGCCTCCACGCTGGCTGGTACGTACCTCGCAGCCGCCAGCATGTGGAGGAGGACCGCTCAGGTCCAGTGTATGCGCAACTGTGGATCGCAGAGTGCAAACTTGCACCTCTGGCACCGCAGATGAAGCTCAAATGGTTAGGTATAATCATTAGGGTATCATGATGGCTGCTTACATATTTCCTCTTAGTTCCAATTCATGTTTGATTCTAGAATGTCTGATTAATCTGTTGTATGGCTCGTCTGAAGTTTTCTCTGTCATGTAGGAGGTTGACAGGCTCCTCTCAAGAGATACAGCTTTGCTGCTCGTGGATGGGGACTTCAGTGGTTTAAAGTACCAGCCCTGATCTCACACCTCTCTTCTTTCGCGCAGAGACCGCTGGGGTGGCGGTGGATCCGTCGGAGTCGGACTGCGCGGCTGAACTGGAGCTCCTGCGGCGCGAGGTGGAGAGTCTGCGACAGGAGCGGGCGGCGCACCTCTGTCCCGGCGGCGGGTCCGGGCCGCAGGCGGACGCTGTAGAGGCTGACGCTCAGGTGGAGACACTGCAGCAGCAACAGGCCCAGCAGGTGTGCCGCCCCACAAGCGAGCAGTCCACCCAGGCCGACGCTGCCACAAACACCGCTTCCGAAATCGAGAGTCTGCGCCGGGAGGTGGAGGCGTTACAGCAGGAAAAGGCTGACCACGTCTGCTCCGGCTCTGAATCGGTCTCGCACGGAGAGACTGACGCCGAAATCGAGAGTCTGCGCCGGGAGGTGGAGGTGTTACAGCAGGAGAAGGCTGGCCACGTGTGCTCCAGCTCTGAATCGGTCTCGCACGGAGACGCTGACACGGTCTCCTCGGAGGACGTGGACATGGCGAAGCTGGAGACCCTCCGCCTCGAGCTGGTAGTTCTTCGAGAAGAGAAGGCTGAAGAATCAGCTGCTCGTCGAGCTGCCGAGGAGAAGCTAGTGGAGAGGGAGGCACAGTTGGAGCAAGCACAGCAACAACTTCAAGCGCGAGCTGAAGAGGTATTCACCACTTCGGATGTTCATGAAAAGCTCGCCAACGCCGAAACAGAATTAGAACTGATGAAAAAGCAACTTGAAGTTTGCACCGAAGAGTTGAATTCCCTTCGAGATGGAGAGGATAAGCTGGCAAAGGCTGAAGCAGAGCTGCAGCGACTGAAAGAACAGCTCCAAAACGCAGAGGAGACAACGCCGGGCCAAAGTGACGGGCAAAGACTGGTTGATGCCGGGGTGGATATGGAGGAAATGAAGTTGGAGCCGGAAGGAGAGGTAGAAGAAAAGCTAGCAGAGGCTGAAGTGGAGATGGAGAGACTAAGGGAGCAAATTCGAGTCCAAGTGGAAGTCTCAGCTCATCATCAGGAAAAACTTGCGGAGGCTAAAGTGGAGTTAGAACGAATGAGGCATGAACTTGAGGCTCCTGCTGACGGGACAGCAGCACATCAGAGTATGGAGGAAAAACTGTCAGCAGCTGATGCAAAGTTGGAGGAAATGAACCGGCGCCTTGAAGCCAATGCCACAGAGTTGGACTCCCGCCAAAGTACTGAGGATGAGCTAGCTGCCGCTAAGGCGAAGTTGGAGGAAATGAGCAAGTGCCTTGAAGCCAATGCCACAGAGTTTGCCTCCCGCCAAAGTACTGAGGATGAGCTAGCTGCCGCTAAGGCGAAGTTGGAGGAAATGAGCAGGTGCCTTGAAGCTAATGCCACAGAGTTTGCCTCCCGCCAAAGTACGGAGGATGAGCTAGCTGCCGCTAAGGCGAAGTTGGAGGAAATGAACCAGCGCCTTGAAGCCAATGCCACAGAGTTGGCCTCCCGCCAAAGTACTGAGGATGAGCTAGCTGCCGCTAAGGCGAAGTTAGAGGAAATGAACCAGCGCCTTGAAGCCAATGCCACAGAGTTGACCTCCCGCCAAAGTACTGAGGATGAGCTAGCTGCCGCCCAGGCGAAGTTGGAGGAAATGAACAGGTGCCTCGAAGCCAATGCCATTGAGCTGGCCTCCCGCCAAAGTACTGAGGATGAGCTAGCTGCCGCTAAGGCGAAGTTGGAGGAAATGAGCAAGTGCCTTGAAGCCAATGCCACAGAGTTTGCCTCTCGCCAAAGTACTGAGGATGAGCTAGCTGCCGCTAAGGCGAAGTTGGAGGAAATGAGCAGGTGCCTTGAAGCTAATGCCACAGAGTTTGCCTCCCGCCAAAGTACGGAGGATGAGCTAGCTGCTGCTAAGGCGAAGTTGGAGGAAATGAACCAGCGCCTTGAAGCCAATGCCACAGAGTTGGCCTCCCGCCAAAGTACTGAGGATGAGCTAGCTGCCGCTAAGGCGAAGTTAGAGGAAATGAACCAGCGCCTTGAAGCCAATGCCACAGAGTTGACCTCCCGCCAAAGTACTGAGGATGAGCTAGCTGCCGCCCAGGCGAAGTTGGAGGAAATGAACAGGTGCCTCGAAGCCAATGCCATTGAGCTGGCCTCCCGCCAAAGTACTGAGGATGAGCTAGCTGCCGCTAAGGCGAAGTTGGAGGAAATGAGCAAGTGCCTTGAAGCCAATGCCACAGAGTTTGCCTCTCGCCAAAGTACTGAGGATGAGCTAGCTGCCGCTAAGGCGAAGTTGGAGGAAATGAGCAGGTGCCTTGAAGCCAATGCCACAGAGTTGGTCTCCCACCAAAGTACTGAGGATGAGCTAGCTGCCGCTAAGGCGAAGTTGGAGGAAATGAACCAGCGCCTTGAAGCCAATGCCACAGAGTTGGCCTCCCGCCAAAGTACTGAGGATGAGCTAGCTGCCGCTAAGGCGAAGTTGGAGGAAATGAGCAGGTGCCTTGAAGCCAATGCCACAGAGTTTGCCTCCCGCCAAAGTACTGAGGATGAGCTAGCTGCCGCTAAGGCGAAGTTGGAGGAAATGAGCAGGTGCCTTGAAGCCAATGCCACAGAGTTTGCCTCCCGCCAAAGTACTGAGGATGAGCTAGCTGCCGCTAAGGCGAAGTTGGAGGAAATGAACCTGCGCCTTGAAGCCAATGGCATTGAGTTGGCCTCCCGCCAAAGTACTGAGGATGAGCTAGCTGCCGCTAAGGCGAAGTTGGAGGAAATGACCAGGTGCCTTGAAGCCAATGCCACAGAGTTGGCCTCCCACCAAAGTACTGAGGATGAGCTAGCTGCCGCCCAGGCGAAGTTGGAGGAAATGAACCAGCGCCTTGAAGCCAATGCCACAGAGTTGGCCTCCCGCCAAAGTACTGAGGATGAGCTAGCTGCCGCCCAGGCGAAGTTGGAGGAAATGAACAGGTGCCTTGAAGCCAATGCCACAGAGTTGACCTCCCGCCAAAGTACTGAGGATGAGCTAGCTGCCGCCCAGGCGAAGTTGGAGGAAATGAACAGGTGCCTCGAAGCCAATGCCATTGAGCTGGCCTCCCGCCAAAGTACTGAGGATGAGCTAGCTGCCGCTAAGGCTAAGTTGGAGGAAATGAGCAAGTGCCTTGAAGCCAATGCCACAGAGTTTGCCTCCCGCCAAAGTACTGAGGATGAGCTAGCTGCCGCTAAGGCGAAGTTAGAGGAAATGACCAGGTGCCTTGAAGCCAATGCCACAGAGTTGGCCTCCCACCAAAGTACTGAGGATGAGCTAGCTGCCGCCCAGGCGAAGTTGGAGGAAATGAACCAGCGCCTTGAAGCCAATGCCACAGAGTTGGCCTCCCGCCAAAGTACTGAGGATGAGCTAGCTGCCGCTAAGGCGAAGTTGGAGGAAATGAGCAGGTGCCTTGAAGCCAATGCCACAGAGTTTGCCTCCCGCCAAAGTACTGAGGATGAGCTAGCTGCCGCTAAGGCGAAGTTGGAGGAAATGAGCAGGCGCCTTGAAGCCAATGCCACAGAGTTGGCCTCCCACCAAAGTACTGAGGATGAGCTAGCTGCCGCTAAGGCGAAATTGGAGGAAATGAACCAGCGCCTTGAAGCCAATGCCACAGAGTTGGCCTCCCGCCAAAGTACTGAGGATGAGCTAGCTGCCGCTAAGGCGAAGTTGGAGGAAATGAGCAGGTGCCTTGAAGCCAATGCCACAGAGTTTGCCTCCCGCCAAAGTACTGAGGATGAGCTAGCTGCCGCTAAGGCGAAGTTGGAGGAAATGAGCAGGTGCCTTGAAGCCAATGCCACAGAGTTTGCCTCCCGCCAAAGTACTGAGGATGAGCTAGCTGCCGCTAAGGCGCAGTTGGAGGAAATGAACCAGCGCCTTGAAGCCAATGCCACAGAGTTGGCCTCCCGCCAAAGTACTGAGGATGAGCTAGCTGCCGCTAAGGCGAAGTTAGAGGAAATGAACCAGCGCCTTGAAGCCAATGCCACAGAGTTGACCTCCCGCCAAAGTACTCAGGATGAGCTAGCTGCCGCCCAGGCGAAGTTGGAGGAAATGACCAGGTGCCTCGAAGCCAATGCCATAGAGCTGGCCTCCCGCCAAAGTACTGAGGATGAGCTAGCTGCCTCCAAGGCGAAGTTGGAGGAAATGACCCAGCGCCTTGAAGCCAATGCCATAGAGCTGGCCTCCCGCCAAAGTACTGAGGATGAGCTAGCTGCCTCCAAGGCGAAGTTGGAGGAAATGACCCAGCGCCTTGAAGCCAATGCCATAGAGCTGGCCTCCCGCCAAAGTACTGAGGATGAGCTAGCTGCCGCCCAGGCGAAGTTGGAGGAAATGACCCAGTGCCTTGAAGCCAATAGCATTGAGTTGGCCTCCCGTCAAAGTGCTGAGGAGAAGCTATCAGCCGCTGAGACAGAGTTAGAGGACCTGAGACGCCTTCTTCCATCTAATGGCGAAGAGACCTCTGCTCGTGAAGAAGACCAGGAAATGCAAGCAATGGGTGAAGTAGATCGGGAGCCAATGGAGCACCAGGCTGATGCGAATACCATTGAGTGTGCGTCTCGTCAAGGAGCGGAGCTGATGCTAGCTGCAGCTGAAGTTGAGCTAGAGCGGTTGAGAAATCAAATTGAAGCCCATGCTACAGAGGCCTCTCGCTGTCGAACCGTGGAGGAGAAGCTAGCGAAGACTAAGACGGAACTGGAACAGATGAAGACACAGATGGAAGCTCATGCTGCTGAGGTTGAGGCCCGGCGAGATGCCGAAGAAAAACTGACAAGGGCTCAGGCAGAGTTGGAGCGGGCGACGCAGGCTCTTGAAGCGCGCGAGCCTGGTGCCCCGGTATCCACACAGACGGAAGAAGAGATGAGCTCTGGCGCTGAGTTGCCAGAACCGTCGGACCAGGTGCAGTTGGACGTCAGCGCTCTGCTGGTAGCGGCCAGGACAGAGGTCGAGAGACTTTCGTCTCTGACCAGTGAGCATGCCGAGGAAGTCTGTGCACTGAGAGAACAGCTGTCAGCTTTGCAGACTGAAAACCAGCGTCTCGCCGCCCATGCGAATGAAGTCAACTCGCAGCTCGAAAAGCACCAGGCTGCCTCTCAAGCTGCGGTGGTTGTCTGTGCTACCATGGAAAGGGAAGGTCTGCAGAAGGATGAAATGGAGCCCTCTGAGGCTGACAGTCCTGAGCAGCGTGAAACTGGGGATGAACAGTGTGCAGATCAGGGAGAGAGGCATATGGTAACAGCTCTGGAAGCATCGCTGACTGAAGCTGCTGAAGATGAACATGCGGTGGAACAATTACAGAAACCAGAGATAGAATCGGGAACTGAGGACGGCCTGGAAGCCATGTCCGATGGACCGCTCTCTGTGGAAGCCAGTCAGCCGTCTGCGTCCGCCGACACCCCTGAGGCAGCAGCAGCTTCTGAGCCGGCCCCGGAACACCTGTCTACCTCCGCCAGCAGCTCTCCGCTGCTGATGCCGCCGCCGCCGCTGCCGACGTCAGCCCCGTGCGGCGACTGGTCCCTGATGCAGGCGTCGGTGCTGGACGTCTCGGCCGACGTCACCGTCTCGGGCCTGTCGCTCTCGGCTCTGATGCCGTCCGCCGGCCCTCCGGCGGGACTGTCGCTGTTCGACGAGCTGAACCAGCTCCGACGCCGCTCCGCCGCGCGTCTCGCCACCAACAGAACGCTGCCCGAGATGGACGAGGAGGACGGGGCTGGTCACAAGGAGGTGTCGGTTGAAGAGGAGATGCTCGATTCAACTTCCGTGTCTGTTGGCGAAGAAGAGACTGAGATGGTCTCCCAAAGTGTTGTTAGTGTTGAGGACGGTGTCACAGGTAAGCAGGAAGTCGATGAGAATGAGGATGGGACTGAAGCACCTCCTGACAGCAGTGTTGGAGCTTCTGGCGACGTGGGCGCGGCAACGCAGAACGACGTGGAGGAACAACCACAGTCAGAAGACGCCCATCAGGAGAACACGACCTGTACGGCGGACCGAGCAGAGTGCACCACTGCGGAGACAGAGTCGGCGCCTGTGGGTACCACAGAGCTGCTGAGGCGGCTGCAGGCCGAGGTTGAGATGGCTCGGGCCATCCTGACTGCCACCGCCGGCGGGGCACAGTCCAACCAGGGACTGGTGGCACTGATACAGAGCCTCCAGGGCAGGCTGCGCACTGAGGAACCCACCACACCGGCGCGTGGCGGCGACACGGTGTCTGTGGCACTGTCTCCTATCCTGCATCAGAGAGACTCCGGTGTCGCCGACGTGGCTGAGGTGAGTGCTCCCAGTGGTGAGGCCACTGACGTCCAGGACTTGGACGGTGATATAGCCGACACCACTGGGGGAGGACGAAGTCGACGCTGGGTTACCGGGGTCCGCGCCGGATACTGGGGTTAACGGGGAGATGATTACGACCCGAGTCAGTCTCTCCGAGGACATGGACATGACCTGTGTCCACAGCACATCGCCAGTTAACGCGGTGGAGGACATGGACATGACGTGTGTGACGACGGAAGACGCAGGCTCCGCAGCCGGCGACCGCACTCGCGTCTATAGTCTGGACGATCTGGCCGACGCCACGGTGAGCGGGAGTTTCAGTGCCGCGGCTGGGCCGAGACAGAGGTGGGATTCGGCGCGGGCGTGTGCCGTGGACACGACGGTCACAGAGCCAGAGCCTGTAGAACTCACGCTTCAGCTGGGCGACAACACGCTGGGGGTGGGAGTCGACAGTTGCGCCTCGGAGTCGGTCCCGTCCGAGCGGAGGTCCGTCAGCTCTTCAGCTGGCCCTGGGCCGGTCCCGTCCGAGCGGAGGTCCGTCAGCTCTTCAGCTGGCCCTGAGGCGGTCCAGGACCCGCAGGAGCTGCTCCTTCAGCTGCAGCACTGGAAGCAGAGGGTGGAGGGTCTGGAGACCCAGCTGCGTGTGATCACCGAGGAGTTCAACTGCCCCGGCTTTGACGACCAGTCGCACTGTCCCCGAGACGTCGAGGCTGATGTGGGCGCTATCCAGAACCTGCTGAAGACGATGTGCGAGCGCCTGGAAGCGCTGGAGGCTGGTCAGGAACAGGTGGCCGAGGCGTTTACCGAGCGGGACGCCGCCGTGCGTGAGGTGACCCGACTGCGTGCGGAGGTATCGGAGCTGACGGACGAGCTGGACAACCGACAGACCAGAATTGACGAGGTCTCGGCGGAGCTGCATGAAGTTCGCGGCTCGCTAGAGAGCCTGGCTGCCCACTTCCAGGAGACGACTCTCCAGTTGGAGAACCTTACCATGGAGAGGGACAACGCCGTCTCTCGGCTGGACTACACCATCACTGAGAAGGACACTTTCCGCGCTGAACTGTGGGAAGTGGCCGACGACAGAGAGGGTGTCAAGGCTAAACTGGCCGAGGTCAGCGCCGAGCTGGAGGCTGTCCGAGCCGAGAAGGAGGCACTCAGCGGCCAACTGAGCGAAGCCACTGCTCGGCGCGACGCTCTGGAGGCGGCCCAGGTGGCCGCTCAGTCGGAGAAGCTGCAGCTGGAGGAGCGGCTGACTGAGGTGAAGCTGGAGCTTCGTCAGATGAATGAGAATCAGCAGCAGCTGGCCGCGGAGGAGGATCCAGCCGGAGAGGAGCCGGCCTGCCGCCTGCGACAGCGGCTGGGCATGGTGCGCGCGCAACTGCGGTTCGCCCGCGCCGAGGCGGCCAACGCGCGCGACGTGGCCTCCGGGGTACGCGCCATCCACGCCGAGTGTTTGGCGGCCAACGACAAGCTGCGAGGAGAGCTGACGGCTGCCGAGCGGCAGACGGCAGCGGCCGAGGAGCAGGTGCTGCAGCTGCAGAGGACGGCCGCTCAGTTGGAGCCGCTGCGGGAGGAGCTGCACCGCGCCGAGCGGGAGGTGCAGCGACTGCGGCGCACCCTGGCCGACGCCGAGGACGCCGACCGGGAGACCACCAACCTGGTGGTGAGGCTGCAGAATGCCGAGGAGGCTCTGACGACGGCGCGCCGGGGCCAGGAGACGGCCCAGCGCTCTCTGTCAGAGGGCGCCACGGCGCTGGCCGGCGCCCAGGCCCGCGCCGAAGGTCTGGAGGCGCGGCTGGCGCTGGTGGAGGAGCGGGCGGAGCGGCTGACTGCCGAGCTGGACGAGGCGCGGGCCGATCTGTTCACAGCCCAGCGGCTGGCTGAAGAGCGCGCTGCCAGACTGACGAGGGCCGAGCAGGCCCGCGACGAGGCGCAGGCGCTGCTGGCGGCGCTGGAGGAGCGGGCTGCGCGGGAGACAGCGCGCCTGGTGGCGGCCGCCGAGGACCACAGCGGCGGCCAGCGGGAGGCCGTCCGCGAGATCGGCGACCTGCGTGACACGCTGCAGAGTCGACAGGCCGACCTGCAGGCGCAGGCGCTGACCCTGGAGAAGGTGCGGGGTAAGCGGCGCGAGGCTGAGACGAGGCTGCAGACTTTGACGGAAGAGCACGCCGTGCTGGTGGCTGAGAGGGACGCGCTGCGGGCGGAGCGGGACGGCCTGCTGGCCGACAAGACCTCCCTCGTCGCCGACAGGGAGGCTCTGACTGCTGAGAAGGCCGAGCTGGCCAACGATAACACCGCTCTGACTTCCCTGAAGGACGGCCTCGCCGCCGGCAAGGCCTGTCTGAAGGCCGAGAGAGACTCGCTTCTCTCGGACAAGCAGCAGCTGTCTGGGGAGCGGCAGCGGCTGCTGGAGGAGCTGGAGGAGGTGCGCTCCTCGGCCCAGTTCGAGGCCGACGAGCGCACTGCCGAGCTGCAGAGCCTGCGGGAACAGCACGACGATCTGCAGCAGGAGTGTCGGCAGCTGCAGGTAGGGGGTGCCTGTGTCTTTGTTCTGGGGGGAGTGGGGGGCAGTTGGGGCTAAGGATAACAGTGGCTTAGTGCCTACATGGGCCAAATTTTCCTTTGGCTGCCCCAGTTTTTTGTGTGTACAAGCTCAGGTTTTGTGATAGTAATATTGTTTTGCGGACGTTCTATCAATTATTTCACTGTAAAAAAATCTGCCTGTAGCAGAATATTGAAGTAAAATAAAATGCCCGTAACACATTTTAGAGGTTGGCATTGTCCCGACATCGCGGCTCGCTTTCAGTGCTTTTAACACGCGCATTGAGGGGGTCTGAGACACCTTCGCATTGACGGGGGCGGGTACCCGCCCCCTAAGATCTCGAGAACCACGCTAGGTAGCGAAAAACGGTAAACGGTGTTGGGCTGCCCATCCACTTCTCCATCGAAAACATCTGAACCATTTTTTGTCAGGTCACATTTAAGGTCACGAGAGGTCGAAACATGCCGTCATAGGGATAACATGTAAATTCAGTTTTTTTCGGCCATTACATCTGAACAAGTAAAGATAGAGCAAAACGACTTAAACTATATGAATCCTCACTGCAAGCCGAATCTAATGATATATAATTTGACTTTGCTAGGTCAAATCAAGGATTTGACCTGACCTGAGGTCAGGTCAGGGTCAAATTATATAAAATGCATATCATTAGAACTGCAAAGCCCAGGCGATTCTAATGCAGCTAAAATAAATGCTCTATCACCATCCGTTACTGAGTTATTCCGTAAAAAACCATTTTTCCCATGTGTTTCCAATGGAGGGGTCATGCCTCGTACCTGACCTTAGGTCATCGATTTAAAAAATACCGGAACATATTTTAGAGAACTCGGTGGGGCCATTATGTGGTATGAGTTTCAATCGGATAAGTTCACCCTGCTTCGACTTATGCCATCTTAAGCTTTTTTTGAGGTCGGGTCACTTGACCTGTACTGGTGACCTGACCTGATATGACCTAACCTTAAAATTTTCACAGAAGTTGTAAAAATGATGAGGGAAAAGGTATGCCAAGTACGGCGGCGCTGCGCGCCGCCGTTTTTCTGCTGTCTCCGAAAAACCCGAGGGGGGCGGGTGCCCGCCCCCGTCAATGCGCGTGTTAAGTTGTCCTGAGCTGAAATAACTAAAATGTTGAAGGGCAGCGTTGTTGTTTTCGATGTATCACCGGGGAGAGCCAGCGACTAAATTGTATTTGTCCGTGGTCATCTGTTTGCTTTGTCTTTGGTATTCTGCTCACTTGACACGTGTCCAAATTTGCGCATACGTACTCCCAAGGTAAGCAGTAACTCCCCTTCGTCCAAGCTATTTTCATATATAGCCTATACATGTCAAAACCACTCGGTGTTGAGCTGGTGGCGTGCATCCCACCCAGCTGCCTCTGACGTGTCCGTCCGCTGCCTTTGACGTGTGTCCCGTCCGCTGCCTCTGACGTGTGTTCCGTCCGCTGCCTCTGACGTGTGTCCCGTCCGCTGCCTCTGACGTGTGTCCCGTCCGCTGCCTCTGATGTGTATCCCGTCCGCTGCCTCTGATGTGTGTCCCGTCCGCTGCCTCTGACGTGTGTCCCGTCCGCTGCCTCTGACGTGTGTCCCGTGCGCTGCCTCTGACGTGTGTCCCGTCCGCTGCCTCTGACGTGTGTCCCGTCTGCTGCCTCTGACGTGTGTCCCTTCTGCTGCCTCTGACGTGTGTCCCGTCTGCTGCCTCTGACGTGTGTTCCGTCCGCTGCCTCTGATGTGTGTCCCGTCCGCCGCCTCTGACGTGTGTCCCGTCTGCTGCCTCTGACGTGTGTCCCGTCAGCTGCCTCTGACGTGTGTCCCGTCTGCTGCCTCTGACGTGTGTTCCGTCTGCTGCCTCTGTGTGTCCCGTCCGCTGCCTCTGACGTGTGTCCCGTCCGCTGCCTCTGACGTGTGTCCCGTCTGCTGCCTCTGACGTGTCCCGTCTTCTGCCTGTGACGTGTCCCGTCCGCTGCCTCTGACGTGTGTCCCGTCCGCTGCCTCTGACGTGTGTCCCGTCTGCTGCCTCTGACGTGTGTCCCTTCTGCTGCCTCTGACGTGTGTCCCGTCTGCTGCCTCTGACGTGTGTTCCGTCCGCTGCCTCTGATGTGTGTCCCGTCCGCCGCCTCTGACGTGTGTCCCGTCTGCTGCCTCTGACGTGTGTTCCGTCTGCTGCCTCTGATGTGTGTCCCGTGCGCTGCCTCTGACGTGTGTCCCGTGCGCTGCCTCTGACGTGTGTTCCGTCCGCTGCCTCTGATGTGTGTCCCGTCCGCCGCCTCTGACGTGTCCCGTCTGCTGCCTGTGACGTGTCCCGTCCGCTGCCTCTGACGTGTGTCCCGTCCGCTGCCTCTGACGTGTGTCCCGTCCGCTGCCTCTGACGTGTGTCCCGTCTGCTGCCTCTGATGTGTGTCCCGTCTGCTGCCTCTGATGTGTGTCCCGTCCGCTGCCTCTGACGTGTGTCCCGTCCGCTGCCTCTGATGTGTGTCCCGTCTGCTGCCTCTGATGTGTGTCCCGTCTGCTGCCTCTGACCTGTGTCCCGTCTGCTGCCTCTGACGTGTGTCCCGTCCGCTGCCTCTGACGTGTGTCCCGTCTGCTGCCTCTGACCTGTGTCCCGTCTGCTGCCTCTGACGTGTGTCCCGTCCGCTGCCTCTGACGTGTGTTCCGTCCGCTGCCTCTGATGTGTATCCCGTCCGCTGCCTCTGATGTGTGTCCCGTCCGCTGCCTCTGACGTGTGTCCCGTCCGCTGCCTCTGACGTGTGTCCCGTCTGCTGCCTCTGACGTGTGTCCCGTCTGCTGCCTCTGACGTGTGTCCCGTCCGCTGCCTCTGACGTGTGTCCCGTCTGCTGCCTCTGATGTGTGTCCCGTCCGCTGCCTCTGACGTGTGTCCCGTCCGCTGCCTCTGATGTGTATCCCGTCCGCTGCCTCTGATGTGTGTCCCGTCCGCTGCCTCTGACGTGTGTCCCGTCCGCTGCCTCTGACGTGTGTCCCGTGCGCTGCCTCTGACGTGTGTCCCGTCCGCTGCCTCTGACGTGTGTCCCGTCTGCTGCCTCTGACGTGTGTTCCGTCTGCTGCCTCTGATGTGTGTCCCGTCCGCTGCCTCTGACGTGTCCCGTCCGCTGCCTCTGACCTGTGTCCCGTCTGCTGCCTCTGACGTGTGTCCCGTCCGCTGCCTCTGACGTGTGTCCCGTCTGCTGCCTCTGACCTGTGTCCCGTCTGCTGCCTCTGACGTGTGTCCCGTCCGCTGCCTCTGACGTGTGTCCCGTCTGCTGCCTCTGATGTGTGTCCCGTCCGCTGCCTCTGACGTGTGTTCCGTCCGCTGCCTCTGATGTGTATCCCGTCCGCTGCCTCTGATGTGTGTCCCGTCCGCTGCCTCTGACGTGTGTCCCGTCCGCTGCCTCTGACGTGTGTCCCGTCCGCTGCCTCTGACGTGTGTCCCGTCCGCTGCCTCTGATGTGTATCCCGTCCGCTGCCTCTGATGTGTGTCCCGTCCGCTGCCTCTGACGTGTGTTCCGTCCGCTGCCTCTGATGTGTATCCCGTCCGCTGCCTCTGATGTGTGTCCCGTCCGCTGCCTCTGACGTGTGTCCCGTCCGCTGCCTCTGACGTGTGTCCCGTCTGCTGCCTCTGATGTGTGTCCCGTCCGCTGCCTCTGACGTGTGTCCCGTCTGCTGCCTCTGACGTGTGTCCCGTCTGCTGCCTCTGACGTGTCCCGTCTTCTGCCTGTGACGTGTCCCGTCCGCTGCCTCTGACGTGTGTCCCGTCCGCTGCCTCTGACGTGTGTCCCGTCTGCTGCCTCTGACGTGTGTCCCGTCAGCTGCCTCTGACGTGTGTCCCGTCTGCTGCCTCTGACGTGTGTTCCGTCTGCTGCCTCTGTGTGTCCCGTCCGCTGCCTCTGACGTGTGTCCCGTCCGCTGCCTCTGACGTGTGTCCCGTCTGCTGCTTCTGACGTGTCCCGTCTTCTGCCTGTGACGTGTCCCGTCCGCTGCCTCTGACGTGTGTCCCGTCCGCTGCCTCTGACGTGTGTCCCGTCTGCTGCCTCTGACGTGTGTCCCTTCTGCTGCCTCTGACGTGTGTCCCGTCTGCTGCCTCTGACGTGTGTCCCTTCTGCTGCCTCTGACGTGTGTCCCGTCTGCTGCCTCTGACGTGTGTTCCGTCCGCTGCCTCTGATGTGTGTCCCGTCCGCTGTCTCTGACGTGTGTCCCGTGCGCTGCCTCTGACGTGTGTTCCGTCCGCTGCCTCTGATGTGTGTCCCGTCCGCCGCCTCTGACGTGTCCCGTCTTCTGCCTGTGACGTGTCCCGTCCGCTGCCTCTGACGTGTGTCCCGTCTGCTGCTTCTGACGTGTGTCCCGTCCGCTGCCTCTGATGTGTGTCCCGTCCGCTGCCTCTGACGTGTGTCCCGTCTGCTGCCTCTGACGTGTGTCCCGTCTTCTGCCCTCAGACCCGTCTGTCGGAGCTGCAGCAGAGCCTGGCGGAGCAGCAGAGCGGCGCCTCCCAGCGCGAGCTGCAGCTGCGGACCGAGCTGTCGCGTCAGGCGGCCGACTCGGAGGCCTGTCTGGCGCGGCTCGGCGCCGAAGCCGACGCGCGGGCGGCGGCGGCGCGCGCCGAGCACGACGCGGCGCTGGAGAGAGTGCGGGCGGAGGCGGAGCGGCAGCAGTCCCGGCTGGAGACTGAGCGGGAGACGCTGCTGAGGAGACACCAGCTGACACTGGAGACACTGAAGGAGACTCTGGAGGCGGAACATCAGGCGCAGATTGAAACTCGGGAGGAGCAGGACGCGATTGCGGCGGATGCGATCACCGCAGAACACGAGACGGCTGTGGCTGCGCTCATTGCCACACACGAGGCGACCATGGCCACCAAAGTCGCGGAACACCAGGCAGCCTTCACCTCCCTCGGCGTCGCTCACGAGACGGCGCTGGCGTCGCTCTCCGCCCGTCACGATGCCGCTGTGACGTCACTGTCAGCTGAACACGCCGCTGACGTCACGTCACTGAAGCAGCATCACGCCGAGCGGCTGGAGGAGCTGCGGGCGGCGCTGTCTGCCCAGCACGACTCCGCCCTGAAGACGCAGTCATCGGAACACCACGCTCTTGTCAGCTCACTGAAGGCTCAACATTCTGAACAACAGGAACAACTACGCCTGAAATTGTCCGAAGAGCACGTGGCTGCGATGACGTCGCTATCAGCTGATCAAGCAGCCGCCATGACATCTCTGAGAACTCAGCACGCGGCCGAGCTGGAGGCGCTTCACGTGGACCTGACTGCGCATCACGAAGCTACCGTCACATCTCTCACCACAAACCACGCCGCCGTCATTACATCCCTGAAAACTCAGCATGCCGAACACCAGGAAGAGCTTCGCATCGAGCTGGAAGCCAAGCTGTCCGCCCAGCTGACGGCGGGCTCCGCCCAGCACGCGGCTCAGCTGGCGGCTCGGGAGGCGGCCATGCGGGCGGCTCAGGAGCAGGTGGAGACCATGGCGGCTAAATTGCAACAGCAGCGGGAGAAGAGCTGGGCTGAGTTCTGCCAGGAGCAGCAGCGTCTGATGACGATGATCGACGAGTCCGACGAAGAGCTGCAACAGGTGTGTACCGGCTTTTCTGGTGGTGCCTTGGTTCTTCCTACACTCTTATGGCCGACGAATGTCCGGGCTAACCCCCGCAATGGAGAGGGGCCTGGCACTAACCCGCACTGGAGGGGGTGGCTAGTAGGTCGTCCTGAAATCTCAGTATATCAAGAGACGTAGAAAAACGCCTGTTTGGGAGCGTGTGGGTGCTATGATAGTCTACAGTATATCAAACTACCATTGACCAGTTCAATATCTTCAAGATCGAAAGAGGTTATAAAGATGAGATACTGACGTGATTCTAATCTATTGAGAAATGCCGTAATTATGCGGGAAATTTTCAGGAATATGCTAAAGGCGGAGAAAGTTCTCTAATATAATGTCCCAAAGAACATTTCCTGAAATCTTGGGATCAGGGTTATTCAAGGTCATTGACCTATGACGTCACAGTATGGTGTACTCCCTACAATGTACACTTTAAATAACACATTGGAAGATACTGATGTTACCTTGATCCGTGACCTTTGACTTTGACCTTCATGTGAGGTGATCTTCATATATCATCTCGTTTATGTGGTGTTATGACGTCACCACTTGGTCTCCAATGCGTTTGAACTGGCCTGACCTTGGAATTGAGGCTATCTTAAGATGTGGGTTTGACTTTAAAAGTGTGAGTGAAAAAATGGACTGATTTTCCAAATTTATTCACCAATCTACGCGCCGTTGATTTCTCTCGAATGTGGCCAAGTAGCATTTATCGGCTACGAGCGGTTCTCCGGCTATCTTGTAAAATAGGTCCGAGGTCCCGTTCCAGTGCGCGTGTTGAGGTAAAGGGTACATTTTTGACACATGCAATGTGAACAAGGTTTAACACGCGCATTGACGGGGGCGGGTACCCGCCCCCCTCGGGTTTTTCGGAGACAGCAGAAAAACGGCGGCGTGCAGCGCCGCCGTACTTGGTATACCTTTTCCCTCATCATTTTTGCAACTTCTGTGAAAATTTAAAGGTTAGGTCATCTCAGGTCAGGTCACCAGTACAGGTCAAGTGACCCGACCTAAAAAAAGTTTAAGATAGCATAAGTCGGAGCAGGGTGAACTTATCCAATTGAAACTCATATCACATAATGGGCTCACCGAGTTCTCTAAAATATGTTCCGGTATTTTTGATATCGATGACCTAAGGTCAGGTACGAAGCATGACCTCTCCATTGGTAATACATGGGAAATATGGTTTTTACTGAATAACTCAGTAACAGATGGTGATAGAGCGTTTATTTTAGCTTCATTAGACTTGCCTTGGCTTTGCGGTTCTAATGATATGCATTTTATATAATTTGACCCTGACCTGCCCTCAGGTCAGGTCAAATCTTTGATTTGACCTAGCAAGGTCAAATCATATATCATTCGATTCGGCTTGCTGCGAGGATTCATTGAGTTCAAGTCGTTTTGCTCTATCTTTACTTGTTCAGATGTAATGGCCGAAAAACTGAATTTACATGTTATCCCTATGACGGCATGTTTTTGACCTCTGGTGACCTTAAATGTGACCTGACAAAAAATGGTTCAAATATTTTCGATGGAGAAGCGGATGGGCTACCCAACGCCGTTTACCGTTTTTTGCTACCTACCGTGGTTCTCGAGATCTTAGGGGGCGGGTACCCGCCCCCTCGTCAATCCGAAGGTGGCTCAGACCCCCGTCAATGCGCGTGTTAAGTGAAGCCCGATGACTGAGGGTAGACAATAAACCTCTGATTTTTAAGTTTCCCTGCCTAGTAGTGAAATTTGACTGGACATACAGTTTACTCCAACCTTGGGAATTTTAGTCTCGGATAAGGACAGTATTTGATAAGTTTCTTACATTTTCCATACTTGTAAGAATGCACATAAATCCTGGAGTGGTTGCAGTGGCTGAGCCAATGAAATTTAACGATTTTACAATATTTTTTTCGCAGGCAAGGGAAGAACTAGAGAGCTTGAAGCCTCAGCATGAGAAACTGAGCGGCGACTGCGCGACCCTGCGGGGTCAGCTGTCGGACAGAGACGCGTCTCTGGCGACCCTGCGGGGTCAGCTGTCGGACAGAGACGCGTCTCTGGCGACCCTGCGGGGTCAGCTGTCGGACAGAGACGCGTCTCTGGCGACCCTGCGGGGTCAGCTGTCCGACAGAGACGCGTCTCTGGCGACCGTGCGGGATCAGCTGTCGGAGAGAGACGCGTCTCTGGCTACCCTGCGGGGTCAGCTGTCGGACAGAGACGCGTCTCTGGCGACCCTGCGGGATCAGCTGTCGGACAGAGACGCATCTCTGGCGACCCTGCGGAATCAGCTGTCGGAGAGAGACGCGGCCGCCGCGCCGAAGCCGGAGCAACAGGTCAGAGAGGCTGACGCTGGGTCACACATACACACTGATGATGGACTTTGGTGTGTCTGTTCTGTCCCCGTGAAGTAATGATGTGTGTCTGTCCTCCCTGATCGAGGTATCTGACGTGTGTCCGTACTGTCTGAGCGAGGTGTCTGACGTGTGTCCGTCCTCTCTGAGTGAGGTGTCTAACGTGTCTGTTCTCTCTGAGCGGGGTATCTGACGTGTGTTTGTCCTCTCTGAGCGGGGTATCTGACATGTGTCTGTCCTCTCTGAGCGAGGTATCTGACGTCTGTTCTCTCTGAGTGAAGTATTTGGCGTGTCTGTCTTCTCTGAGCGAGCCATTCTACGTGTGTCTGTTCTATCTGAGTGGGTGTCTGACGTGTATCTGTTCTCTCCGAGTTGGGTGTCTGACGTGCATCTGTCCTCTCTCCCAGAGCTCCAGCGCCGCTGCGGGTCGCGCTGGGGACCTGCAGCGCCTGAAGTCTCAGCTGGCGACGGCCGTCAACGCCCGGCGTGAGGCGGAGCGCCGCCTCCAGCTGTCCGACCTACCCCACAAACGACAGGTGGGACCGGCGGGACTTGATCGAATGGGTTTTTGGAGTTTTTGCGCCCCGCATTGCATGGTGCTGGGTTACCGCCTGGGAAATGTTTGTAATCGCCGTTATGCGTGCCTTTGCGCGTTGGTGATCTCGCGGAAAAACGATGCCTTCAAACACTTTGAAGGCAGTGCTGGTCCAATAAGATGTATTTTAGTAGATGTGCATTATGGATCCATTTAACAGGCTACAGTTTGTTGCAATCTGTATGGAAAGTGGCAGAAAAATATTTGGAATTTCGTGTTCGACATATCGTAAAACAGAAGCTTCAATATATCCGGCCACAGTTAAAACCGTAGCCATAGTCGATTTCTTTAGGTTGTTTCGAAATCGACTCGGATTATAAGCAGTCGCCTCCGCAGCACCGATTGTTAGTCTCCGAACGAATAAATGGTAGTGATTTATGTGACATGGGTATTACATTGCATGTCATATTTTAATACTCTTCCGGACCTCCATCAGTATTAAAATAGAGCAATTTATGATGATTGTAAGTTATGTTGTTTGTGTAAACAAAAAATGCCGATGTGTTTGAAATGGGTGGCGTCATTTATTAATAATATAGCAAGAGCACGGAGTGCCAAGATACCATAGCGTATTTGAGGAGGCCTTGGTAGTCAGGGCGTGCTGGAGCCGCAGTGACACACAGTGTGTGTTTGACATGAAATCCGGCTCGATATTCCGTTTACCCGGAGGAGGGTATTCTCCGAAGTGTCAGCCTGTTTTGGTGCGTACAGAAACACCAGTCTTAGCGACCGGACCTCTACTCTGGGCACAGGAGGAACCGGTGACCCATATACCCCTGCACAGGCGGAGCAGCTGACCCATATACCCCTGCACAGGCGGAGCAGCTGACCCGTGTTTCTCTGCACAGGCGGAGCAGCTGCAGGCGGACCTGAGCCGTGTCTCAGCCGAGGCAGCCGCCCTGAAGCAGGAGCAGCAGCGGCTGATTACTCAGCAGCTGGACGAGACGGCGGTGGCCGGCAGGGCCGACAGGCTGGGACTGCGAACGGCGGGTACGGTCAGGGGACCGGGGTGGATGGGGGGCCGACAGGCTGGGACTGCGAACGGCGGGTACGGCCAGGGGACCGGGGTGGATGGGGGGCCGACAGGCTGGGACTGCGAACGGCGGGTACGGTCAGGGGACCGGGATGGATGGGGGCCGACAGGCTGGGACTGCGAACGGCGGGTACGGTCAGGGGACCGGGGTGGCCGACAGGGCCGACAGGCTGGGACTGCGAACGGCGGGTACGGCCAGGGGACCGGGGTGGATGGGGGCCGACAGTTTGGGACTGCGAACGGCGGGTACGGTCAGGGGACCGGGGTGGCCGACAGGGCCGACAGGCTGGGACTGCGAACGGCGGGTACGGCCAGGGGACCGGGGTGGATGGGGGGCCGACAGGCTGGGACTGCGAACGGCGGGTACGGCCAGGGGACCGGGGTGGATGGGGGGCCGAAAGGCTGGGACTGCGAACGGCGGGTACGGTCAGGGGACCGGGGTGGATGGGGGCCGACAGGCTGGGACTGCGAACGGCGGGTACGGCCAGGGGACCGGGGTGGATGGGGGGCCGACAGGCTGGGACTGCGAACGGCGGGTACGGTCAGGGGACCGGGGTGGCCGACAGGGCCGACAGGCTGGGACTGCGAACGGCGGGTACGGCCAGGGGACCGGGGTGGATGGGGGGCCGACAGGCTGGGACTGCGAACGTCGGGTACGGCCAGGGGACCGGGGTGGATGGGGGGGCCGACAGGCTGGGACTGCGAACGGCGGGTACGGTCAGGGGACCGGGATGGATGGGGGCCGACAGGCTGGGACTGCGAACGGCGGGTACGGTCAGGGGACCGGGGTGGATGGGGGCCGACAGTTTGGGACTGCGAACGGCGGGTACGGTCAGGGGACCGGGGTGGCCGACAGGGCCGACAGGCTGGGACTGCGAACGGCGGGTACGGCCAGGGGACCGGGGTGGATGGGGGCCGACAGGCTGGGACTGCGAACGGCGGGTACGGCCAGGGGACCGGGGTGGATGGGGGCGACAGGCTGGGACTGCGAACGGCGGGTACGGCCAGGGGACCGGGGTGGATGGGGGGCGACAGGCTGGGACTGCGAACGGCGGGTACGGTCAGGGGACCGGGGTGGATGGGGGGCCGACAGGCTGGGACTGCGAACGGCGGGTATGGCCAGGGGACCGGGGTGGCCGGCAGGGGCGACAGGCTGGGACTGCGAACGGCGGGTACGGCCAGGGGACCGGGGTGGCCGGCAGGGGCGACAGGCTGGGACTGCGAACGGCGGGTACGGCCAGGGGACCGGGGTGGATGGGGGCCGACAGGCTGGGACTGCGAACGGCGGGTACGGCCAGGGGACCGGGGTGGATGGGGGGGCCGACAGGCTGGGACTGCGAACGGCGGGTACGGCCAGGGGACCGGGGTGGATGGGGGGCGACAGGCTGGGACTGCGAACGGCGGGTACGGCCAGGGGACCGGGGTGGATGGGGGGCGACAGGCTGGGACTGCGAACGGCGGGTACGGTCAGGGGACCGGGGTGGTTGGGGGGGGGGCGACAGGCTGGGACAGAGAGCAGACAGCCACCCCGGGACCGGAGTGACTGGCAGGGCCAAATATAATGCCAAACTTAATGAAGAACCAACAAGGATGAAACTATTTTTGCAAGGGTAGTTAGCTATGGATTTATTGCAGTGAAAATTCAAACATGTTAATAAAAGCAAATGCGATCTAATTAAGTTCCATGCTTGCATGCTTCCATGATTTTCCAGTGTATGTACGAAACCTTCACTCCATGCCAGCAGCTCTGTGTCGACAGTTTGGAGGGCCTCGTTCTCATTCACTCTATGTGGGATCCGTACAGGACGTTTAGTGGCATATTGCTGTCCAAATAGGTACACGAGCCACCGTCTGCGCCCAGTGGTGTAAAACTCAGTCATCGTGGCCGGTACAGGGACAGCAGGCTCTTCCGACGAAGAAGGAGCCGGCATAGTGCAGTCGTTCGTGGTGATCGAGCTCAGGAGGAAGGTGGAGCATCAGCAACGCGAGATAGAAAAGCTGGATAAGTTGCTGAAGGCCACGCGGGCCGCCGCCTGCCGCTATAAACAGCGCGCTGTCAAGGTAAGAGAGAGAGAGAGAGAGAGAGAGAGAGAGAGAGAGAGAGAGAGAGAGAGAGAGAGTGTGTGTGTGTGTGTGTGTGTGTGTGTGTGTGTGTGTGTGTGTGTGTGTGTGTGTGTGTGTGTGTGTGTGTGTGTGTGTGTGTGTGTGTGTGTGTGTGTGTGTGTCTGTGTCTGTGTCTGTGTCTGTGTCTGTGTCTGTGTCTGTGTCTGTGTCTGTGTCTGTGTCTGTGTCTGTGTCTGTGTCTGTGTCTGTGTCTGTGTCTGTGTCTGTGTCTGTGTCTGTGTCTGTGTCTGTGTCTGTGTCTGTGTCTGTGTCTGTGTCTGTGTCTGTGTCTGTGTCTGTGTCTGTGTCTGTGTCTGTGTCTGTGTCTGTGTCTGTGTCTGTGTCTGTGTCTGTGTCTGTGTCTGTGTCTGTGTCTGTGTCTGTGTCTGTGTCTGTGTCTGTGTCTGCGGGTGTGTCTGTGTCTGCGGGTGTGTCTGTGTCTGCGGGTGTGTCTGTGTCTGCGGGTGTGTCTGTGTCTGCGTGTGTGTCTGCGGGTGTCTGCGGGTGTGTATGTGTCTGCGGGTGTGTCTGTGTCTGCGGGTGTGTCTGTGTCTGCGAGTGTGTCTGCGGGTGTCTGTGGGTGTCTGTGTGTCTGCAGAACGGACGCCTTCCTCCTGATGCATCACACGTCCTGTAGCCTGCCGTTTCACTACGAAGTCTGCCGGTGTAGTGAGTGAACTGCAGCTGACCTTTGACCTGCCCTCAGGCGGAGACTGCCGCCGGCGTCAGCGTCTCCTCCTCCTCTGCCGCCGCCGCGCCAACTGATGGGTCGGATGACGTCACAGCGCCGGCAGACGACGGTAGGTGTATGGGCTGCGATCCAGTGAGAGCCGTCTGCGCCGAGTACAGTGCTTATGCTGTGGCGGTATTCCACGCTTCACTCGTATGCGGATGGCAGATGTGTGTTAGGATGGGATGGGTTGATAGTCGAAGAAGTTATTAGCGCTGCGCGAAATCACGCGACGGCTTTCGCGAGTGCAGTGCGTGATTTTCTTTTCCGAAGCCCCTCTTTCCCGACGTATGCGTACTAGATTCCAATTGAGCATTACCGTCCGATTCATTTCTGGCATGGTTTTCCCTGCCCGTGGAAATCAAGTTTTGCTGCCCATTCAGAATATGAGCAGGGGCCGCGTTCGTAAGATATGTCTCAAAAATATTATCTTCCCCAGTGTCACGCTCGAGCAAAGGCTCTCTTGGAACAGTTAACTTAACTTTTTAACAAGTTAACAAGTCAAGCTAACTTGGAACAGGTGGAACTTTTTCAGGCCCCGTCCATCGAACCTTGGATGGTAGCTGAGCCAACGGTAGATACAAGCCTGGTCTCAAAAACCAGATATTTGACTCCGGTAGCCTCACAACAGGTTTTTCTGGAGCACTGTCAGACTTCCTATCCAAACCACAGGCTCTTTTATACGGATGGATCCAAGGGTCAGGATGGTGTCGGATGTGCCTTTGTAAGTGATGATGTTGCAAGGTGTTTCACTCTACCGTCCGCTGCTTCGGTTTTCACTGCGGAGTTATACGCCATTCTACGCTGCCTGGACGCCATTCTTTTATCGAGACAGCTCCGATGTGTTATATTCACTGACTCTCTATCTTCGCTACAGGCCCTCGAGTGTTTCGGAACTAAGTCGTCATCATCATTTTATCTAGATGAAATCAGACACAGACTTCACCGAACGCATGTCAAGAAAAAACAAGTTATACTAGCCTGGGTCCCCAGTCATTCAGGTGTCGTTGGAAACGAGCGCGCCGATCTCGCTGCAAAGCAGGCAGCACAGGGCACCGTACCATCGGGCCTTCGGATCCCGTGCTCTGATTGGTTCCCACATATTCGAAAACACGTGACTAAATTATGGCAGGACAGGTGGGATACGGAATCAAAGGGTCAGAGGCTTCGGGCCCTGAAACCGCTGATCGGTAAGCGCTTTTCAGGTTCTGCGAGTTCAAGGAGGGAGGAAGTGATCCTCTCTAGGCTCCGCATTGGCCACACCCACGCAACACATTCATTTTTACTTTGTAGAGATGTCCCGCCGGAGTGTGCTCGCTGTGGGGAGCGCCTGTCTGTGCGCCACGTTCTCGTGGATTGTCGAGATTTTGAGGTTTAGAGACAGCGATACTTTCACGGGTCGCCTTCACTGGATTCGCTGCTTGGAGAGCATCCAACCGTGGACTTCACGGCTATTGCCGCTTTTTTAATGAGTGTTTCATGTAATGTAATGTACTCACCATCCTAGGACGTAATCATCTGTCTTTTCGCTCTTTGACTTGTTGAAGCACGTGCGGTGTATTTACATTTTACCCTTGACACACCTTAAGCCCCTGAGATGTTGAAACTCTTTTATATATATCTTGTCTAGTGTTATGGGCGCCACATGACCCTTGTTGTCGGCGCGCCCTAAAACACCAATTGATGATGATGATATGTGATGATGATGATGATGATGATGATGCAAAGGCTCTCGCCCAGCGCCATCTGTGGACGACCGGCGGCAACAGAGTTTGCCGGGACTGCCATCGGCGGCGCCGGCGTCAGAGAGGCGCAGCCGTTCGCCTGGAGCGACACACCAGCGTGCTGGGCAGGCGTCGAGTCCGCCGCGCGCGACGCGCGCGAGCACGCGACTCCGCGAACTCTCCACCAACACGCCGAGGTGGGCATGATGTATGACTCTGTATTTACTCTGACCATATCTATTCATGCTCTAGTGTATTTCCATCTCTGACTGTCTGTCCATACTCTGACTCTGTGTGGTTCGTTGGTCCTCAGTGTGCCGCCGCCTGCCAAGCGGACTGCTGCCGCCTCTCCGCCGCCTACGTCCACCCGTGCCCGGCGCGCGCGCCACTGAACCTGCGCCCGGCGCGGCATCTATCGGGCCGCGCGCCCCTCGGGTCCACTACCGTTCGTCCAGTGTTAGAAGGTAGCGATTGTCTGGGCTCGGAGAGATACTCTGCCGTCGAGGCAAAAACAGTATCTGACGCGATATCCTACGCACAGAATGTTTCGAGAGCAAGAAACGTGTTTTGTGTGTTTATGTGTACTTTGTCACGTTTCATGCCTATGTGGCATACCATTGTGTTCCTTTGGGTGTAATGGTTTCGTCATTGTGCTTGACAAGTTTTTTTAAGTGAGCTTCGAGATAGTTGGATAATTAGCTCTGCCTGGCGATTTTGCATCCCATTCTGCGCAACCCTCGTAGGCAAAAGCAGTGCACCAACTTTTGACGTCTGAGCACGCAGTATCTGCGAAGTAAGTGCTTCAAATGTCAGGCAAAAGCAGTATCGACCGCCCCCTGCGTTTGTTATGCTGTGAAACCGAATTTGCTCACAACCAACATGTTGAACAGCAGAAACATGGATTCTGACATAGAGGGCATAATATACAATATCATTATCGTTGTTGGATTTAAGCGTGCGTCGCCGGCGGTAGTTGTCAGTCCCATATCTATTTAGGTCAGTAAAGACTCTTGTTTCTGTTGTAAAGCGTGTCAGCTTTATCAAATAGATTTTTCCATATTCTGAAGAGGAGAAAACATACAAACGCTTATGAGAATTCCCGCTTCGGCAGCAGGCGAATGTTTCTCAGGCTTTCAAGCTAACATTTCTTAAGCTTTCTGAGCACAATGTGAGCTAATCACGTTACTAAATCACATATTTATCACATCACATATTTTCGGTACCACTGTTTTCGTGCACTGTCTGACAAACTGTTGACTGCTTTAATCAGTTCGCCACGGGCTGATTCGTCACAATCCCGGCATTTCCTTGCCTTACAGCTTCCACTGACGCATTGCGCTGGTGCCGGTTTAACATGGTGTTTTTTAGCGAAGTTTGCGATTCTTTCACTGGGGTTCGAGCTCTCCTTCCTTTGCTACCTCGGCTCCTCTTCTCGTTAGGTAGCTTCCGCTATTTCAGAGGAAGTGAAGGAAGGTTGGTTTGTCCTTGTCCTGGCACGGCCGTGCACGGGGTGCTTTCCTTGGCGTATCGCCCCCATCCACATCCACGAGTTCACCTCCACTTGTTCGGCGTCTTGCTGCTCGACATCAGGCCCGAAAGAAAACTCCACCGAGTTCCTGCCATTGAATAGCAGGGTGAAGGAATTGCTTGGCAAGGACACACTGGTAGCATCAGTTATGACCGCGTCGCTTTCTGTGGTATCTACTGGCATGCAGGCCATGAAGACGGGCTCGGGGTCACCCAGGACTGGGGTGCAGGTCGCGAGGACGGGCTCGGGGTCGCCGAGGACTGGGGTGCAGGCCGTGAAGACACCAGCGCTGGTGTTGGGGGCTGACGAGCAGGTCACGAGGACGGGCTCGGTCGACTGGGGCGGCCGTGAAGACATCAGGCTGGCGTTGTTTGCCGACATGCAGGCTTAAAGGCGGGCTCGGGTCACCGAGGACAATTCTTGCTTTAACCGGCAACAATGCGTCGATTTTAACTCAATCGCGAGGCAAAAAAGCAGTATCTGGTCAGCCGTTTACATGCTGCTTTCTACCTGGGGAAAACCATCGCGAAAGCGTGAAGATTAGCAGTATGTGGATACTCTTTTGCCTGGTTAAGGCATGCGTGTCTGCGGTCGATGCCTTTTGACATAACTTATATGCGTTTTATGTGAAATACTTACATCTGATTATTATAATTTTGGTACCATTAGACGCGAAATTTCAGGGCTTTCCAGTGATACCAAACACCAAAATCGAGAAATAATGATACATACTGCTTTTGCTCCAAGCACTGGGCTGAGATGGGTGCCTCCCGACAAGGCACTGGGGCATTCCCGGCACATCCTCGGCTGCTCTGATCGCCTCGCGCCCAGCGTGAGGTAATTGTTATCGTACTAGATGCCGGATTGGGCACGCGCGGCTGTGCCCGACTATCAAGCTTGTGACGGATTTCGTTTTTAGTTTAAGGGCCTTAGTTTAAGCTGTGTGTGTGTGAACGAAAAGAGGGGTGATGAATGTCGTTTGCATTTCGTGCGAAGCACCTCATTACTGCCGATTGCTCTGCCCATCTGAAGTTGTGTACGTGACATCTGTTAGTTACTTCGCACCAGCTAGCTCCATCTATCGCTTTCCAAGTAGAGAAGCTTGCCCACCACATTGATCCAATTTCTCTTCAGTGTTGTGTAAACCGTCCAGAGGGGGATGTAATGTAGCGGACCTTGTCATCGCGCTCTATACTTTTCAGTCGCTTCACCAGTTTGTAGGTTAGCAAGCGTAGGGTGTGAGACGGAGTGCCGCTCACCCCGCCGTCTCGGTACTATGGCCCAGACGCGCCAAATCATTCGTGTGCGCATTGTGTACATAGTTGTGCGTAAGTACAATACATTGTCAACGTAAACACTTGCGTATCTTGCGTAATCTAAATGCTTATCTTCTTTGAGCTACGATGGTGTGGGAAAAAAACTGGATTGGCAGAAGAAAGGCGGATATAGAGCATGACTTGGCACTTATTTTGCTCCTAGAGTTAGCTGTTTGTGAGGCTTAATTCCCGTGAGAGAATCATGCCACTTCTCCGTATTCGTGAAGCATGCCCCGTTAGTAACCAGAACAGAGAAAATTCAAAATGATGTGTTCAAAATCCGTTGCTAGAAGTTCACTTGCGGGAGGCCCTGCGTCATTGTAAGAGGCAGTGCCGTCACCTGAGAGCAGCGAGTCTGCCGACACGCAGTTTCAACAGGTCAGAGTCGCTGCGATAGCCGCGGACGCGTGAGCCACTCTGTAGGAGTCCACGTCGGCTTTGTTGGTGTATTCTACAGTCGCTCGCCACGTTCTGACTACAACAGATATCACATCGCTTCAACACAAGTGAACGGCAGCGGCACTGCGCATGCGCAGCGACTGGACGCGCCAGGTGGCGCCCCGACCGGCAGCGCGGGAGAAAACGGGAGGGTAGAAGAGACTGAAACGCCGTGGGAAGACTCAGACTCGGAGGCTGAGGAGTAAGGAACGTTAAGAGCAGAGCTAAGTAGAGAATGGGAGGACGAACAGGGATCTACACGGATAAGAGAATGTAAGTTTGGTACATGGTAGACAAGAGGAGACGGTTGAGTGGAGTCGACACAGACGACGGTCGTTAACAATCACGCGGAGGGCAGCAGAAGACAACATCAAAGCGGTGGCGCCGCGGCCACCTACAGCTACGGCGTCGGCAGTGTGAAGGCGCTTCGTTGGAAGAGCTGACGACAGTGATCGTCGGTCTGATCCCGTGGTCGGAGACAGCGCCGCCCTCGTCTCCGGCGGACTCGCGCAAACACGGCCAGCCAAATTCACGCAGCATCCACACATCGAGATCAGAAGATAAAACAATTTGGGCACTCCTACCAGGCGCAGACAGGCATAAATAATAAGTTCATCCACCAGCACTAGCACACCAATGGCTATCCAATTATGCATATCAATGTGCGTTTGTATAATGCAGTATCTACACAGAATGGAGCAATGCCTCTCTAAAGCAGTTTCACGCAAGTAAATCGGGCACAATTCAACGCACCCCCACACAGAAACTAGCGCAAGACGAAAACAAATACACCAATTAAGTACGGCAGTTCTCTATATACGCCCACTCGCGCGGAGACCCTATCCAGGGCCAAATTTTACACGGAAACTACACATGACCAACACAACAACACACCTCTGACGTCCGCACCGGCACGACAGTCCACCCTCTGCGCTAAACACACCCATACTCGTACCAGAGGGCGGCGGCGGCGGCGCGCTCCTTCTGCGACACGGCGTCGCCGCCAGGCGGCGGAGTGGCCGGTGGCGCCGCCTGCCGCGGCGGGACGGACGGCCGCCGCCGCTGCAGCGGCGTGGCCGGCATACTGCGCGCTCCGGCGGCCGGCGGCAGCGGACTGCCCGAGTAGGGCAGCGACGCCGGCTGCGACGGCGTCGGCGACGACGAGGACCGGGAGGAGCTGAGGGAGTCGACGTCGGCGGCGGTCAGCAGGGATCGGCGCAGCGAGGCGGACTTGGCCGGCAGAGGAGGTGTCCTGCGGGGGTGGCGGCGGGGTCAACCGGAGGTCAGGGCAACGCCGATCAGCGCGGCAAAAGAGAATCAATCGGCAACAGGCACATTCAGAATACCACCGAACATTTTTATTGGATGAAAAGGTACTACCTCCCATTTTAAACATGGAAATTGTATGTAATATCACGCAACCTAAAGCATTGTTCCTGGTCCGAAAGCAAGGGGCAAAGCAGTCGCTGGCGTTCCCACCTGATGTCCGGAGTGGCGTTGGTGCTGCGGGGCGGCACCTTGGGCGGCGGCGGCGGCGCCAGCGACTGGCCGTTAATGGTGATGGTGGTGGACTCGTCGCCGTCGATGGAGATGGTGGTGGTGTGCTCCGGCGACGTCACAGTGCCGCTGTGGTCCAGTGACGTCACTGAGGTGCCGCCGCTGATGTTGATTAGACTCTGCGTGACGGTGGGGGTGTTAACGGGTCCACACCAGACAGTTGGACTCGGGACTTGTGGTAAACTGAAAGCGTACCCAGCGAGTATGGTATGGTTAGACATTTCACAACCCAAGGGTTCAATTGCTTGCTGCTTACCCAGTAAGTACGGCTTTTGAAGCCACCAACGGTGTTTTAGCAACAAATACGAGAGTAATGCCATCACTCGATTCGTTCACCTCCCCGCGCACGTGTCCCTTCCTCTACTCTCCGCCGCGTTGCCTCCCCTCACCTGGAAACCTCCGCCGCTGCTGCGGGAGCCGGGGGACGTCTTGAGGGAGACGATGTCGGCTGAGTGTATGCTGGACACGGAGCCCACCACCGAGGGGCCGATCATCACCTCGGACCGGCTGTGGCCGTCTGTGGGGGCGCGCCAGAAAACGTCATCATAAACCTCTGGGGGACGCCCCGAACCAGGACGGCACACAACTCACAGACTAAAGGGGCGCCTCCTGAATACCTAGTTGGAGCGAGAAAGAACGTACATGCTTCCGTGTTCGACAGTGAGGCCAGGCAGTGAACTGCGACGCATTTAGGCAGATTAATTTATCTCCAAAAGCCTATCGGAGGTACCTAGAATACACTTGGCATATGGTAATGCATGTTTTAAATGCATATATGTACGCCATCCCTTTACTGAAATGTCACCGATCCTAGGTCTCTTTATTGAAATGTCACTGGGTCCTGTTCCCTTTACTGAAACGTTACTGGTCCCAGTTCCCTTCATTGAAACGTTGCGATCTCAGTTCCCTTTCAATGAAAGGCCACCAATAACGGTTCCCTTTGCTTAAACGCCCCTGGTCCCAGCTCCCTTCACTGAAACGTCACTAGTCCCAGTTCCCTTTACTGATATGACACGGGTCCCAGTTATCTTTACTGAAACGCCACTGATCTTTGTCCCTCTACTAAAACATCGTTGATCCCAGCGTCGCTTTACAGAACCGTCGCATTCTGCCACCCTGGCTATTAAGTACTGACTGGGCTGGCCGAGTCCCACGTCTCGGGTGGGGATGGTATCGTCCTCGTCGTTGTAGTACATGGCGCGCCGCGTGCGACCCATGCCTGCCCCCAGGCTCAGTCGGTGACTCAGCTTCCCTGGGGAGGGCGCAGCGCCGGGTCAGTACCGCAGCTGAGAAGCCGTGGAGAGGGAACCCAGCTTCCCTGGGGAGGGCGCGGCGCCGGGTCAGTACCGCAGCTGAGAAGCCGTGGAGAGGGAACCCAGCTTCCCTGGGGAAGGGCGCGGCGCCGGGTCAGTACCGCAGCTGAGAAGCCGTGGGGAGGGAACCCAGCTTCCTGGGGAAGGGCGCGGCGCCGGGTCGTACCGCAGCTGAGAAGCCGTGGGGAGGGAACCCAGCTTCCTGGGGAGGGCGCAGCGCCGGGTCAGTACCGCAGCTGAGAAGCCGTGGGGAGGGAACCCAGCTTCCCTGGGGAGGGCGCAGCGCCGGGTCAGTACCGCAGCTGAGAAGCCGTGGGGAGGGAACCCAGCTTCCTGGGGAGGGCGCAGCGCCGGGTCAGTACCGCAGCTGAGAAGCCGTGGAGAGGGAACCCAGCTTCCTGGGGAGGCGCAGCGCCGGGTCAGTACCGCAGCTGAGAAGCCGTGGAGAGGGAACCCAGCTTCCCTGGGGAGGGCGCAGCGCCGGGTCAGTACCGCAGCTGAGAAGCCGTGGGGAGGGAACCCAGCTTCCCTGGGGAGGGCGCAGCGCCGGGTCAGTACCGCAGCTGAGAAGCCGTGGAGAGGGAACCCAGCTTCCCTGGGGAGGGCGCAGCGCCGGGTCAGTACCGCAGCTGAGAAGCCGTGGAGAGGGAACCCAGCTTCCCTGGGGAGGGCGCGGCGCCGGGTCAGTACCGCAGCTGAGAAGCCGTGGAGAGGGAACCCAGCTTCCCTGGGGAGGGCGCGGCGCCGGGTCAGTACCGCAGCTGAGAAGCCGTGGGGAGGGAACCCAGCTTCCCTGGGGAGGGCGCAGCGCCGGGTCAGTACCGCAGCTGAGAAGCCGTGGAGAGGGAACCCAGCTTCCTGGGGAGGGCGCAGCGCCGGGTCAGTACCGCAGCTGAGAAGCCGTGGAGAGGGAACCCAGCTTCCCTGGGGAGGGCGCGGCGCCGGGTCAGTACCGCAGCTGAGAAGCCGTGGAGAGGGAACCCAGCTTCCCTGGGGAGGGCGCAGCGCCGGGTCAGTACCGCAGCTGAGAAGCCGTGGAGAGGGAACCCAGCTTCCCTGGGGAGGGCGCGGCGCCGGGTCAGTACTGCAGCTGAGAAGCCGTGGAGAGGGAACCCAGCTTCCCTGGGGAGGGCGCAGCGCCGGGTCAGTACCGCAGCTGAGAAGCCGTGGAGAGGGAACCCAGCTTCCCTGGGAGAGCGCGGTGCCGGGTCAGTCGTAACTAAGGGTCCGGGTGGGAGCCCAGCTTTTGTACAACAGGTATTCATCTCTAGTCATCTCCGGCACTTAAGAATCCAGGACGTGGGCAAAATATTTTGCCCGGTAATTTCGATAAAATAAAATATTATCGAGTCAGCGATAACCATTCCCTTAATTTTTGACATGAGCGTCAAAAATGTGCATGTGTATAGTACTACTAATGCACTGAAGAACTGCAGAACAGGTCAGACGACGTGTAGGTATTTACGCCTCGGGGCACGCCGCCCCGACTCCCCCGGCGGTGCTCACCGTTGGTTCTGCGGTCGCCGGCCGGCTCTGTGGCCCGCAGCAGCGCCGACTCGTCTATAGAGACGGAGGAGCGGTACCGACGCCGGTCCTCCACAAGGGAGAGAGGCCGGCTGCTCAGAGAGCGCCGCGTGCACGGCCGCTCCGAGCTCTCCTCGTGGGCCTCCTCCTCTGCAAGCAGAGGGGGAGGGTTAGAGAGCTCGCCAGAGGGCGGTAGCTGCACCACGGCTGCGAGGTATGGTAGTGAACTTCTGCCGAACAAGGAGAGAGAGCGGGGGGGATCCAACATTTCCCTCTGCATGCATGAATGATTTACCTAAAACGAAACACAAATTTGAATTATTCCCAGTCTGGTGTCGTACTGTATCACCATGACAACATGAAATGACAGGCTGAGCCCGGCGGCAGACGGCGTACCCTGCTGGGGTGATTTCCGGATGGAGTCGGGTGCGCTGTCGATGCTGTCGTTGCCGGCCGAGCCCGAGCCCAGGCTGGCGCTGTCCGGACTGTCTGTGGCGTCGTCCATGCGGTTGCGGGAGCGGGAGCGCGCCGAGCGCGGCACCCGGCTGATGAGGTCCGTACCCGCCCTCTTCACTCGCCGCACCAGGTTCGCGCCAAAACCGCGCCTGCTGGGGAAGGAGCGAACTGAGTTCCCGCCTCCACACCGCACAGGTTTGGCGCCAAAACTGGACCTGCAGGGATGACGGTGGTTTAATCGTGATATATTGGCGGTTAGATAAAGCGTGGGAACATACTCGGCAAGTTGAGGAGTTATGGCACCCTACATTGCAAGCAGCGAGAGGTGTACTCAAGTTCGTTGTTTTTCCAGAAAGTGCCGGCTGGAACACCGCTTAGTCTATGAGGAGTTCTATTTAAAATGTTTTGATTTTTCCAAGAACTGGAAGACGGGCTCACGGGCAGCAGGATCGTGGTAAACAGAGTAAAACATTTTTTCCTGGTGCATCATAACCTTTGATCGCAACAAGGGTTTCCACAGTGACCGCAAAGAGCTTGGTATTATAGTCTGAATAAGATATTAGTGGAGTTTTCCCTGACACTTTACTGCAGTCGGTCATTGACAAATCCGCAATTCATGTTTCTCACGGCACAGAAAGAATACAAGAATCCTCGCACAGTGCCAGTACACACACGTAACAGAGTCGAGGGACAAAACATCGAGTGGGAAAATAAAAACAAAATACAGACACAAAGTCGAATGCGTTCCAGTTTCCAAAGTTGATGCGAGATAATCTGATCAAAAGGAATAAATCCTGAACAACAGAGAGCTTCGTGTTTTAGTCCCAAAAATAATAGTATATCACTTGTAAAACTGTCTGCGCACTCCACGGTTGCACACAAGAGGCGGACTACATGGAACCTGCTCCATCCGACCTAGCTCCTACAGCACGCGACGACAAACCATGCGAAGATGCACACTGCCCAGCAACTCAGGCTCATGCGACAGGTGGCACATATTGGAGCACGATCAACTCACGATGGCACGGGCGAAATCTCGTCCTGGTCGCTTGAAAGCCATGTCAAACAATTGTCAAGCACCAATCAAAGCATCCAAAAAGATTCTTCAGGGTGGAAGCAGCAGTAGAATGAGACTAGAAGACGAGTTCTGACTCGCGCCACAAAATGGCCCGAACAATATTGAGGATGGAATAAAACAACTCTACCAGCTAAACATATTCACTATTTGTTAACAGTAGAACTGAAAAATGAAGAGTGAGCACTATAACATCTTCAATTTCCATCCGCCAAACTGGTAAGTATTTCGCAGTTTATCATTGAGCTACCCCCCCACCACGAACCAGTTCCGATTATTACACCTCTAAAGCCGACTGACTTTTTTGGGGTGTAGTTGTCCATGCGGCGATACTGCTCCATTATCTTCTCCTCCAGTTTCTCCTTCTGTCTGCGCAAGTTGTTGAACTTGTCGGCCAGCATGCGCTCCTCCTCGTGGAAGTGGTCCTTCTCCTCCAGGGTGGCCGACAGCAGGTCGTGGTACTGGGTCAACAGCACGGTCACCTGCCCCATCAACGAGCGGCGGTCCTCCTCCAGAGCCGTGTTCAGCTGAGTCAGAACCTGGCCACACAGCCGAGCACCAGAGTTACAGCTGACCAGGATGACAGGGAGGTGGAGAGTTAACAGATGTGGCACGTTAACGAGATCGAAGTCCGCAGGCCAGATGTGGAGTATGGCGAAGTGAGCAAAACACTTGTAGGTGCGCAGTATAAACGTTTATGATAAATTAAAGGGAACATGGCGTTAAAGATGGCAAACATAAACGAATTATACATCCCAAGAACTGTTATTAATTTCAGACCACTTTCAGAGAACATAACTAAGCGAACCATGATGAAAAATAGCAGTAAAAACTACCGTTGTGCCTTGACGACATTTTCCAACGCTTTAAACCTCTGAAGCAGCACCGGCACCCTGAACATCACCCACCTCGCATCGGTTGGAGAGTTTGGAGAGCTCCACTTCCAGGCCGTTGATGTGGTCGCGGTTGTCGCAGATCTGGCCGTTGGTCTCGGTCTGCTTCAGCTTCAGCGTGTTGTTCTCCGTCTTCAGCGCCTTGTAGTCACACTGCAGCGACTTGTACTCGGTCTTCAGCTTCTCATTGGCGGTGAACAGGTTTCGGAAGTCATCCTGACGCGGCAACGTAATAGTTTAAACCGGAGCTCCAAGTCACGCCTGCCCGATCCTTCAATCTGACCGATACCGCGGGCAACACCAGGATTCAAAATATCCACTAATTTCATTTGTTTTGTCCGTCACCTGGTTAAGCGGCATATCAATCCAAATGAAAGTCAAATTCAAAGTGATAAACTGCGATATTTGTATTTAGCCCTGAAACCTAGGGCGATAACGCCATGCTTTCAGGTGGTGATAACTTACTATGAATTAATCGGTGAATTCAATTATGTAAACAATTAGCAGCCTTCCTGCAGCAAGACGAGTTCCCTAAATAACAATGTAAAAGTATTCCAGTGACTGGCGAATGACGGCCAATGACTGCAGAACCACCAGGAGATCATAACCCAGCCCGCAGATACAGACCAGGAGGCCACACCCCAGCCTACAGATACACCAGGAAGCTACGCCCCAGCCCGGCAGTCACCTTGAGGCGGGAGTGTTCGTCTCGCAGGTTCTGCAGCGATCTGGAGTCGGTGCGCAGCGACTGCCGCTCCTCCTCCAGCGTCTCCTTAATCTTGACCAGGTCGTCCTGACCCGAGGTCACGGCGTCATACCGCTCCTGGACAGAGGTCGCCACAGGTCAGCACACACCCAGCACCGGCGCCACTGGGCCACGGCCGCATCAACCATGCGCCTGAATACAAGTACAGCTCTTTGAAAATACTTAACATAGCCGCAGCAGGAAGGTGAGCATCACCTCAACTCGACTAAAAACCTCTCGAACAGCAGCTGACCTGCAGTGTGCGGTACTCTAGCCGGACCGACTTGTTGGCGGTCTTGAGGGCGGCCTGGTCTCGCCTCAGCTGTTCGTACTCAGCAGTCAGCTGCTCGTGCAGCCGCTGCAGGGTTTCGTGGTCGGTGGTCAGCTGTTCCTGGGACGTCTGCATCTCCAGCTGGTGCCGCACCAGCTGCCGGGGAGGACCACCGTCAGCTGCCGCGCCCACAGGCAGGGGCGGCCCGGGCAGTGACGGCCAATGCAAAGCAAAGCGAATGCGAAAACACGACAGAATGTGAGGGAAATACACACAGGGATATGCTAGAAATCGAAGGAAGGTGCGAGAGCGAATATCAGAGATATAAAAAATCAAAGGGTGGAGAGAAGGATGGAGAGAGGTGGAGAGAGACTCACCTGCTCTTTCTCGGCCTGTCCGGCGGACGTCTGGGTGCGCAGAGTGCTGCACTGGGCGGTTAGTGACGCTGCCTGGCTCTGTAGGGTCGTGTTTTCCACCTGAGAACAGGCAGAGCTAAACATCAAAGAACTGAGCGAATAAAATACAGTTTGCACAGACGACGTGGGCTCTATCCTAGTTGAAGCCGAGACAGCGTTTTTGGCGACCATCCATTCCGGATTTTCCCAGACTCGTCCCTTGCTCGAGAGGGGCTGACCATCAGCACTGACAAATACACACCACGGCATGATATACCAAATCACCCTAAAATCACGCTCGGCAGTTGGCAATGATCCCGCCGTCGGAAGGTTGCGAAGCATGATATCCACAGTTGGCTAGAGTGAACCCTACAGCCATGGCGACCAATGAGGACTGACCTGCACTTTGGCGAGGTCCGACTGCAGGTTGACGTTGTGCTGAGTCAACTGCGACAGCTGCGCCTGGAAGCTGGCCACCACCGCCTGTAGCGCGGAGTTCTGCTCCGAGAGAGAGTCGCGCTCGCAGCTGAGCGAGTCGCGCTCGTTCATCAGGTTATTGTTCTGTCGGCGAGAGAGACGGGCGTCAAAGGCGGCAGGAGAGAGAAGAAGAGGGAGAGAGAGAGAGAGAGAGAGAGAGAGAGAGAGAGAGAGAGAGAGAGAGAGAGAGAGAATCAAGCTCGTTTATTAGACTATTGTTCGGCTAACGGAAGGCCGCCATCAGTAACGTATTCAGCCGACTCAATCTACGAGGCTCTCAACAAAACATCAATATAATTATCTACATTATTTTCATAACCAAGGAACCGAGATCATCAGAAGGACATGTAAGTCGTATTTAATACCTCCACGCTTCTTCCAGAAGCTTTAGCTCTCGAACCTGACCATTTATTTACCCTAATATTATTCTCAGATTAATAAATCCAACAGAATCGCTTGGAAATTGAACGCTCGCTCTATTAATGCCCATGCAAGTCGCACGGAAATGGTACATAACGTACCACAAAGCCTTCCCGTGTTACCCACCCAGCGGCTCACTACACTGAAGCTGCAGCCTGGACCAGTGACGTCACACTCACCCTCCGCTCCACCTCGGCCAGCCGCGCTTTAGCGTTGGTCAGCTGCTTGGAGCTGTCGCTGTTGACCTGTCCGTGGTCCTGCTGCAGCTGCTGGTACTCCTGCCGTACCGCCGTCAGCTCCGTGCGCACCATCTACCGGCACAAACAGAAACTACGGGTCTAACACAGAACGCACACCCGTATACAGGGTTGGATGGAAGAGGGGGGGATGAAGGGGGCGCACGGTTCCTTCCCAAAATTCTAGATATATCACAAGTGACGGTGTGCCTAACACCCAAACGTATCAGAAACAAGATGATACATGCGTCGCGTAGGCGAATCCAGGGACAGGGGGATGCCCCGGGCCCAGGGAGGATTCCCCTCATGGGATATTATGCACCGCCAAACTCACCCAGAAGCCGCATGAAATATCGATCCCCCTCCATCGTGCGAGCAGAAGTGTCACCCACGCTGGAGTCAGTGCCCCATTGCATCGTTAACAAGTTGCAAACCCTGGCCTGGAGGACGCCATCTCCAGCCAAGTACCCCCCCGATCGGATCTCCGACCCCTCTGACGTTTATTGCATCCACTCCTCCGCCTCAGTACTGATATGAGGCGGCCCTGTCATTCCTCCTTAGCCGGGTATTGAAAATAGCTTAGTCAACCGCCGAAACCCTATGATTTATATATTGACGATACCCCTGACCTCTTCCTGTACATACAATAGCAAGCTGAGCACCATTTTTGAGCCCACACATCTATATCATGTCACACGGCTAGACCTGAGGCCACCGTATCGGTAGATCGCACCTGCTGCCGTTCGTGGGCCTCCTTGAGTTTGGCCTCCAGCGCTGTGATCTTCTGCTCCTTCACCTCAGTACTCTTCTTCAGGGCATCCTCCATCATCTCCTCCAGGGCCTTAAACCGGCTGAAAATGTACATCACCACACGGCATCAATAGGGTGCCTGGCGGGTTCTATGATGCCACGAATGAAAATGCACCACAAGCAAAGCACGAAAAAAGCAGACGGCGATGTCACCTCGAACGTTCAAGCCGTAACACAATGAGAAGCTTTTGACTAGGCATGCATGAATTCATGCGCAATATGGCAGCCGTATGCCCCTTGCTTCTCAAGTCCCTGATTAATACTGTCACATTCCTCCCCGGGGAAACCTTAACAAAAATGCTTTGAAATGAAATGCTTACACAGTCAGGTATTTCCTAAATGAAATGAGGCTTTACACAGTCTGGGCTAGCCTTGTTCCACGCCACAATTTTTGGCCAAACTAATGTAAATGCGTCATTCTGGCATTTTGTGTACGTTCACCTACAATATCAAGAGAAAATGTGCATAGTGCGTGTCGCCACGTTGTGACAATACTCACATCATTTCGTTTCTGAGTACCCTCTACACCCCATATATTGTCTCTCTCCCTCTGAGTCACCCATATCCACCCAAACTTTGCATTTTGCTCGTTTCCATCTGATATCTCGTATTTATCCGTTTTATGGGTCACCCCCTACCATTTCACACCCCTTTGAGCCCCCTCACTCTTTATCCTACACCTCCCCCTTCTCTCTCTCTCTCTCGTCCTCTCTCTCAGTCCCCTCTATCTCGCCTCTCCCTCCCTCTCTCCCCTCAGGGTCCCAATTATACCACCTCTCGCATCTTTCTTTCTCCTGCCTCCCCATCTCTCGCCTCCCTCTCTCCCCTGTCTCCCCACCTCTCGCCGACGGTGTAGTCGGAGGCGACCAGTCGCTCCTCGTCGATGCCGACGCGCTGCAGCTGTCCTGTAAGCTGCTCCAGCTGGGAGCCCAGCTGCTGGCTGCGGATCTTCTCCTGGACCAGCTCTTCCCGCAGCGTACACAGCGTCTTCTTGTCCATGCGCGCCTCCTGCACCAGACTCGTCTGCCGAGGAACAGCGGTGAAGCTGTGGCGGAGCGGCCAGGGAGCGTGCAGGAGTGAGGACGTGAACATAAACAACCTACTCCCCACAAGATTCTACACAGCTAGCCAACGTATTCGTCATATGTCAGCACAGACTTGCTGCCGCATTGAAATAATCCTACAGAAACGACGCCGGAGAACGATTGGTACGGTGAAACCATGGATAAACTATCGTAAAAAATACGACAAATTCAACCAAAACTATGACAATGCCTAGAGTGACTACACATACTCTGTTCTCATACTAATTTTTAGCTCCTGTCCTCCCCTACCCTCTCCCACTCAACTAATCGGACTTCAGTCTCCTGAGCCCCCCACCCCCGGCCTCTCTCTCCCTCTCAACTGAGCAGACTCTAGCTACCTGAGCCCCCGCCCGCCTCTCTCTCTCTCCCTCTCAACTCATCAGACTTCAGTCTTTGGAGTCACCCCCCTCCCCTCCCCACTCTCTCTCTCCCTCTCAACTGAGAAGACTCTAAGCTTCCTGAGCCGCCCCCCGGCCTCTCTCTCCCCCACTCTCACCTGATCCGACTCCAGCTTCCTGAGCGCCTCTGTCTGGGCCTCCCTCTCCTCCAGCTGCTGGGTCAGTCTCCTGCCCTCTCTCTCCAGAGTAGCTGCCCGCGACGCCAGCTCCTCCACACTCGCATCTTTCACGTCCAGAGCCTGCAACAAATTGATATGAGGTAGACCATGCACGCTCGTGACAAAGAATATTAAGGTATGCTGGTATTCATGTCTAGGAGTTTTTACCAGCATCTATACCAGTATCTTGCCAGATTATATTACAGTGTGAAACCGAATGCTTCTAGAACAGAGGTAAATTGAAAATGAAAGGTAAGCAAGTGATATTAGACCAGAATTTGAAACAATCACGGCCTCTGCGGCCGAAAGTGTTACGTCCACTTGTACCACGGCGCCGTCTGCAGCTGGACCGGAATAATTAAAGTGCCAACAACCAAGTGTTCTGACATTTTCGCGGAAGAGGTCAGCGCCCTCCAAACGTGAAACGGTCCCGTCGCCACATTTGAATGCTGGATCCTGCATTATATATCAAGTTCATGCCTGCTGCGTGCAAGACACAATGTGACCGCCCTATGTTTGCTTAATTGTCTCCATTCACAGCACCTACCGGCCGCAATAGCTAAGCCACGCACGCCACCGCCTGTTTTCTCACTCAGAGCCCGTGCTGTTCTCTACCTGTCGCAGTCTGGAAGTCTCCTTGTTGAGGGAGGACTTCTCCCGGCTCAGCATGTCGTTGGAGGCCTCCAGCTCGGTGTTCTCCCGCTCCAGCTCATTCAGCCTCCGCGTAGACATCTGCAGCGACGGCAGCACAGTGTGAGGAGCGAGAAAATAAGAAACAACATCACCTGACGACGCAGAGACAGCCTCGGCACGCCCAGCCCCCAGTCAGCTGGTCAAAATCACCGGCGCAGTCTTCACAGCCCGACAGTCCCCGGGCGTGTCTCACCTTGAGCGTCTCCACCGTCTTCAGCAGCTTCTGGTTCTCGGTGTCCAGCTCCCTGTTCTCCTTCTCCACGTCCTCCGCTCGCCGGTGCGCCGACTCGCACGACTTCTGCAGCTTGTGCTTCTCCGTCTGCAGAGTCGATATCTGTGGATGATATGCCGAAAATCAGAATACAACACACATGTTCTGGGAGATACGGGTGGGACTGCCGAAGAAGCCCACGAGCAAAGAGTAACCATGTACCTGTAGTTACGCCACCAGTGCCAAACTTCTAAAGATATTTTTTAACATAATACATTAAACAGATGCTCTTCCATTGTAAGAAAACTAGACATGTTTATTACTAGGTGTCTCTTGTATCAATGATCGAACTCCCACGTCCACCAAACTATCAGGCTGGGACGGCAGCAGAGTACCTGCACGTCACACTTGATGTGCACGTCCCGCAGACTCTGCAGCTGCTGCTGTAGCTGGCCGCTGCTCTTCAAAAGCTGCTCCCGCTCCTGTTGCAGCTCCTCCAGCCGGCAGCTGGCCGTACGCTCCTGCTCCTGATGCTGCCGACTGTCCTGCTGCAGCTGCGCGTGCTCCTGCTTCAGCGAATCCATCTGCCGACACAGTGACGATTTCTATAACTATCTATTTCTGTCACCATATGACAAAATATTGACATCTGTGAGAAGTCCAGATACTTAGTGTGATTTTCCAGTTCAAACTATGCCAGTCAGTCATCGCCAGCTATGTCAGTCAGATCCTACTGACAATCGCAGCCTGACAATGGTGTTTGGGCATGTATGGTAGGTATGATTGATATTGTTCGGTGACCACGAGCCCACATGGAATAGCTGACCATAGCTGATGTCTGACGCAATAATACACGTCAGGATTTGCATGATTTTACTGAAGAGAATTTTTGCAGCACCCTTCAGCTAAACGCTTCCTTTTCAGCGGGAACAGATTTTCCTTTCGCTCCATGACAAAATAATCATAATCATTCAGTGGCCAAGGTCAAACTCTGTATCGCCCCCCAAACGTCAGCTGTCCACACGGCGCCCCCCCTGTCGAGCTGCAGTGAGCTCGGTCCGTCACCAGCAGCTCTGATTTCCATTACTTCACGGCACGCGACACCGGAACCCGACTCTGGCGCTGGAACGCGGAAGGGCCGAGCCGTGCCTTCCGAGTCGGATTCGAAGCACCGACCGAGCGTACAGAAGCGTGAACCAAGCGGATCGCGTTCTCACGACCGGGCCGGACATAGACCTTGTCAGAGTCAGCCTTCAGAAAGTGTGATGTTTATGTGTAATTCGCTAGCTTAGACCATGCCAGACACATAGCTGTTCAGTTGAGGAGTGCAAGGTGTGGAGTGTCGCCGACTCACCAGTGTGAGCTGCTGTTTCATGTTGTCCACCAGCTTCTGAAGCCGCTGGTACTCGGCCGAGAGGTTGCTGTGCTCCTGCTCCAGCTTCTCGTGCCGTTCGCAGGTCTGGCGCAGAGAGGAGATCGCCTGCGGCAATATCAGCTGACTTAGAATCGCGGGCGCAGAGCAGTCACGAAACAGCACTGGCCCCACAATGAGGAAGGCACGAGATCAAAGAAATCGGGCGAGAGACAAAGATAGTTTCAACTACTGACTAGAAATATGAATCAAGCAAGTCGAGAGTCGAGGTAGGAAATCACATAAGTATAATTTGATTCCCCCTCCCTCGCCAATTTGGGGCAAATTTTGGCAGGTATTTGTTCGTTTCTCAACAGCGCAAGGATAAAATAATGTCTTTCCGATGGGAAAACATTATACGCGGTCAGCAGTTAGACATTTCCCATATGTTCCAGGCGTATCCAAACTCTGAGAAACAATCACCCAAACCAAAAACCTTTCCTTTCACCCGGTCAAGCTTCCGACCATCGCAAGTCGTAAGTTACAATATATGAAGAAAACAGACCTCAACTGTTGATATTGTTATACCGACCGCAATACAATGGAGAAAGACCAGGCGTGGAATTCAAAGGAATTCCACAAGCTGCACTAGAGTTTCAGACACTTGAGTAAGACGGTCTGACCCGGAGCTGACGCTGCACCTGTGGAAGGCTGCTCACCGTGTGCAGGTGCCGGTTATCTCGCTCCACGTCCAGCTTCTGCTGCTCAGCCTCCTCCAGCCGGGCGGCGCTCTCCCGCAGCCGCTCCGTCAGCTTCTCCAGCTGCTGCCGCTCCTGACGCAGCCGCGACAGCTGGCTGCTCAGCTCCTGCGGCAGAGGGAGAGAGTGATGCACCTGCTGCCGTCCTGATACAGAGGGAGAGAGAGAGAGAGATGTACCCCCTCAGCTCCTGATACAGAGGGAGAGAGAGATGCACCTGATCAGCTCCTGATGCAGAGGGAGATAGTGATGCACCTGATGAGTTCCTGATGCAGAGGGAGAGAGTGATACACCTTCTCAGCTCCTGATGCAGAGGGAGAGAGTGATGCACCTTCTCAGCTCCTGATACAGAGGGAGAGAATGATGCACCTGCTGCCGTCCTGATACAGAGGGGAGAGAGAGAGATGTACCCCCTCAGCTCCTGATACAGAGGGAGAGAGAGATGCACCTGATCAGCTCCTGATGCAGAGGGAGATAGTGATGCACCTGATGAGCTCCTGATGCAGAGGGAGAGAGTGATACACCTTCTCAGCTCCTGATGCAGAGGGAGAGAGTGATGCACCTTCTCAGCTCCTGATACAGAGGGAGAGAGTGATACACCTTCTCAGCTCCTGATACAGAGGGAGGGGAGTGATGCCCCTGCTCAGCTCCTGATACAGAGGGGGAGAGTGATGCCCCTGCTCAGCTCCTGATGCAGAGGGAGAGAGTGATGCCCCTACTCAGCTCCTGATGCAGAGGAAGAGAGAGATGCACCTGATCAGCTCCTGATGCAGAGGGAGAGAGTGATGCCCCTGATCAGCTCCTGATGCAGAGGAAGAGAGAGATGCACCTGATCAGCTCCTGATGCAGAGGGAGAGAGTGATGCCCCTGATCAGCTTCTGATGCAGAGGAAGAGAGAGATGCAGCTCCCCAGCTCTTAGCGGATGGTTTAAGAGGAGGGAGACAGATTCAGCTACTCAGATCCTAGTGGAGAGGGGGAGCTTCAGATGCTCAGCTTACGACATAGAAAGTTAGGAAATCTCAGAAGGAATCATACTCCCTCCACGGCAGAGAGGCTCGGAGAAGATGCTCTGGGTAGATGCACCCCGGAGAAAGGTAGGAGTCAATCCATGTACTCACATGATACAAAATCCAGTGCTAAAACACGTTTTTTCCTTCGTATATATGCACTACTTCGCATATATAGCCTTCAAAATTTGCTCGGTGTCTTAAAACTGAGCCTTAGAAAGTTACGCCTGGAATCCACTCATGTGTAATCACAGGGGCAGAATCCCGATCAGCGGCAGTCGCCGGCGCCCCTCCCAGAGGACTGGGGCCTACCTGGTTCTGCACAGTGAGCTGGCAGTTCTCCGTCTCCACCTCCTGCAGGCGGGAGTCCCTCGTCTTCTGCTGCCGCACCCGCAGCGTCTCCACCAGCTCCTGCAGCTGCTGCTTCTCCCGCTGCAGGAGAGAGGAAGAGCAATAAGGGAGGAGTAGCTACAAATTCTATAGCTGATGCTACTCGCGCTGCAGGAGAGAGGAAGAACAATAAGGGAGGAGTAGCTACAAATTCTATAGCTGATGCTACTCGCGCTGCAGGAGAGAGGAAGAGCAATAAGGGAGGAGTAGCTACAAATTCTATAGCTGATGCTACTCGCGCTGCAGAGAGGAAGAGCAATAAGGGAGGAGTAGCTACAAATTCTATAGCTGATGCTACTCGCTGCAGGAGAGAGGAAGAACAATAAGGGAGGAGTAGCTACAAATTCTATAGCTGATGCTACTCGCGCTGCAGGAGAGAGGAGGAGCAATAAGGGAGGGAAATAATGCATTTCGCGCAGACACACAGTCCAGGGCAGGAGAAAAGGTGTTTATCAGATACATCTTTTGAAACATAAAATCCTTGTGCGTTTTCCTTTGGCCGCCTAGAACGAGGAACGTGGTTAAAACTACCACTGGCGCTCGTTAAAGGAACACTGCTCCGGAAAACCAGCGTTCAGTGCAGAAAATGTCGGATTTGTGTAATGCCTAAGACCGAATAGAAGTGGATACGGCTGAGTCCCTAGCTCCGAGGCAGGACACAATTAAAAATTTAGCATTTATTCTTAAAACGCAGTTCCGCCATTTCATTTCGCATTGAACTTTTTCCAGCAGCTCAATATACTACTGATGAAATCAGTCCAGCGTTTCAGGACTATTCAATTGCTAATGTTTGGGCTCAGAATGCCAATGCATTTGGCCATAGTCTTCCGACATTATGGTACCTCTAATCTTGATATCCTCTTATCTTATCAACTGCATAGCAATGATGAGCCATAATTACACATTTGCCCTTTCAATTTCCATTATGTCTACGACAAAGGTCCTTCTCTGTCCGGCTAATTCTGCCCGCGGCGGTATTGTGTGTCTGATAACATCAGCGAGATCAAGTCTGACACCGTGACGCCATATACAACGTGCAATTTGTCGCCCGTGCCCCGCGGCGTCCGCCTGGATTAGACAGGCAGATGAGGCGACGCCGACGGCACTGGCTGATGCCACGACGACATAATGACAGTGGAGGCCTCCTCTGACGGGGCGCTGGATCACGCCGCGGATTAATATCACATTATAGCCTCAGGGTGGTAATGAGCACGCGCTCATCCAAATACGGGGTCATTTTTCCACCGGTTCCTCGTCGCCCTCTCTCTCGCTCTCGCTCTCGCTCTTTCCCTCTTCCTCTCTATCTCTATCTCTATCTCTATCTCTGCCGTGGGAAGGCAAAAGGCCGTAACTCGAAAATTGTCGATTTTCGGTTTTTGATATCATTGGAAAGCGCACGTTAAGCTGCATCTGATGACGTGAATATCATATTAAAATTCAAATTATAAATTGGTTATTTTATATTTTTAAAATTACCGTGATGCCGTAAGTCTATTTTGGTGGCGTGAACTATCAGGCAAAAAACCGTAACACACTTTTCACCCACTTACGGCTTTTTGCCTGCTACGATCCACTAGAAGAACCGCCTTCGCAGTCACCCGAATCGCCGTAACTTCCACTCACGGGTTTTTCCTGCTACAAAATGGTTTAAAACTCCACATTCTGGGATGTTCACAGTGTGCTATAACTCTTACCCCAAGAGGGGGGGTTGAACACCCCCTCGGGTTTTTACAGCCGCGCGAAAAACGGCGGCGCTTCGCGCCGCCGTACTTGGCCCGCCTTCTCCTTGATCAATTCCCCAAAAATTTTAAGGTTGGGTCATCTCAGGTCAGGTCACCAGTGCAGGTCAAGTGACCTCACCTCCAAAAATTGTTTAAAGTGACATAAGTAAGAAATGGGTAAATATATCGGACTGAAACTTATTACACATAATGGCCCCACCGAGTGCTACAAATATATTCCGGGATTTTTCAAATCGATGACCTAGGGTCAGGTACGGATCATGACCTCTCCATGGGAAATACATGGGGAAAACAGGAATTGGACTGCATTTGTGTAGATACAGCTGCGAATACCTTCGTATTCTCCAAAGTGTAGTATCCTGGGTCCCTTTTCAGATTCATGCTGCAATGTTTTACCTATGACCTCTGTTAGGTCATCTGGGGATACTTAAGCAGTTTTCAGACTTGGGTCAGTAACTTTGCAGGATTTGATGATATGGCTTGTATTTTGAAACCATCACATTCAGATTGCTTTTACGAGTCGATTGATGTGAATATTGACTATGCTAGGTCGGAAAGTGACCTTGACCTTACCTGAGGTCACATTGTTTGTGTTTTGACCTAACATAGTCACATTATACATCATTAGATTCACCGTGATTAGAAGAAGCTAATGGTGCCTAAAACGATTGTAATTAAACTCTATCAGACGATAGAGCCCAAAAGCACTACCCTAACATGCAGCCTTCTTTGACCTGTCATGACCTCAATATTGACCTGAGCCAAAAGTGACCAAAGTAGCTTCTGAATGAATATGAATGAGCTATCCACCAGTCTTCGCGTTTTTTCGCTATCCCGCAAAGGAGCCGAGTTCGAGGGGTGTTCAAACACCCCTCCCCACCAAGGCGAAGGTGGCTCGGAGGCCCACCGGGGCGCGGGTAACAGCAAAATCCGTGAGCAGTACGTTACCATCAATGTTACACAACCACTTCACCAGCCTGTTACCAGGCCAAAATGTATCACTTTCGTTCAAAAGGCACCCATGAATGGGTCACTTGGCGTCCTCTGTTGTGCGTGCACGAGGAATCGCCGCAACCAACGCCAGCACTTCGATTAGCCCTTGCCCCCAGACGAAGGTACCGCTTTGGCTGTGTGAAGCCACTCTTCTTGACAACGATGGGATAGGCCGCCAACACCATGACTGCCCCTCAGGACAAACGAGGTCGATATGTCAGCTAACAAGCTGTGCAGATAGATCTTCGAGCGCCACATATTGACATACAACCCGGTGGCATCCCATGATATATACTTGTATGCCCCCAACCGAGGCAAATGATAGCAAATACGTGGAGCCCCAGGCAATGATCCCCACAGCGTATATGATAGGGTGTTTTTGTACCCATCCATTCCATACAACATTTTCAGTTCTTGTCCCGACTCGTGATTTACAACGAGAATTTCGCACCAGTTGGTCGGTCAACAAAATCAGGTGCGAGGCCCACTTTCGTAATGTGACACGAGGGCCCGGCGGGAAGAGACATTCACTTTCGTAATGTGGCACGAGGGCCCGGCGGGAAGAGATGCATTCAATGTGGCATCCTGTTTTTGTTAGATTGGTGGTGGTGGTGTGGTGGTGTAGCAGTCCCCCGTGCTGGCCGTAGCCGATACGTTCTCGGTGTCAGGTAGTCGCTAGCCAAAGCCACCACGCCCCCCTGTCCCGAAGCTGTGCCGGACCTGGATGAAAGCTACCAAAAAGTGGAGCCACACTCCCGCCAGACACGGACTCCAGAGCAGAACGTGCTCGGGTGTGTTCCGGCACCTGCGGCAGACGAGGCAGCGTGCCGGCCCCGCTCACTGCTCGCAGGGGCGGGAGGGAAGACGGCTGATGCGGTGGCGGTACACCTGGAGAGTCCCCAGTGCCCCGCCCGCAGCTGGTGAACGTTGACAATGTCTTTCCGGCTCTGAGTGAGGACCGGTGTCGGCATCCAGTCCCCCATAACGCATCTGAACACGCTGTCAGACCAGCAGCAACGCCAGACCCTGGAGGCGATGCAGTCGACGGCTCGGACGAGACCGCGGACGTCCGCAGGTGCGTTTTCCTGTGGGAGGCTGGAGGTCCCTAAGCCATCGCGTCCGCTCTTTCATTTCCAAGAAGCCCACAGTGGGCCAGAACCCACAGCAGGAAGGTGTCCTGACCTCTGGCCGCGATTTCGAGGTGGAAACGACGCAACAATGCGCTCATCGGGGTCCGTTGGGCGCCCGCGCAGTTCGCAAGGGTCGCCAGGGCAGCCTGGGAATCTGTGCATATAACAATGATGAGCTTGTTGTTGTTGTTGTTGTGTTTCCCCTCGGCCTCGGCTCAGGGCCGAGGCGTAGTCGTATGACTCCTGAGGTAGCGGTAGGCGGCCGCCAAGGCCGCCACCACGTCGCCGCGTCGTAGATCGGTTCGCTGAGCGAATATGTTCCCTAGGGAACGGAGACGGGTGCCGGCCAGAGCCGGGCACCGTATCAAAACATGGTGCGGTGTATCTGCCTCCTCCCGGCAGAGGGAGCAGCGAGCCGCCGGGCAGAGCTTGTCGTTGCAGCCTGCACAGGACGGGGAGGGGCGGCGGCCGATCCTGTGCAGGTACTGCTCGGAGCCACTCCAGTGGCCGGCGCGGAGCTGATGTACTTCAACGGCGTCCTCTCTGGAGGCGCTGCGGACGGGAGGTGGTGAGGCGTCACCCCAGATAGATGAAAACCAGCCGGGGGGCCAGTTGGTCCGCCACACCTGGCTGGCGGTGCGCTTGACGGCGCCGGTCGCTGTGCGATGATCGATTGGGGTGTCTGTTTGGGGAAGGGAACACGCCTCCTTCGCGATGGTGTCGGCTCGCTCGTTCCCCGCAACACCGCAGTGGGCAGGGATCCATTGGAGGTGGATGCGACGGCCTTGCTGGTGTAGCTGGAGGAGCTGGCGCCAGACAGCGGCGCCCAGCTCGGAGGTCTGAGCAGCCGGTCCAGGCTCGAGTGTGGCCAGGGCAGCCCGGGAGTCTAGGCAGATGTACACAGGGAGTTCAAGCGGAGCATCCAGGAGGGCGAGCGCTGGGCGGCCTCCCGGATGGCGACGAGCTCCGCTCGGGTGCTACTGCAGAGGCGGCCAGCTGGGGCGCGGACCTCCACAGGGGGTCCAACAGGGGGATGATGAGGGCTCCGCCGCCGCCGTTTGCCACCCCGTCGCTGGCCGAGCCGTCCGACCAGACCCAAATCGCCTGGGGTGGGAGCGAGGCGAGATGGGACTCGGCAGCTTCGCGTCTGCGTTGTGCGGATGAGGAGCGGCCGCCGGACGGTCCCACGTCCAGGGCGAAAGTGATGCCTTCGGTATCGGTCCATGGGGGAGCGACACTTGCAGGCGCTCTTCGATTGGCAGGTCACCGGCCCCAGCGCTGTTGAGCGCCGCGCGACCTACCTCTCGCCAGCCCGCAGTTGCCCGGAGCCGGCGGCGGGGGCCTGGAGCTGCGGCGACTCGGAGGGGGTCCTCCTCTGGCAGGGAGTCAGCCAGTGTGACTAGTCGGGCCGCGAGGACCTGACGGCGGACGGCTGTCGGCTGGATGCCGGCCTCTGCCAGGACGGCGTGCGAGGGGGTGGAGAGCGGGCAGCCGGTCACGACCCGCGCTGCGGCGCGTAGTTCGCGGTCGATGAGTTCCGCGTGGGAGGTCGACGCAGCAGGAAGCCAGGCGGCAGCGGCGTATTCTAGTGCGCCCCTCACGTAGCCGTTCGCCACCGTGCGCAGCTGACCCTCGCAGAGGCCCCATGAGCGGCCCGTGATTTTCCGCAGCTGTGCTATGCGGGGGCTACTTTCCGACGCAGGTCGCGGCAGTGTTCTCCAAAGTGAAGGAGCCTGTCGAATTTGACGCCCAGGAGTTTCAGGTGATCCGTTCCGGGGACAGTCGAGCCGGCCACATGGATTGAAAGATTTGCCGCGTCCTTGCTCCACTGCGAGAGAGCCAGGACCTGCGTCTTCGCTCCTGCGATGCGCATTTTCCAGCGGTCCGCCCACCTCGCCATGATGTCCGCTGCCCGCTGCGCCCGTGAGCGAGCCATCTCTATGGTGCAGCCGCTGCTGAGGGGTTGCCGTGTCGTCTGCATACATGAAGACGTGGGTCCCTGGAGCGGTGCGGAGCTCATCCACCAGGTCAGCGGCCCACAACGTGTAAAGCGTTGGGGCCAGGACTGAGCCTTGGGGAAGGCCCGCGCGGAATGGGCGTGCTTGGCTGCAGGTGCCGTTCACTTCAACACGCGCAGAGCGGTCGCGGAGGAAGTGGAAGATCCACTCTGCCATGCAGCGGGGAATCCGGCGATGAGCTCGAATGAGGCGCCGTCCATCTCTGGCGCCGCACGGATAACAACGAGCTCGGCGCGAGTGCTGCTGCACAGTTTTTCCGCCGGGGCGGTGACCAGGTGTTCTTCTCCAGAGGGAAGTACGATTAGGGCACCTCCTCCACTGGCACTTACCTTCTCCTTGTTTTAGATTCGAGGAGGACCATCGCTATACTGAATATTTTACCCTTAAGCTGAACAGCCGCTGTGCACAAAAAAAACATTGTACTTTGATTACAGCATTGACCCAGTCTGTTCACCCGAAATATTTACAACTTCGGAAAGTGAACTTGATGTATTTCTAGAAGTGTTACACGTCAATGGCGGTCAATCGGCTGCCATTGACGTGATCGGGATTACAATAAGAGCTTGAAGAAAGTTGGATCGGTCTGTGGACATAGTGGACTTCAAGAGCACTATTAAGAAATCATTGGTGATCCTAGAAATGCATCCAGGACATTCTCCTATACAGAAAACGCTGTAAGCCAGACAAAGTTAAAGAGGCTGAGTGAGGATGGGCAACGCCCATATTTGGCGCATATCAAGGTGATTCAGTTACGGCGTGGTCATCCGCTTGTGTTCAAAAGAACGAGGCACAACTCAACAAGGACAACGCTTGATCTCTGAAGGAATAATTTTAACTTTTTCTGTATTCAACTTGTTTGTAATAATTTGTTCTGGGCAGATCACAAGTCTCCAAAAGTACGTGATCTCATGGGATAGAGATTGATCGCAGTGAGGTTATAATGCGTTCTTCCTAACGTCATCCGAGCTCATTTCGTTTTCTTGGTGGTCACACTTGAAATGTGATGGAATTTTATGATTAAATGTACCTTTTATGCGAAGCTGTGCTATATCTACCTCAGCCAGTCTAGATACCGACGATAGAATATTGGCCCCGGAGTGCCACTGCTCATTATTGAGCAATATTTATGCAGAAGCTGACCTGCATCGGTCATTTGGGTTTTCAGGATGCTCAGTGACCTTAGCGTGACTAAAGGGTGGTACAGAAAACACAGTGTCTGATCCCGTAGCGAGGAAAAGTTTCAATCTCCCATACCAAATGCTGCCTAGACTGACCTGACTGGGCACAAAATGAACGAATCCAGTTGATACGGTCTTCTGCCTGGTATTGGAATGAATGAGACTGCTCATTTACTATCTTTTGCCTGCTTCTACGCCCTTTTGCCTGATTTCATATTGACGTTTGTGACCAAAAGATGGAAGGCAAAACACGTTTGTTGAATTTGTTAAAGATATAGTTTGTTTTGCATGAAACGACCTACATCAAAAGATGCAGCTCATTTCAACGATTCCGGTGATATCAAACTCAAACAAAAAACTGACTACGTCCAGAGTTATGAAGAAAAACGGTTTTTTGCTTCTCCTGAAAAGTTAAGAAAATCGAGTTACGCTCTTTTGCCTTCCCACGGCAGATCTCTATCTCTATCTCTATCTCTATCTCTAGCTCTAGCCTCTCTCTCTCTCTCTCTCTCTCTCTCTTTCTCTCTCTCTCTCTCCCTCCCTCTCTCCTCTCTCTCTCTCTCTCTCTCTCTCTCTCTCTCTCTCACCTGTAGCTCGGCTTGCTGTCGGTCGCTGTTCTCTCGCACGGTCTCGATGACCTGCTGCAGCCGCTTGCTTTGCTGTATGCTCTGCACCTGCGCCTGCTCCAGCTCCTCAGTGCGCGCCACCTCCTGCTGACTGGACTCCTGCAGCTGCTCCACCTGATCCACAACCAGTCGGGAATTGGTATCATATGCAGCAACTAACGAGACCGTTGACATGCGAGTAACACGGGTGAAATAAAACTTCAAAATCATCGGCTGAAGGCGCATGTTTACCTAGAGGCATGTCAAAACAGTGGTATGTTGAGCTGCATCAATTAGAAAGGTCATCGACAACACGGTTTATACATTCCACAGATAGCGCCAGGGACACCTGCATGCCTCTGCCATCGAACTAACATTTCACGTTTTAGCTATACAAATATATAATAAGAAGCCATCAGGTTAACAGCACTGCCCCGGGTAATCAGCAGAGAGTTTGACTTCCTGGCTCTGCGGGCTCGGACCTTGCCACTGAGACGTTTGTTCTCCTTCTCCAGCTCCTGGATGCGCTCTCCGCTCTGGCGCGCGTTGGTCTCCCTCAGGGTCTCCACCAGCGCCAGTAGCCGCTGATTCTCCAGCTCTAGCCTCAGGGCACGCGCGTGCGCGTCCGAGCTCAGCTGGTCAGACAGACTGCTGTGGCCGGAGGAACCTGGCGAATTGGGGAGAGAGGGGTCAGACTGCTGTGGCCGGAGGAGCCTGGGGGGGTTGGGGAGAGAGGGATCAGGCACACTGCTGTGCCGGGATGAACCTAGGCGATCAGAGATACAGAGGTCTGATTGAGCTGTTTAACTGATGATATAGGCTGATACATGCCTTTTTGGATGTTGTTATACTCAGCGGTGGACAGCAATATGAAACACAAACAAGCACTAAATGTTTCAAGCTCAGAGACAGCAGTGTTTTTAGTTTGCGCAGTCTGAAGTGCATCGAGGACATGATGGGTAGTGAACAGCGCAATGAAACTTGCGTCACGGTCCACGTCCACGCACAAAAAATGCAAAAGGAACTTAGCCGACTAGCCACCGACCTACCTTCCTTCTGGTGAGACCTGAGCGTGTCCAGCTCGGCCACCAGAGAAGCCGACTCGTTCAGCGTGTTCTTGCTGTTGAGCTGGAGCCGGGCGTTCTCCTCCAGCAGCTCCTGGTGCCGGTCCCGGTCCAGGTCACGCTCCTGAGGACGGCGCCAACGTTATTGCTGAGAATCTCGCTTCTGAGGAGGCCACCCACGCTATTGCTGAGAATCACAGATCCCGCTCCTGAGGAAGGCACCAACGTTATCTCTGAGAATCACAGATCCCGCTTCTGAGGAAAAGCACCCATGTTATCAGCAGGGTAAAGGGCCGTTTGGATTTCTCCAGCTTTTTGCTTCACGGAGATTGCACCGATGTTTATATTTGCACCTGATTTGGAAAACGAGCACAATCTCCTCGCAATTTTTATGGATTAGGTTGGGCTGCCAGCATCAAGTCACGCAGACCGTCACTGAGCGACTTTGACCAAAGCGTTACTTTTATATCAGGTCGAAGAACGGTCACATAGCATTTGATTCGAGCTGTTATTGGGCCATAACCACAGGCAAGACGCACCATAGTGAGCTCGTTGATCTGTTGCCTGTACTTGAGCACCGTGGTCTCCAGTTCGACTATCTGTTCGCTGCGCCTGCGAGCCGTTTCCAGCTGCTCCTCTAGCATCTCCTTGGTTTCTACCAGAATCCTGGAAAAGGCGCATTGTACGGTTCAGATGTTAAATACTCGGCATATGACCAGTTAGGCCGTTGGATGCGGTGGAACGACCCAACATGTCGAGTACAAGAAACGTGACAATAGCAACAGCACAAAGCAATAGAGTTATAAGCCCAAAACCTTCAGAGTGGGGAGACCACGTTTCAAGTGTTTGAGTGGAGAGGTAAGGGAGCTCCGAGACATCGTTCAGAAGTCAACTTAGGAACGCATTGTCAACATATTCCGCGGAGATGCCGCAACAGGTGCGGAGAGTACTTTTTCGCTAAAGAAAGATAATTAAAGTGCGCATGATGGGCGCACTGCAGCGCCAAAATGCTCAAACACACCAAGCGGGGACGATGAAAAGAATGGAAAAGGCGATGATTACCGGCGAACACAGTGCCTTGGCGCTTCCCTGAGATGTCTTCCAGCTCACCCCCCCTCTCCGGAGCGGTCGTGGCGTCATGCAACGTCACTTGGAAAGATGGCTGACAACGCCACAGCACAGCGTCCATTCTCTCCAAAAGCCCTCAGCCAAATGAACCCAGTTTAAAACCCGGGATACACATACATCGAACGCCCTGATCAAGTCGATGTAAATTCTGTTCAAGCCACATTCACGCATGCTATCTAGTATCCTGTCCAACACGCTTCGGGTTATGATCTCCACCACAGTTTATGGCGCCTGCCGAAACCATGAATTCCTGGATATTGCGAACATATTTCAGGGAAGATATGGCCGCCATCAGCAGTATGCGATTCAGACGCGGCGGCTCTGGCGCGGAACGGAAAATGGCGCAACATATCACGCCGGTTCGGAGCAGCTCAAACGCTCGTGGGTGGAAAACTCGCGAGAGATATTGAAATATATGCGTCAGATCTTTCTCCTTAACACGAGTCTCAGTGCTATGTACATTCCAGCGGCCCTCTGTCTATATTTGGACTGGTGCATTTCATAATCTTCTCATTTTAGCTGATGGGGTTATTTGGGAGAGCAGGGAAATGCCAAATTTTGTTATATTTTAAGGTCCCGAAATATGCTTTCTATTAATCTTTCCAACCAATTCCTTTACACCTAAACCGAAATAAAAACCGCAATTGTCCCCCATCCCAATGAACATATAAGGTACGTGAAGCGAATGATAATCTAGAGCTGTATCCAAAGGACAGGGAGACAGCCGGGCGGCGTCCTGACCTGTTGTCCTCGCGCAGTTCGTCCACCCGCGAGCGGTAGAACTCGATGTCGTTCATCTTGTCCCGGTAGCGCTGCAGCTCCGCCTCCAGCTTGTCCACCTTGTTGGCCCGCTCCTGTACGATGTCCAGCTCGTCCCTGTAGGCCTTGGCAGCGCGAGCATCCTGTACCAGCTCCAGGTTCTGTTGGACGGCGGCGGGAGCGTGAACAGACGCGGGAACGATGCTGAGAGGTGTAAATGCGGCGAAATTTAACTGACGGGTGATTTAGCAGGGCTTACAATTGGGATGACTGCGAACGAGGTGAGCAAGGTGATTTGACTTGTAAATTAAAAGTTGTAATTATATCTGAGTGTCTGATGATTTTTGTTCTCCGGCGCTCCAGTCGGAGCCGCACGGATCAGTAATCACACAGCGGTACTCGTACTCACTCTAAAGCACACTTCTCGCTCGAGAACAATTACGAGAGCAACTCTAGCTGCAGACTGAAGGGCGCTCAAGATGCCAAAGGTGCGGCAAATGTTCCATTCAAAATATTTTCCTTTTAGGTCGAACAAAAAGCTTCAGGCTGCTCTCGAGTCCTTCCGTGCTATACCAATCCTATCAATAGCTGGCGCGCGTCAGGGATTCGGCGGTGCTCCGACCCGACCGCTGAGAGGCCGGCACATTCAGAGAGTCCCATCCAGGTCCATTGGGAACGGGACGGCCGTCAGGACGCGTGGATGTGCGCCAGAGGAGCGCTCAGCAGAGAGAGATTGCAGAGAAGGAGAGCAGATGCTATCCAGAGACGGTGATACGGTAAAACGGCTCCCGGAAGCACGTCGTCAGTTGTATGGAACAGATTTATCGAGGATCGTCTTATTTCAATGGTCTTCTTTGTCAGATCCAAGCAGTTCAATAATTTGGTCCGACATTCGACACGATAAAAACTATCCCTTTTGATGGGTTACAGCCCAGGGAAAATGTATCGGTCTTCCAAAATGAGAAAATACTTCGGCGGGCGCAAAGCCTTAACAGGTTATCAATACAAAGCAAGAAGTGTGTTATCTCTCTGGGCCAGGGGACGCCCGAGTGGCCTGCACGGAGCTTAAATATTCTTCCAGGCCACCTGCCAGCCCGCAACAGCACCACCTTCGCAGTAAGAGCACGCAGAAAACCTCGTCTAGCCGATCAGCCAACTAGAAGCCTCGCACCGCCATTCGAAAGGGAGAATAGTGGTTTTAATTTTAGAAAGGGCAACTGCAACGAGCTGACTCTGGCATGCGTCCAACATAACTTCCAACCACAGAACATAAAGTCATCGAAACCAAATAAGTTCGTCCATCCTTATCTTACGTGATCGTCACGATCCCGGCCTCGCGCGGTGGCGGAGGCTCGGCCGCTCATAATTCAGGAGACACGTACAACTGGGACTATCGGCGGCCAACACTAGGACTGTTAGAACTTCCGCACACCCAGAGCTCGGGGCCACGCGCAGGGTACAGGCAACACTGAAATAACGGAACAACGTGCGAATGTGTAAAACACATTCGTAAAGCTCCGTCCAACCAGGGATGACTTAGCCTATTTCAAAATGAGAAGTGAATCATTGGGAAGTCAGGTGACCTAGTGGCTTCATTTCATGCATTCAAAGTGGGATAGAGCAGGGATTAACGTGCGTTCAACAATCCACATGACGGGAGAGCGCATTTCATGTCCCATCTGGTTCGACAGGAAGAATCCTTAAATACTCACGTCCATAAGCGGATCCAGGGGGAAGTCAGGGTATGGTAACAGCGCCCTTTGAAAGGTCGATGGCGCCCCCAGAAATGTCGCTTCCCATCCCCCTCCCAGGATGCGAGTATCCGTGTCCCAGCGATCTGCTTTGGAACCCACCTGATAGTTTTTGGTGCCCACCCTGGTCCCGATGGCGTCCCCTTCTGACCTCATTCACCTCATTCTCCTCCCGATCATAGATCCTGGTCCCACCTATTCTCACGCAAATATTCCCTGAAATTGGGCGTAGTGTGTCTACTGGAAATGACCCTAATGCACATTCGCTTGCACGCCATCATTTTCTCTCAACAAATCATGAATTTAGATCTTAAGCCTGGTGGAACTCTAATGGGAGAAGGCTTCCTGCCCTGTACTGCCTAACTTTATACAAAAACAATGTTCTGCTGAAGTAAAATGTCAGCCACCGACTGACCAATCACACAGCGAGCCCCGGTGACCCGTTACCAACAGCAACGGGCACGGACAACACCGACAAACATAACAACAAACGGCGGTGATGACTGACAAAACCTTGAAGAGCTATGTCCCTTCCTTATGCAGTCGCCACATCTGTCTGCTGGTCTAGTCTCGGTAAAGCAGGCGCCCAACGACCAGTCGTGCCAATTAGCCGAGTCCAATCACGCTGACAAGACCGAAAATCGATCAGCGGCGGCCAATCGAAACGCTGCTCAATCAGGCCTGACTGCTACTGGTCATGGACTATATGCTTCCGCATGGTCTGACGAGCGACCGTGGTCCTAATCTATCCACCTGTACTTAAGGGACATCAATCTTCAAACAGCGACTTGGGGTCTTACTAATGCACTGAGGAGAGCCCCTGATTCAAAATAAGTAGAGAGACTGGACTATCAAATTGCCACAACAAGGCGGTTTTCCTAGAAGTGTTGACTTAGAGCAAGTGTTGCAGCTATCGAGAGCTCCGAGAGGTGACAGCGCAAATAGCTTCACATTTGAGCGCTGGGCGTGTTTTAAATTTGACTGTTTCACGAAGGCCACAATTGAAAGCTAAATGACTTATTAGCGAACAAGACAAAGGACTGGGAGGCACTCTGGCAGTGAGAAATGCTTCGTTACTCGTGAGCTTCAGCAAGTGCGTTAAATTTGGTGAAATTTAGAAAGAACGGAAGAAGACAAGCTCAGGGACAGATTTACCGAGATGACGAATTTCAGGGAAAGCAAATCTTCTATTTCAATTAGCTGTCAACGTAAGCGACTCACAAAAAACGGATTTTTCTTTTGAAGTAAAACAAATCCATCAAGTTGTTCGAACAAAGTTCCTCAACATCCCACAAATGATAGGAGCGAGTGGAAAACTTCGATGGATTTAACAACCGAGACGAACAAATAAAAATAACAGATGATCCATAACAACCGATAAAGTTCTTCAGTCGAGCGCTCACATCGCTCATGTGACCAAGCGTGCTATTTCTGACAGAGAAAGGTGACAGAGGTTATAGCCGCGCGCTGGGGCAGCGCCAGTTTAACATTGACCCTCTGACCCAACGGTCAGCGAGCTGGGCCCACTAACCAACGAGCTCCAATCGTCCTCCAAACAATGAACAAACGAGCTATTGAAAGTCCACAGAGCGCTGGCGGAAACGACGAACATCTGAACTACACCAGCGCCACTGAAATGAATGTGGCGAAACGCCGAAGCAAGGGCACGTCGACGGCCGCGCAGGTTTTGTGGACCTTATGATCTGAAAACGATCCGGACGATGTTTTCCGTCTCGGATAGCCACTAACGAACGGTACTTGGTCATACGATAGGCAATCACGGGAACACAACTACGGCTCAGAATACGATCAAGCTTAATTCAATTTGGTAGGTTATTTATGACGGGCAGCGAGTTGCAGCCAATTAGAAAAGGTCTGAAGATGACGCTCCCGATCGAGAACTAGATTCATTGCTGTTTGTCAGGCAACGGCCTCAATACTCGTCGGTATTGATATACTCCGTACAGAAAACGTGCCCAAGATGAATATTCCGTGCGGCACTACAGGCACGCACGGCTCCATCTGTTGAATACAGTTTCTAGCCTGAAGCTGCAAGACGTGGTGGAACAGTGCAGGGCCAGCGTGAGCTGCATATCTGGAAAAGCTGTTAAAAAAGTACGCTTCTTCTCCCCACACAATCCGCACTGTATGCTCTGCGCATTTAAGGACTTGAGAAACAAGAACGTCAGCCAAGTCTCACCTCGGCCCGCAGTTTGCTCAGGGTCTGTTTGTTGGTCTCCAGCTCCTCCCGCAACTCCAGCAGCTGCTCCGTCTTCTCTTCCCTGTCGACACAACAGAGGTCAGTGCTCCCTCCCTGTCGGCACAGCACGGGGGGCTAGTGTCCCCTTCCACTGGATACAACACGATGGATAAGGATGTCTTCCATATAAACACAGCACGGTGGGTCGCATGTATTTATAAGTCATCGATGTTGAAAATGAGGAACGAGTGTACACGGAGTGTTAGCTTCATGCACACAGAAAGGTGCATGAAGATCTTTTTCCACATAGCAGGAATCCTTTCCTTGCCATTGAGTCAACCTAAATGATACAAAATGGAAGCCTCCGAACCTGACAGCGACACCAATGTCACTTGGAGGACAGACACGACGTACCTGTTGGCATAAAACACTGGTTCAGTCACTCTGAAGAACCGAGTCAATTAAAAAGGAAAGGCAAAACATTAACACTGCGAGAATATTCCGGTGATTACGTATAAGCACGTCAAGCAAAACAGTGGAGAAGATCGTTCTTCCACGAATAATTAAGCGGACTACACCTTGCAGATCAGCCCCGACAACTGCAGCTAAGATGACAGGACTGGCCAGAGATGTATTAATAAACACTTCGCAGACAAAAAAACTTTATTTTCGGCAACAAACGAACCAACCAATACATGAACTGACTGATGGTTCGAAATCTCCCGGACAGTCAGTCTGAGCATGCGCAGAAATGAGGCACCGATGACACGGTTTGGTGGTGTAACAGGCCGGTGGTTCAACGGCGGCGGACTCGTCACTGCAGTGGCTTCCTAACGGCGTCCTCCACTGTATCAGCAGACCGGGTCTGAGCGCTCTCTCACCAGGACAAATCTGAGCGCTCTCTCATCAGACCGGGTCTGAGCGCTCTCTCACCAGGATAAATCTGAGCACTCTCTCATCAGCCGGGTCTGAGCTTCGAAGTCGAGCTCTCTCATCAGGGTCGAGCTGGGCGCTGTCGTGTTAGCCTGATGATCAATGCCGAGAAATGTTCCGCAACGACTGATGATATATTTCAAAGTGAGGGCCTTCTAGCTATTAACTCGCTGTCAATTTTGTGATCATGTCAATTTTGTGATCCCATTCTTATTAAAAAAACATCCAAAACCATCCTTCCAGAAACGAAATTCCTTGCGTTTAAACGGCAGAAGCCGGGCCTGAGCCTCAGCGCCGAGAACAATGAAACGCGGCCACAAACAATTAGCTGTGTGCGGGCCGACGCATTTTCTCATGGGTGTGACGTCACACGTGTTGCTGACGTCACGGTGAGGCAGGTGGCGACGCGCCGCCAGCTGCCTCAGGGTAACCTGAAGTCAACGGCACGCCGGCCGCGGGCTCCGGGCGGGTACGCAGCGGTACGGAGCGGTCGGCCAGGTGGGCGGCGGAGGCGGCGGCCCCGCAACTCTGACCAGAACGGCGCACACTGACCGCGCCAACCGCCGCCGACTCCGGCTTCAGAGATAATGACGGTGGTGACTAGCTTATGACGATTGGATTCACAGAACGATCCCCTGTGCGGAGTGTTTTTAGCGTGCCCATACGCGTAACTAATTCATTAATACAAAGTTCTAATAACTGAGTGGGGATTTTGGGAGCACATCTGCGGGTACCAAGGCACCCACCTGGTCAAACTAACTAATTTGGGACCAACACACTAGTGCTGTTTTCCGGCGAAGATTATTTACGGAAGATAAACGGGAAGCACGACCCAAAGGCTCACTGGCAGGCCTGGTGCAGCTGTGTGCTAAAGCACGGACCATTCGTGTCATGAGATTAGAATCCCTCCACAAGATGCCTCAATCCCCGAGTCCGGCAGCCTTGTTTTCCCGTGCTGAGGTGTCGGCAGAGCGCCATCGACAGCTGACCCATCGGCGCAGCGCCGCCGTTTTTCACCGGCTGAAGCACCTCGTTACAAACACAAACACTTGCGGCCCGGTTTTTACCGCGGCCGCCGCGCCGGAACGGCCTTTTTCGATGAGCGCCACGGAAGCGCCGAGACCTAACCATGCCATAGAGATAGCAACAGCGCATGCCGTGCCACGTCCACTAACGCCTCACGAACCCAATACAGACTGGGCCTGGGAGGAGCCAGCGACCGCTGCGCACGCCACCGCACAGAGGTTATCCAGGCGACAGGGTCCGCTCCGTTACAGACAGGGTTACAGGGTGGCTGGAGTGTCACCAGGCTGAGCGAATTGACACGTAGAGGTTAATGCAGTGCTTGATTCGGTGCCACTGTTTTTCTACATCGAAGTCTATCACTAAGCGTGGAGCTCTCCATGAAGACATTACAAATCAATATAGAGTCCAGTGCAGTGGCGGATCATCCCCGACTGTGCAGCTAGGAGCTACAAGCATCAGTGTATTCTACCTGTGCGTCGTAATAGGAGGGGATGTCGGTGGGGAGGGGGCAGGGATGCCTGACCAACAGCTTTCATAAAAATCCCAATTTCAAGAAAATAGGGAGAAAATCGCCAAATTTTGTACACATCCAACAACGAGTCAAAATAAGAGAAATATTTTGTTTTAGAGGGGAAAGTTTCTCGAACAGCACGTTGGCGATTGGCCGGTCCTCTCCGTTTTCGCCCGGGGCGACGCTCATGCTATTCCAAATGACCGGCGACGGCTAGAAAGGCCGGGGCCTGTAACCGGCCTGTATAACCGGGGTCACCAGTCCCAGCTGTATGCACAGTGGACATCAAACGGGGCCACTAACAAAGAGGTGAACGTTACTCCTTATCAGATGTTTGGAACTGGAGGTGGGTAGGACACGGATACGGCTCAGAAGCTGTTCTGCATGCCACGCTGCAGCACGTCGAACGGGACCGCCGTGGCTCCCCGCTCCCCACAATGGAACCGCTCCGGGTCACGTGCCCATTTCGGTATCCATCACCGGCGGATCTGCACGCTAGCACTGGAATAGCCGGCGGCTGCGCCAGCACGCGCTCTGGATGCGCCAGAATCAGCACCATTTCATACGCCCTGGTCACCCATTTGGGACACAGCCGGAGGGCATACGTCGGCGCCGGGGTCAGTGGAGGTCGTCACACAGGTCAGACCGGGTCAGCGCCCCCGGGCGGCGGCGACGGGATGCTTCCGCGGTTTGTTGGCGGTAACAGGGACACAGCCAGGAAGGCCGGCCCAGTTCTGCCGGCTGCAGGGGAGTTTCTGGCCGGTCCGGGTCAACTGAACTGACCCGTGATTGACGCAGCAGCGTAAGAAAGCACCGCGCCGCCCCAATTGTACCGTGTGCGGTGGGCCATGTTCCCGCTTCTATCTACCCCGTTTTCTCATGTAGCAAATTAAAAAGAATTGATTGCCGAGAGACTGTGTCATTTGAGGGGTGATTCGTTTTTAGCTCAATGACCCCTGACTACGGCGCACTCTCAACAGGAAAACGATGTTCGGTGGCGGAACAGTCAATCCCATGAATGTAGCCCGGAAGCAGCTCCGACGCTGAAGACTTTGACTGACTTCCTGAAGCCAGGCTGACTGACGTGGGAGAACATCATGGTAGATTAGACTGCGTTAAATTATCCTGAATTACTGCTGGCAGCGACTCGGCTTTCACCTGAGGCCTCGCCAAGGCCATTACATCTGACGAATGATGAACATAAAAAGGCGAGCAGATGACTTACATAAAAATATGGCCTAAAAACAAAACAAAAATACCTAAGGGAGATTTTGAAAATAGAAGTGTCGACAAATAGCCTTCATATATTTTTTAGCTGAAATACGGGTTTCAAGGTCTTCATGTCGATCGATAATCCCAGCAGTGGATCCATATAGCATCATTTGAGACGGTTTGGTTAGGAGGGAGCGGGACTGAAGCGACCTTAGTCATGAACAACAACGTTTTGTAAATACAACTGAGGGTTTAGAGGGAAATACCTCCCCCTCTACCTCCGGAATCCAAACAGCGGGTGTGGCAGAGGGCCTGGATCGGTCCGAGGTCGCGGACTCTGAAGGAGCCCACCAGTCGAACCAGGTCATGGCATGCAGAGCCCGCAGACAGATGCTATCGGGAGGCTGTTCCTTATGCGCCTCCGGCTGCGGTAACGGCCCGGAGCAGGAAATCACGGAGCTCGCGAATCATAAGCAGCAAGCGGAACGGTTAAGGAACGGGTGAATGCTCTCGATTGAACTCCAGTCCCGCAGATGAATTGTGATCCATTGTTTCGTTCATCAGATTAATCAGCACAGCCTTGTCTCGCGTTTGGACCTTTAAAAGGGCGTTTTTATAGGAAAATTTGTGGCCATCCGGTGAGTGGCCGATTACCGAAAAGTGGCATCCGAGCACGCACTCATACTCGACTGACGAAACCAAGGCCATCTTATACATTGGAGAGAGGGGACAGCTAAATAATCCGACTCCCATTTCGTATTAGCAGCGATGGAAGATCTGTCATCAAGTATGAAAACAACATTTTTCTTCATTCTCCGTCAGTATAACACCAAAAGAGGAAATCAGCGTTCGGAGTAGGAGCATAAAGCATAATAGAATCGTTTAAAATAGAGTTCTGAATAGGCCCAAATGTCCGCACACAGTGCCAGCTTTTCGTCGGGTCCCGTGCGGCGGGTTCGCCCGGCTTTGATGTCGGACCAGTGGATGACACGGACTGATGCCAGCTGGCACATCGCACCGGACGGGGTGAGACGACATTCTCAGGCTGAAGTCAAATAGCGAGGTCGGGCATGACAAGCTGGAGCTGACGCCAATCGCAACTGGCGGAGGATTGTGCACCAATCACACATGGAGGATAATCCAACACCAATCACACATGGAGGAGAATCCAACAACAATCACACATGGCGAAGAATCCAACAACAATCACACATGGAGGATAATCCAACACCAATCACAAATGGCGGACCACCCAACACCAATCACAAATGGCGGAAAATCAAACACCAATCACAAATGGCGAAGAATCGCACACCAATCACAAATGGCGAAGAATCGCACACCAATCACAATGGCGGACCATCCAGCACCAATCACAAATGGCGGAAACTAAAAAAACAATCACAAATGGCGAAGAATCGCACACCAATCACAAATCGCGGGCCATCCAGCACCAATCACAAATGGCGGAAAATAAAAAAACAATCACGAATGGCGAAGAATCGAACACCAATCGCAAATGGCGAAGAATCGAACACCAATCGCAAATGGTGAAAAAAACTGTAAAAACGGTACGAAGGACTACGAATGTGGTTTGTATCGGCTTTTGCCTGTTCAATCACTTCCGTAAGACACAACATACTCCTGTACTAGCTCAGAGACCGAAGTTCACAGGAAACAGCACGAAGTACACAGGTTACGGACCCTCCAGGACTGAGCCGGACCTAGAGGAGGGTTTCGGGGTGGGCAGGTGGGGAGAGGGACTAAAGGTGCAGAATCGTGATTTTTAAAAACAAATATTGAAGAGTTTGACGGTCAATTGCAAATGTTGACCAACGTATGTCCAAAAATGATCCACAGTAGAATGCATACAATGCTTTGAAAGGATAGATATCGCAACAAATTAGTCAAAGCATGCCTGGCTTCCCTCTTTTGCAGCTACATGATTTATTAGTTCCCAGAAACTGCGCCAATGATGCAGATCTGCTGTATCAAACATGACATGCTGGTCCGATCCTGACTCTCCGCACTGCTGCGGCAGTACTCACAGCTCCTGTTTGACCTTGCGGAGGCGAGCCTTGCAGTCAGCCAGTTCGACCTGCAGGTGGTGGCTGGCCGCCTGGCCGGGCGGCTGCTTGGAACGGGGCGACTGCGCCGGACTGTCCGGGGGCCGCCCGCCGCGCTCTGAGAGGTGCTCCTGAAGCACCAGCTCCACCAGACGCTGCAGGACACGGGGAGTTGGGTCAGACACTACCCTACACGGGGAGGTGGGTCAGACACTACCCCACACGGGGAGGTGGATCAGACACTACCCTACTCGGGGAGGTGGGTCAGACACTACCCTACACGGGGAGTTGGGTCAGACACTACCCTACACGGGGAGTCGGGTCAGACACTACCCTACACGGGGAGGTGGGCCCGACACTACCCTACACGGCGAGGTGGGTCAGACACTACCCTACACGGGGAGGTGGGTCAGACACTACCCTACACAGGGAGGTGGGTCCGACACTACCCTACACGGGGAGTTGGGTCAGACACTTCCCTACACGGGGAGTTGGGTCAGACACTAACCTACACGGGGAGGTGGGCCCGACACTACCCTACACGGCGAGGTGGGTCAGACACTACCCTACACGGGGAGGTGGGTCAGACACTACCCTACACGGGGAGGTGGGTCCGACACTACCCTACACGGGGAGGTGGGTCCGACACTACCCTACACGGGGAGGTGGGTCAGACACTACCCGACACGGGGAGGTGGGTCCGCTACTGCAGGACACGGGTAGGGACTGCTTTGAAAAAGGTGAGCTTTTTATCGTAAGCAACATGCGTTAACGGAAATGTACCATCAATTTGAAACTGGTAAACCTGAAACATGACAGGTAGACACATCGTATCCGATGCTCAATCTCACACCTCGTAGGCTGAGATAAGGCTAAGGCTCTGGCCCTCCACACTTCTACCTTAAGCGTTCCCCGGGCTCTCTTTCTCGTCTGCAGGGCGCTCTGCGTCTTGTCAGCGGTGGTTGGATCTGATTTAGAGCGGCTGCCTCCCCGGGGAGCCGCAGTGTCTCACAGTCCGCCGGAAAGGACCAGTGCAGCGGAGACGGAAATTCGCGGCGGCGCCGCCGGAGCACAGGCTGAGGCCGGAGCGGCACAGGCTGAGGTCGGAGCGGCACAGGCTGAGGTCGGAGCAGCACAGGCTGAGGCCGGAGCAGCACAGCCTGATGCCGGAGCGGCACAGGCTGATGCCGGAGCGGCACAGGCTGAGGTCGGAGCAGCACAGGCTGAGGCCGGAGCGGCACAGGCTGAGGTCGGAGCGGCACAGGCTGAGGCCGGAGCGGCACAGGCTGAGGTCGGAGCGGCACAGGCTGAGGTCGGAGCAGCACAGGCTGAGGCCGGAGCAGCACAGGCTGGGACCGGGCGGCACAGGCCGAGGTCGGAGCGGCAAAGGCTGAGGTCGGGGCGGCACAGGCTGAGGTAGGAGCAGCACAGGCTGAGGCCGGAGCGGCACAGGCTGAGGCCGGAGCGGCACAGGCTGAGGCCGGAGCGGCACAGGCTGATGCCGGAGCGGCACAGGCTGAGGGCGGAGCAGCACAGGCTGAGGCCGGAGCAGCACAGGCTGATGCCGGAGCGGCACAGGCTGAGTAAGGCCGGAGCGACTCAGGTTGAGGTCGGAGCGGCACAGGCTGAGGCCGGAGCGGCACAGGCTGAGGCCGGAGCGGCACAGGCTGAGGGCGGAGCAGCACAGGCTGATGCCGGAGCGGCACAGGCTGAGTAAGGCCGGAGCGACTCAGGTTGAGGTCGGAGCGGCACAGGCTGAGGCCGGAGCGGCACAGGCTGAGGCCGGAGCGGCACAGGCTGAGGCCGAAGCAGCACAGGCTGATGCCGGAGCGGCACAGGATGAGGCCGGAGCAGCACAGGCTGAGGCCGGAGCAGCACAGGCTGAGGCCGGAGCGGCACAGGCTGAGGGCGGAGCAGCACAGGCTGAGTAAGCCCGGAGCGACTCAGGTTGAGGTCGGACCGGCACAGGCTGAGGCCGGAGCGGCACAGGCTGAGGCCGGAGCGGCACAGGCTGAGGTCGGAGCGACTGAGGCTGAGGCTGAGGAGACTATTGTCCGGACCACCGTGCCTCTCTAATCTAGTTTAAGTGAAATCGTCGATACATTGCTTTCTACCGAGATGGTGTCCTTTGAAAAAAATGGAGCCTATCTGACGCTTCACTCCCCCTTTTTAGCAGAATCTTAGATCCGTATCCATAATCCATACTATTTATTTCATGGTTCAGAAAAAAACACACCAAAGGCTGCTACGAGGAACGCAAAAGCGCCGTAGCGCTTAAATCTAGGCGTCCCACGCCAACACAATCATGGTGCCATCTCAGCGCCGCCAGAGAGGCCACCGCACCGTCGCGACACACGCCACCGAAAGTACGGCTCACTACACCACATCGAGCACTGGCTATAACATGATGAATTTAATGCCTATTGTTAAATAACGAACCTCTTTGAGCCATGAACAAATTGAAAAACTGCGTGAGCTAGTGCCAGCTGAAATTCCGGCTCAGTGGACGGACTGGGACATGTTCGGAGCTTTGGCTGGCTTCCCGACGGCGTAGTCATCGTCAGGCACTCGGACGGGGAGGCCTGCACCCAGGGGCGTAGCCAGGATTTCGCTCAGGGAGGGGCGGTGCCCCGAAAAGGGCCCCTGCGACAGCGCCAAAAGGGCCCTGATGGGTAAAAAGGGCCTTGCTTGTTACAGAATAGTGCTGAAGAGGGCTTAAGAGGGCCCTGTCTGGTATAAAATGCCAAATTTGGCCACAGAGCACAGTAGGGGCGAGCCGCGCGAAGCGCGGCTCGTGTCCTCAGGGGGTCCCTTCGGGCCCTCAGGGAGGGGCGCCTGTCCCTGCCGCCCCCCTTGGCTACGCCACTGCCTGCACCACATCCGCCGCCGCAGATTTGGAGTCAGTGGCGCTAGAAACAGTGACGGGCCCAGAGAAAAAAGACAGCCATAGTATGGAAAACAACCCCAGCAAACCGTTTCAACTCCGGGAACGAGGCTACATGACTTCTGGAGGGACAACAACAGCAACAGCCTGGTAAAGTCGAAAATAGGAAAACAGGCAATAAAAACCATATTTCTTGCCTAACTCTCAAATTGTGCTTCTGTAAGAAAGGGAGAAGGAGTGGGGCTAAAGGGGGACTCCACTAAGTTCACGCCTCATCCTTCTGCTGGCAAAATATCGGAGCACTTTCCCTCCCCCGTCTGCCCAGTACCTGGGTCCGGCAGTATCTAACATCGTGCTGAAAACACCAGGTTTATAATGGGCTTTTGTGGAGTTTATGACCAGCCCACAAATGCACTGTCAGTAGATTTAAGAAGAATGTATGTGGCTATAACTTCCACAATTTACATCCGATTGGAATGAAACTTTCCGCTTCAGCTTCACGGCACACGCAGCCTTTTAAAGATGTTTTGAAAACAATAGAGCAGATGCCGTGTGTGCTTCCCATTTGCCAGCTCGACTTCTGCTGAAATTGCCCCTCGCGGACTCATTGCTCATAAGGGTTCACATTGCTAAGGCAAGATTTTCCGTGCAGCGAGGGAGGAACCAATGTAGCCCACTTTATTGAAGCCACTTAGACAGCTCCAGATCTGGAGGTCTGGCACAGAAGAGGCCGCTCGTTAGAATCTCGTTTTCTCCCGCTGCTTCAGCCCCCAACGAGCCAACTTTTCTCCATTGAGCCGGCCGCTTAGACATTGGTCGATAGCGAAGTCCTCGAAATGTGCTGCCGAACTGTGTCGTTTTAAGCCACCAGCGTGGAGGCAAGAGACGCTCAAATGGCAACCATTAATGAGGCGGGTCATTAACAGATTAGGCACTTAAAGCCAAAATGGCAATGTTATGAGTTTTGGAAGGCTGACACCACAGTCTCCACATAAAGAAAGGATAAAGGGAAGCGTCGATGACGAGAACGGTTTGAACGGTGACGAGAAGCTTATACATTAACAGATACAAAATCTTAGGAAGGGACTAGATTTTTACGCGTAAAAAATCCAACAAAATGATACAATCAATCAGTGGCAAAAAGGCTTCTGACATCTTAACAAAAATTTCATCTCACAGAGTTCTACAAATCTAAGAGCTACACGCAGGGTAAAAAGCTCATTTTATGTCTTCACGATGCATTTGAGCCATTCGATCTACTCGTCGCCGCCTCATCGGCATCTTCTATCCTCCCGGTTGAGACATCCCCGGCTGAGACATCCCCCTTCCCCGGCTGAGACATCCCCGGCTGAGACTCCCCGGCTGAGACTTCCCCGGCTAAGACTTCCCCGGCTGAGACTTCCCGGGCTAAGACTTCCCCGGCTGAGACATCCCCGGCTGAGACTTCCCCGGCTGAGACCTCCCCGGCGCGCCGTTCGCTGACGGCGCTACGCAATATCGCGCAAAATGTGTGCCACTCGGGCCTCGGCGGCCGTCCGGGCCCGGAAATTGGACCCGGCCCACACAGAGTGCGTGCCGGGATGATGAACAAGCCGTGCAACACCCAACCAAGGCTGCAGTTAGCCCAGCTGGCACGCCAGGCGATGGATGTTCAAGCGTGTCAATTCGATTTGTTTCAAAACAAGGAGCAAAACGCAACTGCAGTAACGCTAGTGTACGGAGAAACGAAATCCACACTAAGTCTGCAGATAAAACCAAATCAAGAAAACCAAACCAGAGAAGTGAGACTATCGTCATGATCGGCTGGGGTCACATTCTTTAAGCTATCTGGCGTTATCTCGTCCCCTCTCGCTCACTTCTCTTTACCTCGACAGGCAGCTCCTTCACCGAGAACACATCAATCCCGAGCCAAAAGCAAGCCCTCCACCGACTTCAGTCCATACCCGCTAACAGCGTCACAGCTACAAGCCAGAAGCCTACCATGCTGAGGTCGTCGCGCTCGCGTACGAGTCTGCGGACGTGGTCCACCAGCAGCTGAAGGTGAGGGTCGTCTCCGGAGGAGGCTATCTGCTGCTCGCTCCACTCCTGGGTCCACACCATCTCCGGGTTGTCCGTCACCTGGGGAGCACACACACACAACCGGGTTACCTGGGGGCACACACATCCATACAGGTCACCTGGAGGTACGCACACTGCGGAAAGGAGGAGTGAACGATTTATATTAAACAATTTTAGCTTCACAGTTATTGCTATAAACAGTGAGGGTTAAAATGAACAGGGAAAGCTTTAGAAGTTAGAAAGGAAAGGATACGCACGACAAACACTCCTACTCCTTCGTACAATTCCCAGTAAAACCTGCGAGTTTGCAGGTTTTACGTCAACATCAATTTGCGTGTACACACTCAAATTGGTGCAACGTGCTAATGCTCGTCACCTTCAACAAGGTATTTGTACAAGTGCACGTCTGTTTAAAAGGTGAGTGGTGCCCAGAGCATGATACACCTAAGTTTGTCTGCGTTTTCGGACGAGTGACTACCACAAGAGCTTTCCCGTTTCGCATTGTCATTCGCTGAAGCTCGGGAGGATATAATTTGTCACAAACAGAACGCTAGCAGCCGCCACTGAGAGCTTGGTACCGTGGCTAGGAACACTACCGGGCTCGTTTCACTTTCGTGCCTTCCGGATGAGTCGTTACTTATAAAGCATGATCACTCAGCTCACACTGTAGCTGGGAGAAACGTTTACCTGGCTTTGACATGAGAAAAATCAAACCAACTCTCAGGTTTCACCCCCGAGGATTGACTTTCGCATCGTGCTTCTTGTGAAGGATTCATGAGCGAGTAGGTGTTTACACGGTTAGGTTCTATCAAAGTCGGTCGTAAGAGAATGACCCGTCAGCTGGGCAGCCTACCGCCGGATGTGAAACTTAGCTTGCTCTTACGTGGCTAACCTTTTCATAAGACACGCGATACAACTCACTCGAGCATGGGTCATTCCATGCCAACTCGACACACCAAGTGCTAATTTTTACACGGCAACGTCTCGGATCTTTATGTTACTTTGCATACAGGGTTATCATGGGCTGGGAACACGAAGATGAGAATATCAGGATCTTAGCTCACATATTTTTGGAGATGTGATGATGTCAATATTTGCAAAATATTGTTGCATATCCATCTAAGCTATACTATAACCTCAAAACCGTTTCAAATATTTGCCTTTTGTAAGCTGTTCATTAGCATTAAGGTATCAGCCCTTTCTTAAATCTTAAGGAATCTTAAATGCATTTTAAGGAACATCTTGCACAATGCAAATATTTGAAAACGTTTAGAGCTTATAGCTTTATAAAGAAAGGAATGAAATGATATTTTATGAATGATGACGTCATGATATAATAAGAAATCTAAGGAATAGGGGACTAATTTTCCCCGAATTGAGCTACTGGCCTAAGATGATCCCGATAACAAGAAAGCGAGCAGGTCTGAGGGGGTGCCGTGTACTCGGTGCATCGAGTTGGCATGGAAAGACCCTATACTGAGCCGCCCCGGGAGCTCAGTTGGTAGAGCGTTGGGCTCCGGTCCGCTGCTCAGAAACATGCAGTGGCAGTGCATGTCCAGGCTTGGGATCGGTTCCCCTGAGACACCCCGGAGCTCAGTATTTAACCGCCGTAGATCGGCTGTTAACTGACTGGCGAGATATTGACCTGAGCGGGGAACCACCGCTGTGTTTTGTGGGGACGCTAAACTTAATGATCGATGTGGACGCCAAAGCATGATCATTCAGCTCACACTGTAGCTGGGAGAAACGCTTACCCGGCTTTGACATGAGAAAAATGAAACCAACTCTCAGGTTTCACCCTCTGGGAATTGACTTTAGCAGCGTGCTTCTTGTGAAGGATTCACGAGCGAGAGGGTGTTTACACAGTTTAGGTCTATCAAAGTCGGCCACAGAAAAGTGACCCGTCAGCTGGTCGGTCTACCGTCGGATGTGAAACTTAGCTTGCTCTTACGTGGCTAACCTATTCATAAGACACGCAATACAACTCACTCATGCACTATATCATACATAGCCACGCGGCCCCGGAGCAGCGTGTAAAAAGGCCACAACAGAGGACGCCTTCAGGAACCGCGACCGAGATATAGCCTATGTCCTAGTTTTTCCGTCCACCAGATCCTTCAACATCACGTTAGAGCTGCCTCTCAGCGTGCACGTAGCTCGGCCGCAACACATTTCAGAACACGCCAGGGCCGACGGCGAAATGGGATCAAAAGGGCAGCGGCCGCGTTCTCCGCCGGATTACCGCAATTTCCGCTCACACCGAGCGCAGAGTTCATTAGCTTTATCGCTGCGCCTCCGCTTATGCAGCTGAAGTTGGCTGTACCTACTCGCCTCGAGTTAGAGACACGAGGCTAAGGTCTCTCGGCTGCTCCTGTTCTCCATGCCCGTGGCTGGCTGTCGCACACGCCTCAACACTAACACGAATCTAATTGTAACCAGTGATTAGGACTTTGTCAGTGCCTTGAAAAAGCCAGGGGCAACTATCAATGCAGACATAAATCCGGATTGAGAAGCCGCTAACTAGAAAATATTCTAAACAAAAGGTTGAAGCAATATTATGAATTCAATCAGTTCTTCCAAAGCAATATATCATCATTTCGCTTGTACATATAGTTGATCCTATCGTACTAACGGTAAACATTCCAACCGACACCGATAAACAGAGCTATGCTGTTGTCAGGACCGTATGGAGTTCAACAATTTATTTTCAAGACTTGTAAAGACTTGTTGCTGCTACACATATGACAGCACCATACAGACTTCGAAGCTAAAACAGGGACTGAGAGCTAGGGAGATGTAATCCACGCAGTTTATAGTGGTACACCACTTTTCCATGCATTCCAGCGTAGCTGGTCGTTGAAGACCACAGTGGGGTGCATCAACCTGGACCTCCGCAGAGAGCGCACCTGAGGAGCTCGGTAGGACCATTAGCAGGCACCGTGCTCGTCCGTACGCATCGGGTTCTAAGCCCACTATTTCACTATGTGTTCTACTCTGATTAAAACACTTGCCGATGTTCATATATCGTTGTGTGTATATTTATATGCACACAGCAGGTTGATGAGCCACGCCCCGTCTAGCCAGTGTAGATTTTCAGCCTACCGGGCGTGTTCACCATGATATTGGTCATGGTTATCACCTGACGAATTATCGGAGGTCAGACGTACGGAAGCATTACATTCACGGCAGCATCACAAGCGTTCCCAGGAATCTAGTGGCGTTAAGGTCTGCTTCAAAACTAGTGCAATGTTTCATTATGGAAGATATATAAATTGACACCCTGCCACTGACTTTCACAGTTTTCTCGCAAACGCTAGCCGCAGCGATGCCGCCGCATTTTTCCAGCACACATTTTTGACGAGTTGTCACCCCTCCCCTAGAAAAATGTCAATGCTGTCTCAGAATAAGAACCCTGTCCGAGAGCAAGTCGACTCTGCTTAGCGACGAGCCAGCTCGCGACCGAGCTGAGTATTCAGCACAGGCAACGTGCGGCCTGAATCGGCAATGCGCTGAGGGCAGTGCCAGAATTCAGTTTTCTGTCTAACTCGTGCCTCAGTGGCGACGTCGGATCCAGTGCGTCCTTCCTTTACAACACGCAGTCCAGAGCAGATCGACAGAGGTGAAGCCTAATCCAGTTACCAGGCCTGCGCTAAGAAAATCGAATTACTGGGTCTGTGACAACACTGATCAGTCGCCACTGCCTCAAGTCCACACACACGCTGGAGATCGAGTCAAGCTGCACGCTTTCGGTGGAGTACCAACAGACATACATGTTGGAAAAGGGGAGGCCACAGGGGCCTGCACCCCACCTTATCATACATTATTTTTCCATTTCAGCCAAAATTCAGGTTTTGTAGCAAGTACCTGTGTGGCGAAGGTAACACGGAGTCAAATCCGGCGATTTTTTGGTTCCATGAGGGAAATATTCTTGTCAACCTGAGGTTAAAGATTGAATAATGTCAACCTGAGGTTAAAGATTGAATAATGTCAACCTGAGGTTAAAGATTGAATAATGTCAACCTGAGGTTAAAGATTGAATAGTCCCCTCACGATTCTGTTGGTGGCGACGCTTATGACTGCAGACACTGAGGCTCGATAAAAGAAACAGTTTCTAGCGACAGAGACGCACATTTTGCTCCGACACTACTCTTCCTCTTCCTCTCTCTCTATTTTACTCTTCTCTCTCTCTCTCTCTCTCTCTCTCTCTCTCTGCTCCTCTCTCTGTTGACAGATACTCTCGGGAGCGACACGACCGGGCCAGAAGCAAACACTTCCCATCACGATGTAACCGAGCAGAGAACCTGGGAGAGCAGACCAGCAGCCGAGCAGAACACACGGACGCTGACTCATGGCAGAGCCCCATGGGCGGGGAAGCCGACTGGAAATGGCTGGAGTCGACTGGGTGACTTTTTGAAACCTTTCGCAAGACCTTTTCATTTTCCACAGCGGGAACCATTTGTTACACCGAGGTAAGAAAAATTTCTCAAAAGGAAAGGATCTGTGGAGTCTAACTAAAGAGGAAATGACCATACCTGACACACAGAAGGAGAAGGCTATATATCAAACAAGTCGCTAGCCTCAAATGTGAAAATATCAGATGGTATAGGTCACCGAGATTCTCCTCCACTATGTTGATAAAATTGCGGTTTTCCTGACCTCTATAGCTTACCCACAATGACAGCAGAGCAATCGGGTGGATTCACGCACTGTTGGTATCTGTCCGCTATCTGTCCTAGTTGGGAAATACCCACGGGGTAATTGTACCGGTCTGCAGTTGGTCTGATACAACACTGCAAATTACTGTTTTCCGATCTTTGTAAGATCAGAGGTGACCGAGAGTCGAAACAGAAGTGGGAACAGCTGTTGTCTTCGTGCCGGTTTCTTTCTGGGGAATGCTAGTGGGTAAAAGCTAATTTTAAAATGAAGCGCGGGCACTAGGGCCCGTAGCGCTCACCGCATCTCTCCACTCCGCCACCTAAGCATAGAATCCACCAAACAGCTTAGCAATATGATTCTCCGAACTGTAGCGAAACCCCTTCAAAAGAAGGATAGTTATAACATAAATATCAATAACAATCGATAACAGATACTCGAAGTTACATTTCCCATTGAGCACGCTGTTCAAGAGGAACAACATTGATCTTCATCGCTGTATATTCCTCCAGACGTCTGGAGGTAATCACCGCGCGCCTGGAGGAGATGTTCCCGCAGAACCACACAGCCGTCCCCACCGTCTTTATTGGATATGGGCAGCGATCGAGCGGCACCGAGCCAATCATGCCACAATGGGCTCCGCCCGGCCGCCGCAATATGGCCACTTAAGCAGGGCCGGGGCGGCCCCCCGGCACGCCGCCCGCGCCGTGCCGCCGGGCTCGATCCAATCGGCCCTGCCGCCCTCAAGCCAGCTTAAGGCGGTCCGACACAATGCCTCTTCCGCTTGCTTTTGTACTTTGGAAAAGGCTTGTCGTGATACTTGATTTGGAACGGGAGAACCCTAGCCATAGCCATGGGCGTCGAAAGCGGGGGACTGAAGCGCGTCTCCTACTTGCGAATTAAGGGGACGTTCCCATAAAAAATTTGGACATCGACTTAATTTCTATTGCATTTTCTTCGCTACGTGCATGAATCTGCATAATTGTGTTGGTGAGTGCATAACAGTTAGTGCTTCACATGCAGCCGAAATTATAAGAATTCCCCCCCTTTCAACGCCAGTCCAGGGTCCGTCCCTCCAGTAAGAATTCTCTAACGACGCCCCTGGCCATAGCTAAGAACCCCTTGGGATTTCTCGAAATAAGAAAACAAATGCGATTTCAACACTGAGGGCACCAATGATGCCTTAAGCACGCGGCAACTCGGAAATTAAAACTCTCAAAACATCGAAGACGTGCCAAACTGCAAAGCGAACTGGACATCTCAAACAGATTTCATGTCGATTCTGTAGATCACTGGCATCAGCACTGGCGTTTAACTGATGTTGGCGTTTGATCCCTGGGGGCTTGCCGGCAGCTTTTCGGCGCATTCACCACCAGCCGAACTGGCAATCGGCGTCGGTCCATCAGTCACTGAAGCGCAGGCTGCGCGGCAGCTGGGGCCGGCCGTGAACTGCACTGCTGGGCGCAAGGACTGTAACTCATGGAGGCATCGACATGCGATAGTCGCTGATAGTCGCTGGACCGGAGGCCCAATCAATACAGGAAGGCTCTGTATATAAAGGGCAGCATCAAGTCATGTCACAAGGGAGAATATCATTCAAAAGTTACTTACTATACCGAGGCAACAGTGGAACGAAGATAAAAAATGACTACAGCAGCAGTTACAACTGCAGTTACGGGAGTTAATTAACACAGGATAGTACTATAGTAATAGCCCGAAAGTGGCGCAGGCCGTGCCATTTACTCCGTTGTGCTGTGACGCTTTTCCCACGGCGTATTCCCTCGGTAGGGACACTGCAACCGTTTTTGTGGGAGCGGTCCACACCCCGCGCCGCGCACTAATGGTCCCGGCGTAAAGTGGACAGGTCGCCTAATGCAGGGACGGGGCGTTCTCCTCCCCGTCCCCCACAGCACCGCCGCTCATCACCGGCCCTCCTCTGACAGCAGGCCCTCCTCTCCCTGAATCATCGGCACCGCCCCCTGTCACCGCCCCCTCCCCCCGCTGCCTGGGCGTGCCACACCCTCGTCATCTCATTCTCAATTCTGTGCATCTGCCTCGGCCCGCACGCACACGAAGAATATCGCAAAGAGGAAGGGACTGTGACTGTGACCAGGACGAAAAACGCTCATCTGTAACTCTGCAAATGACTTGAAATTTAATTATGGCAGAGTTTTATCTTAATGGGACACTCTTTGCCTGCCACTGCACCTCTTTTTAAGGTGATAGTAAATAATTTTGCAGATGAAATGAATTGGGAGCGAAAATGATTGGATGTGGGCTCTACATATCATTTTGGTACAATATTGATATGCTTTTATCCCCCTAAGATGTGCGGCTGGGATACCTTTTCCCTACATCTGACAAACGTAACACATACACCAAAACGATGGGCGCCTTTGGAAGGCGATTCACAGTCCATCATAGTCGGATCCGGGGGAGGGGCAAGTGGGAGCACTTGCCCCCCCCCCGATGGAACCTTGTCGCCTCTGAAATGGTCGCGGCGCCCCCGCCCCCCCTGAAAAGGTCCATGGCGCCAACTGAAATGTTGCTTTCCACACCCCTTGGATACCAGAATAAGCGCCACCGCGATAGGATTTGGCGCCACCTGACAAGTTTTCCCGCCCAAATGTGGCACCTCCTCGACCATGTCCCCACTCAATCTCTAACTCTGAATTCACCTATGCAGCCCATGACTTTTATTGGTAAATGGGCCCATTAAAGTGATTCTGATCGTTGCCTCTATTAAATTTTCCACCTGAACTCTTCTACCAATGCTTTAATGGAACGACCAGCCTTAGCCCCAAACAACGAGCCACGCAGCACCAGCATGGAATAAGCCGTATGTACTCCAGAAACGGATCGGCGAATTTGCTCCATTAGTTTCGGTGAAAATCATATGGCCTCCTCCAGTGCACACGCCCCGTGGTTCGAAAAATATAACGATTCCAGCATTTGCAAGCGAACTGAAGTTCTATATGTAATGCCTGTGCAGTGGGAGGCAAATGAAATGAATACGTTCAAACGAAGGTAATCAATAACGGTCGGAATTCTGGCGTCAGGAACAGCGCGTCCACACAGGGGTCGCGCGCGGGTCAGAGGTGCATCAAACAGGCGACCTGATTCCGCGCCGGGATGCCAGGCCAGGTCGCAGTGTCTCGGCGTCTCGCTGCCGCCCGCCCATCTATCCCACACCTGCGCCGACAGCCACGACAAATGCGTCTAATCCGCGAGACGCAACGGCACGCAGGAGGACGCACTGCCCCGACGCACGGCCGCGCACCGGGACCCGGCGTCAACACCCGGCCACACACGCACGCACGCACCGCACGCACTTGGGCCCTAGACGCTGTCGGCTCTCTGTGAAGATTCGAGCCGGGCGACCGGATCATGCTTAGAGCAAACACAGGACTTGTGGTCCCTGCCGGCCCCAAACATGTTGTTGTGTGGATAGTGATACTCCGAGACAAATTGGCGACGACGACCCGGCACGCAGCTTCGCCGAGCTTCACAACGCACCTGTTACAGACCTACTGTCTCTCAATGTGGGAAGTTGAAACTAGTTACGTGACTGAAACACCAAGCCATCATCTTTTCACGCCGTATGTTGGGGTATCCTGACCTCAGAACACCCCACCTCAGAACACCCCGAATCCGCCTAGTCAGGATCTCCCACCAACTTCGGTAGAACACCACAACTGGAGACACCGACGGCGACAAGGGCCGGCACTGACCTGCTGGATACACTCCACGATGGCGTGCTGGGTCTGGTAGTCCATCAGCTTGATGTTCTCCACCACCTTCTGCTTGCAACTGCACTGGAACGGCACAGCCGAGTACCAGCAGCAGCAGCCGGCGCAGCTCGTCCGGAGCCGAGGGAGCCTCGGAGGCCAGCCGCACCACGTCCGGCAGCCGCGCCACCACCGTCTGTCCCAGCACGCCCTGTGGGACAGAGATGGGTCAGAGAGACCGCCCCCAGCACGCCCTGCGGGACGGGGAGGAGTCAGAGGGACCACTCCGAGCACGCCCTGTGGGACGGGGAGGGGTCAGAGGGACCACTCCGAGCACGCCCTGTGGGCAGAGAGGGGTCAGAGGGACCACCTCGAGCACGCCCTGTGGGGACAGGGAGGAGTCAGAGGGACCACTCCAAGCACGCCCTGTGGGGCAGAGAGGGGTCAGAGGGACCACCTCCGAGCACGTCCTGTGGGGCAGGAGGAGTCAGAGGGACCACTGAGCACGCCTGGGGACGAGGATGAGGGACCGCCGCCACCACCGTCTGTCCCCACGCACTGTGGGACGGAAGGAGTCGAGGGACCCCGACACGCCCGGTGGGACAGGGATGGGTAAGAGGACCGCCTCTGCACGCCCTGTAGGACAGGGATGGGGGACGCCCCAGACCCTGTGGGAAGGGATGGGTGAGGGACGCCCCAGCACGCCCTGTGGACAGGGATGGGTAGAGGGACCCCCAGCACGCCTGGAACAGGGAGGCGAGTCAGAGTAACCGCCCACAGCACGCCCAAAAATACAGGGATGGAGAAATGCAGCTCTGAGCCCCCGCCGTCGCCCCGAGTTCGTTCAGTGAATTTTCTTTTCCTGAAATGACTTGTTTTGGAAAGCGTGAATATGACATACGACCTAACCGCACACAAAAAAAAAAAAAAAGCAAAACAACAAAGCAAAACAAGAAGCCACATCTCTTCAGAGATATTAATTTTGAAAATAGGATTTTCACTATTTAGCCAACTAAAATTGTGAGAAGGACGCTGCATCAAACATCTATAATTTGACACTGACGCGTACGGTTACTAATGGACTGAAGGACGCGGATACATGGCGACAAGTCAAAGGAAATGGCCGGGGGCCGCAACTCATAAATCTATGGCACCGAATTCCCAGATCCGACAAGACTATATGCGTTTCTGGCGGGACTGTGAATTTCAATGGCGGCTCGTCGTCTAAATCGTCCAGAGGAGCATTAGTTGAAGTGTCAGCCCAGAGCTTTGGCGGAATAATGATCGAGAAAGACGCGTAAAACCCAGAACACAACTTCAAAAGGTAAAACTATCTTTCAATATGCAGCAATATATTCAAAAACATTCTGTATTACCACGTGCGTGAATCTCTCACAGGACTCAGCTTCTGTGCACAGGAACAATGATCCTCAGGCATAAAAACTGGGTCTGCCGCGGAATCTATACACTTATCTGTTGATCGATCGGCCTGGACGGCTCATCAAGCGCGCGCCGCCGGCGGCCGCCATCATTTCCCTTTACCGCACAATCAATTTGGTGGCCGCGATCCCACGGCGGCCGCTGGGCGTCGCGATCGCCGCCGGACTGGCCGGAGCGTCACCCGACAGCCACACCGCTAACTAAACGCCGGCCAGAAAGTACCGAGCGCCGCCTCAGCTGGCGTTCAAACCAGGCGACCGATAACGAGCGGCCGCGGCCGCGCGGCTGAACAGCGCCGCTCTGCTGAGCCTGAGGCTGCCGTGGCTGGTGCGCAGTGTGAGGCCAGGATTACAAAAGCTCCCTATTTTGTACCTATGCAGGCGGGGGAATACATCGTTTCACCCCGAGCCCGCCTCTGGGAATAATCATAATAATTGTTGCGGTTTAACGACGCACCAACTGCGGCCTACGGCGTCGCCAACTCACCCTGTTGGAAGGGATTTTGAGGATAGATTATTCAGGCTCCGCGCTTGACCGACCGGTGCTTATGATCCACTAAGCCACCTCATCCCCCGCCTCTGGGAATATTGCCCTTCATATGCATAATGCATTCTTTTGCCTTAACCGCCCTATACGGTAATAATCCTTTTCATTGCACACCATACCAAGTCGACACGAAGTGTTCAGTAGTTATATATTCGACCACAGGAGCAAAGCCCGAATATTTTAAGTCGGCAGAGCCCTTCGAGGCCAACTTACAACATGAGGAAAAATCAGTGATTGTAAAATATAGAAGCTGTCTGCAAATTACGCATCAATGCAACATTGAATCGATCCAAACTTGGCGCAATCCCACAGATCCCAGTGGTCAGCCGGCTCTCTGTCTCCCAGCGCGCGGTGCGAGCGGGGTAGCCGCGCTGTGGAGCGCCGGATGAGCAGTCCGTTGGCTGATGAGGGTGTCGCGCCGGCCCAGCTGGGCTAACGGAGACCGATGCGCGTGTGCGTCCGTCACAGCCGCTCCAATATGGGCTATTCAGGGTGTGGGAAGCACGGCGGGACGGCGCGACGGCTTCCGAGGGCGACGCATCGACGGACACGCGGGCGGGGCCTAATGAGAGATTACAGACACTCGTGAGAGAGGCCCGGAACACTGGCGACTGATGGCGGTCACCGGAGAGATTAGCCGGGCCCTGGTGGAGGTGACCGCAATCGGTATATAATTAGCCCCTGGTCCTGGGCTCCGTGCCCAGGCTAGATCTGCGAGCGCCCATTCTGAGGTCCACCTGCCTGCTGAGTTCGACCGCAGGGCCTGTGACTGCAGCTTGTGTAAACCTTGGTTTCATGGACTGTTCAGAACTGAAATTGCTCCCCGGAAGCAGGAGCATGAAAACGCCGTCTTTCTCAGGGCCGAGTGGATTTTGCCCTGTAGCGACGCCCCTGTCAGACCTTCAGCCTAACGCGCTACAGGCGGGTGATTGGGGAGCTGCGGCAGCCTGGTTGGCGGACCACTGGCTCCGTGACTGTGATGGGCAGACCACTGGCTCCGTGACTGTGAGGGCGGACCACTGGCTCCGTGACTGTGAGGGCGGACCACTGGCTCCGTGACTGTGATGGGCGGACCACTGGCTCCGTGACTGTGATGGGCAGACCACTGGCTCCGTGACTGTGATGGACAGACCACTGGTTCCGTGGCTGCGATGGTCTCCACGGACCCCAGACTCCCACCGTCGGCCGTTCTCACGGTACCGACCGCTGGTTTCGCCACATTCGCGCCATTCTCGCCACTACCGCCTTTAGCACTGGCCCGGGGCGGTTCAGGCTTCCGGCTGCCACTCGCAGCTCTCCCGCACGCCGCGCAGACACGGAAACCCCGCCAGCCTTCCACCCGGCCGGAGGAAAACACGGCAACCGATACTTGTAACTGATTTTCCTCAGCTCGGTACGTGAGGGCATTTGGAATGAGCAGGTTGCCTTCGAGTCGGAGAAATTAGCCAGATGTTGTTATTATCAGAATGTAAACACCATTATCAGTCGCCCCGGTAGCTCAGTCGGTCGGAGCGCAGGTAGATCAGTCGGTAGCTCAGTCGGAGCGCTGGACTCAAGTCCGCTTAGAAAACCGTGTAGTGTCAGTGCACCGGTGAAAGCTTGGGATCGCGTCCCTTGAGACGCTCCGGAGCTCAATATTCACCCGACGTATATCGGCTGGAAACCGACAAGTAAGAGGGTGATCTGAGGGGGCGGTCCTCCCCGTGTTTTGTGGGACGATAAACTTTGGCTTCAAAATTAACCCGTCATTGCAGGAATTGCTCGTTCGGATGGTGGGGGTTCGGAGTTTTCGTGACAAGTCCCTGGTGACTTTAGTGAGGCCTCGATTCCAGAAGCCGACTCTCAAATACCTTGCACGCTATTTATATAAAAATTCACCGCTGGTATCAGCAGATGTGCCAACTGACCGAAAATGGTAATCACGATCTTTGAAACAATCGCAGGTCATCAAAGGTAAGGAACTTGGAGAAATTCTCCGCACAGTACAAGCGGGAACCTCAGCGGTCCTTTCTGTTGATAATGTAGCCGGGCGTGGTGAGTAGTCAGTCTCTTTCCATGTTTCCAGATACAGGTAGAACAGTTCATACATGACGAACGAAATCCTATTTGGGGCTGTGGACTTCAGCCGAACCACAAAAGAACGCCTTCTCCATGAACAAATATGCAGCCACATCATCCATTTAAGGCTCATGTGCTGCCATGCCACTAAAACAATCACGACAGCTATTTCAGGCCCAAATGCCACCATAGTGCCTATTCCAGTCCAAAATGTCACAACAGCGCCTTTTCCAGGCCCGCACGCCAACCGGCAAACGTTACCCTTGAGGTAGCACCAACAATTCGCCCACAGTGGAGCCGCACTGACGTTCCTGAGGAGTTTTAACGCTGTGTTTTGCCGGTGGAGCGTGCGAGGCGGCGATTGTGACAGGGCTATTGTGCCGCGGCGACCAGCTTTGTTCCCGGCCCGGTGTTGCATCATGGCGCCAGGTAATCGTATCCGTTCCGGTCGCGCGTGAGAGAGATAGCTGCAGCACGCCCGGAGGGGCTCCCGGGGACTGCGCGTGCTGCCCGCACACGAGCCGGCTGCCAGATCTATCCTGGCTGACATGTGTGCCCGACAATCAGCCCCCTGCTAATATACTTTAAAGCACCTCATACTTTCACGATGACCTCACAAATCGTGCTCTTTCAAACCGGTATTAAGGAAAGGGCCCCGTCCGAGAGTCCAGCTGGTTTATAGCCAGATTGCGAAGAAGATGATTTGAAATCATTATTTACAGCGATCACGGAAGTTTCTTTCCAATTTGGACAGACGGACGTCATCCTCATGTCCCTGGTTCCCCGGTCACGGGTGTATGCCGATAGCTGATATCAGCGTGACGATTGTCGACCGATGATAATGTGTATTATTCTATAGTCAGATTATATCGAAGATGTAGAGCGAACATCCACTGGATTTAAAAAGGGCCATGAATATCACAAGCAGAAACTAACGTGCAGCAGCCCGCAACATCTCAGAGCTTGGCCTCCGTACGCCAGGGCTGATGTCAGCACTAATGCCTCAACTCCGGGTTTTGTGAAGATAAACCCAGGATTTCACGGTTTGCCGGCGATGGCTTGTGACAGTGCGAATCTAAAAATGCGGAGCGGTGACTCACGGGTGCCAGCCGAGAGCCGATAGCCGCCCACCATCATGACATTATTTCACGCGTGCTTTGCACTTAAACCTGGTGTTGCACCCACTCCTCCCATGGCCGTGTTGGGTCCCATAACCTGCAATGACCTCTTGACTAACCGCACTACCAGCCGCAAGGGCGGCGCCATCGAGTTTTACTGAGGGAGAGGGACGAATCCCTGACTGGTAATGATGAGGGGAGGGGGCAGAAGGTGGAAAGCGAAGTTCGGCTGTCTTTGAAAACGCTACCGATGCACCGGCAATATTTACGTCTACACAGGTAATATGATGAAAGGTAAGAAACTTAGGGCGAGCCCCAAAATGTTGTGGTGGGGGGCGTCCCCTGGTTCAACAGTTAAGGGACCACGCCCCCTTGCTTTCGACACCCTTGGCCAGCCGTGACGTGGCCTGGGAGTTCTGTTTCCTCAGTCCTCAGCTGCTGCGACCTCCGACCTCAGCGGTGGTACCACGTGACCCGGCCGGTACAGTATGAGTGCAGGCGGTGCGTGCGGGGATCGGTGACCCGTGCGAGGCTCCAGAGCTGGTGCAGCGACGGCAGCCGGCACGGGCCGGCCATCGCGTGTCGTACCGAAACACGCAGGCCGAGGTTACGGCCTGCCTTCCGTGACCCTCCCATCTAATCGCGAGTGAACCCAGGAAGAGGTAAAAAATGTTTTATAAGCAAGATCGAACCTAATTCAGCAGAAATGTTTTACGACATTGTGTGAGCACGATCTGTTTTTTTATTAACTTGGACACATTGGTGCAAAGAACAAAGAAATCCGATGATTTAGGTCATTCTAGTCCACGGCTCTAAACGGGTGCCGAACTTCACCAACGCACTCTTCAATCCGGATAAAAGTGGGACATTTGCCGGACGTTGTATTTTTGTGGTTCGTCCTTCGCAGGAATGACGATCTGCAGGCTACGGATCAACGAAATCTTGTCAGGGTTTCGTTGCAGGATGCCAAACTCTATAATGTTCGGTCGAAGGTACGTGGGAACCTTTCCTAGCCGATCATCAAAACCGAATAATTGCATGTGAGTGGGTAAACAAGCGAATATTATGTTATCCAAGCGTCGATTTAGCTGCCGGAAGCACGTCAAGGATAACTCGGGGCCCAAGATCGGCTGCGAACGCTGCCGTACTGCCTGGACGCGCCGCAATCGTCGCCATCTCCGCGGTGGTGCGCCGGAGTTGTCTGACAGTCGGCCATCAACAGCACAGCTGTCGCCGCCGCCGGTAAACACGACACTGCGCCACTCCCCGTAACGCCTGCGCCACGGACGCCGCGCGGCGGAGATCGCGCCAAATGGTCCGTGAGGGCAGCGTATCAGTGATAGGTACTCCCAGAGGACAATTATACTGCTTGAAGGGGAGGGAATGTCTTTGCTTGAAGGGGAGAGAATGTCTCAAACTCTACTTGCATTCGGTGAAACCTTGTCCGCACAAAATATCCACGCTGCATTTGTTTAGCTAAAACAATGTTTTTGTGCTCATCATTATGTGAAACATTTTTGATGAATAATGATTATCTGTGAAAAATAAGTTATCTATGAAAAATAGGTTTGAAAACGCCAATTTTCGATTGGAATAAGCTAACATCTCTTAATTTTCGGACGCATGAAAAGCCGCTACGGATAGAACAGCTTTTTATACTAGAATATCAAGTCTAAAATTTTGATGAGAAGTTCCATCAAATCCAAGCAGAGAGTCGTATGAAGATTGCGATTGTGGATCAGGAGTCCAGCTGACGACCCAATGCGAGACCTGTCTTGTGAAGCAGAAAAAAATACCCAAAACGTTTCAGACTCGGATGGGATCCACCTGGCCAGTGGCGGATCTAGCCAATCAGTTTGGGAGGGGCAAACCAAAGTCGAAAAGCAAAAAAAAACGTCACAGTGAAAAATTGGCTAAAATATGAACTGTCGGGAAATTTGATGTATTAGAGGCGAAAAGCAAAAAAACTTGACAGGGTGAGGCATGTGGGCCGAGATACTTTTTTCCTATCAAGCCCCAATATTTACACTAAACTTAACTGGTTCTGTTTGAAGTTAAGAGTTGAAGTACGAAAATCCTGCTTGTAAACTAAAAAGCAGTCGGGGGAAAAGGAGGTTGATTGCTTTGGGGGGGGGGCAAAACATAGTTTTGCCCCGAGCTTTCTCTTTGGGAGAGGGAAATGCCTTTTTGCCCCTTGGATCCGCCACTGCGCCTGGCCGTGGGAGTACAATATCACAGCCAGAGACTGACCTGCGGATGCAAGGCACCGCACGTGAAGCTTTGCGAAAAGTATTAGCCTTCATCTACCAGGGTATCGCTATTGCTCTGTTCAGTCAATAATCCACATCACTTTGTGAATTATTCAAAACATTAACATTTAACTGAGAGGAACGTGTGAGGACCAGAAACTGATGGCACAGTCGCTGCGACTGGAATTTTTGAACTTAAGACCAACACAGAACACTTTACAACAGAACATCTGGGAGGGGGTTTCATGGGCGCGGGTCGTATGTTATCCTGGGCCCCGAGATGGCTTGCCCGAGTAGACTTTTCCCAGGCCAGATTTGTTGTTCTTCAAACAAGCCGGCCCAGAGACAAAATGGGTCTGTTTTTATGGCGTTGGAAGCCGTTTACAGTCCGGGCCCTACGGTAATGGCGCCCAGTAATGAGGTGTGAATGAAAGTGTCTCACACGCCTCCGTAGCAGCCAATGGCCTGCTTCCACCGACAGCACCCGAAGGCCCGAATCACCGTTTTGGCTGCGGTGTTTTTAGCCTGCGGGGTTTCAGAACAAAGGACCTCGCCCCACACTATCAACACTGTTCTGCATGGAATGAGGTGAAAGGGCGTCTGCAACCTTGCAATCCAGCGCAATGATGGCTTATTACGACATAGTGAATCATGCCTGCAAAAACGTGACAATGAACTTCAGCAATCGCAATGGAAACAGAGCAGTACGAATTGAACCCAGATCAATAAACCGGATCACCTTATACAATGCACCGGAGAGTAATGTGTTTTTGCTGGAGCCACCCAGCAAACAGCCCTGTTTTTTTCTTCTTTTCAAGCCAATAATCCGCTGTCATCCGGTCGTTTATTCGGCTGCAGCGGAGCGCGGCGACCCCCAGTGCTGGACCAGTGACGTCACGGCCGGACGCCCGTGCCGCAGCTTCTGCGGAGTCAACCGCGGTCCCGGCGCGTGCCCCTCCGACGGAGGGCGGAAGCACGCGCCCGAGGGTGGCGGAATCATTATAGCACATCCGACGTCAGCAAGACGAAAGAGGGCGGGACGAGCGAGAGTCGTAAAAGTGTACTTCTAATAATGCACTAGACACCCAGGGTCCGAGAAATATCAGGTCACATAAAACTACAACAGACCAGGCCTGGGTCCGCTAACTCCTGATCATACAGACGACTGATAACCTCCTGCTCTCCACGCTCTGAAGTCCTGACGCACACACCGCAAGAGGCTGTAATTTTGTACGTGGTGCCGATTGCGTCGAAACAAAAAGCGTGCGGACGCGGCGGGGGTCGGCAGGTGTGTGGGAGAGGTCACGCCGCCGCCATTTTGGGGGCCGGCGTCGCACGGGAAGTGGCTCGGAAAAGTGGACGCCGCGGCGGGGGAGCCGCGCACCGGGCCAGAACGGTGAATCACGGGACCGGCGGGCACCAGCCACCGTCCGCCGGCGGTCTGCCCGCAGCGCCGGTTAGTGAGGACGGCGCGAGCGGGGACGCCGCCGTCGATGTTTCGTTCCAGAGGAAAGGGCCCGGGCCGGTGACCAATGTTGCCACGTCTGCGCCTGTCTGAGGGGAGTGGCCTGATTTTACCACCTTTGGAGCCCGACACCTGCAAAACATCTGCATAGGGCATTGTTTGGTGGCTAATGACACATAGACAGGTAACCAGAGTTGGCAAAGTCGTTTCTTGAGACGCAACACCCACCTGTCCCGCCCTGGCATTCGCAAGCAAGGAGTCGAGGTATTCATTCCCTTGTATTTTTATTCGATCATCTTTTGAGCACATGTGCCAGTTCCTCTTCGCTAACATCCTCAGAACGTCTCCCCCACCTACCCCTGCATCTCTTTTCTGAGTCAGACAGTCACTTAAATACTGCCACTTTGCCACCAAATCTTTCTTGAGCACCTGACTTGCTTCATCTGGACCGCACTAGGTCAAGTTCCCCGGAGACGCCGATGAACGGTTACGAGAGTGCGTCGTTTGCGAGCGTGCTGGAGCACCTGTGACCTGGCAGCGATGAGAGGAGGCGTCATCGTTACAACACAGCCTCTGAAGCTCCTCCGGAGAGGCCAGCAGGCCAACAACTCCCACAGTCGACAATCAGCCCGCAGCTCCTCTGAGCAAGAAATTGGCGGCCAGCGTTCTACCTGCTACGCCCCGAAACCGATGAAATAGGACCTCTTATGCTATAGGTATAACGGTTGATTATGAGTTGGAACAAAAACAGTGGATATGCGCCTTAGATGATTAGCGTAGTGATGATGTGCCAGGGGTTATCACTGTATCCATCATGGTCAACAAGTTATTGACAGTTGACAAACTCGGGACAGTGTTAATGATGTCAAAATTTCACAAACGACCTCTTGAACTATTTCTTTAATTAAAACAGGGTGCCAAGAGTGCTCTATCAGTGCAATCAAACTGCATTCACAACATCGAGAACTTCCAGAATACTGAATTAAATCGTTCCTCTATCCACCCCCTTTCATTGACGTTAGTCCCCACGAAACAATGAGTCATACCCTGATCCAGCTAAAATAGTGTCTCAGTAAAATCAAACAGAACGTGGGTGCTTTATCAAACATTCCCGAAGATAAACTCCTCCAGTAAATGTTTATAATGAAACAGAAACGCGATCTGCAATGCAAGAGATGGCCATCGGTAATAGGAAAACCACGTTTGAAAAAGCCTCTCGCAGGTTTCTCCACAATGAATCTTGATGGAAGAGCTTATAATTAACCGATCCCGGGGAGAGGCGAGAAATGTTCTGCGTCTCCAAAAACTTCAGTCTACCCACCAGTTGATGGTGAATCTTGAGCCGTATCATTTTTCTTCAACGGAGATAAAAACATGCAATATTTCATGAATCAGCATCTTTCAACAAAAAAAAACACCGCTTGCCAGGTAATTCGTCAAATCGAGCCCACCTAAAGGAAAAAAGGAAAATCAAGGGAAGCTGCTAACATGGTGCAGGATTTATGTACCTACCGATTTGACGTCCTATTGATTTGCCACATTCAACCTTATCCTTTTACTGAGCAGTTCCGAGTGCTCCGTAGATAAACCTGAACAAGTCTACCTAGACCCATCTCTATTCCAGAAATACATCACCTCATCAAAGAAACATACTTTCAGCACTATCCACCCGTGTGATCGGTGAGATTCAGCACTGCAGCCGAAACCGCCTCAGGAGGCAAGATGAAGGGTGCGACGCGGCTCAGCTGTATCGCTCCCGTTGGCGTCGTCCTTCAGACGGCACCTTCAGACGGCACCGTCTCCTTTGTCTCCCGCTCCGCCGCACAGCTTCCAAGTGTCTATCGAAGCCGATAGCCAAGCCCCCGCTGCCGGCCAAGTCTGCCGAGCGAGGCTGTGATTCCATTGCTCAGCTGACTACCGCCAGGCGGAGCTCGGCGCGGCCGCATAAAGACATTTCTGGCGGAGTGGGATAGAAGATAGGAGTGATGCGAAATATTTTGTGGAAACAGTCACATTTGTAAAGCTCAAACAAAGAGACTCCAGATTTAAGTTGAGCTCGCTGCATGATTTAACAAATCTAGTTACAGCTGCATTAATGACGCCCAGATGTGTTGTATTTCGTGTCAATCCAGTAATTAACTCGGTGAAAAACTCGGCACTGGTAAGAGTCGACCTTCCAGGCCAGCATATTTTTCAAGCGACAGACGGGAGTTGTGTTTACCTTTTTTGTTAGTACTCGTAATATCACCCTCAGAATGTTAGCATCGAAAGCCATGACCGTGAAGTTCCCTTCAGCATGGTCTCGTTTCCAAAACAGCGCAGTCCGGAAGCGCCCACTTAAGCTCCTGACTGAGTCACCACCGGCAACGTCACTGACTTCAGGACTGGGGGGACACAGGCCATTGTCCATTCAGAAGCAACAAAGTGTCCGCGCACCGGGATACATAACGAAAGTAACGGCAAGTCCGTATGATAAGCAGTGTACGAGGCTTACGTGCACAAGTGTCACATCGCAGAGCTCCCGTTGACCTGCAGTCTTCGCAGTTGGGATTTAGGTGAGGCGGGGTTTGCACCTCCAGTCGTGGCTCATTAGGGCACCTCCTGCCAGGCGCTCCCACGGCGAGGCGGCAGGTGCGAGTCGGCCCGAGAAGGGTGGGAAGGGTGTCCGCCGCACAAGTGAGCCTGGTCTCAGGGGTGAGCGGCCACTCGACCCTACACCGGGAGACGACCTTCACAAAACATCCGCAGCTGACGCATCGGGCACATGACAACGATGATGGCGTTATCGGGTGGGCTGGATATAGACGGAATACTCCTTTCCTGCTAATGGGGCAAATCAGCACCGGGAATCGTCCTTGCAGGAGCACCCGGGACTTTCTTTTTGCCGAATGTGCTCAGTGATGATACCGCCAACTCATGTACAAAAGAGCTAACGTCAACATGGGAATGAGCGGATATTTTGATCGGATGATCCTGCAACGTTTTCTGGACTGCAAAAGCAAATTAGTATCCAGCTGAGTTCGCAGTTACAAATTGATTCATATCTTATTCGAAGCAAACCAATAAGCTCGAACAGTGTTCACTGTGTTCAAACTCCGAGAACATTTCGGGAAACATCGCTGTCGTCACGACAACTGGGGCGGACGCGCCGCACGTGAAGCGACAGGCGTGAGTCCGCAGAAAATCGTCCTTCAGCCCGGCGCGTCGGTCATCTGGCGAGCGTCAGCCGAACAGGTCCGACTGCTGAGCACTGGCCGCTTCACTCCGGCCTCTCAGCACCAGCGCAGCGGCGGTTACAGCGGCCGCTCCACTCCAGTCTCCCAGCACGGAGTGTCCTCCAGTGGCCGTCCCACTCCAGTCACCCAGCACGGACTGTCCTCCAGTGGCCGCCCCACTCCAGTCTCCCAGCACGGACTGTCCTCCAGTGGCCGCCCCACTCCGGCCTCCCAGCACGGACTGTCCTCCAGTGGCCGCCCCACTCCAGCCTCCCAGCACGGACTGTCCTCCAGTGGCCGCCCCACTCCGGCCTCCCAGCACGGACTGTCCTCCAGTGGCCGCCCCACTCCAGTCTCCCAGCACGGACTGTCCTCCAGTGGCCGTCCCACTCCGGCCTCCCAGCACGGACTGTCCTCCAGTGGCCGCCCCACTCCGGCCTACCAGCACGGACTGTCCTCCAGTGGCCGCCCCACTCCAGTCTCCCAGCACGGACTGTCCTCCAGTGGCCACCCCACTCCGGCCTCCCAGCACGGACTGTCCTCCAGCGGCCGCCCCACTCCAGCCTCCCAGCACGGACTGTCCTCCAGTGGCCGCCCCACTCCGGCCTCCCAGCACGGACTGTCCTCCAGTGGCCGCCCCACTCCGGCCTCCCAGCACGGACTGTCCTCCAGTGGCCGCCCCACTCCGGCCTCCCAGCACGGACTGTCCTCCAGTGGCCGTCCCACTCCAGTCTCCCAGCACGGACTGTCCTCCAGTGGCCGCCCCACTCCGGCCTCCCAGCACGGACTGTCCTCCAGCGGCCGCCCCACTCCGGCCTCCCAGCACGGACTGTCCTCCAGCGGCCGCCCCACTCCAGTCTCCCAGCACGGACTGTCCTCCAGTGGCCGCCCCACTCCGGCCTACCAGCACGGACTGTCCTCCAGCGGCCGTCCCACTCCGGCCTACCAGCACGGACTGTCCTCCAGTGGCGGATACAACGGTGGCTACGGTGACTTAACACCCGCCAAAAGTGTCTCAACGTCCATAGTAACTATATAGTACAGGGTCATTCGAGGTAAAGCCTCCCCCCTCCCTGGAAGCTTGGGCCTGCAACTGCTGCCAACCCAGAGTATTAAGATTGCTCTCCAAAAAACTATTCCTTTGAAAACTCACTTATTAGCCCGAACATTGGACATTTTTTTCAGACATACTCTGATTATAAAAGGCCAGGTAAAAATTTCGATTCGAAGACCCCATCAAAAACCTGCAGCTCAATACAAACCTCCATCAATGAACCTAACAGACTCCCCGCGCGCCTTTCCGAGCCGGCTTATGAAAGGTACGAGGGGCCATAATACAATCAATCTTTGATGGATTGCAATTTAGGTGGCTTCAATCCGTAGGAAAATCATAGCTCATAGAATGCAGCACAAAAACACATTTGAATGAAAAATGCATAACTGATTACAAAAAAAACACTCAAGATATTCGAGCTTATAAAAAGTAAAACCCATCGTAATCTTCAGTTGTGTGGGATACAGGTCTAGACGAACGGGAAGTGGTCAGCCCTCGACGTTTGTCCGCGTCTGTGCGCGTTTGATGCTGTGCAACAGCAGCCCGCTGTTTCCACAGCCTGGGGTCAGTGGGTGCGGCCTCCCCGGCGGGAGGGGGAGGGGCCGCCGTCGCGTGCCGCTGCCCTCAGCCCGGCAGCTCGGGCTTCGGGATCGATATATCCGGCTTAGAACGGAGTGGAAGTCCGTGTTGTTGCGTGGTGGAGAGACGAAAGCACTCAGGCTCCGCGCGCTCTGACAATGTCGGGGCAAGCCACGCGAGTGCACAACATAGCGCCGGCGCTCATTTGGCTGATTGCTTGCACAATTACCGTGGGCTTGTTGGCAGGGCCGGTGATAGTCAACATGCTTCTGACAGTCATGCTCCAAGACGTAGACAGGTAGTCAAGCAAAACCAAGCATGACGCCGTCGTTACCCTGAGATCAATTCCGGCACCATCGTTCGGTCTCCCTGTTTATCACCATACTCGTTCGCGAGCAAACAAATAACCTAACCGACTAGGATTAGTATTCGGGGCCGGTTGCCGGTGCTGGCATTAATCACGGCTGGGCTGCGACCGGCAGCGGCACGTGACCGGTCCTCGGTCACTATCCAAGTCTGCCTTCCGGTATTTACCCCGGTCGGAGGAGATGACGTCCCGTACGCCGTCCCCGCGACATCCCCACGCTCCACCGACCAGGCCAAGCTTCCCAATATGGCGCGCCGCAGCCGAGGTCAGACCAACTCACAAACGGGATATTGAAAAATCGATGCAAATACAGCTCGGAAGAGTCACTAAGGCCAAACACGACACGATGTACATTTCTGCCGCATCACGTTGACCATGATTCAGTGTTCGCTTCTATCGAGAATGTAGGGTAGTCGGGCGCGACGAGAGGCGGTCCAGGGGTCAACAAACCGGTCCCCGGCTGCACGGTTGCAGGTCGGGGACGGTCAGACCAGCTGACGGCGGTACACCGTGAACCACGGTCAGCTGACGGCGGTACACGGCGAACCACGGAGCCAGATCAGCTGACGGCGGTACACTGGCGAACCACGGTCAGCTGACGGTGGTACACTGGCGAACCACGGAGCCAGATCCGCTGACGGCGGTACACTGGCGAACCACGGAGCCAGATCAGCTGACGGCGGTACTATGACGAACCACGGAGCCAGATCAGCTGACGGCGGTACACTGCGAACCACGGAGCCAGATCAACTGACGGTGGTACACGGCGAACCACGGAGCCAGATCAGCTGACGGCGGTACGGGTCTGTGGTACACGGGCGAACCACGCCGGCGCGTGAGGGAGCCCACAGATAAGTCGTATGGTGACCCACTAATACGGTGACGCACCGCCTGACCTGTCGGATTCTCTTTTGGTGGTGTACGGCATTCACCAGATCAGGCACGGGCAGTGGTACATCCAGTTTTGCACGGGGCGCTGTATTTGACACAGAATGTTGTCACATGTTGTCACACGCTGTATGGCACAGAATGTTGTCCTAGACATGAGCGCCGGAGTAACGGTGGAGTCGCACTACCTTAAGAATGATCAAAAGTAAATTGAGAGCTCAGGTGAAGGGATTTCATGATCTTTACAGCACCATAAAGAAGAATGAAACGCAAGCATTACGGGAGATTTATCTAGTCCGGAATCTCTAAACACTGTCGACCACTAGAGTATAAGACAATAATGTGTTGATACTGGGAACTTTCTGTGTAGGTGCGTACCTTATTGGCCAGGCACAGGCATGCCTATTGCGTACAGGTGCCATTTATTGAAGCTGGTGTCGATCCTATTTTTTATTGCTGCCTACTCCTGAACTGCATAGCATAGCCTATAGCATATATAGCTTAAAGTGGGGGATTAAAACTTCTAGAAATGCTGACTGTGCCAAAGCGCAGAAATCACCGCCACAACTGCTGTAAGGTGATGTTCCATTTACGGTTGAGTTATTCTCTCAACGGCGAGATTCTCGAACATACGGATCTATCTCTGTCCCCACATTAGAACACTGGTTTTGGAGCGGTTCAGACCTATCTATCCTCAGACCAGAACGCTGGTTCTGGTTCAGTTCTGATCTATCTGTCCCCAGACCAGAGCGCGGGTTCTGGTTCGTTTCGGACCTATCTCTGTCCCCAGAGCAGAACACTGGTTCTGGTTCGTTTCGGACCTATCTCTGTCCCCCGCCCAGATCACTGGTTCTGGTGCTGAGCCCTGGGTCGTTGTCCCTGTCCGGACCGGCAGGTGTAGGTCCGCCCAGGCCCCGTGCTGGGAGGCTCCGGCAGGTTGGACCGGACGCCACGCCGACCGTCTGATGGGCCCCGGCGGATTTTCAGGGCGGCCTGCTCTTCAAGGCCGGTGTTTGGCCGACGCAGACATGTCATTGGACAGGAAGTGAGGAGGAAAAACTCAAGCGGAAAAGAACAAAGAAACGGTCACGGTAACAAGAACTCGAAAGTAACAAGGAGTAATCCGTCGCAGATGTAAGCCGTGCGGCAGGCTGGTCGCTATAAGGCAGCAAAACCGTTTGTTCAATATAACTATATGTTAGACGTCATCCAGCACAAATATACGAATCCAAGAGGGCCCAAACCCATTCTGTTCCCGCTTTAGACTGATGCTGTATGTTATTTAGCTAGACTCTGGGTCCCTCACGGAGGGACCTTCCAAAACTCAGCTTTCCAAAATATTTGAAACATAACTGCAAATCAAAATGAAAGGATCATGCCACCGAAAGCTGGTTTTCATTGCTGAAAAGATCTATCACTGCTATTGAGATAATCTATACTGCCATTCCCTTCTTTCCAACAGCAGTCGATAAAGAGACCACAAGAGAATCTCCTTCCTGAAAGCATAATTTCATCACAAAAGTTCAAAACGTGACAGCTCCGAATATTAACCATATCAAGCAAGAAACCAGCTTCTGAGATAATAGGTGTCGCCGCCTCTCACTCCATTGATAATAATTCTACGGTAAGATTGCACTTTATTTAGGGTACCAATCAGGACTTGGGTCATCGACCTACGGCCCAGAAAACAGGCACTTACCACAAAGCAACAAATTTCCCTGAGAAGGAAGAGACGACCGCACAGAGCTCACTTTTCTAGGTGTAGTTGTGCTGATACGCTTAGCCTACCGTCCATGTCCTGCCCTTAAAAAATATGCGTCTGCGTGCACTAACGAATGCAGTTGACGGACTTAACGCGTTACGGGGTTAAAAGCGTAGCGAGGCGACCTGCTTATACTGCTCCTTGTCCTAGCTGACGTTTCCAGTAATTGAGACGTCTGGTGCGCCCTCACCGCGAACTGGCTTCATGCACCACAACAAACGGCTGCAAGCCTGGACTACGCGAGAATGTTTTTGACCAAGACAGTTCCGCTGCGAGACTTGGAGTGATACATTTTGTGCGAAAAGTGATTCAAAACAGCTCCGGTTTCCAAGTGCAGATGCCATGCTAGCATTTTGCACCTGACGCCATGAGACAATTAAAAGCAGTTATCAGCTGAAAAGGCCAGAAAAAACAGAAATCGTGACAAGGATGAAACTGCTGTAAATAACCTCGGCTGCCGCGCTGTGATCTCACAGGTACCAATTGCATCATAAGTGAGGAAGAATACAAGTCGGAAATACTAAAACGTATAAAATCACGCTTCTGCCTTTTTTGATGGTTCAACAAAGCCGGAGACCAAACAATGAGGTTTGCCAGACCTCCACTCGTGTTCTAAACATCTCCGATTCGGCCGGTTCTGTTTGGAGCGCGGTGCCGTCCACCAGGCCGGGAAGTGACGAGCGTGGCGCAGCTCTCCCGCGGCGGCAAATGAAGCCATCTGGCCTGACGAGTCTCCGTCTGCCGCCAGACCACCCCGTTAGAGACCTCTGGATGAACTGGGCGGTCTGAGGTGTGCCGGGTGACAGGCGGACTGAGCGACCCGAGGTGTGCCGGGTGACAGGCGGACTGAGCGGTTCGAGGTGGCGACACGCTGACCACGCTGTAAGAGGCGGTGCAGGGGCAGCAGCAGGCAGGACGTGGCTCTGTGTCCGTGTATGTGCAGCAGCAGGCAGGACGTGGCCCTGTGAGTGGCGGTGCAGGTGCAGCAGCAGGGAGGACGTGGCCCTGTGTCCGTGTATGTGCAGCAGCAGGCAGGACGTGGCCCTGTGAGCAGCAGTGCAGGGGCAGCAGGTGGGAGGACGTGGCCCTGTGAGTGGCGGTGCAGGTGCAGCAGCAGGGGAGGACGTGGCCCTGTGTCCGTGGATGTGCAGCAGGTGGGAGGACGTGGCCCTGTGAGTGGCAGTGCAGGTGCAGCAGGTGGGAGGACGTGGCCCTGTGAGTGGCGGTGCAGGTGCAGCAGCAGGGAGGACGTGGCCCTGTGTCCGTGGATGTGCAGCAGGTGGGAGGACGTGGCCCTGTGAGTGGCAGTGCAGGTGCAGCAGGTGGGAGGACGTGGCCCTGTGAGTGGCGGTGCAGGTGCAGCAGCAGGGAGGACGTGGCCCTGTGTCCGTGGATGTGCAGCAGGTGGGAGGACGTGGCCCTGTGAGCAGCAGTGCAGGTGCAGCAGCAGGGAGGACGTGGCCCTGTGAGTGGCGGTGCAGGTGCAGCAGCAGGGAGGACGTGGCCCTGTGTCCGTGTATGTGCAGCAGCAGGCAGGACGTGGCCCTGTGAGCAGCAGTGCAGGGGCAGCAGCAGGGAGGACGTGACCCTGTGAGTGGCGGTGCAGGTGCAGCAGCAGGGAGGACGTGGCCCTGTGTCCGTGTATGTGCAGCAGCAGGCAGGACGTGGCCCTGTGAGCAGCAGTGCAGGTGCAGCAGCAGGGAGGACGTGGCCCTGTGTCCGTGTATGTGCAGCAGGTGGGAGGACGTGGCCCTGTGAGTGGCGGTGCAGGTGCAACAGCAGGGAGGACGTGGCCCTGTGTCCGTGTATGTGCAGCAGCAGGGAGGACGTGGCTCTGTGAGTGGCAGTGCAGGTGCAGCAGCAGGGAGGACGTGGCTCTGTGTCCGTGTATGTGCAGCAGGTGGGAGGACGTGGCCCTGTGAGTGGCGGTGCAGGTGCAACAGCAGGCAGGACGTGGCCCTGTGAGTGGCGGTGCAGGTGCAGCAGCAGGGAGGACGTGGCCCTGTGAGTGGCGGTGCAGGTGCAACAGCAGGGAGGACGTGGCCCTGTGTCCGTGTATGTGCAGCAGCAGGGAGGACGTGGCCCTGTGAGTGGCAGTGCAGGTGCAGCAGCAGGGAGGACGTGGCTCTGTGTCCGTGTATGTGCAGCAGGTGGGAGGACGTGGCCCTGTGAGTGGCGGTGCAGGTGCAACAGCAGGCAGGACGTGGCCCTGTGAGTGGCAGTGCAGGTGCAGCAGCAGGGAGGACGTGGCCCTGTGAGTGGCAGTGCAGGTGTAGCAGGTGGGAGGACGTGGCCCTGTGAGTGGCAGTGCAGGTGCAGCAGCAGGGAGGACGTGGCCCTGTGAGTGGCAGTGCAGGTGCAGCAGCAGGCAGGACGTGGCCCTGTGAGTGGCAGTGCAGGTGTAGCAGGTGGGAGGACGTGGCCCTGTGAGTGGCAGTGCAGGTGCAGAAGCAGGGAGGACGTGGCCCTGTGAGTGGCAGTGCAGGTGCAGCAGGTGGGAGGACGTGGCCCTGTGAGTGGCGGTGCAGGTGCAGCAGCAGGGAGGACGTGGCCCTGTGAGTGGCAGTGCAGGTGTAGCAGGTGGGAGGACGTGGCCCTGTGAGTGGCAGTGCAGGTGCAGCAGCAGGGAGGACGTGGCCCTGTGTCCGTGGATGTGCAGCAGCAGGGAGGACGTGGCCCTGTGAGTGGCAGTGCAGGTGTAGCAGGTGGGAGGACGTGGCCCTGTGAGTGGCGGTGCAGGTGCAGCAGCAGGCAGGACGTGGCCCTGTGTCCGTGGATGTGCAGCAGGTGGGAGGACGTGGCCCTGTGATGATTATTGGTGTTTAAGGGCACTTCAGCTTCTTTGGCTATATGTGCCCAGCATTGTCAGGTTAGGTCAGTTCAAAATGATCTTGGTTAGCTATGAATTTTCTATGCCGGAGGTGTCACCGCTAAAAAGTGCTGTGAGGGCTATAAACGATGTCAAACTTTATTTCTTTCAGGTAAGATAAAACGTCTTTGATGTCTACGACGGGATCGTTTCCAAGACACTGCTCTAAAGCGACCGATGGGAAGAATCGACGCATTTGCCTTTTGAGATTGTCACAGCAGTCTACCTCGGATAAAACATGCTGGACAGTAAGGCGGTTGCCACAATGTAAACACAGGTTAGGAGTAGAGCTATTCAGGTGGTAGGCATGAGTGGCATAACAGTGCCCGATGCGGAGTCTAGAGAGGGCCACCTCCTCTCTTCTGCTTTTTCTGTTGCTCGACTCCCATCTCTCAATGGAGGTGCGCAGGCGTTTCATAAAGCACTCTGGCTCTGCAGCCCACCTTGACTGCCATTCAGTCTCCTGTAGTGTTCTGAACGATGCTTTGAGGTCTGAAGCCGGAATCCTAAACTGACGCGAAGGGGGTAGTACGGACGCCTCTTTCGCAACCTTATCGACTTTTTCGTTCCCTGAAATTCCAATATGGCTCGGTACCCAAAGAAAGCGCACATCAGTCCCTCTGGAGGAGATCGCTGACAGAAGCCTTCTTATAGATGGTATAAGCCAGTTTTGCTGTGGGTGATGAGATTGGAGTGCTGTCAGTGAGCTAGCAGAGTCCGTTATGATAAGACATCGATCCTCTTGAGAACGCTTGATGTGTCTTAAAACCCGGAGAATGGCATATAGTTCTGTGGTAAAAACCGAAACAGACCCTGGTAGGCTAAACCCCTGACTCAGTCCCTCCCCTAAAAAGGCGCTTCCAGCACCGCCGGTAGACTTCGAGCCGTCGGTGTAGAACCGGGCATGACCTGCATAGGAGCCGATTTTGCGCAGCGCTAAGGCCAGAAATTCTGAGGGTAGTGTTGCTGCTTTTTTATGGCGCATCAGATCGAGATCGCATTGTGCAGGGATGAGTCGCCATGGTTCCGTACGTTCTGGTCGCGTTTCAGCAATTACTTCCAGGTCAACGCCGCTGCCTTCTAACCACAGAGATACACGCAAACAGAGAGCTCGTGAAGATGTCTGTCGCACCATTCTGAGGGGCATAGTCAAATTTTCGTCGAAAATCCACCTGTATGTTGGGTGGGACGGATCCTGCCTGATTTTGCTAGCGTATGATAATGCCAACCGCTTCCTTCTCAGGTCTAGTGGAGGTTCATTGGCGTCTACTAGGAGGCTTGCCCTGCGGGACGTGCGAAAAGCGCCCGTCGCCACTCTAACACAGGCGTGGTGTACAGCGTCCAGAGGCTGCTTAACGTTGCTCAAAGCACCATCATATACTACTGAGCCATAATCTAGTACGGACCTAATGAGAGCACGGTACAAACGGAGGAGTGTTAACCTATCGGCACCATAAGATGTGCGAGAAATCACCTTTAGCACATCCATCCGTTTGAAACATTTATCACGCAGGAGTGATATGTGGGGGGCGTATGTCAAGCGTTTATCCATCGTCATGCCCAGGAACTTTGCTTCCGGGACGATTGGGACTCTCCTGCCGTATAAACGGAGACTGATGTCAGTACACGAGCGGCGGCGGCAGAAGTGCATACACACAGTTTTCTCAGTGGAAAATCTAAAACCGTTCTTCAGGCTCCATTCGGATAACCGGTCTATGCATATTTGGAGCTGTCGCTGTGCTGAAATCGAGGTGGAGGTGCTTAACCACACCGCTAAGTCATCTACGAACAGAGATTTCTCGACTGTGGGAGGTAGAATTTCGCAGACGTCATTAATTAAGATACCGAACAGGGTCACGCTTAAAACGCCGCCCTGGACCACAACACTCTCCTGGTAGAAACTATCAGATAGCGAGTTGCCCACTCTCACTCTGAACTTCCGTCTCTTCATAAAATTGTCAATAAAGAATCCCATGTGACCCTTGATGCCAGCTTTCCGTGCCTTGTCTAAAACCGCGTAGCGCCAGGCTGTGTCATAGGCCTTTTCGATGTCAAATAGTAAAGCAAACACGTGTTGCTTTGAGGCGAATGAACGGCGTATTGATGAATCTAGCGATGTAAGATGGTCGGTAGTGGACCGCCCTGCGCGGAATCCACATTGAGCATTAGAAAATAATCCGGTGCTCTCCAGGTACCAAACCAGACGTGCGTTTACCATGCGTTCTAAGAGTTTACATACACATGAGGTCAAGGCAATCGGTCTATAGTGAAGGGGGTCGCTACCATCCTTGTCGGCTTTTAAAACTGGGATGACAGTGGCATCTCTCCAGGCAGTGGGAAAATCGTGTGTGGTCCAAAGGAAGTTGAAGTAAGACAATAAAGCAGTAGAAGACCGTTCGCTGAGATTCTTTATCATGTCAATGTGTATACCGTCCGGGCCAGCGGCTGTGCTTCTCGCCCGAGACAGTGCGGTGTTAAGTTCTGATATGGTAAAAGGGTCATTGTATGATAGTTGTTCATGGGAGCTAAAACTCACTGGGAGACGTTCCCTCCGTTCTTTGTGCCGTAAAAACCTTGGGTCTGAACAGGCCAGCCGCCAGCGAGCACCCCACGCATTGCCAAAGGCGTTCGCTACCTCTGTGGGGTTAGAAATTGTTCCGCCGGAACCTGTCAGAACCGGCAGGGACATGGCACAGCTACGGCCGGCCAGACGATGTACTCGCCGCCAAATTGTTGTTAATGGTGTTAGCCGATTTATTGTTGTAATATAAGTTTGCCATGATTTTCGTTTTGCATCTCTAACTGTGCGTCTGGCTAGTGCTTTTGTACGTCGGTATTCTATTAAATTGTGAGTTGTCGGCTGTCTTGTAAATAATTTAAAACGGCGTCGACGTTCTCTAATGGTGCGCCAGCACTCCTCCGTCCACCAGGGCACGGGGATGCGCCGTGGGAGCGAGCTAGTCTTAGGTATGAAAGTCTCAGCCGAGTCTAGAATTCGAGCACGCAGCTCCTCCTCGCATATTGTAGCGGTTTCGGCCTCGTCTGGTGTAAAATCGAGGACACAGTCAGAGGTAAAACCCTGCCAGTCGGCCCGCCGTAAGTTCCACTGCGGCGTTCTCCTGCCCGGATGTGGGGTCTCAGACCAAAGCCAGATCGGGTAGTGATCGCTGTTGCACGGATGCGAATGAGTTCGCCACTTAAAGCGGTCGGCTATTGAAGCTGAACAGAGAGATAGATCAACTGCCGATGCTGTTCCTGAAGGCAATGAGATGTGTGTAGGGTGACCTGTGTTTAAAGTGCATATGTTAAAGCGGTGGATTATTTCCTCCAAGCGCCGGCCTCGCCTATTTGTGCGGGGGGCAGCCCCATGTTGTGTTATAAGCGTTGAAGTCACCTAATATTATATAATTTGCTGGCAACTGTTGTATTAAATTTGTGAGTTCATCGCCAGGAAAGTCCTCACCGGGAGGGAGATATAGGGATACGATGGTTGCTTTAAATTGTTGTAGGTCAACGGTCGCTGCTACAGCCTGTAGGCTTGTTCTCAAGCGGAACGGATGGGCAGGGACGCTAAAATGGGCAAGCAGCGCTACTCCTCCATGAGCAATTGTTGTGGAATGAACGTCGTATCGAAATGTTTTATAGTATATTTGCTGGCAATGATGGTCATGTTTTAGCTTGGTCTCCTGTAAGGCAACTACTACAGGAGTTTTCTGTGCAAACAATGTTTGGAGTTCCGTGTGATTTGCCCTAAAACCTCTCATGTTCCACTGTAAAATAAACGTCATTAGGTAGAGTACGAGTAGGGTGTGTAAAAACTTTTCTAGATTGAAACCTCGGTCGTCTATCATGTTTCCCAACTCCTCCCGTCGAACATCTCTGGTTCTCTCCAGGCAGCGCGGGAGTTCCAGTTCCTTGCCTCACGTGGAGGGTTATTAGGGTCCCTTGGGGGCGAGCGTTTAGCAAACACTGGCCTCTCTACCATGTATGCATCGCCTGTATACCCCGGCCTCCCGTCATCTTGGGGGATGGGCCTTCGTATGCGCTGTCTGAGGTCTCCCGAGTTCCTTAGATCTGCTTGAGCTGGCCCTAAATTCTCCATGGATTGGGCACGCTGAGTTTGATTGAGTTTGATTTGTTGTTTTGGTGTTTTTACAGTGACTCGAGGAATTGATAGTTCGAGGCCTTTGCTGGAGCGGAAAGAGTGCTCCGGACGCTGTTTTTGTGTTATTTTTATTGTGTCCTCGCTACTTTTGGTATTTGTTGTTGATGTGAGCTTACGTTTCTTGCTTTGTGTTACAGTACTAGAAGCGACTTCGACTGCCTGTTGTGGGTGGACTCTTTGGCGTATTGGTTTGTCACTGGTCGGAGGGGGCATCAGGGCAGACCCATCCACTTCCTCCGGGGCTTGGCCCTCACCCTCATAGGGGTTTGCCTTTGTGCCTGCGGCCTCCTCAGGGGGAAGCGTAGGAGTGATGTGTTCCGTCATGGAAGACGGCACGACTGGGCGTTGGGGGAGGTGGTGATAGAGTTGGGGAGGCTTCCCGAGCTCTCTTGCCAAAGGTTTCAGTTTGAGGGGGATCACGGCTGACTGTGCAGCTCTGGGAGGCTGACTCGGCACTGAGCGCTCGGAATTCTGACGGGTCCGTCCCCACTGCAGCGTCTCGGTACTGTGGTGGTGGTGATGACGTTTGCGTCACTGCGTCGACTTTCTCCCCACAGCCCATATGTTTGCAGCTGGAGTCATCTGGTTGACTGGGTAGGAACTTAGCAACCATCGCGAGGAACTGGCGGAGGGAGAGATTCATGAACTGACCGATTTTCGAATCCACGGTAAGTGCAGGACGGGTCTCAGTGATGGTTTCAGCTGGTGCGACACTGCGCTGGGATCCCACCAGGGCATCTCGGTAAGGAGAGTGGTCGGTAGAAGGCTTTGCCCGGGATGTTACGGGTGTGGCCGCCGGCACTGGTTTTGGAGGAAGTGGGACTTTTCTTTTCTGGGTCTCCTTAGCCTCAGTCAGTTTAGGGCACAACCTGCTCCACGCCTCGTGGTCGCCTCCACATCCGGCACACTTGGGTTTCTCTACCTCGCACGATCTGGAGCTGTGACCTACCTCTGAGCATCTACCGCATCGTTCCCTACCTCTGCAGCTGCCAGCGATATGACCGAATGACTGGCACCTGAAACACCTAATGGGGCTAGGAACAAAGGGACGAACCTTAATGGTCATCCAGCCCACTCGCACCTTCTCAGGCAAGGTAGTCCCTGAAAACACGAGCATGAACGTGCCGTTGTCCGTCCCCTGGCTTTCCCCTCTCCGCAGCATACGTTTGGCTTCTGACACGCCCTGATCTCTTAGGCCTGACAGGATCTCCTCCTCAGAGACATCGCGTAGGTCTTTGCAGCTGATCACGCCTCTGCAGCTGTTTTTGGTAGCATGCGGAGAGACCTTCACCGGTAGAGACAGAGACCTGTTGGGTGTCCGGATTTCTAGGGAGGAGGTTGAGAGCAGCTTCTTAGCATCGGGCTCACTTCCCATTTCAACCTCGACTCGCCCATTCGGGTGTCTGTAAGTCCGTTTTGGATGGAACTTTCGCAGGGCTTCATGGATCTGAAATGGATTCACCTTAACTGTTCTATCCTCGAAGTCAATGACGAGAGTCAAGGGGGTGGTCTGCTCTGGTCGAGTTCGTGCGGGGGTTCAGTTCCCGAGAAATCCATCGCGGCGGCGACGTCGGTGGGTGGACAAGAGGTGGTCGGCGTCAATGCGGGGGTCGGAGTCCGTGCGGTCGATTCAGTTGGTGTACAAGTAGGAAAGGCCATGATGAGTCAGTTTACCTTCGGCCCCCCGGGTTGCCAGCTGTCAATAGCTGGGCCCAGGGGCTGGTACAGTGCCTACGGGGGCAGGTGCGGCCGTCTCAGAGGGGCGAGAGATACTCACACAACCCCTCCGATCAGAACGCACCCACCCCCTTGACGCCATCAGCTCAGTGGGCCGGCAGGGCCATGAGTCGGGACTAAGCAAAACGCGGCAGCCCTCACGCAGCGGAGACTGCGGTCCACCAGGCGCGCGCAACAGGCCAGGGTCTCGAAAAACGACGGTTTCCGAAACCCCGGCCCGCGTCACGCCCGGCAAGAACTATCACAGTCCCCACTGCGAAGGGCGCCGCGTCGCACGCCCGAAACATGATCCCCCTGCCCAGCTGGACCGAGCGACAGTGCCCGTTGACACTGCCGCGTAGCTAGGCCGCCCGCGGCAGCCTACGGACGGCTTACCCCCGGTTGGATCGAGATATCTGGGCCAAAGGGGGCGTGTTGGAACCCTCGGGACTGACCCGCCCGAGGGGGACCTCAACCCCCCAGGATCCCGTCAACCTCGTCGCCGGGGCTCGAGATAGGCCTCGAGTAGGCGCCTTACACCCATAAAAAGGCCGAAGAAGGCAAATAACTGTGGAACCAATAACTGAAGCGTAAAAAGAGGAAAGGAACTAAACATAATCAACAAAATGAGAAAACAAAAACAAACAGGAGCTACATACTGGGAGGTGCAGGACACAACTGACCCGATCCAATACGGTTACCGACCAGGTAACAAAGGGCCCGTAAGGCAGTCATCAGCACCACCGCAGACCTCATCACCAGGGCCGCCGACGACAGAAGCCGACTCTAACCGACCGAGATCGGAAGAGCCGGCGGCCGCCGGAGAGCCAGACATGACGTGTCCGCGGTGATGCGTCGACATGCCTCCAAGGGCTGACTGGGGCCCCGGGCGCGTCACTCCCCGTTGCTCCAATCTTTACTGCCGGACGAATCCGGCAAGTGAAGATCGGTCCCCTGAGGGAGGACGTGGCCCTGTGAGTGGCGGTGAAGGTGCAGCAGCAGGCAGGACGTGGCCCTGTGTCCGTGGATGTGCAGCAGGTGGGAGGACGTGGCCCTGTGAGTGGCGGTGCAGGTGCAGCAGCAGGCAGGACGTGGCCCTGTGTCCGTGGATGTGCAGCAGGTGGGAGGACGTGGCCCTGTGAGTGGCGGTGCAGGTGCAGCAGCAGGCAGGACGTGGCCCTGTGTCCGTGGATGTGCAGCAGGTGGGAGGACGTGGCCCTGTGAGTGGCAGTGCAGGTGCAGCAGGTGGGAGGACGTGGCCCTGTGAGTGGCGGTGCAGGTGCAACAGCAGGGAGGACGTGGCCCTGTGAGTGGCAGTGCAGGTGCAGCAGGTGGGAGGACGTGGCCCTGTGAGTGGCAGTGCAGGTGTAGCAGGTGGGAGGACGTGGCCCTGTGAGTGGCGGTGCAGGTGCAGCAGCAGGCAGGACGTGGCCCTGTGTCCGTGGATGTGCAGCAGCAGGGAGGACGTGGCCCTGTGAGTGGCAGTGCAGGTGCAGCAGGTGGGAGGACGTGGCCCTGTGAGTGGCGGTGCAGGTGCAACAGCAGGGAGGACGTGGCCCTGTGAGTGGCAGTGCAGGTGCAGCAGGTGGGAGGACGTGGCCCTGTGAGTGGCAGTGCAGGTGTAGCAGGTGGGAGGACGTGGCCCTGTGAGTGGCGGGCAGGTGCAGCAGGTGGGAGGACGTGGCCCTGTGAGTGGCGGTGCAGGTGCAACAGCAGGGAGGACGTGGCCCTGTGAGTGGCAGTGCAGGTGCAGCAGGTGGGAGGACGTGGCCCTGTGAGTGGCGGTGCAGGTGCAACAGCAGGGAGGACGTGGCCCTGTGAGTGGCAGTGCAGGTGCAGCAGGTGGGAGGACGTGGCCCTGTGAGTGGCAGTGCAGGTGCAGCAGGTGGGAGGACGTGGCCCTGTGAGTGGCGGTGCAGGTGCAACAGCAGGGAGGACGTGGCCCTGTGAGTGGCAGTGCAGGTGCAGCAGGTGGGAGGACGTGGCCCTGTGAGTGGCAGTGCAGGTGTAGCAGGTGGGAGGACGTGGCCCTGTGAGTGGCGGGCAGGTGCAGCAGCAGGGAGGACGTGGCCCTGTGAGTGGCAGTGCAGGTGCAGCAGCAGGGAGGACGTGGCCCTTGAGTGGCAGTGCAGGTGCAGCAGGTGGGAGGACGTGGCCCTGTGAGTGGCGGTGCAGGTGCAACAGCAGGGAGGACGTGGCCCTGTGAGTGGCAGTGCAGGTGCAGCAGGTGGGAGGACGTGGCCCTGTGAGTGGCAGTGCAGGTGTAGCAGGTGGGAGGACGTGGCCCTGTGAGTGGCGGGCAGGTGCAGCAGGTGGGAGGACGTGGCCCTGTGAGTGGCGGTGCAGGTGCAGCAGCAGGCAGGACGTGGCCCTGTGTCCGTGGATGTGCAGCAGCAGGCAGGACGTGACCCTGTGAGTGGCGGTGCAGGTGCAGCAGCAGGCAGGACGTGGCCTACTCTCGGCCGACCGCAGCACGTCCAGCGGCGCCAGTTCCCGGGCCGGCTTCCTGGCCGCGGTTACACCTTTGTCCTTCAACACGACACCGGACATTCCGGCCGGCTCACGTGCCATCAGTCCCATGAACGGCTACCAGAGATGTCAGAACGCAGGGCCACTGCCGCAACCCGCACCCAACAACGGTGTTTAGATTCGAACCCAGACTGCAATAGCTAATTACACGGACAGCAATCAATGCATAATGAAAAATAATGCACTTGAACTATTTTGGATCTCTGATTTTGAGGGGTTCTATGCACGCGGGTAGCTTTCACGGCGTGAGTTTTGGCATCACGGATGATCACGTGACGTCACGGTCACTGATGTCACGAGACCGGCCTGGTATCCCGACGCATTCATCCAGCACAGCCATGCGTGTCCGAATACAGCGAACAAAGGTACCGCCGAGGGGTCGGGCCGCACTGCGCTGGACAGGGGAAGGGTGGCAGACCGCGGTTGGACGCTTCGCACCTAGCTGTGACGCCTGGAAAACACAACACTTCTGCCTCTGCCGAAACATACAGGTCGCGGATTGCATTCGCATGCCTTGTCGAGAGATGGTGTGAATTTCGTCTGAAATGTCACGAGATTCCTGGCCGTACTCCTTCGATTCTGATTCTACTAAATCAAGGCTCAAACGAGTTGAAGAACACGCAGAGAGTAAACCATGACTCAATAAAGCCCGGACATATAAAATTAAAAGTTGCATTGCATGCAACCACAGATATCAATGAGCGTACTTATGGGGGTTGTTTTAAACTGCCTGCCTTTTCTTTTCAGGGTGCCCAATCCCCGGGTAAGACCCAACTTGGAGGTATATTTTTCACAGAAACAAAACTGAGTAGCATAGGCAGAAGCCCCAATACGAACAGCCTCCCATCATTGGTCCCGTTGGTTTCACGCACAGCACAAACTTCTCCAGTTTTCCTCGCAGTGATATTTTGAACTAAACTAAATCTTAGGTTTTTTCCAATGAAAAATTATTGAACATTTCCTCCCCAGCTAAAAAAATCGGAATCTTGTCGCTACACAAGGATACCCATCAACGAAATTCTGTTTATACAATCACTATCCCATCGGTTTACATCATTGATCATACGAGAACCACACGAAGAGTTCCTCACGTTCATTCTCAGCCTCCGTTTTCATCTACCTGTCATCACGCCAGAAGACTACACATCAAAGCCTTATCGATCCCTGATGACACAACCAATTCAGCTTATCCCACGTCACATCATTAAGATGCTGTCATTTACTGAATGCCCAGCGATGGGCATGGATAAGACGCTTCCGCCGAGTCAGCCGAGTCATGTTCTGACCAACATGTGAAGACTCCTAACAGCTTTCATCTGGAGATAAATCTTCATAGACATACTTAAAAGATGGTTTGTAGCACATTTATAAATGTAAGGAATAAACCAAGATAACTAATAACAAGAGTAGGAGCTAAATACCAGAGTCCTTATCGGGAGCAAGGTCGCCATTGCCTGTTGAGATGCTGATGGCTTTCCACAGCATTACCACAAGGCCGTTCATTATTCTGCACCGGTAAGAATGCGGAGGGGACCTGGTTCCGGATCGCCAGAGGCGTGCCCTCAGGCGACAGGAAACAAATGGGAGCTGCCGCGGCAAAAACACGCCGGCGCTGGACGGTACCCTTAGGAAAACCCCGCGGGAAAAACAGCCGGCCGTCGGAACAGCGATCTCTGAAGCGCCAGATTTGATGTGTTCTGATTCACATACGACTTTCGCGGACCGTGAATTTGAAGAAAATGGTTAAGCATTACACGATCTGTATGTGATATTTTATTTTCAGCGATGAAAGTAGTCCTTGGTAGACTAGCCCACCATTAATTTAGTGGATTTAGCGAAGAAGGGAAGCAGGTAAAAAATATACCGCCAATGTCACTGCAGGTCATGACGTGCCTGGTACAGGAATGACCGCAGGCGGGAAAAGCGCAATATAGGTTTGAACGAAGCAAAGATGCGTCGCAAGAAATATTTGCCCCCAAAGAAAAAGTAAAATTTCCAAAGTGTCGACCTCTTATTGCAATAATTTTTAGTTTAAAATACGATTTTATGTTTCAAATCTCAACTTCAACATAACCAGTCATTCATGGTGTAAACATTGAGCCCAGGAGAGCAAAAAATATATTTGGTCACATCTTTCATCATACTTGCTTTTTTTTTAAAAATACAATGAAAGGCAGGCTTTAAACGGATTGCGTGCCTACACGAAATGTTGCAATCGAGGCAGCTAGATAATATGAGTGATCAGTTCATGTTAGCACTATCAAAATCCTGCATGAACGGCAATCAGCACAAAAATGCCCCTATCATTCAGCTGACATAGTTAAAGCCTAAGCATCACAAGGACATGCCACACCAGGCAGTCGCTCTGTGAGACTGTGAGAGACAGTGTCGTCGGAGTGGCAGGGTACAGCGATACCCCGGCAGGGGCCGCGACTCGAAGCCTGAGGCCGGTGCACTAGTGCAGCCACGGAGGGTCACCGAGACCACCCTGTCGACGCTGCCTAGAACCGCTCTGAGTCTCGCCAGGTACTGGTGCCGCGCCCTGATTTCGACCTAGAAACAGACTGGTACTTTCGCCCTCAAGAGCAAGAACTGGCTTTGATTGATTTGATAGACAGTAATGCTGATATGATCAGTCAGATCTTCGAATTCCTAAGGGCCATTCATTTCACGGTCATTTGTGACCCAGACTGATGGCTCTGTACAAGGGAAGAACTCGTGCAGCTTACTGGTGAGTGCTGATATTTGACTGTTTAATATAATTCACAATATGGCCGACCGATGATGGGGACGGGAATGTGAGGGATTTTGAGTAACCTAAAATCAGAACTCGGAGATCTGGTCAGCGCCTAAAATAATGTGCTTGTTCTCAAATCTTACTTGTTTGCACGTCTAAGTACGATACGAAACCATCTCTGTTAACATGCGCCCCGCTGGAGAGGGGGCGAAATTCGCCCCCTCTTGGTTTTCCCCACATAGCTCAAAAACGAAGAGACGCAGAATAACAACACTTACAGCACCTTATCCCTGATCAATTTTACACATCTTTCCAAATTTTTAGTTAAGGTCATGTCAGGTCAAGGAGCTATTCAGGGTCAAGTAACCCGACCTAAACCTAAAATTACGAGTTTGAAGCAGCGCCCAAGGGAACATTAGCGAACCGATCAGTTTGAAACTTCCACAATATGATAAGGTCATTAGGGTCTACAAATCTGCTTTCTCCGAATTTTGATATTGTTGACCTAAGGTGGGGTCAATTTTTTGGTCACCCCATTATAAGTCTATGGTGAAAAATAGAATGGGCTCCTTTTCAGTAAAGTACTGGATAGATAAAGCTGAAAATCCTCAAACCGTCTATTCTTACCACGATCTTGACCATAACGTTGATTTTTGAGCATCTGACCTCTCAAAGGTCATATCAGGTCACGGGAGCAGATAAAGCTGAAAATCCTCAAAGCGTGTATTCTTAGCACGATCTGACCATATAGTTAAGTTTTTGACCATTTGACCTCTCAAAGGTCATGTCAGGTTACAGGAGTATACAGTGATTGTTTTGCCAATAACTTCTCACTGAATTAAGATACAGCTCCCAATTTGCTTGCATTGTGCTTATATTGTCACGGAGAGTCGATTGATATGCAGCATGATCATACCAGGTCACTCTGTGACCCTTACCTAGGTCGAGGTCAGGTCATTTTGACTATTTGGCCTAGCAAGGTCATATTATACATCATTCGATTCGCCGCGATGAGATGAATCCAATGATGCATAAATATTTGCTCTAGCTCCCCTGAGGGCAGATCTAGAGAGGAAAATGTACACTGCTCTGTTGTAAGCCTATGGAGCCTTCTTTTACCTATGCTGACCTCAATATTCACCTGACATAAAACTTGTTCTTATGAAATCTCTTCGTCTTCTCAAGAGCTTTTGAACGCCTGCCCGTAATTTTCCTTTAGCTTTCGTGGGGAACGAGATACGGAGGGGGCGAAAAACGCCCCCAGCGGGCCGCGTCATGCAAGGAACCCCAGCGGGGCGCGTGTTAAACGAGGGGTCGTCTGAAACCTGATCTGGTGCGACTCCTTGCCGAATGAGCTCTGGTTGAGACGATACGCATGGTTGACAAACCCAGAGACTGCTGCGCGACACAGGACACTAACACCACGGCGACGCCAGCGCCGTGGCGCGGCAGATCCCACAACCTGTACCCACGGCGGCGACCGGACAGCAGTGGAAGTCGAACCATCACTAGCGAAGTTTCGGAGCATGGTACCTCCCAACAGAACCACCCCTCCACGCAGCTTCAAAAGTGGTGTTTTCCCCGGTTCATGTATTCATCCCTACGGAACTCAGGCTAGATCCTGAAGTGTGCGAGTACAGATTTCAGTTTCAAACGAGAATTCGGTTGGAAAACCAACACATCTAGTTTCTCATTCTGCTAAGTTAGTATGTGCTTAAAAAGAGTTGTATTTTTGTCAAGATCAACTACACACCTCCCATAGAAATATCGACGACTGGTGATTGCAGGCAGGAGGTTCTCCTGCGTCGGCGGCCGACAGCGGACCGGGGTGGACCCGGGCCGGGCCGGGGTCCGGACACGGGGTTGGGATTCTGGTCAGAGAGCCAGCTGCCCGATCGATGCCACCCTCTGGCGTTTCAGCCGGCGTTTTGGCGCCAACCAACTGAGCGCTGGCGCCAGTGTTCCGAGAGGGCGCAGTGTCTGCATCAGACGAGCGTCACAGTCTGGGCGGCGCCGCAACCCCCCTCCGGTCACAGGCAAGGTGGCGCCGCACCCCCCCACCCCCTGGACATAGCTTTAGCAGTGTCACAGACTTTGCCAACCGCTTCACAGTATGCCCGCACGCCTTCTAGCATTCTCAACCTCCGCGCATATCTCTTCAAATACAAAGTCGGAAAGTCAGGCAGGGGGCTCCTCTGGATGAAAAACATTCGTATACCAACATGTCTGATGGACAATTAGCACGACTGATGTTCGAACTGATTGGTTTAAAGACGATAACCATCCACAGCATTCTTCTTCAATACGATTTTCCCTTGGACGCGATGCAGTTTGGAGCTAAATGTTTGGGGTTGAGCCCAACACGGGTAGTACCGGAATAAACCTCTGCGTACGAGCAGAGGGAAATATCCTCCTTCAAGGTTTTCCGGGTAAGTAATACAACGCATGCGGTCACTCTCCTCAGACTTTAAATACAGCTGCAGTCATTGATTTCAAGGTTTTCCAAACAAATAGATATATCGGTACAGACACGGTAGTAGTACTATGACTACCATATAATAGAAATATTTGCATTATAAATGGTTCAAATTCAAGCTGATCCAGTTAAAAAGCACACGTGAGAAGAAATATTATCGCTCGAAATTCTCGATCCAATAACGTTCATATTATGCCACAGCAAATAAAAGGCAACATATTCCACTTTCACAGACTTCGAGTGTCAGTTATGGCCCATTTGAACTTTGCAACGACCTTGCGTTAATGTGTGCTGGCACCTAACTCAAACTAATTCCCTACAATCACCGTATGCTGCGAGTTTTTGTGAAGCCTATGTTAAACACGATGCCCACTTAATGGCTACACTAAGAAAGTGGAAAGCTGTTTTGAGAAAAAGAAGAGTTGCATGGGTGCACCCCAATTAACTGCATAGCAAATTGGGGCAAAGACCCACAAAAGGTACCACAAACAAAAAGGGAAGAGTGGATATGTCAAGCTACTTAAAAAATGTTATGGACACACTCGTTCCACACCTACTTTCTTACTTTCTATAGCAGAAGCCAAAGAAAACATTTGCTTACCATAATTTCATAATTTCATTGTTGTTTCAGGATATTAATTGGATCCTGTACAAACCAGCACGGACCTCATCGTGAAATCCGTTTTAGAGAATCAACACAATCGCCGTCGTTACTTAATGCAGCGATTTACCACGCAGTTTACCAAACTTTAAAACAGCAGCGTCGAATGACGGAAAAAACCTGGGCTGGTCGGCGACCTCTGGTCAGAGCGCCTGGTCTGTGGCTGGTCCTCGCCATCGCCAGCGGCGGCGACGCTCCCAGACATTGGGCTGGGGTTAACGTGGCCACCGGGACCGGCCTTCCGCAGTCGTGCCTGCGGCCGCCGAGACGCGCACGCTTTCCTAACGGGCGCCGACGCAGCGGCGGACCCGGCCGCCGCGGCGGCGGCACAGCTGAGCGCGGGGGCGACACACTATCACACGTCTATAAAGGTTTTCTCACGGGAGCCTTCCCAAATCAGCTACTTTCTGCTATCTGAGAGACACCTGCTTTCTTCCGGGACACCCGCGTGTCCGTGCGTCGAGCTCCCGGCCACAGTCCGCCGTCTTCAGTGCGCTGGCGCCGCCCCTGCGTCAGGTGAGGTGGTCTGGCGGTACGCCGCCGACGGCACCCTCACAACAGCAGATGCTATCGGCCAGGTAAACAGCACGATCGGGAGAGGCGAGCCCGCGCCGCGGCACCGCAGCTGCTGAGGTAAACCACCCCCGACCACAGGAGGGGTGTCACCACAGGGGCAATGGGGTAGGACTGGAACCACTAGCGGGGCAATGGTTTGGGACTGGGACCACTACCGGGGCAATGATGTAGAACCGGGTGCACCCCGGGGTATTGGTGTAGGGCCAGGAGCACTCCCGGGGCAATAGTATACGACCGTGCCATTTTCGGGCAGGACTAGGAAGAAAGGTCACCGCCAGGTCACGGTGCCCTGTACTGCCTCGGGTCGGTGGCTGTGGAGGCACATCTGCCATGCGGCCATGGTAGATCCAGCAGTGTATGGGGGCGCGGGCCGCAGGCACCCCTTAGACCCTCAGGTTCGGTCGGTTCCGAGACAAGATCCTGTCTGGCGGTGGTGGGCAGTGCAGTATGGCTCGCTCGCTTCAATGGGCTATGGCATGGGATCTCGTTCCAACTTTATAGGCGGGCAAAGGTGTCATGCACAGCACGCCTGATAAAAAACCCGTAATAATAAAAAACGTTCCTTGAAAGATCAGAAGCAAGACACGTAGAATATGTCTGCCAGGACAAAGACGCCGACTTACCACTCCAAACTATGAGCATCTATTCAATAGGACACCTCATCTTTTAAATATAGACAGATCTGAGCTGAGGAAATCTTAGCTTATCAAAATTAACATCAATCATTCTTAAGACTATCAGTCTTTCCCTTTTACAGAAGCTAGAAAACGCAAAATACTCTGCATCACAGCCACATTTCCATGGAATTTATATTCTACGACCTTCACAAGCGCCATTGGTGTTTTCGATGAACGTGCCTTATATATTAAACAAATACCAGAGCGCACGCAAGATGGCGGCACTGTGCCTGGCGTCCAGGCTTGAATTTGTTCCGCTTCACGAGTTCTCTAATGCTACAAAGATGCTCGTCTCATTTTCGAACAAAGAGCGGATCAGACGGCCTTCCTTGTTATATACGGAGATAATACGCGTTGGCGCACCATAGCCCTGATTTAAACCCGAAATCCGTTACTGGTAACCTTATCTTAACTGAAAATTGATCTTACCGCTGCAAAGTCATACAATTCACGCCACGAAGAGATAAGTAAGCCTTTATCTCATGCTACAATGCTTCATGCAAGCGGGATGCGTAGCAAGTTCACCCGCGCGTAGAAAATAGCTGCAAACTGGAAAACCGTCCAAAGATTAAATTTATACTTCCAAAGGCTATCGCCACCACGACCATTCTTTTACCAGCAAGGAGCCAACAATGTTTGTATTTGCATCCCAGAATAGCAGTAAGCTGCTCACACCGGTTATAACGCTTCGTTTGGTGCAGTCTAGCGTCTAGGCCGTCTTCTAAAATTACCTTCGGTTTTAATCCAGAACCATTGCGGTACATCGACATGGAATAAAAATAAATGTGCTTAGACCTTTCTCGATTTGAGTCATAAGCCAGAGAAAGCGTCAACAGTTCCTGAAAAACCAGAGCAGTATTGGCATATATATATGTCTTAATAAAATGGCGAAACAAAATTCCGGGAACCCTTCTACTGAGTTTTAACGTCGGCAAAAACATCAAACCGTAAAACGGATGAAAATGTATCTAACTTCTTTGAGATTAATACCGTATAAAGCAGCCGCAATCAAGGCTCCATTAAAAAAACTAAACATAACGCTGCCATAGAATGAGCCTTCTATGAAGCAAAATATCACCAAATCGAGCGACGGCTCAGCCCCTGGACTGAACTCTGGACGCGCCTCTGGACAGTGGTCTCGTGGGAGGCCTCCGACTGGACAAAGCGGCTTTGCGTGCGGCTGAAGCGCCTCTCTATCGCATTATCTGCCGGGCGGCCTGGATTCGAGACCAGACCCTCCAACCTCCGGCAGGTGCCGAGCCAGCCGCAAAAACACACCCGGTACGGCACTCAGCACCGGGTCTCAGGGAGAGCCGACACAGCACACGGCGCCGGGTCTCAGGGAGGTCCGACACAGCACCCATCACCGGGTCCCAGGACCGACACAGCACGAAGAGCTGGGTACCAGGGAGAGTCGACACAGTGCTCAGCGCTGGGTCCCAGCACCCAGCACCTAGTGTTGAGTCCCAGGACACAGCACCCATCGCTGGGTCCCAGGACACAGCACCCATCGCTGGGTCCCAGGACACAGCAACCATCGCTGGGTCCCAGGCCTCAGCACCCATCGCTGGATCCCATGCCACAGCACCCATCGCTGGGTCCCAGGACACAGCAACCATCGCTGGGTCCCAGGACACAGCAACCATCGCTGGGTCCCAGGCCTCAGCACCCATCGCTGGATCCCATGCCACAGCACCCATCGCTGGGTCCCAGGACACAGCACCCATCGCTGGGTCCCAGGACACAGCAACCATCGCTGGGTCCCAGGACACAGCAACCATCGCTGGGTCCAGGCCTCAGCACCCATCGCTGGATCCATGCCACAGCACCCATCGCTGGGTCCCAGGACACAGCACCCATCGCGGGGTCCCAGGCCTCAGCACCCATCACTGAGTCCCATGCCACAGCACCCATCGCTGGGTCCCATGCCAGAACACTCAGCGCTGGGTCCCATGACGCAGTGCTCAGCGCTGCTGCCCAGGGAGGGCCACGGCCGCGCAGCCCCAGCTGCACTCAGTTACAAGAAAACAATGCGCTCCTTGCCGGGGAGGCAGCGAGTGCTGGTTCTCCCACGGTGGGCGAGAGGGCGGCGTGCTGGAATCTCTTCACCGGAACAATGAGCGGCACTGCACCGTCTCGGCGTTTTCCAGGGCAACATGACGGGAAACTGCGTTCGACTGTTTCACTCGGTTTGCTTTCCAATACTGAGAGAAGGGCGTGAACACATTAGACGAAGAGGTGCATACAAAATGAACGGGAACTGAGCATTCAGCTTGTGAAATTATATGTTTTTTCGCAGGTTTAACTTAAGAACAACTTTTATCAACGTCTTGCAGGCTTAACGCAACAATAACCTTTACCAACGCATAGCTTTAGAAGTTAGGTCATCTCGACTTCTGATCGTTATCGTAGCAATCAACGCATCTTCATCGGCCTTTTGTCTCAGAGAAAGTGCTGGTTCTTTGTGAAACGGCGACTCATGGAACGAAGGGAGGCGATAGGCGCGAGATGAAAAAAGACGACTCAGAAAATGATGCTGCTCGATTACTCGGCGTGACTAAGTACCTACGCCGCCAGCGCCGCATCCCGCAATCTTCGACAACAGCGGGGTGCAACGATTCTAATTTCCGCCTCTAAGAACATCTCGCGGAGTCTTAGAAATTGTATCAGCTCTCTTACCCCGACATGGCTAAAATTCATCTAATATTTTCCATCTACTCTTAACAGAGCATAGACATCAGTTCAAAATGTAGTTCAGAGTCCTTCTTGAACGATGGATCGAGGGTATATTCATAATTCGTCAAAGACGCTTATGGCAAAACGGGATGAAAACATCTACCCCAACGCGCCTGCTTACGCCGATGCACATATATGTATTGTGGGTATACCCACTCCAAACAACATGATTCTAGCTCCCGCTGATGGGCGCGATACAAATTGCAGTCGAAGCACCCTAAAACTCCGAACAACGACAGCTCCCACTGAGCTGCAGGGAGACAGTGAACATCCAGTTGTGGCTCGGCCATGAACTTGGCAGAGGTACAGACAGCCCCACCACAGCTGAAACACGGCCTGGCGATGATGACAGGCAGCCGAACTTGGTGACCGTTCCCGACCCCTCAGCGGAGCGTGACGGCCCCAGCGTCACTCCCGTCCCACCCCGTGCGAGTGTCGCAGGGGCGGGGCGGGCCGTTCAGCCAAAGCCTGTGAACAGTACTAAAATGCTTATGAGAAGCAGCCAGTAAAGTGCAGATATACATTGGCAGTAGGGAATGCTTGAGACGTGCCTCCGGCTCGCAAGACTGGTCGACTTTCACTTTATTTATCAGCCTAATCCTTTCAACTCAAGAATACTGGCAAACTGAGATAGTACAATTTTTTATCGTTTTCAGTGAAAGTAGGAAACGGAGCGTGATTCAGTCCAGGCAATAACATGCCCCAAGCTTCAATTAATATAATTTTCTCACAGTTAAAAGGCAGATCAGCATTCGGAAATTCACTGCCGGATATTTCAACCTCGGCCCTTCGAACAATTCAAGGACACTTCGTCTGTGGCAGATCGTGTTGAGAAACCACGGTGTGGATATTTCATTTCACACAAAACTGATCAAACCCTAGCTGCTATGGTTTTACAGCAGTATGAGTTTCCTGAGCTTTCTTCACGTCCGAATCAGTGAAGGTATCCGACACGCTATCGAGGGCGGAGCGGCGCCTGGAAAGAGAACAGCGGATGGCTGGGGGCGTGAAGAAGAGACGAGCCCGTCCGTGTCACCGTGCCAAAGTGTAATGCGGGGTGACGGACCGAGTGACACCAATCTCCCGTCAGCACGAGATGACAGCCTGGCTGTCAGAAAACCGGACACGCAAGGGTGAAATCATCAGCGCCCTTCATTACCAAAGAGTATCGTTGTGTTTTTCCTACACGCGAGAACTCTTTTGATCGAGAGCTAGCCTAGATTCTTGGAATCTTAGGATTAAGAGCAGCGGACGTTGAGGGAGGGAGAGAAAGAGAATCAGATGTAATTATCAACCTGATGAGGTCAGGCACGCTACAGTGCCAGGGCCATCTCAATGCCTCTGGAAGTAAATGCCTACCTTTTCGCCTACCATTTTTACCAAATGGGAGATATCTGTCAAAGGAACACAATAAACCAAACAAAAACACGAATTTAATAGTTGTGTAAGCGCTTTGCTCGCCAACTACCTAAGAAACTGCAGCGGCTGGGAATGCCTCGCGGGCGTCCACCTCCCGTCCAAACGGCCAACCACAAAACGTCCTAACGCAAGTTAAACAATGGGAGCCGAGCGGAGCGGGACGCATATCCGCTGTGACTCAGACTCCCTCCGCTCTGCCTTCACTACCGTTTAGTTGGACAGCTCAGCAAAGGCTTGAGGAGGTGCGAAATAGGTACCTGGCCCTGAAGCTCTGAAATATACTACACAATATCCCAAACATCTAACAAACAGACACTTATCTAAAGGGGAAAATTATTAAGTCACACAAAAATGTTACACTCCCAGCACCTTTCTCGTACCCTATGCTTCATGTGCGAGTGCATTTCCCCAGATTCCAGCTTATTCTCAAGCGTCATTGCCACCACAGAAGGCTGCGCCACCATTAGGCAGTCCATGTCGCGGAGGCCAATCAACCATTCGGCACGTGACCAAAGCACGCGGTCTTTCGACATGAAGAAGATAGACTCGCCCTCCAACCACTCATAACCTTAACAAACGGCGATTTTTCGCCTCCGAGGCTGCAGCGACGGTGACAATTGGCCCCACTAGCCGCCGCCGCGCAGTCACGGAGTCAAGCAGTACCGTAAGTCGTCGGCGCCGACTCCACAGCCAACCGCCGCACTCTCAGGCCGTCACCGGTCACGTGACCACCGTGTGAGACGCGTGCACCCTCGCATTGTCGTTTGGCGGCCGGAAATTGCACATGATTCAGCCGAGGGCAACGTCCGCGGGTAACGTCTTCGTCGTCCACGCCGACAACGACGCTGGGGCTGGCCGGCCGCGCGCCGCGCGCCCGAGCCGTGACACCGCGTGAAACGACGGGTTATTGTGAGAGAGGTGCATAAAATACCGCTACCCAGCACCCTGGCCGCCTTGGGCTCTCGGGAAGGGCGAATCGAGGGACCGGATAGTGTGTCCGTGATTGGTCTGAGGCTTGAGTATCGGCTGTGAGAGCCAGCGGAGTCTCGAGGTTCGGTACACCTGTACCACACAGGCGTGTCGCCGAATCAATTATGTACCCGTCCGCGGCTTATTTCAACTTGGATGACCTCGTTTCGAGGATTCGCTCTAAAAAGCAGGCCTACCGGAGCCGCTTGAACGCCATCGTGAGGCACGAACATAAATAACTCAGAAAACAGCGCTGAAATAAATCACTGCACTGGCCGTAGGCTTTAACCTCCAATCGACACCAACATGCGACTGACACGAAACATTTACAGACACACACTCGCTACACAACTGCGCATTCCATCCACAGCTACTGGTCGCAGAACGGCGGGCATGGTCAGGGAATAGAGCACGTTACCGTCGCTGAGAAGACAGCATACCGGCGTGGCCGTCACCGAGCCGCGCTGGTCTTACCTGAAACACAAGGACACGTGCGCTAGAACAATACCCACGCCATCAGCTGCCACAACAATGGCAGCTTACACACCTCAAGGACACGCAACAGTTGACATTGCTAAAGAGAACGCGCCACGCGCAGCTGTATCGTTTGTGCAACGGCCGACTAGACAATGAGCGCCGGAATGCCGCGGACCAGCCGAAGAGCACGGCTTCCGGCTATCGGCTGACATCTGGACCGAGCCTGGGCCAATAACTCACAGCCAGACCATGATTCGACTGTCTGAGGAATCGGGACAGGCTTGTGCTCAGAGGTTTTTTGTCAGTTTCACATTTTTACCCCTCCCTCATTTTTGTCTGAATCGAAGTAGCAAATAATACCCGCCTTTTCTATTATGGGAATGGTGGAAGGATGGATTGAACTGTGTTTCTCTCACGACTTCACATATCTGTGAATTTTTCAGAAGCTTCCCATTATTACGCCAACCATTTGTGTGGAGCAGATTTGAAGAACACCAGATGGCTGCCGTCCCTGCCACGGGCACGTCCTTCACGTGTGACCCGCAGTGCCGCACGCCCCGCCGCGGGCACCAGCCCGGCCCGAGCCGGCGCCGCCCGCTTCCCAGAACAACACCTGGATCACCCCGCGCCGGACCACGGCGGCATCATAACCGCCGCTCCAGCGCCGTCACGACGCCACGCAAAGGTCACTGGATGACCTGACCCGGGTCACCACCCCTGCATTTTTCCGGCCGGCGCGCGCAGCGGTGAGCCGGAGCCTACTGGCCCGCAGCAGACACAGGCGGGCTTAAAATACTGACAGATGGGCTGGATGCACCGACGGCAGGATTGTGACTCCTGTCATGGATTTCTGACAGAAGCCAGACTAAGGGGAACAGTGAAGAAGAGGAAGAGGGATTGGAAATATTTTAATGCAAGTTGGAAATGGATTCCGGACATAAACCAGTTCAATCTCAAATAGTATACCACTTTGTACCATGCTTTTACATGGCAAAGTCAACATTTTGAAAATACCGTTTTCCTACCATGCTGAAGGCTTAAGATGCAGCCTGGGGAACTTTTAGCACAGAATTAAATTGTGTTTAGCCGTGTGCCATACGAGGTAAGAGTAAAGCCCGGGCCCAACCTATTGAGAACACAGTTCGTGTTCTTCGACTATTGAACACTTGGAAGAAAAAACAGGTTAGACGCGTGAGGGTTAAATGCCAGCTACCAAATTCTGTTCCTCTGTTTCTGGGACGTATTTCCGCTGCCGCAACTAGCTCACAAAAAGCTTTAACTCTCCATAACATATAAAACCTATGAATTTGGATCGCTGATGGCTTCCACAAATACTCCCACATAGCTTTAGTGTTATGCCCCAGCTACCTCAATAAACCCAATAGCTAGAATTCTAACCTCATTCCATACAAGTGAGATTGCCGGACCTCTCCTTTTTACCTTCTCCATATGACGAAGCCCCTATGCCTCTCCAGTAGCCGCTGCTCCAAACCCGCCCACTTCTCTCCCAGCTGAAGGCTTCGAATTGTTTTCATTTATCGTAATAGTATCCCCTTATCAATATCCAAGAACGCCCAAATCGCTGTAAATTCGCCGTATGTGTTTCCGTCAGGTCGATGCCATACGGAGGCAATTTCCTCAGGCGAGCTGAGATGTCACTGCTGATAACCAGGCCATCAGTGCGTGGTCACGTATGTGGTCCTCCATCCCCTTCCCAACGCACAGCACCTGCACCCCCCGCCGGCCGCTACTGTTTGCCACAGGAAGGGGGTGAACTCTGGCGGGGGTGGGCGGCCGACACGCCACGGCTGTCGCCCCCGCCCCCGCCCCGAGCCCCAAGGAAGGGTTTCCGGCCAGTCATCCGTCAGCGTCCAACGCAGGCGCCATGGGGCCGCTCCAGCTGCCAAGATAGAGGAGTGACCCGCACTGACCGATGGCTGCTCAGAGCTGGCCAATTTAGCCGGCTCCAACTGGCCTGCAGAGCCGCCCAACGCACCAGCTACCGCTGAACAATGAAAATATCAGCGAAAAAGCGGACACCAGCTCCGGGCTAATCGAAGGCATTGTTTCCATAGAGTCGTGGTATAATTAGCGACCTTGCAATTACGGGACAAAGAATACGGTCAATACCCTCTTATCTTTAGAGGTTTTAGAAAAATGAATTTATCTTAGACTGATGGCACTGAATCCCCGCATGTTTACAATATTATTTTACGTATCTGTCTATATGATGATGTGCATATCTTGACTTCAGCTCCAGTTACAGCAGTAAAAAAACTAGGTCAATTTTAGAGAGGAAAAATCTTCTTAGGCTACTTTCTTTGGGTATTCATCCCTTCGACTCTTCCAGTAGCCGAATTCTCCACCTCCTTTTCCGCTGACCTTTGTAAAGCCTGACCGGGGACCGGTTTCTGAGCCATACCCGGGAGGTAATCAACGAGGAGACTAAGAGGTATACCGTTCAGTAGCCAATGAATATGGTAATCATTACGGCCCGCACCTCCCATAAGAAGCACTCCACAGAGGCTAGCTCAGACGTCCATTTTAGGAGAGGACGTTCAAACAAACACCGTAAAAATACTGCCTAAAAAACTGCTTGCCGTGGGAGGGGGACAAAGTATCGGCAACACCCGGAGTGGAGCTTTGTCCTGTAAGTTTGAATCACAGCACCAAATGGCTGAACTATTAAACATCGATTTCATAGACCCGAATCATACACGCTTTAGCGCGAAAAATAACAACAAAAACTTGGACGTATTTCAGGAATAAACCTTGCTACGTACAGCAAACGCCATGTCCGGGGTGGACATTCCTGAGATAAGATTACCGCTAAATTTAGTATGACATTTGGTATACATACGACACGGAAAGCTGGACTTCCCTGAACCATGGACATCCCTGACTCCGCCTTTGGCGGCTCGCTGCACAATTCTATCGCTGACGGAACGCCATCGCGGCAGAGACGACACTGCGGCGGATAGACGGCTGGAATGAAGACAGAGCGGCGGCGACTGCTAGTTCAGGCTGGAGACGAGTGGCCCTAGAGGACCCTCCGAGTTTCACAGGCTCTATCGGCAGCATCGCCGAGCTGTGAAAGACCCCAGGCCGCCAGCGCCACAGACAAATATGGGGCCGAGCTCTGAAATAACACCGCGATCACAAGTGTTTGCCCTCGGGCAGCCGCGGGTTGACACTGACACACTGAGCTGGGATGAAACCGGCTGCTGGGTTCAGCACGGGGTTATAAATAGCGTGAAGCGGCGCTGGCGGGTATGGGAAATCACGTGGCCCAGCTACACCAGAATTCTATGTTGCAAAGCCTCCTTCAAGATGTGACTGACGCTTATCCCTATCCTGCGAGGTCCGCTGATGATGTGCGTGCGTGAGAACGACTTCAATCTCCCGGTTGCGCATTCTCACATAGAGGAATCCGAATTCGCAATGGCCCTAATTGACTTACAGTCCTTCAAACAGGCAAGACAGCAAAGTACAAACAAAGGGACCTATCGCAACTACCGAGCAGGACACCGAATTGTTCCGAAAATACTGAGATATTAAAGAAAAACTCTACTGGCATTATTACAAGCGTTGCTTTGCACATTACCACCACTGGGATTTATAGTCGTAAACATTAAAAGCGCTGCTGAATATAATATTTTTGAACGTTTTCGTTGGGACTGCACACTGAGCCTTAACCGAGGTCACACCCAAAGGAGGCAACTGATTGAACACGGTGGTGCTGACACTGAGATCTTTCTCAATCACGTAGATACGTGGTATTTTTACATCCATGTATAAATAAATTTCCGTTGGAGATTTAATAATAAATTGAGCACGAAAGCGACGTAACGAATAAACAAACCGTAGGGATGTATTTAGGATTTGCTGTTGGTGATTGATGCTAACAATCATTATTTCACGCTGCAAACACATGGCCACACGTACAATGATAAAAATAATGTTTCTGGACTGAGGATACTCCGAGGACAATGTGAGCAGTTTTGACGATAACCCAATCTTGTAACCGACACCACCTGCATAGTACGGGCGGTCATGTTTCTAACACATAACCTTCCCCACTAATAGCACAATGCTGTCCAATTTAAACTACATCCTCACCAAAACGGACCGCTTGCGAGTTCGCAGAGGTCGTATCATCTTCTGCCCGCGGCGATTCGCAGCGGCTGGAATGTCAATGAGCTCTCCGGCCGCCGACAGCAGGCACTCGTCCTGGCATTTGAGAGGGAGAGGGGGTCGGCCAGGGGTCGCGACCTCATCAGCCGAGCGCGCGGGACAAACCGCCCCCGGCGACCAAAAGTCACGCGCCGCTGAACACTCGGGAACAGCCATCTCAATTTTCAAAATACGGCTGCTTGATGTGTGTGATTTGGATACCAGCCGTTGGCAACGTAATGCATTTGTTAAGACTTTAAAGGAAATGTGGCACCTTGATCGAATCCTGGAATTTAGTGTAATTAGGCGTACTTTTAGTCAAAATAATGAAACCACTCCTGATTTCTCTGAAAAATGTACAATAAGCTCAATATTTGGTTTTTAAAAATACTCCTCTAGAAAAAGAAATAAATATCAGACTGTGGATGATGTCACGATCTGGCAACCACTACCATCTTGAAACGCTTCAAGGGCTTCGATTGGCTGATGCTCATCTGACGTCGTATATGTCGTCCACCAGTAGCTCCACCAATCCGCGGCGACGGGGCTGGGGCTGGTGCCGTGTTTTAGCTTTTTTCTACGGAAATATCGAGTTCCAAGACAAATGAAATATGGAGTACCGGGTTTCCGACCTGCTTTACAACTTGGCTATATCATATATCAGTTAAAATCACGTTGTGAAGGTGCCAATTCCCTTTAAGGGTAAATAATGTGCGCGTCAAATCTAATTTCATCCACACCTGTCCATTGTAGTTAGATGATTTCACGAGGACGTTATATAAAAGGAACACATTTCTGGGTAGGATATCTCTACCACTAATTCGCGGCGTGGGACAGGAGCACCAGCGTCTGCGCGCGCATGCGCAAAAAAGTCATGACTGAGCGAAAACAATAGACTTTATTTTAAAAAATATCCTCCCCCATTGCCAAATTTTAGCTGAACAAGGCCCGGCTCGATAGGTTTATTGGGCTGCAGTAAATAGCTGGCAGCGGACCTGCGGCCATCTGGCCCCGGCCCGCGTTACGAATCGTACCGTGGCGAAGGCGGCGTCACTGCGGCATTTCCACGCGTCATCGGCAGCGCCACCTGCTGTCCGCGCCAGACCGTGCAGCTCATCAAGAGCTTTATTGAAACAGCAACGGACGCCCCACATGGGTATGGTCTCAGACAGGGGCATGGAAAAAACAGAGTCATGAGTAGCCAACATAAGCAGATCCAGGGAAGGCAAGCGAGGGCACGTGTCCGCTGACTGACTCTCCCTACTCCACTACGGAAACGTTATTTTCACAGGATACAAGTACTGGCGGGCTTCGACATGCAATTTGGCGCCCCTCTCCTCTGACAGGTCGCACTTAAAATGGGCGCAATCGGTCCAAATGGCATTAAAAACGGACCCAAATAATTATCTGATAAACTCAAACGGACCACTGATTAAAGCCCTGGATCTGCCTGTGATAGAAATGAAGTTGGCTTGGGGAAGTTAGTAGTTTTTGTCTTTCTTTACTTTTCCGAAACACACTTGTCAGGGGACGGTTTTAACATTTTCTGCAGTGAGCAGGATGAGCCCACACATGAATTACCAACTGAAAAGTACCTATTAACCAGCTATAATTTTTCAATTCAAACCCATATCCCTGACACGACGATCTTCTCTGGAAGGACATCTACACACAAGACCCAGTTTCATGGGCGTTGGTGACATTTAATATGATAGCATACCATTTATTCGTCTTAGCGAGAGGCTTTTGAATCAGTTTAGAAAAAAGAAGATAACCAAACATAAGCGTGCCTCACTCAGCACAAGCAGGTATCACGTTCTCTGGAATCTCAAATTAGCTATCCCAGTCGCGTGCGTTGGTAGCAATAGGAAAAACGCCCCGAATGGGACACGGTTTCACTCACGACGCAGAGGCAGGCTACCACCAGTAAAAAGGTGTCCTCGTGAGTGAGAGAGAAACCGGCAATTCAGAAGACTGGAATACTGTCAGTCATGCTGCCAAGTGAATTTCGATCCACGCATCAATCGTGCAATATATAACTGGTGACACCTCTCACACAGTTAGGGAGAGTGGCTGGATCAGTTATAGAGTGGCACAGAGGGAGAGTGGCTGGATCAGTTATAGAGTGGCACAGAGGGAGAGTGGCTGGATCAGTTATAGAGTGGCACAGAGGGAGAGTGGCTGGATCAGTTATAGAGTGGCACAGAGGGAGAGTGGCTGGATCAGTTATGGAGTGGCACAGAGGGAGAGTGGCTGGATCAGTTATAGAGTGGCACAGAGGGAGAGTGGCTGGATCAGTTATAGAGTGGCACAGAGGGAGAGTGGCTGGATCAGTTATAGAGTGGCACAGAGGGAGAGTGGCTGGATCAGTTATAGAGTGGCACAGAGGGAGAGTGGCTGGATCAGTTATAGAGTGGCACAGAGGGAGAGTGGCTGGATCAGTTATAGAGTGGCACAGAGGGAGAGTGGCTGGATCAGTTATAGAGTGGCACAGAGGGAGAGTGGCTGGATCAGTTATAGAGTGGCACAGTTATAGAGTGGCTGGATCAGGTATAGAGTGGCACAGTTATAGAGAGACTGGATCGTTATGAGTGGCACAGTTATAGAGTGGCTGGATCAGTTATAGAGTGGCAAAGTTATAGGTGGCTGGATCAGTTATAGAGTGGCACAGTTATAGAGAGACTGGATCAGTTATAGAGTGGCACAGTTATAGAGTGGCTGGATCAGTTATAGAGTGGCACAGAGGGAGAGTGGCTGGATCAGTTATAGAGTGGCACAGAGGGAGAGTGGCTGGATCAGCAGCAGAGCCCGACCCGCAGGCCCAGCCACAAAGAGAACCGCTGCGTCTGCTGAAGAGGTGGATGACCGGCTGTTGCAGCGCCCTTCCCCGTTGCCCATGGATCTCAAACGTACGGAACCGTTTACGATCCACATTGTCCCAAAACATGCAGACCATTCTAAGAGAACTTGGATCTAGAGCTGAGCTTCTGAATGGTAATTAAAAATGAAAGGTACAGTTTGGAAAAGGAACAGCATGTCAAACTAACGATGCTCGGTGGATCTGTAACTTTTTAGGTAGGAATGATGTGGCTTACACGGAAACTACATTAACAAAAAATATAATAATATCGTGCCAATAATCCCCGGGATTATCGATTCAAAAGCCTAATTTTTTTATAAAACTCAGGCATGTCACGGACAGAATTGACACAGAACTGAGAGACACGCGTTGAAGGTCGCTCCATGTCATATCTGCCGGAGCCATAACATCTGAATTTTAGGTGTCAGTGTGCTACATGGCTTTCGGGACTGAATCCAACCCTTAAAATCAGCACGATAACCAGCTGAAACTGTACCTTATAAACTTAACTTTGCAACAATTCATATTTCCTCAGGTGACTAAACCTACCAAAAACGAAATGTTGCATTATTATCAATTAACGGTACATTATTAACGGCGAGCGTGCCAGAATCAGGTGATTAGTTGAGTGTTTTAATAAAAACGCTAGAAGCAGAGCCCATCCGAGAACAAATGCGAAGAGACACCTACCACAGAGGCCATTGTCAAGGCCAGACCGAAAATCCGCGCTGTCTGGCGGGTTGGTAACAGGCCCATCAGACGCGCCCTAAAATTCCAACAACGATGCAGCCCGTCTTGTTTCCGCCGACAGGTTGCATGCCTCCAATCAAGTCACATCTAACTGCGCGGGAATGTGACCACCTGCTAACTTAGCTGCCAAACCTGATAACCAACTTGACAGGCGGGTTCACGGAGCTAAGGAACAACCGACCGGCAGATTTCATTTCCGCTTGTTGGCAGAGATCGATCGGGGCAAATATTTCACCGGTAACCGAAGTGCACACAAACACGCCCGAAGCCTGATCCTGTTTTCTAGGGGAGCTGCACTTCCCTCGCAAACAATTCTAAACACACAAAGACCGGCGGGCGACCGGCCGTACAGGCGTGATGCCGCACAGGACATGGAACGCAGAAACCCCGGCGACCGGAAAATCAGACCGGCCTCACTTCCGGGTCTCTGCACTACTTGTGTGGGAGTTGGGACGAAAACTCGACACATCGAACACAATCAAAGTGTCGTCGTGCTGGGAGTCCTGCGGCATCGGGATGCCTCAGGGCATAGCCGAGTCACGACTCTGCAGCGGCGGGAACGGCCGCGAAACAGCCACACGGCGGGGACGAGTGGCACTGCAAGGCTAGCTCTTCCCTTTCCACCCCGGCTGAAATACAGCACTGAGTGCTAGAGGCCAGCAAGGGACATCCTGGCCTTCCGCACTGTCCCACTCCACGTCAGTCTGCCCTGTCCCTTTCCATTCTCGAAAACATATTGGTAGAAGTGCTCCTCTCCCGTTCCGTGTCACCCCGTGAATTTTTGGTCCACCACGTCCTCTTTCAACGCGATTCTTGTCCCACGCAGATCTCTACTGCACATGCACACGTTGTCTGCTGCCAGGATATATGAGAAAAAGAAAGGAAAGTCTTCCCACACCAGGTACCGGCCGCTCGGCGCCCACCTTCGCACCCGATGTCTGATAGTTTCTGAAAATCCTCAGCTACGAGACTTTTCCACTGATTTTTGTGCGTAATCAGAATCTTTCTGGGTTCAAAAATGTTCATGTGACATTAAACAAAATATTCAAGGCAGCAATGACTAGCAAACATTTAGGACGGACGTTAATGACTCCCTTTCGTACGACAATATTGGAACTTGTCTGGCACTGCCTCGAGGCAGCTTAAAAGCACATAGATACTCCTTCCAAACCTTCCGGACCACGACAGCTAGTTGGCAGACCTCGGAGGCCACGCCGCAAACCATAGGCGAATCCAGGATTTCTGATGGGGGAGGGGACACTTTGCTAAAGGGGCGCTATTTAGGTCCGGAGAGGGCGTCATTCGACCAGCGCGCTGGCGCCTCTGCACCAATTCTTACAGTGCGACCGATCAGAGGGGCGCTAAATTACATAGTGGAGGGCACCAATATTTGCACCCTGGAGGGAGTGGGGCCTCAGGAGGGCCAGGGCTCAGTATAAGGGCACTAGGCGGGTGGATCGGGAAAGCTCCTCCCCTGCAGCAGCCTGTGCCAGACGAACCAACAGCCCCGAAAACCATCTCTGCATGTAGCCTCGGCTCACACTGCACCCGCCCCCCGGCACCTGTAGCCCTCTCCAGCCGCTCAACCTCGGACCGGACCAGCGGCGGGGCAGGTGGCACACACGCATGTCCGTTTGGTTTGGCTCCGCCGCAGCGTCGCCGCTGATGAACGGCATCGTCGCGTCGGCGGCGACGATGAAAGCGGCCGTGTCGTCCGTGTTTTTCTAACCGAGATCGCTGCGGCCACGCGGCGCGCCGCGGCGGAATGTGAAGAGGCAGGGGCGGACGATGACTGAGCGGCTCAGGAAGAGGACACGAAAAGAGCCTGGAGCGGTTTTCGCGGCCTGGTGCAATGGTGCGTATACATTTGGCAGGCACAAGTGCAGTTTACACGGTAGTTTTTACGGAGGGGAGGGTACCCACCCCCCCCCCCTCCTTCCTCGTCAAAGCGAAGCAGGCTCAGACCCCTTCAATGAGCGTATTAAAAACACAAAATCCTGTGTTGTCCTAATACCCCGCTGAATTCCTCCCCGGGCGTGTGCCTGGCTTGGAAGCGTCAAACCAAACCAACCCAATGGCCCGGCAAGGCACTTGTGCCTTGCTGGGCCGTGCCTTTTAAATTATTGTAGGAAAAGTACAATCGTTTGTGCTACCGGCAATCGGGCACCCATCTCATTTTGACCGTGACAATTTTGAAGATGGTGATTAACAGGCTAGGTGAAAACACAAAAAAGTGGAAAACAAAAGTGAGGGATAACACTGTATTCATCGGCCAGGTCTCTAGTGGAAACGTATGTATGTTAAGAATGGACAATTTTTCCCTTCCCATGAAGGTATCGCGCCATGAACTGCCAAGCCCCCAAACGGGCATTGGGCGGACTTTCTCAGAAGGGGGAGCAGGACTGCCGAAGCGCTCCCGATGATGAAGTAATAGCGGAAGGCCAACGTCAACACAGCGCGCAGATGTGGGCCAGTGGAAACGAAGGAGCGACCTAAATCACTCGCCCTGCAGACTGACGCGGACGCATGTCAAGCCAGCCGCCGCGGTGGAGAGCAGCCTCCGCGCCGCCGCTTCAAATCCATCGCGTCGTCGGCCCGCACGTGTCGCCGTCAGTTCACCACCTCGGTAAATCAGTGTCGGAACAACAGGCCTTACAGTTGTCGGGGGCAGACTTACGGCCAGCGGCCAGAGTTACGGCTGCTGCCCCGGGCCGCGGTGCCCGGCAGCGCGCGCTCAGACGCCCCGCGTCTTTACGAGCACACAAACGTCACCCCATCTGATTCAGCGCAGATGAAGGGCAGCGCACGGTGCGCCTGACAATCCAGCGCACTGTGGGTATAACGATGTCAAAGGCGGATTTAACAGGCTTGCCCAGGCCGGTGCGAGCAGGATGTCAGGAATGGAAATGAGGACGCTCTTGGCGACAGGTGTATCGCTTGCTGGGGGAGGGGGGGCTAGTTCGAAGAATACCTGACCCACCGCCAAGTTTTAATTATTCCAAAATATTTTCATTCCCTATAAACATACCTTGGCATAGTCATTCCCTATAAAGATACCTATCCCCCCAGTAAGTGACCATTTTTCGACACACACCAGCAGAAAAATTAGGCTTATGCCTACATTTCAATGGGCTTTGTACAATTGTTCGATGAGTTGGGATTAATGGCGATAGCAGAAGAACACCAGCTGTTTCTATTCATTCCATCGGCATTCGCTCCAGGGCGGACAAGCCACTAACTGAAATCCAAGACCGACTGCGTGCATTTGTGTTTACCCCGATACCACCCAATCACTCTGGCGGCCCGTACACAGTTCTGTGCACGGGTCGCAGACCTCCCACGCCGCCGCTCCGGAGACTGGCGCTGGTCGGGCTGGTCGACGGGCGACGTTCCACGAGCGTTCCACACGAAAAACTGGCGGCGGGATCCGGCCGGACGGCCGCCGCCGCCGACCACAAAAGAAGCGCCGGCACGCGGGAATGCGGGAGGGGTCTCCGGCTCGGTGCCTGGCCCTCCCTCCCTCCCCGGATAATTTGCCCTTGAACCGGCGTCGCACGAGAGCCTAGACAGGTTGCACGTGCCCAGGAAGAGGCCAGGCTCACTGGCCTCCCTGGAGACGGATGGTCTACGAAAGCAGGAAAGGGCGACAGCCGCGCGACAAATGGACAGACCGGGCCCGTCAGAATTGTCACAACAACTCAAGCTCCACCGCCAACGCACCGGCGGTGGAATATCGGTAGTAAAAATAATACAGAAAAGAGCGATATCCAGGCACGCGACATAGCAGGGTAACAAACAATGGCGAACGTACCCAGAGGCCGATCAGAACAGTCGGTGCCTGCATGCGATGCACGTCACAACAGACTGACGTCACAACACCCGGGAAAGGTTTATCGAGATCCCGGAGGAGCGGACGGAACAGCAGCGAATCCAGCTGCAGCTCCCTCCGCGTCCGACGGAACAGCAGCGGATCCAGCTGCAGCTCCCTCCGCGTCGGACGGAACAGCAGCGGATCCGGCTGCAGCTCCCTCCGCGTCGGACGGAACAGCAGCGGATCCAGCTGCAGCTCCCTCCGCGTTCGGACGGAACAGCAGCGGATCCGGCTGCAGCTCCCTCCGCGTCGGACGGAACAGCAGTGGATCCAGCTGCAGCTCCTCCGCGTCGGACGGAACAGCAGTGGATCCAGCTGCAGCTCCCTCCGCGTCGGACGGAACAGCAGCGAATCCAGCTGCAGCTGTCTCCGCGTCGGACGGAACAGCAGCGGATCCGGCTGCAGCTCCCTCCGCGTTGAACGGAACTACCGTCGGTGTAAGTGAGGGCCTGGGGCGGCTCCCAGGGCGCTGGCAGCCCAGTGGTTACACCTAATCGGGCAGCATTAGTGGCCGCTGGACGTCCGGAGCGGGGTCGTTAGAACTCTGGCAAGGACAGGCCGGTCAGCGGAGAGCTTGGCTGGACGCCCTGCTTCAACCCGAGTCGCACAGAGGCCGGCAGAAACTCATCAGTGAACTTCACCATAGCTCCAGGTATAGAGAATCCTCGGATAATTTTTTAGACTCGTAGAGTGCTCACTTTATGTCCTCGTAAACGAATTCCACCAACAGTTGAGCCATTTGACTCACGATAAGTGAACCACCGAAGTTAACACCGCGTTAAAGCTGAACTGTTGATAAGTTTTTAGTGCTGCGGCGAGGAGCATGATATGTTGTTAAGATGCCTGCTTCTCCTGATCCGAAATGTAAAAACACTGAAGATTGTATTTGCACGCCTTTAGAATCGTGTAATATCAAATCGCGAGACCTCGAATTAGCTTCACAAAATGCCTTTTAGATGAATCGTTAAAAATAGATTGGATGTCGTAAAAATAGACGACATCCAATCTTATTTTAACGATTCATTCTAAAAGGCATTTTTTTGAAGCTCAATTCAGTCTGTATACTAGACTGAGAATTTGATATTTACTCCACGATTCTGATGAAGGGTAAATAAATCTTCAGTGTTTTACATTTCCGATTCAGAGAGGCCAGAAATCTTAAAGCTGAACTGTCTTGAAAGCCATACCGCATTGAACATTTTTTGCACAACTAAACTCTTCAATCTATCCAAACGGGCCCGCTCTCCAAAACGCGATGATTTGAGCGAAAGGGTGCAGTTCGCCAGTGCCACACAAGCAAGCCCGCGCGGCAAACACGTTCTGAAACATGTCCAACGCTTTTGGTGTGACACACTGTGTAACAGCTTTACCTCAGACCGTGGGCTCCAGCCCATGCAGTTCGCGTGATAGTGCCCAACAAACGTCCCATCACTCATGCAGGATAGCGGAAATCGTTACCGGGCGGCCTGGTATCGGTGACCCTCAGCCCAGCGCTGCAGTAAAACCAGGGCCGAGGCCTGGGGACCAACCAAAACGAGACGATTTTCGGGGAGTGCCTGCGCACGAGTCGCGGCTGACATGCTCGTTTGTCTTTCATTGGTTAAGAGAGACGTGTACGAGCGTCATTACAATTTTGACAGCAGCTAACATGGATAGGGTGTAACAAGTCGCCTTTTTTCCTGCGTTTTTCTCGCCTCGTCGCAAATCTCCAATTACAGCGTATTCTGTTTTGTGTAAATAAAAAACATTCAATGTACAGAAACGGGTAAAGTAAACAAGTTCAGCCAGCGGATACAAAGGGGCTACGGGGCTCAAGCCCCCCAACCTCGAAATTTCAGAGCGTCAAAAGTAAATGCGTGGCCGGAGGCTGATCCAGGGCAATGGCGTGGGAGGCCCCAGCCCCTAGCCCCCATCCCAAATGGAGTCCTGGGGCCGCCACTGGGCTCAGCCATACGTGAGACAATGCTAAGAAGTTTCCACCAATATCAAAGCCATAAACATCAACTTTTGCCTCACTTTTAACTGCAATTAGACATCCGAGGACGCCACCATTGATATTTTAGAGGAGGATATTTAGAGGATATTTAGAGATGGGTAGACCAAACCCAAATTTGGAAACAAAGACTCACTTTTCCGTGCATTTAGTCGGTACAAGTCAAAATTCAACAGTCAGTATGAGGTTTAAATCATTTCAAACATATCTGCAATTACATAGACAACTGTGGAATATATACACTTTCTTCCTTTAGGTCGGCATTTATACCTATTTCCAGCGTAAATTATCGTCTGGGAAAAGGGCCGTGCAGCCAAAAGTGGCGACAAGGCTCCCCCTTCCCAGAGCTGAAGGCCCAGACCCGCGGCCCCCGGGGCGATACCTCTGGCAGTGACAAGGCTCGTGTAAGAACTGTAACCATATTAACCACGATACTGGCGGTAAGCTTTCGCGCCGTTCCGACAGCGCGCTGCTATCGACACACACGCCGCGCAGTTTGCGTTGCCAGGCATGCCACCCCCTCCCCCTCCCCCCGGTTTCACATGACCCCCTCAGGCACTGCAGCCGCGTCTGGCTGAGTTTAATCACGGGAGAAACCATCAGCTGGCGCATCGCGCGGGTGCAGCCGCTGTCCCCGCGACCTCAATGACAGGCATGTGCTCCCGCGGCGTGGCGCGCCGCCACACGCCACAGCGCCTCTACTCAACAGCACATTTGCCAACATTATTTAACACATTTCTATCGGATAAAATACAAGCTTGTAACAGCTCCACGGCGAGCGACTTCTGTTGTTAAAAAATGGGCAAGTAAATTGTTGAGAAATTTAGTTTTCTCAAGCTTAGCCTGCATTACAAATTTGCGCCTTTCTGAAAGGATCGAATTCATTCGCTGAAAACAGGTTGGTTACTTGATGCATGATGGCAAGCTTCGAGATATCACGGAAGTAATTCTGGGAACAAATCAAGCTTAAGATCCGCCACCGTCGTTAGTCGCAGTGCCCCACCTGGCACGGTGGTGCCAACGTCCCTGAGAGGTCATCAGCTTAATCATCAGCTCATCAGCTTTATCATTCGCTGCGTAAACCTATTTTCGTGACTCAAAGAACAGACCTGTTGTTTCCAGCTGGCAGTGCGTGCAATCAGTTCCAGAGAAAAGGCCCTGCACTGTATCCTGAGCTGCCCGGCTGTTTTTGTGAGCTGTTTGGATTTTTGCGCGGCAGATATCCTGCCATTTAGCGCCGGAGTCCATTTTCACCGGGTGAGAAGTGGGTCCTCCGACGTCCGCTTCGGCTGGTGCGCCGCCGCGCTCCGCGTGGCAGAGCCGCCGTCGCACAGTCCGCCTTTCACGCCCCAGTTCCGTGTGTCGCGACGCTGTCGACGACTGGGTATAAACCTGCAACCGACGTACTGGTGGCCCCGACAATGCCTTCGTCCTGCACGTGACGCGATCGTGACGTGATCCCCTAGCATCAGAAACGGGGGCCCCTCCTCTCCCCGCGAACGTGGCTCTTACGCGTCAGGCCCTGCCCACCATATCAGTGAGTCACGTGGCAGCTCATCAGGCCATCAGAGACAGATGTGCACAAGTCAGCGCGCAGACACAGCCCGCACGGAGGCGGGCCGCCACGCCAGTCAATACATCGGCCCCCAGATCAGCTCCAACAGCACGCGATGACAAGAACGAGACTTTTGAGAGGTGTGGCGTCTGCCACGTTCTGCAAGCCTGTCACCGCGGCACCATCTGCCTATCCAGCACGCCACCCTGCAAACTGCGCTCCAGCACAGCCACCGGCAGCTCCAACATGTCCAAAACGCCCCCTCCTGCGCCGTCCAAGGCAGCGTCAGGAGCGCTAGATTTTACGACGTTGTTTTGCCAGTAACCCGACATCCTAGTATACAATGATGACCAACAAGCTGGAGTCAATACCGAGGTCTAATGACAACATTTCCATAGCAGCTTGGACACAAACAAAACAGATTCATGCAATTGGCCTGAACTGTCCACTGTTGAAAAGAGCCAGCCAGGTTATTGGTTGGTAACAGCTGAACACGAGCAATGGAGGGGCCTCGGAGGCCCCATCTATTTTTTTCGAGGTAGCCGGAGAACCGCTCGTAGCTGGAAAATATATACTAGGCCACATTTGAGACAATTCAACGCCACATCGATTGGTGAAATAATTTTGGCAATCAATCGAAAATATTTTGACTTATAGGCTTTCGAAGTCAGAACTGCATTTTGAGATCGCGACATTCACGTGGTCGGACCAGTTCCCCTGCATTGGAGGCCGAGTAGTGACGTCACAACGCCATATAAACGGAATTATATGTCAATGTAACCTCACATGAAGGTCAAGGTCAGATGTCACAGACCAAGGTCATGCCAGCACTTTCAAGGTCATTGTCTCCATTGCTTCCTGTCGAATGGCGTTACCCAGCTTGACGTATATTATGTTATGACATCATAGTTACGGTAAGTCAATGTAAAAGTCAAGGTCAAAAGTCATGTGTAAAGGTCAATCATCACTTCACGCCCAATGGCTGCTGTAGCGCTAGTTAAAGTGTACATTATATGGAGTATACCATATTGAGAAAAAAATAGTCAAGGACCTTAAATAACCTTGACCCCAACAATTTAGGAAATATACCTTGTGACTTTCCCTCTATGACCCTGGTGCGACTTTAGCATATTTCCGACTTTTTCCCGCATAATTACGACATTTCCCAATAGGTCCCAGCATGGGCAAGATTTGGACCTGTAAGCACGTATTTGCCACACACACAATCCGGAAAAACAGAGATGGCGAAATGGTGGCAGGAGCGGAATGGCAGGAGCGGAGCGACGGGACGGGCCCCTGGAAACCGGCACCGGCCGAACACATTCACGTCCCAATAAGTGGTGCGTCCGGCGGAAGCGGAAGTTACCCTGTAGAAGGTTGAGCGGACCAGCGGTACCTCAGTTCCGCAAAGCCTCCATCAGTCCTGGCCCAAGCTCGAGCCGGACGCCGATTTGGGGCGCCAACAGCAGGAAGGCAGCAGGCCATTTAGAACCATGGCTTGTATTCATTCATTCCTACGAGGACAATACACAATACACGTACAATACACGCTACAACATATGGAAACAACAGATGTGCAACTAGAAGAATCCGCAGAGGATGGCACCGAGGTTCAGGAACGATGAGTGAGGAGGGGGGATGGGGTAGGCGGCTCACAAACTGCCAGAGTCGACACAAACAAAACACAGATGTGCACAAGTCATCGCGACCTTAATGACCTCGTTTGAACTTGACGGCTAGACCTTGGTCAATGAAAATTTATTATACTGTAGATCACCATAGTCCCCACTCAACCCAACCGCTGTTTTTCTAAGCCTCTTAGTTTCTGAGATCTTAGGGGGTTACCAGGCGCACCTCCAGTGCTCTTTAGTGCCAGACCTCTCTCCAGTGCGGATGTTAATGTAGTTCGACGCCCAAAGAGCTGGAAATCAAATACAATGACAAACACCCGGCAACGCTGTTTCAGGGACAGCAACAGGCATTTTCAAATAGAGTCGAATCTTTTTCAAGAACCAGCCATCAGATCCACCTGGAAGTGTGCAGATGCTCATCCCCAGCGGGCGGTGGCCTGAGTGTATGGCACGTGCCAGACACAGCGACCGGGCCAAGTCGGCACACGCACAGTCCCAGCACGCGTGTCAGGACAGAGGTGGACGATCCCCATAATGCACCCACTGTGACGCCCACTCCCCGCCGCTCAGCGTAAATCCGATCTAAATCACCAATGCAACACGGAACCTCCTGCGTGGCCGTGCCGAAGAGGTTGTGAAGGGTGCAGCGACACGGAGGACGCCGACAGCTGCCGCCGACCCTTTGTGATAGCGTCTCCGTCACCCCGCCCATCCGGCCGGGAGGGCAGGACAAAGGAGGCCACCCCCTGAGGAACGGTGCACGTCCCGTGCCGACCACAACAGGGCGACAGAGGCAACGACCCGGCCGCTTCCGCAAATGTTTTCTGCCAACCGGTCATTGAAACGGCCACAATACAAAATTGAAACAGGACGAGAGTAATTTGTCGAGCTGAAAGACGAAGTGCAAAACACCGCGGGAGATATTCAATCGAAACATTAAAGACCCAACAGGATGCTTCCGTTTCGTAGCCATACACTACGGAGCCACCACCGCGTAACTGTGCGCTGTTCAGTCGCGTGAGGGGCCACTTTTGACTCTGGCTACAACAACGGTTGCGGTCATACAGCCGCCGGGAAGTCACAAGTTCAAACTTATGCTGACTACGGGCCTGTCCAGTGCACTTCAACCCCAGACTCTCGCAGTGAAGGAACCACCATTCTGCACCACTCCGGGCTTCTCACGACGGGGCTTCTGAACGGGACTGCGGCGGCATCAGGGAACCAGACGCCCTGCTAACCAGAGTTCAAATCCCGCACAGGCATTCTGCTAAGTCTTTTCGATCCCCGTACTACCCTTACAAAAAGGTTAAGAGTTGGCTAAGCGTATGACCACAGCAGTCGGTAAACACTCGAACCATCTCTCCAGTAGTCTCTCCGATTTCAACTTTTTGCGTTCCGTCAATCTCGGGGAGCAGCGTTGGTGTTTTGTTCGGACCGCTGTAAGCGAGGTGCGTTCACCCCGGGGCGGGGCTGAGGCGGTGTATCTCACGCGGGCCCGGTCACGCGGCGGCGGGTCGCCAGGTCACGGGTCACGTGACCACACATCCGTCAGCCGGCGGTGGCGGCATTAGCGGCGCACTCCGGCCGATAAACCGGCCCGGCCCCGCGTAACGGAGTTCCCGATAAACCAATGGGAACGGATTCCCTGCAAGTGGAGCTTCAGTTCTCTTTAAAGAGAGTGTCCTACTTTTGCAATGGACTTTGAACTGAGATAGCAGTTTTGCTGTTCGTGTCGAGAAACCACAGTGTGCATATTTCATTTCACCCGAAGCTTTCTGCATTACATTTCCTCACACTTAAAAGTTAAAAATAAAGGACCTTAAGGCCTTAATTCATACCATAAAGGAATTTATACTCATCTTTAGCCACGCAGGTCACGTGATAAATGTTAGCAACGACATTGCTGACGAGACATTGCTTAAGCGGCCAGCCTCGCAATAACAGGCTATGGCTTAGGCCAAACCAAGGCAGTAAGAAGACGATATTTTTGTTTTGAGCGATTGAAGGTGGAAACCAAATGTGTTTTCTACATTTCCAGACTTAAGGTGTTCTTCTTTAATCCTTCTTGGAATTGTGATAAGTGATTTATTCCCTTCAAGCAAGGACTTGGACGGATTGAGAGTGATTTAGACTTTTCAACTAGGACCCATGAACCTGACACAGATGTTCCTGTTGTTGGCGTGATCAGTGATGGGTGACGTGCACGCATGCCAAAGTTCCCTTTCAAGAAACCAATTCGTCAGACGTTTTTATCCCTCCGATAGGTTCGGTAAATAGATCGCTATTCGGTGAGAACGCAAGAAAGCCGTTCGCTTTCCTTCGTATGCGTATAAATAAGCTTGACTTATCAGTGTTTGCTCTCCCAAATGGTACGTTAAAAAGTGGCATTTACTTGGAACACACGAGCGGCCTCGGTACCAAGGTCCTTGGCACGCACCATTACGCTCTGAGGAAATATGGTGCAGCTGAGACGAAATGTGGCAACGGGGAACGCACCGTAAAAAGGAGAAAATTCCTTTTATTTGATTGGAACATTCACGTAAGCTCATAAAGCTCATTTTCTGTCATTTCCAAAAATAACGTATATTCAAATCACTAATGCCCGATGAAAATATCGTATTTCAAATGACAACTTGGTAAAATAGTGCTGACTGGCCTCATGGTCCTTTTTCAGAGAAGGACCAGGACCGAGTGACAAATCCGTGCCAGGCAACTGGATACATGAGTCGGTTGGGCCGTTTCCGTGGACGGTACGGTACTGAGGCTGCCCAGGTATCCTTGCTTATTGGAGCATTCCTAGTTATTCTTGGTGGAGTGCGAATATCAAAACAATCCAACACATAGCACGATGCAATAAGACCGTTAAACAACTTGCGTAAACTTATCGCGCATATAGCCTACAGCGGTCTGGCATAATATAACAACAGAACCTGATCATAACCAAAAGGACTACAGTGCAGTTTTGCGTGGTCAGCCATCCACATCAGAAGCTTATGTTGGATTCTCTCAGCCCGCATAAGATGACACTCGGCGGCACCGGGCTAAATCGTCGAACAGTGCTCAAGAATCGGTCTAACATTTACGTTAAAGCGGCAATTGTAATCCGCTTGTTCAGTTTGTAGCGAGAGCCGGCCGACTGAAACGTTCTGATGGGCAACCGAGAGCCCTATTGTCTTCAGATACTGTGGAACTGATGTGGTCTGAGAATGTAAGCCTTTGTGGAAGGTCAAGAAGGACTTCCAAATCTCTGATGTCGTCGACTTGTTCTAAAATTGCTCTGTGGATATTGATAATGAGGGAGCCTATAACCTCCGGCGGGCGCCTGTATTGGGCCGCTTTCGTACTCGCCTGTGCTGAATAAAGCCCATTAAAATTCATCCCACCAATGAGATATTTGTAGGTATTTGTATATTTGTATGCTGAAAAAGAGCGGTCAGATTAGCTCATAAGAGTTCCTACTATCTTATACCAAATCCGTTCCTTACTTCTCCCGCAGCAAGATGGGCTCAGGCTTCTAATTACAAAAATACTGTGGCGGCTTCTCATCCGAGATCTTTAGAAACCTATTACATTCAAGATGAGCCCATTTACAGTAATACTAAGTTTTGCTGCAATGCACATACATCAAAGGCTTTTCAGTACCATTTGACCGAGCACAAGCATCCATTGAAACGAAAAAGCCCCCGTGATTAAAGCAAGGACCGCACGACTTTGGCATTTTTGAGAGCTTATCGATGCTCCGACAGTTTAAAATAAGAGATTATGACTGGCCAGGCTCACTTCAGAGCCTCGGCCGATCAGATCCAGCAGGATACACGGGATAAGTGGGTGTATTGTGTTCGGAGTATCACCAGGAATGCGGGCCAGCCACTCCGAGCCAACCGCTGGAGTCGAAAGGTCGAACCGAGCGCGCGCGGCGACGGCTCAGAGCTAAAACCGGCAGCCACAGCGCCCGACTCGCAGTGTGGCCACTAGTCGCCGAGACCGTCAATCACCGCACAAAAAGGCACTTCTGGCCCCAACCAGTCGTGATACTTGCACCGCAAATCACATCTCGGGGAAAGCCTCAAACTAAGCGTTGTGGGAGAAATGCGGGGCACGACAGAGCTGTGACAGCTCAGTGCTTTGACGCGTGAGCAGCTTCACACGTGGTTTCACGTGCGCTTTGGTTAAATACATGGCACCAGCCCAATATTGAAACGTTTAAACACTCAGTACCTCTCCAGGAAGTCTCGACAGTGCACAAATAACGCAGCTCAACATTATTTTCATTGGCAGTGATAACATCGAAGGCGGCTACGACGAGAGAGCTGGCGGAGGGTGGCGTCTGGCACTCGACTCCAGGTGTCCGCCCCGCCCGGCACCTGTGGCCCACATGGGACCGGAACTAACATCTTCCAGCAGTCAATCAGGGGCGGATCCGGGTGAGGAGGAAGTCCAACCATCCCCCCCCGTCCAGAAAGTGGCCGAATTTAACCACTTCCAGCCGATTTTTGTTTACAATCTTCTGCTAAAACACTGCTGGTTGCGATTTAACCCTAATCTCCCTCTCATTGGTCTGGTCTAGATCCGCCTCTACGGCCAATCACTGTTGATTATCGGGTGGCGCCCCGCATTCCTGACTTTTTGCCGCGCAGTGAAACACCATCACGCGGCACTTTCTAAGCCTGCCACGGACGACAGTCATGCTATTCGAAGGCAGCCGACCGGGCATCTCATGTCTTCGTTAGAACGAGGCCCAGGGGCGTAAAAAAGCCGCGCTGATGCATTCTTGGCTGGAGACAAGGCATGCATATTCTTTCGAGTGGGGAGTTCGGTTTCTACCTCGGTCGGTTACCTACCTGTTATCACTGTTTTCACCGCGCAAAGAATAAAAGTCTTCAGAGCACACACGATTTGTTAGGGATTTCTCTCTAAATGCGTCAGATCAGTACCATTGGCGTAGAAAATGGGAGAGGGGGACGGGAGAGGGATGCATCGTTATGGATGGACGTCTCGTTGGGGGCGCCCGAGCCTCCCTAATCAAACGCCGAAGCTACGTTAGAACATCCAACAAATTTCCGTTCTCATGTTGAGAGTTTTAAAGTGGCTTGATGCACTTCAGCAGGCCTGTGGGTTGGAAAAATTGGCTTCATATTATGCTACCCTTTTAAAGTTGTAGCTACTGGTATGCTTTCAACTCTGGGAACCTAATTATTCCATAAAAATCCAGAGCCCTGAAGGCAGGCGTCCCCCCCATTCTTTTGAGACCACCATTCGCTACCCTGCTCCTCTGGAGAAGCCGCTACCGCTTCTCTGCTATCACTGGGAGAGTCCAAAAAGTAGCGGAGCAGCGGAGTAACGGACTTGAGTAACGGACCTCCCGCTCTGCCCAGGTGACCATATTGCATTTGCACCCTCTCCCTTTACCAGCGTGGGACTACTTCAATGTTCCAAACGCTTTCCGGAACATCTATTAAGTTCAGTCTTCGCCTCCCCCTTCTCGGGTCATCGCCACGTGGAAGTCCTCCCAGTGAAAAATCCGTTGTGATTCCTCTGATCGGTGTGACTCGCATTCATAAGGAAGGATTCCTTCTAGTTCCCTGATCAGTGGGAGGGACGATGGTCGGTGCGGCGTTTGGGAAGACCTTCAAAGGCAGATGAGCACGAGAAAAGAGTATAGAGGGAGTTATTTCTAACCGGGGCAAAAGAAAATACAGATTAGCCACGCACTCCTCTCTCCCTCCACGGTGTCAAGACAGGAGCTATACTGAAACGTCAGCTAATCATGCTGCTTACATCAGTCACAACCACATCATCACCTTGAATAATCCGGGATGGATGACGGGGGGATACTTTATCCAACTAGACACCATTTCTCCCACCACACTTTTCAGCTGTGGCAGCAGTCACCCCAGTGCACGGCCGCGCGGGAATACTCCGTGATGGTAATATCAGACTCACCTCATAGAAGTGTTTGATGTTCTTGAGGACGATGGAGAGGTTTTTGATGCGCGCTGTGTTGTCTCCGGGACTACGAGTCATACCCCGGTGGGGTATGTCCGGATAGCTGCAAAGAAACATCAATAGAGGTCACAGAATGATCAGTAATTACAACAAGAAAATAAAATGGCCCACATGGTAAAAACACCAATAAGTCGCGCATATACCTACCTGTTCCCTCACAAACATGTCGCTCTACAACTTATAGTATCATCGTACATGAGGCCGCTATGACTGGAGGGGGCATAACGGTTGTTGCCATTGAAATTCGCTGCCCCGGCTGAATATGTAGATCCCGCGGGGGTTCGGGGTCAGGACTCCCTGGATTTTGGGTATCCCATTGCCTTTGCATAGGGCTTGTATTGCCATGCCAGTGTTAACACATCCAAGAATCTCCTCCTGGGTCGAGAAGAGATCTCCAGCCTTGGTCACCGCACCTACTTTGCAGGCTCCAACGGAATAGCAGGCAGACGCCCCGACACCTGCTCCAGGTCAGGGCTCGACAGGCAGACGCCCCGACACCTGCTCCAGGTCAGGGTCCGACAGGCAGACGCCCCGACACCTGCTCCAGGTCAGGGCTCGACAGGCAGACGCCCCGACATCTGCTCCAGGTCAGGGCTCGACAGGCAGACGCCCGAAACCTGCTCCAGGTCACGGCCCGACAGGCAGACGCCCCGACACCTGCTCCAGGTCACGGCCCGACAGGCAGACGCCCCGACACCTGCTCCAGGTCAGGGCCCGACAGGCAGACGCCCCGACACCTGCTCCAGGTCAGGGCTCGACAGGCAGACGCCCCGACACCTGCTCCAGGTCAGGGCCCGACAGGCAGACGCCCTGACACCTGCTCCAGGTCACGGCCCGACAGGCAGACGCCCCGACACCTGCTCCAGGTCAGGGCCCGACAGGCAGACGCCCCGACACCTGCTCCAGGTCAGGGCTCGAGAGGCAGACGCCCCGACACCTGCTCCAGGTCACGGCCCGACAGGCAGACGCCCCGAAACCTGCTCCAGGTCACGGCCCGACAGGCAGACGCCCCGACACCTGCTCCAGGTCAGGGCCCGACAGGCAGACGCCCCGACACCTGCTCCAGGTCAGGGCCCGACAGGCAGACGCCCCGACACCTGCTCCAGGTCACTGCCCGACAGGCAGACGCCCCGACACCTGCTCCAGGTCAGGGTTCGACAGGCAGACGCCCCGACACCTGCTCCACGTCACGGCCCGACAGGCAGACGCCCCGACACCTGCTCCAGGTCATGGCCCGACAGGCAGACGCCCCGACACCTGCTCCAGGTCACGGCTCGACAGGCAGACGCCCCGACACCTGCTCCAGGTCAGGGCTCGACAGGCAGACGCCCCGACACCTGCTCCAGGTCGCTCGACAGGCAGACGCCCCGACACCTGCTCCGGTCGGCTCGACAGGCAGAGCCCCGACACCTGCTCCAGGTCGGGCCCGACAGGCGACGCCCCGACACCTGCTCCAGGTCAGGGCCCGACAGGCAGACGCCCCGACACCTGCTCCGGTCGGGCTCGAGAGGCGACGCCCCGACACCTGCTCCGGTCACGGCCCGACAGGCAGACGCCCCGAAACCTGCTCCTCCGGCCCGACAGGCAGACGCCCCGACACCTGCTCCGGTCGGGCCCGACAGGCGACGCCCCGACACCTGCTCCAGGTCAGGGCCCGACAGGCAGACGCCCCGACACCTGCTCCAGGTCAGGGCTCGACAGGCAGACGCCCCGACACCTGCTCCAGGTCAGGGCCCGACAGGCAGACGCCCCGACACCTGCTCCAGGTCAGGGCTCGACAGGCAGACGCCCCGACACCTGCTCCAGGTCAGGGCTCGACAGGCAGACGCCCCGACACCTGCTCCAGGTCAGGGCTCGACGCGTCATTTGTGACCTGAACTACTTATGACCCAGAGATCAAAATCAAATCAATGGCTCGCACCGGTTTTCGACAGATGAACTCGGCTGGTTTTCACTTATTTTATGAATAATACAGACGCCGATTCACCCGAGTGATCCACTTGGCTGGTATAACTATACCTGAGAATGGACTACTTTTTATGTGCTCCCTGTCATCATCCGCCATAAGACGGTGATTGGGGGCTATCAAAGTATAGGATGGCAGTGTCTGAAGCCCAGGTCAATGTTGCGGTGAGCCTAATACCATGTCGGAGGCCGGCCGAACCCTCCCAGGAACTGGAGCCTCTACCAGGCTATGTCGAAAACCCTCGACTCCGAGCGTCTGATGGGTCCAAGGGGCGAGCTTGATGAGGCATTCGATGGCTATTATAAGGCTCAGAAACCTTTGGCTAACTCTTGTATATCACCTATCTGGGGCAATAATGACACGAGAAGACCAACATTATTTGTTTAGACATAGCACTTTCTCCTCGGACTACCGAAATCGAGGTGCAATTTCACAGACCCAGTCATAAAACGCCCTGGACGTATTTTCAACACAATACCTACTGATTTGCCTGACAATATCAGCTCTGATGCAGAACCATAACAACTAAAAATTGCTCTGGCCTCTGACCCTTCCATTTTCATATGACGCCCCACACGAATTGAGACAAAGAACCAGGTCATCCGAACATACAGAAGCTCATCCCAAGTTCATTCATAATAGCCAGGCGACGTGTGGAAGATGGCTAGTCTGCCAGACGCCAAGCTAACAAGCCTAACTTCGAATAAGAAAACACGCGAGGTCATTTTTCATACAGTTGATTGGAAAACTTTGGAGCTAAACTTTCTCCGACACAGCCTGCTTCTGACAGGCTACGAAAATGGATCGCAGTGTGAAATATTTTCCATCATTTTCAGCTACCAACAACAGGCGCAACATCACAAATGAAGCAAATATCCGCCGAAAATATGCCAGAGATTTCTGATTTAACTTCACAACAAATTATCAACAGCGTTTGCAAAATAACGATCTTATAAGCAACTGTACATAGATATTTTATTCAGGACACGACTGAAAATGAGACATCAGCACAGGGATCACTGTGAGACACGGCACAGTCGTTCATACTAGAGCTCACGAAAACCAAGATACCGACGAAATACATTCAGCAGCGACCTGCCGAAACCACCACCTGCCCGTCCCGCCTCGGAGCCGGGTGCGGCCTGCTGTCGACGGCGGCCATCGGCGGCACCGGTGCGGCGACCTTGCCGGTAATTGTCCCATTGATCGGACGGGCCCGAATGAGACCGGTCCGTAATCCCTCCGGGCTGCCGCTGTGTGCCATAGACGGGAGGACGCCATAGAGAGGCTGTGCGCCGTAGACGAGAGGTCCCGGGGGCTGGACTGGCCACTCACACCGGCACGAGCGGGCCGATCCTGCTGCTGACTTAGTGGGATACGGGTGTGCTTACATGCTGTGTTGAACTGAGATTTAGGCACGCATGCCTAAAATGAAATCGATCGAGTTCATGCAGGCATCAGCATTGATTCCTTCAAGCAGTAAACATCTTTGTTTTTGCATTCTATCACCGACAAGAAATATAAACCCAATCACAGCCAAGGCCGATTTGGATAACAACCACGTGATGTATTGACCTCATCGCAGAACAGACAGCTGTTTAGTCGACCGTGCCGGAGGGCCAATCCAGGGTCAACCTATCTCAGCTGGCCCCGAGACCGATCAACAAGAAAGAAACGAAAGCGCAAGGCTTAAGCACGGCAAACACCACATCAAACGAGGCACTCGTTCGCGACATGCGGTTCGTTACATAGCAGTCCGACAGGGGGTGACCTCATTGCCGGCGGGTTCACGGACTAGTTAGCAGCAGAGCGCCGCGTAACTGAACACCTGAGCGTAACCCCACACCGGCGCCGCTCAGTATGCCGCCGCACGGCCATGACCAGACGCCGACGCTTGCCAACAGCAAATCAGCGGCCAGCGTCGACTGCAAACAACAGCCCCGCGGCGCTCTCGCCCGCAGGCAGATCAAGGCTGTGTTCAGAGCCGGCGAGCAAGCTAGCGAAAACACTTGAGCGCCAATCTGCACCGCACGCTCGCCGATCCGCCGCGCGCGGATCGGTCGGAGGCAAACACAATCGGAGGTGGCGGTGGTGCTTGGGGTCAGGGCGCATGTGCGAGATAGGATCTGCGTCATGCGGGCGCAGTGGGGGGGTGATCCCGTTACCACGCCGGTGGCCTTGTCGTACTGCGGGGTCTGTTGTCTGGACGGCTAGTGAAGCACGGCCTGCGCAGGGAGAGGGTGGTGGCGCTCTGCTGCGATGAATCATTTAAGTTTGGATTTAGATGCTTCAACATTTCGAGTACGAGCCGAAAATAATGCGTCACAGAGCGACTGGCTAGATGGGTCTCTGAACTTTGATAAGTTTTTAAGTGCTGCGGCAGGAGCATGATGATGATTGTTAAGATGTTCCCTGGCCTCTCCCTCGAATCCGGAAATGTAAAAACACTGAAGATTGTATATTGGCACAGCCCTTCATCGAATCGTGGAGTAAATATCAAACTCAGTCTAGTATAGCCAGACTGAGAATTATTGTATTTACTCCACATTTGATGAAGGCTGTCGAATTGGTCTCTGAACTATTGATGGATCATATCGTTTTCAGATTTTTGTCATTTGATTTGCGCCTATCACGTCTCGACACACCGAAACGCCTCGGGTTGGGCTCGTTTCTGCGGGGTGCTTATCACGAATTGAGGCGCTGCTCGCTCTGCTGGGCCCGCGGTGGGCCGGCCAGGCGACAGCGACACGCCAGGTCTCCGGTGGAGGCGGGCCACTCCGCACCGTTAGAAAACCCACCAGGCACCGCCTCCAAACCCGACCACCGCCAGCTACAAACGTGACGCTGCGGTCTCCACAGAAATGCCTCGACACGCCCTCTTTGATGGTGAACTCAAATGGACCAATGTGATTGAATTATGGCTCCATGCCCATTGAAATGACCATGATCTCTACGGCTACATTAAATGCTTCAAATTCACTGATCACCTTTACAGACGTGGGCACCACGAACACTTTTAAAACCACTTCCGTGACTTCCGCTGCATTGTCTAGTTTAATCCACTACCGCAAATAGCGCTACTTTTTCAAAATCACAAACCCGCCACCCGCTACTCCGTCATCGCTTATTTTTAGTATACAGCGTTACTAAAACACTTACACAGTTCGGCTTTGTTGTTCTTTTACACAAATGTCACGGGTGAAGTTTTCTTATCGGTTCATTGCATAGAAAATAACTGTTTTATTGTAAGGTCAACTCGCCACTCCACTATTTTTTAGCCATAGAAATCGCTATCGCTAGACGGCTATCATTTGGAGTCCACTAGTAGCGGAGTAGCGGACTGACTTAGCGGACCGCCCGACTCTAACTCTCTACTATTAACTATCCCTACAACATTCCGCCATTCGACTCTAGTCAACACCTTTACCGAGCATTCAAAACGCATCGCTTTATTCCTATTCAACCATACGTTGGCGGAGCGAGACATCAGCAATACAAAACAACAATGGAGATGCATTACAGCGGCGGATAACCAAAACTGTCTACATGCAGCAAAAACCGTGACACTTTCGAGTGGAAAGAACTCTTCCATAGTATTTTCCAATTTGGTTTTCCCTACAGCATCATCGGGTGATCCATCAAAAACATTGTACGGTCACGCACACTGTAAACAAATAACCGCCTAGCCATACAATTAGTAATAGGGACCCCTTCCAGGTCTGCCGCAACACAGTTGGGCAGAGAATTTCCTCGTCGACACGGTCACGGTCCCTGGTGAGAGGTAGAACGAACACGGTCCCAGCACGGCCGGGCACGGCCCAGACCACGGCCGGGCACGGTCCCAGGCCCAGACCACGGTCTTGGCACGGTACGAACCCGGCGGCTGTCGCATTGTGTCAGGGGCTGGTCCGACCAGAGAAACCCTTTCACTCGCCGACGGCTGCTAATTAAGTACGCCCGCCGGGCCAGATAATTCATGAGTTTTTGCTTTGTGAAGAAAATTTCCACCGCGTTCCGGCCAATGCAAACGAAGGCCGACAGAAAGGCTGGGGTAGCCAACAATGGATTGCGCGTGCAGGACGTTTTTCCTCTGACCATGCCTTCGATTACGGCCTGGCTAATAAGCGTTCCAAATTCTCCGCGATAAACAAAAACGCAATAATCACCTACCCATTCCAAAAGCGCAGAATCAATCGCCGCACAAAAGCGAGAGTCAAGCAGGACGTACCCAAGGATCAGTTGAGGCGGCGGGTCTCGCAGTACCCTTCCTCCGTGTCTATGCGCATGCGCCCTCCCATGGTTCTATTTCGAAGCAGTTGTGCAACTCATCATAGGTTATCTATTCCAGGAAAAGAGACGATCAGACAGTAAATATAACAGCCTATCCCCATTAACACAAATATATCCTGTACCCCAGTGACAACAAGACCGATGACTGACCCAGGGGCCAAATATCCCAGAGCTGTCGCCCGACGAGCGAACTGTAACCCCACACTAACCTCCCAGTTTATACGGCTTCCCAATTCACACTCCGATAGCAAAGGTCACATCGCACCACAGTCGTCAAGTGGAATTCATCTTGAATGGACACTCGCATACGAGTTGATAAGTTTTTCAGCACATGACTAAAGATGTCTTTATCATGCAACCAAATAGTCGACATTAGTATATATCGGTCACACAACTTGTGGTAGACTGTGTGTGAACGGAAGACATCTGCACATTTCCCAGGGAACAGCGCCAGCAGCTTATGCCTCAAAGGGAGCTGAAGATTGACATGGCCTGCAGACCTCAGAACTTGATGCAATAATGGAATGAGTATTTACTCGTCATAGCTTGACTCATTTAGTGTTCTTTTCATTCCCCCATTTCAAATTTGATTAGGTGAGTTTTCTGTACCTCTTGAAACGCGTTCATTCCCTTGGGTTCAGAGAAAATTCGCTCTGGCACGCGCCGGGGCCACAGCGAGGGGAGTTGAACCCCAGGACGGGCCGGTGGGTGGTGACTGTCACCCACAGCTGTGGGGGGGAGGGGGGCAACAGCCAACACGCCGGAACAGACAGCCTCCTGAGAGTCCCCTGTCACCCACACCCCGCACAGCAGGCCATCGGCCCGGGGGGGGGGGCAGCGCTGCGCTCGGTGGAGAAGAGTTCCGCCTGAACATGCTGTCCAAATCTTCCTTTGGTTACTTCATCAGTAGGGTCTACAGTTGCGTCAGACAAATCTCGCAGGCAGTCTGAGCTTCTTTCTTAAAAAGAGGTTCTGCGATCCACGATTCCTCTAGAAAATTCGATTTTTTTTTAAACATGCAGCTTTGAACTGTGTCGATCCACCTACCCGTAGGCACACTGTCCCCCAGACATACCTACGGGTAGGTAGCCTCCAATTCGACTCTGAAATTAAACTCGGACCTCCCAGCATGCAGCCTTCATGGACAGCAAACTGGGTTGAAACTGAAACTAACCATGGCAAAGAGCAAGGCTAACACCCGCTTAACCCACTGTGCATCTGAAACGTATTTGTGTCAAAATTTGCCAATAGCTAAAGCACTCCGCTATAGCTAATAGCCTCCCGCTAAAAATTCCCGACCGCAGGTATCGGAATTTCCCAGGAGCCGACCACATTCAAAACTGGTCCAACGAATGGCAAACTGTTCAGCTGGTAAATACCTACTTCTCCATGGCGCACCAATGCCGCTGGTGGTGGCTGTGTTACCGTTATTGGCCGAGCGTACTCGGCGCCTCGGTCCGGTCTACCGTGCCGGAACACCCCTCTCCCCCGAGGGAGGTCCCTGATGGGATTAGTTCACCGTGATCGCATCACTCGCGCGTCGTCTGCGACGGGCATCGAAGGCGACGACCAAACCCCCGGCCCAGCGGAGGACCGAGGCCGCACATCAGTGCAAGCGGACGGGAAACATACGGCGACACAACGGCAGCGGCAGCGTAAAGGCGACGGCGGCCCAGAATAGCCTCGACGGCGGAACGGCGCCAGTAATGCGGGGTAATGGAGCATGCCATGATAAGCTGCAAGGGCGCCCTCCGGTGAAGGTGGTATTAGCCACGTTGCTATGTCATTAGTCGGCCAAAATAGAGCCTCACATTAGTTCTGGTAACAGCGAGACGACAGGGGCTCGGAAGGTTTGGGCTCATGACCAGATGCACCAAGCAGTATCCTTTCCTAACTTTGTAAAGAAAGACTACGTAAAAGCAGTCAAACTTAATCAGCGGAAAATACGAAAAAAGGCAAAGGCCGGGAAAGCACTAGTCGCTCTTCCCCGGACACTCGGCTTCAACTGATAAAAGGGGGCTGGTTGATTATTGGTATTATTAGGGGCACTCCAGCCATTACGTGCATACAGAGCCCCCACGGCAGTTCTATATGTTCGCATGTCACCCGTATATACTACTTTCACAGGAGTCCGATGTACCAGCAAGCAGGGAGCCATGCCAGAAAATCACGTGACATCCTCTCACTCTTTAAACTCACCTTTGAGGCTAATGTTAAGTCCAAGTCCTTCCAACCCCAAAAACCACACGTATCATATTGTATTGTATTGTATTAGTTACGAACACTTACACACATACGGTGGCTTTTCAAGCGCCGTCGTAGGCATGGCCACAACCGAGAAAGGCAATGCATGAACGAACAAGCGTGAGGAATGTAAAGAAGGCCCACATAATTACAAAGTACATACCAAAAATTATGAAATACACAACGCACGTTCCGAGCGATTTTCAACACGACGGCAAAAAAACGATATGGCCTTGATAGCCCCCTGAAAAAATGTGAGCTCACCGGCAACCGCATCTTTGTCAGAAGACTAATAGAGATGCAACATCGGGAGGAAGTCCATTTCTAACGGTAAAAGTTTCTAGGCAAGTGAAACGGGCCACACCGAAGAAGAGCGCCCGGCGGCTACGGGAGCACGCACAAGAAGGAACGCCAGGAACGCAGCGCCGTCAGGCATCGGATGCTGAACATGCCTAGTTACATCTATTTCTATGTCCTTCCGACTCATGATGACAGCTGCTATTCGACAATTGGGGCTCAGCGCAGGTCATGGCGAACGTCCGTCCGCGGGGTCGCCAGGGAGGTGGATGTTCAGGGGAGAAGACATCTGGGAACACGTCTGTTCTACATGCTAATAAAAAAGGAACACGGAGATATGCAGGCAGCGCTTATGATTGTGTTCGTCCAAACATGTCGCTCATCAACATCATGGGACTTGGAGTAAAGTGATTTAGTCTGACACCGGCTAGAAAAAACACCGAATAAATAATGATATCGCCTTTAAGTTTAAAACTTCCAGACGTCATTAATCAGCTAAAGAGATCCCAGACGTGTCATAATAGCTGATCTGATCAGATCTGACACCGACTTGTCAGTGGCCGCCGCTCCTCCCGTGAGGTGGATGCGACCACCTATCCAGCCTAGTTTAGTGTCAGGCGCCGAGCTCCACATTCCTGAATATCTCAAACAGGATGAAAAAGGTGAGATCGATCGCTGGACAAGACACGACAGCAGTTCTACATGTAGCTAAAGCTCGCCCAAGTTCAAGCTTCGGCGATTGATATTCCACCAGCGTCTGGAAGACAGCCGTCTACCCTGGAGACCATCCTTCGGGAGCGGCAGCGGCTTACAACTGACCCTTCTTAACATCTGAATGGGACACAGCTAACTAGGAGAATGTCTGCCTTATTCAGATCACCGATTCCAAGAGACAAGCAATGGATGAAGTCGCAGATGTTCAGCCTGGAGAGGAATCAAGGGATCGTATTGAAACAGTCGCAAGCCACATTAATGATTTAGGCAAACAGGTATAATGGTCATGACTCTTCAGGTTCCTGATTAGGACCTAAATTGTGACTAGAAAAGAACGCATTTAGTATTTGTACCCACTATTATTGCTGGTGTGATTATTCCTTTGGTATGTGAACGTGAAAAATATAAGAAACATGTCATTTACATATTAGACGGCTGCACCGAACTCCAAAGTAAGCAATTCGATTAATCCAGCAGCACGTCCATTCTCAGGACAAGCTGGCTGCAAGGAAGTCTGAAATGAAAGCACGAAGAGACCTTGAATGAAGAACATGTCGACGAAACGCTATCCATCGACTCCCCTTCAATAAACGATGCGGAGGACTAAGCAATCGATGCAATGATCCCCACACCACAACTCCGCGAATGCGCGTCTTGTGTGGGATATTGGCTCCCCGCCCACGCAGTCGCGAGAGCAAACCACGGCGCCTGCTGCAAGGAACACCCTTCCGACTTTCTTTCCAAACGCCGGCCGCACGCTCCGGCGAAACATGATCGGAGAAAGGATGTGTTGCCACACAGCCGTGATATTTGCAGCCTGCCGAGCTCTCTGCTCTTGCTCCACACAGATACCAACTGGCGCCGTCAGTCAGCCGTGCGGGGAGCGGTGTCCGCCGCGGACAGCAGGGGAGAACAGTGTCCGCCGCGGACAGCACGGGAGGACAGTGTCTGCCGCGGACAGCAGGGGAGGATAGTGTCCGCCGCGGACAGCAGGGGAGGACAGTGTCCGCCGCGGACAGCAGGGGAGGATAGTGTCCGCCGCGGACAGCAGGGGAGGATAGTGTCCGTCGCGGACAGCAGGGGAGGATAGTGTCCGCCGCGGACAGCAGGGGAGGATAGTGTCCGCCGCGGACAGCAGGGGAGAACAGTGTCCGCCGCGGACATCAGGGGAGGATAGTGTCCGCCGCGGACAGCAGGGGAGAACAGTGTCCGCCGCGGACAGCAGGGGAGAACAGTGTCCGCCGCGGACAGCAGGGGAGGATAGTGTCCGCCGCGGACAGCAGGGGAGGATAGTGTCCGCCGCGGACAGCAGGGGAGAACAGTGTCCGCCGCGGACAGCAGGGGAGCAGAGCCCGCCGCGGACAGCAGGGGGAGAACAGTGTCCGCCGCGGACAGCAGGGGAGGATAGTGTCCGCCGCGGACAGCAGGGGAGGATAGTGTCCGCCGCGGACAGCAGGGGAGGATAGTGTCCGCCGCGGACAGCAGGGGAGGACAGTGTCCGCCGCGGACAGCAGGGGAGCAGAGCCCGCCGCGGACAGCAGGGGAGAACGGAGTCTGCCGCGGACAGCAGGGGAGGACAGTGTCCGCCGCGGACAGCAGGTGAGGACAGTGTCCACCGCGGACAGTAGGGGAGAACAGTGTCCGCCGCGGACAGCAGGGGAGGACAGTGTCCGCCGCGGACAGCAGGTGAGGACAGTGTCCACCGCGGACAGCAGGGGAGGACAGTGCCCGCTGCGGACAGCAGGGGAGGACAGTGTCCGCCGCGGACAGCAGGGGAGGACAGAGTCCGCCGCGACAGCAGGGGAGAACAGTGTCAGCGCGGAAAGAAAGGGAGAACAGCGTCCGCCGCGGACAAAGGGGGAACACAGTGTCCACCGCGGACAGCAGGCACACGGGGCGTGCCGAGTGTCAGCTGAACCGACTGAATGGCCGGCACATGCTGACCATGAGCACAGACACAAGGCGGCCGAATCAGCACGCCTCTGCTTGAAGCTGGTTACGACACGGGCGTCAGAGGATCAACACGTTCTCTGGAAAGTGCTCGGTTACCGGATGACAAACAAATGCCACGGAAAACGTCGCCAAAACCTTGGATTAACACCAGCAATTCTCATATTCGATATAAAACAGACTGTTATAGTAGCAGTCACGATCTCTACAAGTTTAGCCAATACTCTTGTTCAGGCATACAGAGCAGTTTGGTGAGTGTGGACGTGCACATGACTTCCCTGAAAAGAATCCCAGGCTCGCTAGTTTGTTAGCCATTTGGGCTTTAAGGCGTGCCAACTGTCAGGTCATAGCAGCTAGGCTCGGTGGGCGCGCCAAAGGAGGTCGTCTGTAATGTCTGACAGCCGATAAGTACTTATCTGACATAGAGATGGCGAACTAAAGGCGTTCCACTCAATGCATTCATTAAAAAGAGCATCCCATTTCCAAAATCCCTCATATTCTTAACCTCCCAGACAGGTATGTCCAGAAGCTACCCCTGAGGGTACGGTTGCGCCATTGGCCTCAGCGTTAACGGCAGACAGGCTCGTAGCAGGCTCAGTAGCAGGTTCAGAAGCAGGCTCAGTAGCAGGCTCAGTAGCAGGCTCAGTAGCAGGCTCCGTAGCAGGCTCAGTAGCAGGTTCAGTAGCAGGCTCAGTAGCAGGTTCAGTAGCAGGCTCAGTAGCAGGGCGGCGCCCCCGGCTGCCACTGTCAGACGCGGCGCTGGCTGCACCCGCGACACAGACCACCGACCAAGGGTGGCGGGCCGGGCGCGTGACGCCCCGGCCGTGACGGCAGCAGCGGCGTCACGAACGCCCTCCGCAGCTGCGGCCGGTACCGACAGCGATCCACTCAGCGGTCCGCACCTCGACACGGACTGCTACATATTCTACTGGATTCAGGGGAGGGACTTCATATTCGATTTGTGGTGGGTGGTACCCCGGGGATCACACGCCCTCCGTCTCCTCTTGGCAGTTGGCCTCCCTAATACCTGTATTTCACGGCCGTTCTGAAACTGAACTGTTTTGACTTCCCGCAAATGGTAACGAAATTAGCAAAAGTCATTTAATCGGCCACTGATGTCTATGGCATAGAAGGCATCAGGTAGCAAATAAGATAGTTTGTCAACCCTTTGACCACTGTCGTCAAGACTAGAATCACCACAAGTTTTTCGCTTTTTGTATAGCTTATGATCTCGTTCTTGCAGTTTTGCTAAATTCTGTAATGCTCAGATGTTTCAGAGATCAGATGTTTCAGATTCTATATATTTCAAAATATCCAGAAAAAAATAATAGAGATGAGAAAAGTCATACAGAGAAAAAACACGAGGATGAACAAAATTGAGTGAAAAAGTTGAATCCTGCAACGTCCGCTTTGGATATCCCGACGCAATGATACCTTTCATACTTTTGGGGGCTGCCACCCATGCTTATCAGGAGTCGCAACCCAAAAGAAACAGAAAACAAACTTTTCGATTCCGCTTCCTAAGGAGTAGACTAATGAGGGTAAAGTTAGCGAGTAAGCTAACGTAGACCAATTTCACCGTGACATAACGCAGGCCTAGTTCGAACACAGTTGCAGCGCTGCACCACTTGAATGGAAGCTGATTTCGGTGATTAACGAGTCAGCGCAAGTTGGTCGGAGTCTAACCTTGGGCATAATTTGTACGGGTCCAGCCGCAGCGTCAAACAAGTTCGCTTTTTCGACCGAATTTACGACATTTTGCTTCTGATTTGGGAAAATTTCCCGGACCTCCAATCTTCGACGTGCAGCTGGTAGTAAAAACCATTCAGGAATGCCGAAAACCAGTCAAATAATGTAACTGCGCTACAACCGCAAAGGCACTTAACGCATGTAAAAATTACAGATTAAAATCCATCAGGATTTTCCTAATAATATCATAACCACTGGCACCACGCCAGTGGCGAGGTACCATATCGACCATAGAATACGTCCTAGGTATAACTAAATATCCCACCCGGCCAGGTCCACGGATGGGATGGAATCAAATTTACCGGATAATTCGCGCAGTTTCGTGTCTGTACAGGGGTTCAGAACCGTGTTCTTGTTGATTTGGTCGCATTTTTACATATGAATAGAACCTGAATTAATGATTGTGCTTTACAAACGGATTTTCATGACTGTGTCCGGATAAATGCAGTTATGAACCTGATCGGATCGAAATTTTCTTGAGTATAACCTACTCTTATTTACTACCGTCCTCCCTCAACACTCAGTGCCCTTTGGCTGCGCGAGGGCAGGGGGTGTCGCCGCGGGGTTGGCCTGGGCCTGGCCACCGATCACGTGTCTGGCACAGGTGGCGACTGGCGGCGGGCGGCCAACCCAGGCGGACGGCGGGCGGCCAACCTTGTCCGGGGCAGCCATGTGGACCCGACACAGGCCGGGCCGGATGCGCCGGCCGCGCGCGCGCCGATCCGCCCGACGAACTTCCTCGTTACGTATGTAGCTACAGCGCTCGGAAGAGAGACCGCGTGTCAATAGGGATGATACAACATGATTGCCTACGGTTCGACAGTCCGGTTACAGACACGGTTTAGCGACTGCTTTAATCGGCGAGGCAACGGAGAGACGGATCGCACACTTCTGCAGACAACAGATATACGGAGTACAAATAGTGTGCGCAAATAATCCAAGTGAGATAGTTGGTGGGTTGAATTCAAAATTGAGGGCGGGGTCTTCTCACGTTTTTTGCAATTTCCCAAATTATTCCCATTGGAACAGTGCAAAAATAATGATAGTACCTAATACAAAAATCGCACGTGGCGCCCTCTTACATGGCGATCCAGGGGCAGGGGCCGCCTTCCCGATCGACCTTGCCCCACTAAAGGTCATGGCCCCCTAAATGTCGCTCCCACCACCCCCGATGAAGTGCGCCCACCAAAGATGCGCCCATCTGATGTTTGCGGTCATGGCGCCCCCTGGTCCGTTCCCCCCATCCCTCCACGGCATATCGCCATGCTCAGTTAGACCACCGTTTCTCATTTAAAGATGCACCAACACATGGAACACCAAGGTCAAAGCAAGATCACCTGCTTTTGTTTAACCACCCCTCCAAACAGTGACTCAAAGCAGAGTTTGACAACGCTATCAACACTTCTGCAGCTGCGAAAAGTCAGCTTTCACTGGCATCGTAGCAGAGTCTGAGGTTACCTCTCAGTCGCGTTCGCTGGCATCGCAGCAGAACTCTCCTAACCGCGCTAATGCTGTCAATTCATTCATCACTGTTTCAAAATCGAGTCCAGGTCAATTTAATCATCATCATTGTTGTTTAGAGGTAGTAGTACAATTGAGGCAATTTTACGCCACAAACACCCACTCCAATACCAGGCCGAAGGCCCGTCAAGAGACTTAAACATGTTCACAAAAATATGGATACCTATATATTTACAAACACAGATTGATGTCCAATCGACATTCTTGGGAGAAGTACAAACAAAAGCTAAAAAAAACACCATCAGCAGTGTTCGGGCAGTTGTGACTGAGCTGGGCTGGGGAATCGCCCGTGGACATCAAATCCGGGCCGGACAAAAATGGCGCGAACATTTAGCCATAGCCGAGTTTGGTGCTGAAAAAAACTTCACACATCGTAAAACTAAAATCCGGGAATGTTTTTAGCTCGGGAGGAAGCTTCCTAGCAAAAATTCCGCTCGGAATCGATATAGATGTCCAGTTTGAGTCGATTTGATGTCCGAGCTTCATATTAGTCACGTATCTCCTCATAGAACATATATACGGCCTTAAACTGGAGTTGCAAAGCTTCTGCATCTCTATACCATATTCAGTCCAGACAAGAACACCGAGAGTGCCAGTCAGGTAGGAGCTACACCCGGAGCCGGTTCCGGAGTCAGCGGCCGACCCGGCGCCTCTGGTTTAACACCATCAGCTGCGTCTGAAGATGAGGCCATTCGGACGGCGGCAGTGGTGGCGCAGATCCGCACCGGACCCGCCGCGGCCGCAGTTTATTGAGCGGACGCCGCGTCTGACTCCCGGCTCCAAACTGGCGCAGAGCGCCGGGGTGGATTCCAAACACACACCTTCCGGCTCCAAACTGGCGCAGAGCGCCGGGGTGAAATCCCAAACACACACCTTCCGGCTCCAAACTGACGCAGAGCGCCGGGGCGTGGTCTCAAACCTGAGCTCAACACACGCACGGGCAGGGTCCCATGATCGGCTGCATAGGATTAGATGCATGGCCGAAATGGGGAGTGACGCCAGCACACTTCAGGACCCAGCCTGGGCCTGAACAGGGCTGAATCTAGTTCTGACGATGGATATTTAGACCAAAGTATGATATAAATCTGCAAGGCTGCGATTCAAGCTTGCTGCCACCTGGTAGAAAACCACTTGCAAGAATTTCTGTCAGCCTTGTCATTATTCAAACGTCCGATCAAGGGTAAAATAATGCGCAACCAACAAGTCCCGTAACAAATGCAAGAACGTAACCACATTACCACCGGCTCGTCAGAGCCGTCCCACATCAAGCCGCGGAATGTGCGTGCTATCCAAACAGCGGTAGCACCGTATCCCAGCGGGCGACCGCGTTGCAATCGAACCCCAGGCCCGGTGATCGGACCCCACCCTCGTTCCAGCTCAGCGCTCCTCATTACCACGCCGCGGGAGGCTCCGGGTGTCAGCAGCAAGGCCGTACCTGCCCGGTCAGAGCCGACAAAGTGAAGCAGAGGCAAACCTGTTCACGGACTCGCTGCAGGGCGACAACCAGCTGGTGAATTGTCTCGGGATTCACGTTTCGGATAGGGAACAAATGCGAATCGATTGTAAACTGCAGGGTAGTAAAGGCGTAAACTGTTGTTTAGAATGGAATACAACAACAAAAGGTTTGCATTTCTGCTGCTGCAAGGAGTTGCAAGACAAGGTGACCGATAACAGCTTTTTTTGAAATAAATAACAAGCTGATATGAAAGAAGACGTTGACAGTTGTGCGTTCGGGACGGAATTCCTCAAACAGGCACTCCGAGTGAAAAACAGATTAGCAGAGGCTAGGCAACTTGTAAATTTATAAGGCACCAACGTAATCTGAAAATTGCACCCTTGTGTTTTAGCTAAAAAGTATTGATATAGCAAAGGGTACGATGGGCTTAAACTAAATGAAGATGTCATCTTTAAAAAGATATGGGCGCACCTTAGGTACACTCATTTCCACCCGGCTGTCCTAGAATGCTTAGTACTTTCGCATAGAATTTATTTTCTATTTCATTTCTATTCACCGTATCAAAGCGCTGGTCAATTGTTGTCACATTACTCATACCCAGAAGCATGAGCAAGATTGGAGTTGAATTGGATTGGAAAGAGGAAGATTGAAGAAGCAAGAACGGCATTCACAGAAATGTATAACCCAGCTTCATAATCCGCACAGGAACATGCACTAATGAAGAGCAGCCAGTGAAGCTAAGGTCCCGAGATAATGTCTAAAAACTTTATTAAACCTCATGGTTGACGATAAAACGCTCAGATGCGGAGAGAGAGAGAGAGAGAGAGAGAGAGAGGAAGAGGGGGGGGAGAGAGAGAGCTCTTGTCCCCGTTTTGCTGCGGTAATGCATCGGCCGAAAGCGAGTCTGTTTCTCTCACGTCACCCACTAATGCTGTTGCGTCGCGTTCGGCATCCTCGTCGCTGGTCACGTCCCCTCTACATCCACCCCAGCTGTCGGGGAGGGAGCGGGAGGGGGTGACGAGGTGTCCACGCGGGCCCTCTGGCAGTATCGATCTCCTGGGCACCCCCCTATCGACGCCAGGTGCTCTTGGTCCGCGCCGGCGGCAACAGCGGTGAGGCCGTTACCGGAGCGTGTGTCCGGCCTGCAAACTCACGTGTGGACACCCCTCCCCCTTCAGAAAGGCGGAGGGCAGCCGGGGCTTCACGTGCACCTGGAATTCACACGCAATCCAACACAGGAGCCTGCCCCCTCTCACTGTTCGGCACCACAAAGTAGCTGGATAACGACGCTCTAACCTCCGGCTCTCGCTGCGTTTGGCTATCTTTAACACGCAACCCTGAACAAGGGTTATCAGTATTCTGCCCGGAGTACATCATGCTGTCAAACCTATACGGACAGGTAAGCCACACAGCTACATGAAACTCCCAGACTAGTCAGCCGAATAATGAGATACTGCCGGCACGAACCGCTAACCGATGATATTTTCCACGATTTACCATGCACGAATGGTGATAGAGACAACCGGGAATTAGGGGTTTTATGTTTCTACCAACTCTTCCAAATACGACACATGTCATTATCGAGATCCCAGGTTCCATTATATAAAAGCAGAGAAACGCAGCGGCGGCGCACAATTTCACCCAACGACAGCACTGCCTGCTTCCATCTTCTGCACCCATCTGAGCACTACGAAGCATTTCCCAAGAACCGGCCTGCAGACGCAGCGATCCCCTAATGACCAGCACTCCGCTGCTCTCTCAGGGACCACACGGGAGTGTCAGCTGCGGCAGGACGGACCATACCGGAACATCAGCTGTGACGGGATGGACAGCACAGGAGCGTATTCTGCAGCGGTACGGACCATACCGGAGCGTCCGATGTGGGTGCAATGATGCAATCGTAGCCGGCGCGGTGAAAGGTGTGGTGGGAGGGCATGCTGGATAATCGCAGCCGACAGGACGGTCAGGCAGGTGGGGGCGAGCATTGGCGGACGCAGGGGAGGCATTCCGGCCATGTCCCCCCAAAGCGCTGGAGGGGGGGCAAACTATCTTTTGGCCCCCCAAACGCCGAAGAAATTTTTGAAAAAAGGTGTTTACACTAGGTCTGTAGAGCAAACAAATATTAGCTCCCGCCCCCCCGCCCCCCGGAGAGCGATCATTCACTTGGAGAGGTAGCTTATACTAGGTCTGTCGAGCACTGAAAAAGGTGTTTACACAAGGTCGGTAGAGCAAAAAAATCTTCGCTCCCACCCCCTCCTCCCAGGAGGAGAGGAGGCGAGAGGCGAGAGAGGCGAGAGACATGGGCTTGCCCCCTAAAACTCGGGTCTGCGTCCGCCCCTGGGGGCGAGGCGTGATCTCCCGTCAGGTCTCTGTCCGCGGCGCGGCGAAGACAAGGCAGCGAGCAGGATGCTGCCTTCAGTTCGGCGCGAATGTTGCGGCTTCGGCGCACGCTGTGGCCCTGAATCACAATACCACTCGCCGTAAGGCATGGCACGAGTCGTTGAAGGCTGCCTGAGCATGATGCTCAAGGCAATATCTTGACCACCGCAACAGCAAACACAGCAAGCAAGCTTGGAAGCAGTGACGACAAACAGTTACAGCTTCCAAGCTCAACAAAACAACACACTTTCTGAAACCCCAGTATGAAACCGAGTTTACTTGGCAAATCCAGTTTGGGATAGAAAACGGTCCCTGTACCTGAGAAGATCCGCGATGGAATTTCAGAGAATTTCCCGGATCCCAACATTAATGCTACCGGCAATGCGGACATTGCCTAATCTACCCGGAAAGCATTCGCCTCCTGAGCCGATCATACCAAGAGCTCGTTCGTGACTGGTCGCATCATCTAACGAATGCCATGCCCACAAGTTGGCACAGCAAAGGCGGGCACCAGCTCACGACACAAAGCCCTGAGCAGCTATCGGGGCAGCTTGGCGATGGAGGAACTAAGCTATCGCCTACACCCGTCTCATTTCCGCGGGCATACTGAGGCGAGAGGCGCTGATGTGGCTCAGTTGAGCCCTGAGGCGGTGTTCACCTCAGAGCGAGGTACAGGTGGCGACCTCTCACTGCAGACGACCTTGCCGCAGGGTTCGGGTTGGCAGCGGCTGTGCACGAGCGAAGTGTGCGTGGCAGTGCGTGTGTGCACAGATCAACGCCGATTGTCATGCAAGGCCGCGGCGCAGCTCGCGCTTTCTCTCCTTCCCTCAAATAATTAGATGACTCGGAAAGAGACTATACAGCTTTTTTAGATTTAACACCTACACACAGTCATCCTCAAAATACCAACAGTAGGTAAATTACGAGCCAGATGTCTAAAAGCCAGGAAAATTATGTGTGGGAGGAAAATGCAAAAACAACTGAATTCGTCGGCCCAGGCTGTGTCTTCGGGTAAAATCATCAGCCCAATTGTCGGGACAGTGGCACATTAACACAGAGCTTTCCATCCCTTTCGAAGAAAAATCACGCAGGAGCTAACTGGAATATCCCTTTTACTCCTCCAAAGTTATATATATTTAAATTTAGGACGTTGTGTGCCCGCTACTGTTGGTGCTCGACAGGAGAATGCTCTCAAAGGTAATCCCCGCAGGCACTTGCACGGGTGTAGCGGCCATGGGTTATTCCGTGATGTAGGCCAGGTGGAAGACCCGCCACCAGTGCTAACACCGCGTCCCGTGTACACGCGATGTCTCACTATCGCACCAACAACAATGAACAATGCGACAAATGTGTGTCGCGTGCGCCGGAATTCTGCATCGCTTCCGCTGTCAACTGTACGTCAATGCTGGGCGGCAATTACCCAGCTGATGCTTCCTGCGCCGGCAAAAATTTACATGCTCAGTTTTTGGAAGCTAACATTTTATAATATTGATACAAACATGCTTACTTCAGGGACACTTGGCAGTCATAAGCGTACAAAGGCCGAGCTGATTGCTTAGGCAGTTATTCAGCAAGCTTGCAAATTACGCTTTTAGGAAAATCGTTTTCACGTTGCATAGCTGACCTTTCATATTGTTTTGCTCGCATTGGAAACAAACTAAACCTACATTTTTGGGACGAAAAGTAAGTGAGACGGATGAAATAAACAATCGACTCACCATTGTATCAAAATTATCATAGGCCTTTCTTCATCATCCTATACGCACAAAATATTACACCAGAAAGCAGCAAAGACCTGCAAATAAAATCGTCTCCATGAAACGTTCCCAAACCCCACGGACAGCCGTGTTAAACCGATGACGTGCACCCACGATGTAAGAGTCAGCACGTGTGACGCCACGGCCCGCTGACGTCCGGTGACGTAACTACTGACGCCGCGTCAGCGAACAGCCGATCCATCAGGGCCTCAGGCCGCTGAGGCTCACGGGCGGCCGCTCACCCTACACTGAGCGCTTCACGGTACCTCCACAGCCGGGGCACCAACCCTGGACCACAGCCATGCCGGCGCTGCTCACGAGTCGCCCATTGGTTCATAACGCTCGTCACTTCGAATCTGTCGATCGAGCAGGCAAGCGTGTGCGCCCGTAGGAGGACAAGTATCGATACAAGATCGTGTAGGGACAGAAGAAAGAATATTAAGGTTATGCAAAAGTACGATATCTAGAGGGAAAACAATCGGTGACCTCATCAAAGTTGACACAACGGTGGGAACGGGAGGGAGGGCCGAGACGCAGCTCTGGTCCTGACTGTCCGTCTGGTCCGACTGACAGAGTCGGACCGAAAGCTAGCATATGTTAGCCTAAAAATAGTAGGTAATTCAAAGAACCAGACCCAGTAAATAATAAGCACGACTGCGGCGAGACAACTTTCCTAGCTCTCTGAATCTCTCAAACCTTCCCGGCGCCGTTGGACGGAGACCTCCCAACAGCAGAGGCCTAGCGACCGGCGCCAGCTCCAGATGCCCTCGGGCACCAGTTCGGTGTCGCCGATCCGGGTCAAGTGGGCGATTCAGCGACTGACGGCCACTGCAAGCCAACGCTTCACCGGATCACCACACCACCTCCCGTCGAAAATAACGGCACTGGGGAAGTGTGATAACAGTGAATTTTAGGGAAAGAGAAGAACGTGATACAAATCGGAAATGTAGCTGCCCCGTTTGTGCTTTAAATCCCATTTCTGTCTCTGTCTGCACAATAATTCCTTCTTTGTGCATGATTTTGGTGACATTTTTAATGCGACACCTTTCACCGTTTAATATTTAGTTGAGAGGAGGCCTGAACTTTTCCTCCTCCGATGCCCCCGTGGTGCGGATTTGTGTTACAAAGGGTAGGCTCCAGCGGGCATACGGAAACAGGAGCGGCAACGGGGTTCCAAGACCAGCATACAAATCTTAAAAGAGAACGCTTGCATCCCAAGTTTGGAATTCGTACTTAGTCGATGCGAAAGAAAAACTTTATTCAATATATGTTTTGGACAGGCAAAATGGATGGAGCCGGTGCTGGTATTTTCTGGAGCGGAGACGGGGTGAGAGTTCAGGAAGCACCCTCTCTGAAGCGACACCTCAGATGAAGCGTATTGTCGAAGCAGGTCCGGTTCGACATTCCTACCGGCAGCATGGTGTGACAATAGCGCAGCAAAGCGTCGATGGTACCGGCGGCAAAAACGCCACACAACAGCGCATTTCAGCCGGCGCAAAAACCCGGTGTTTGTCCGCCGCTGTAAGGCTTCACATTCGTCGTCCGCGAGCGTCCTGCCGCCCATCTATCGGCTGCCCTGTATGCGGGTCGCAGGCCCACACACAGGGTGGTCGCCGGGAGGCTGCAGGGTCGCCCCAGGGCCGTGGCCTGGAGACCTCGGCCCTGTGCCGGTGACAGAGAGACGCCGTGCCTGGCCGGTGGAGGATGCCGCCCGCATGCGGGCCCAGGTCAGTCCCGGCACCCAGCCCGGCCCCGGCCAACCTCACAAGGCCTCCGTACAGATAACTGTGTTCCAGTGGTGTCTGGTTTCTCGACCGCTGTAACCATCTGGCGGTAATGGCGCTTTGATGACGGGTTATGTACTAAATTCCGAAGATATTTAAGAGACTTTAGAAGGAAGAGGGTTAAGCTTCTTAAAAGCGTAAATTTTACAATGTGATTTAGTGTGTCTGTCAATATTGCAAAATGTTTTACGGTGAAATATATTGACATCGTTTAGGTTTAAGAATTCGCTTAAGCGCAAATTTCTTCACGGAGAACAAAATGAAATTAAATCTACAGAATTTTTAATGATGGGACACAATCTATCTGGCGTTTGTCAGGCCGGGACGGATTGAGACAAACAAGTTTTAAAGGAGAAAAGCTCAACCCGATAGGATTACTCTTTGAATATATCTTCCGGGACACAATTGGGACGGAGTAGGAGGGGTGATAAGCCGGTATCCCATGCTGAGCTCTACTTCAACCAAGCAGACTCCGAACAAACAGAACCACACGTAGGTACTCTCAGTTTATATCTGTAAATTCCCTAAAGGGCGATGAAATATCCACAAAGATTGCGTGGCAGCCTTCCACACCCGGTGTTGCTGCGTTGCCTGGGAAGGCCTGTCTCAGGTGACTGGTCGGTGGGTTTGGACTGTTCTTTCCAGTTGTGGAGAGCAAAGCCAGTCCGAAATACCAATCAGCGTGTGATGATCCAGCGATAATTATCCCCGTCAGTGAGGAATAAACAGCATTATGAATATATAACAGCACTTTCAGCAACATCGAAATAACAGCTCGGAGCGATCAGTGCCTTTCTTAGGTTAAATCATGAGGTAACACCTCGATCTCACACATACTTTTTGACAGCTTACACAAAATTCAGACTGGGTGCATCACAAGTAGGTAATTGTACCGAATGAATTACATTCATCTCTATGCCGGATTGGGTCAATCTAAATATAATAGCCCACCGTCTTAGACGATGGTTTACATTGCCTTTATATTAAGCGGGTGCATAATTTCAGCCACCCTCACTTTAACCATTTAGCCCTGATGATCCTACGGTTGCAACAAATAGCTTCATCTGGAAACAGCAGCATCACCAGCCGGAGTGAACGCGTGTCAAACTGAGCGCAGAAGCCTCTCCAAAACAGCGGAGTCAGGGAACGCCGACCTACGGAGCGCCATATGAGTCACCCAACTCCCTCAGGCTTGAAACAAAACGAGTCGGGCCAGCAGGAAAAACATCACCTGTTAGGAGCACAAAATTAGCCAAACCAGATAATGACGCCTGCGGGCCAAGGACACGACATGCGTGCGGAAAATATGGCAAGGACGAACGGGCAAGAACAATGCCTCCATCTGGCAAAACAGAGAGGCAAAAGGGCGACTGGTCGGCGGCGTGACTGTCGTCATTACCCGGCGGCGCTGCCATTGGCTGGCAGACGTGGCGGCGCGCCACCACCGCGTCATTTCACGCCAGCTGATCGTAAAGGCCGCACTCACCGCCTCTTGTGACGTCACCGAGGCGGCGATCGCACATTGGTTTACACACACACACACTCGGGACAGATCAGGATAACGTGGCCCCACTGCAGTGCAGTGGCAGAGAGAGAGACGGGTCTAAATTGCGTATCAGGGGTGGCAAGTTTCGAGCACTGAACGGAGTTAGTTCTAACGTTGACTGCGTTTGGAGGTCATTAAGGTCTCGGAGGTCCCAGAGTCGCCACCTAGCTCAGCGCATCTTTTGTAACATTGACCATGTGGAAGGAGCTAATAATAACCAAACCCGGCACATCCATGAGACCCATCCCCGGTCCGGACAGCTCTTGGCAAGCTGTTTCGTTGGGGTAGCCATCACCGGCGCTGGTTTGAACCGTTCCCCTACCGGCGGCCGTATCAGTCTGGACTGGCTGTAGCCGGAATTGACTGGAATCTCGCACAGCGGCCGCGAGATGCGAGTTTAACGAACTCGCAGCTCGTAAAAGTCAGCGCCGGCCGGCCGGCGCTACTCGACCGCGGCCAAAAGCCGGCCTTCAAACACACTCCGCTTCGCCGCTTTATCATCCGGCGGATCCATCAGAAGGACGGGCGTGCTGGAGCAGTTTAGCATGGCATCAGATCGGCAGATGCTTTGTTCCCGCTGATGGGGCGCCAGACACCTGTCCGGCGGCAACAACGACGGCGGCTGACGCGGCTCCGGTCGGTGGTGTACTGAAGTGGACAGAGCAGCCGAGGCGGCGCTCCGAGCGTGGGCGGAGATGACACGGCACGGGTCAGGGCCGGCAGATGTGGACAGAGAGAGGAGATGTCGGCCGCCTCGAGATGTCTGCACGAGCAGGTCGGAGGCGGGGGCCGGCAGCAGATGTGGACAGAGATGAGAAGTCGGCCGCCTCGAGATGTCTGCACGAGCCGGCCGGAGGCAGGGGGGAGAGGGGGGCGAGGGAAAGGAGAGGCGTGGGGGTGGCGGTATAACAACGGCAAAATAGCACCCCGTTCAGTGGTTTGTATGAACAGTAACGTGATATTTGAATCTCAAACCATATACGAACAATGTAATGAATGAAATAAATCACACGAAACCTAAGTGGAATGTTTTTTGTACATTCAAAACGATCGCGCATTTCCATACCTATTGAACCTGTCTAGATCCTTCGAATTCGCATCAAAAATACATGTACCTTCGTGTGCGCGCACTCAAGCGCAGGGCCCTATGAAGAGCCACACATTGTGAGTTTGCACACCAAATCCATTGCACATGACCACCACCCTGTCCCCGGTTACCTGAGCATACCACTGATAGGTTGTCATGAAAGTAGTGACAGAACGTTGCGCTACATATTTATGGCCCTTTTCAATCCACTCAAAACGCATAGGAATTTCCCGTGGGAGCGGAAAGGCCATTGAAGGGCGAGAAAGGCCAGCCGTGTGGTCAAGTGCCGCTCGTCAACTGAGCTCCACAATGCACTACTGGGGTCATTATGCGTTCAACCCGAAATTGGCTACAGCGCTCCCGTTGGTTTCTTTCACGGTGTTGGTGGAAGCACACGTTGTCAATGGCGGCGTCTGCTCCGGGCGGACCGGCAGCAGACAGTGTGGCGGGCCCGGTCGGGCATTGTTCCGCCAGGTGGGACACAAGTCATCGCTCTCCAGAGGTCGTGGCGGCGCGCGGACCGCCACTCCGCGCTGACGGAGAGTGTCAAACCGCCGCCAGCTCCACAACCAAGCCCCGCTCCTCCTGCAGAGTACCCTCCCGCTTCCCACCACAGCGGGACGGTAGCCAGCCGCCAGGCCGCCGGGGGCGGAGGCAGGCGTTAACATACAGCGATGCAGGAGACTGTGGCGCCAGCTGCCCCGGGCCCGGGTCCGGTTTTCCACACCCCCACACAGGATGAGCGACGCGGCCAGCAGCGCGACGCCTCCGTCGCCGCCGTCGCCGCGTGGCGGCGCGGTCGGCGACGCTCTGTTGCGGCGAGTGTGCCAGTGCGGCGGCCCCACCTAGCGTGGGCCACAACAGAGTTATTAGCGGTGCTGGTGCGGACACGACACAGCCGCCCGCGGGCGATTTTCAGCACGCCGCTGCTGATAATTCCAGCTGTTCATTATAATGCACTGTTGTGGCTGGCTTGGCCTTGCCGGTTCGACACGCCCAACTAACGCGATCACGGTCGAACCAAGGCGGAAGGCGCAGGGGGCAGTCGCCCTCCTTGGTCTCCTGCGGCGCCCCTGTTGGAGAAGGGCGCCCATGTTGGGCGCCGAAGGTGCTCTAAATGGTCAGCCAAACACCTTAAAATGTTGAGACAGCGGGATATGTGCCATAACATTGACTGGAGAAGTTGGTTATGGCAGAGGTGCCCTGTTTCCTGTCGCTGTTATGGAAGCTGTCTTTCCACTGTCTGCTACAGACCCCAGCTTGATTATAAGGCTACCTCTCTGGCAAAATTACATTCGCTTCTTTCCGAAAGTCTCTTTACACGTCCGTACCATAAGAAAACACCTAAAAATTCCGTCAAGAGGGCGCCCTTCGTGGTGAGCAAACGACGCCCGCCGGTGTCGTATTGGTGCTTCCCTGAAGTTCCCCTCCCCTCTCTCCAGAAGAATCGTAGATCTGTCAGTGCACGTGAAATACATCTGCTTTGGCCGCACGCAGGCATGTGACGTCAGACAATCGATGGTATCACATTTGAATACTTCAATCCTGAGAGGTGTGTTAAGATCTGCTGGTCCTGGTCTTGAATAGATGCTCACATAAGCACGTGCAGTTTCCTCGTGTGCAGATTTTCTGAACATTTCAGGAACTTACTAAACTAGAGAGCTTCCAAAAAAGCGTGATGGTTTTCTCACACTGACGCCACCGTCCAACAGAGATACAGTGGGGCGTATAGAATGTTATTGTTTACGTGAACAAACAACAAAATCGCGATTACACCATTTCTAAGGAAAACATGGAGAGGACTGCAAAGAGGCTGTTATGCTGCACAGTCGATATTCTGGGGTAGGACAGTGTGGCAGGTACTCACATCTGCAGCATGACATCCTGCAGGTAGAGCCCGTCCAGCAGGTCTCCGTAGCTGATATCCGCACAGTCGTCATCTTGGAACGTTCTTATCTGAAGCAAAACAGAGTGTGTATCAGAGCGGCAGTTCAGACAGCAGCAATAATGTGACGATCCGCTTCAGTTTCGGAGCTCCAGTCTGAGTACCACGGGAGAATCTTCAACGGCTGGTTGAGATGCTTCAATTCCGAACACCGCTATCCGGTAGGAAATGTGCATTTGACCCGTTTAGCAGCCTACAGCGACCAAGAAGCCTTTAATTTAGTGGGTGTGATCCCTTCTCTACGAGGTTCCAGGGGTTGCAAGAGGAATACTTCCCTCTGATCGACCCTCAGCGCCCCCTTGAAATATCGCTTCCCATCACCCCGCCTCCTCCTCTCGGGATGCGAGTATCGGGGTCCCGCTGTAGGGCTGGGCGCCCACCTGATAAGATTCTGCCGCCCAAAGGTGGCGCTCCCGGTCCGTTTGGCGCCTCCCGATCCCCCGATCGGAAATCCTGGAACCGCCTTTAGTCCCTTCCCTCTTTAACAAGTGGCTTTAAACTTTAAGAGGGACGAAAATTAACCACGCCATTCCCCAGAAGCCTTTCAACCAATGTGAAATCGGGCGTTCAAAACTCCTACTTCAAATAAGCTTCTCAAGCCATGTCGGAATGTTCTTGCCCTTTTAAAGGCAAATAACGCTGTTCAAACCGGAATTTTACATAATTGTGTCAGTGAAACAGATAACTATTACTCTCTGTTGATCTTCACCTCGCAAAAACATGTTTTTGCGTAGCTTTCCGTAAGCTTTTCCATAACCACGTGCATTCGTGCTTAGGTGCACGTCAGTACAACTGCAAGTGTCATGTTAGCTATGGTCCGATATTTCGTGATCGCTAAAGTAGGATGGTATCTCGAGCGAGACAAGGTGAGTTGATCATAAGCTTCACCGCCGACCAAAAAGCGAGGAGACAGCACATGTTTAACATCCTGCTGAAAACAAGCTTCCTCTACACAATCAAATATTTTACGGATTTGGGACCTTTGTTGCGTTCTTCAAATGCTGGTTACAAAGCTTTCCTTAACTCGGAAATTCTTATGAAAAGTGGGGCCAGACCCCTCTACTTCCCTTTAACAAGCATGGAGCCGACCAGGCAGCTCCTCCGACATCCTTCTATACAAACGGCTTATTTCATGTGGCTCTTCCACTTTGCACAATCGGTACCTAACATAGAAGGAGTTCTTTTGAGAGAAGGCTGTTAGCTTTTAACAGACAACCTATAACATTTTAATGATTGAAAGGTACAAATCTACAATATTTATGGTTCGCTTTCCACCAAATTTTGTGACAATAACACGATGGGCAGAAATATGCGAATCAACACAACCCCCGTATCACTCGCATCTGCAGAGATACACATGTAGAGCCCGTTGCATAAGTAACGTACTACTCACATGATGTTGAACCAGTGGATAATCCAGGACTTCATTTTGGGGGAGGGCTAGGAGGCTTGAGCCCCACCCCTCATTACCTCGGATAAGCTTCCGTCTATATATTAGCCATAGGCACTCAAATACATCAGAGAGAGGGACTTGAGCCCCTTAGTCCCCTTGTATCCGACACCGTACTGAACAGTCCAGAATACAGGATTTTAAAGCCCCGCCCCTAACCATCATCATTGGGGCTTGAGAACAGCACAGTGGTGCTGGCTATATTGATAATTAGGCGTGAAGCTCTCAAGTCTACAAAAATGGACGGCTCACAACCCGAGGTTAGGAACGATATTCATTCAACAGGCTGTAGCAGCCAAGGACAACCTCGCGTGAACCCACCGACGATATTATGTCGAACAGCCATTCCTACACTGAATGAAATAAATTCCGTATATGCACGTGTTGCGACCTCAGCCGAAATGCACGACTGGATCCCATGCAAGCCAAGAAAGGCTAAAACAAGGCGATTGAAGCACAACATCATGTTTTATGAGGTCATACGCTGGTTCGCGACCACCACACACTGAATACTGAAATGATACTTTCCGGCGGCCGTCCAGTTCCCTGCCCAAATATGGTCAATCAAAGGCGAAGGCGATCAAAGCCGCGCCCGCTATCAGGTATTCCCGTGCTGTTCTGACCAGACCTTGACCAGGCCAAGTCAGAATCGCTCAGGGTGACGCTGACCGTGCCGGTAAGGGCAGCGTGCTTATAAAACGCTGCTCAAGTCGACTCGAGTGCTGGTAGGCCTGGCAGGCCGCATGCAAACGATCCAATCTCTCTCTCTCAGAAGTGGGACGTCAGCATTCGATCAGCCGATTGGCTCGACGATCCAGAATCGGAAGCCCTTTTATTTCTTCCTGGCTGAAAATCAGTAATACCCGAAGCACGCTTACATCCTGCGTTTTCCTTTCGCAATGATATGAACCCCATTAAATTTAATACAACTATTCATAACAATTATATATTTGCACTAATTAGAACCCTTTACAATTTTCTTTGCTGATCGAAACCACAAGGTCCGTACTCCCACCCAATTTGCTCAGTTCATCGGCAGTCATTTGGCACCGAGACTGTTCCACCAATATTATCCATTTGGTGCCTCCTTCCCGAAGCACCCTTCATCAAAAACCTGCATCCGCTTATGATTTCTTGCACCAATCAGGTTTTTTTACATCGCGTGTGGGCCCAATCAGCACTAATCAAAAAGGAATGAAGACAGCAAATCCACGTGTAGCAGCACAGGACACCCGCGGGTCGGCAACCAGGACAGGCGATCGACACTTGGTTTCGCATTTGGACGCTGTCATGCTTGCACAAAAACTCGGGTGATTGATGGCGCTGGATTCACGATCAAGGTAAATAGCTGCACGGTGACGGCAGACGACTCATTTTCCTTTGTGTTGCCACGAAGGTACAGCCGAACTTGAAACCCTTGCCGTCAGCTAAAGCCAAGGATATATCTATGAAGGTCGGGTCTGAAGTAAAGGAATGCAGTCAGACCAGAGCCACATTAACCTTGTGGGCAACTAGCCTGAGGCAGGAGGACCCTGGGGGCACCAAGGCGTTGGACGGTCTCCATTTACCATTGAAGGAGGCTAACGGGAAAACAAGTGAGGAAGGCAGTCTCCACCTTCGTCTTCAAAGTACCCACTCTAAAGCTGAAGGCTCAACGGATTTGGGTTGGTTGTTACCTTACACTGAGGTACAGTACTGGAAAAACTTACGAATTGTATCCAATATGACTGGAAGCGGGCATATCTTCGGATAACAGTGGAAGGGGCAGGTCCACATTGCCGCCACCAATCCCCCATGTCCAAACACATGACACTTGCAACGAACTTGTTCATTATGCTTTTGTGACTGACCCCACTTCTGCTCCCCAGACCATCTCAAAAATAATTTTGCTCTCTCTCTCGAAAAAAATGACAAGTATCCATAAAACCAAAAACATTCAGCTCGATATTTATATGCGACTGCAGCTCATGAACATGTAACAACATTATTTCTTCCCCAAACCTAACCGACAATACGAAAAAAATTGTCAAGATCAAACCATCAATCAGATCATTGGGACACAATACGATGCAGGTAGCTGATTCATCCACTAGAGACTGATGTTGATACCCCGCTGTCTTCGGCAGTGGGCGACTTGGTGGCTATTGGGAGCCTGCCGACAATAAGTGACAGATACCAGATCCGCCCGGGGTTTAGTACCGGACAATAACGCCGAAGGGCTCGGTCCAGTGATCTGGAGATTTATCAAAACGGAACCACCTGCGCTGGCACTGAAGCCCACATCCGGTGTTGACAATATTGGAGAGTCACAAACCCCACTGCGGGCGAATCCCCGATTCCGATACCTCAGAAGGTGAACTATTGGAAAGGAGAGACATGGTAAGCATTTTCTAGCTTCTTCGCCACTTACGCGCTTTTAAATCAGAGCCTCGTCTCTCAGCTGCCACGTTCTCCATGTGAGACTGATCTATTACAGGCGTGTGAGATCAGAATTCGCAACAGTGCTGGAGAAACGGGTATTTTCGGAGCAGAAACATCCAGCATCATAGAGAAAGTTTTCCTCAAATCCTCACCAAGAGTCGATATCTCCCAAAACAATTTTCAATTTTGCTTCGTACCTCGAGGCCGCTCCCCCTAAGCCCCAGGTCGGATTCCACCAATGTGGGAAGGACGTTCCCGGTGCTCACACGACCCTGCCTGTTGAGATCATTGAGACCGACAGAACAATGCCAAACGGGCACAGAGCACAGTCTTAATTTCGGTTTTACTCTGTGATAAGATCAAACCAGAGGCCTGGCCTCCGGTTTCCCGCCGAGACGGGTATTCGTGCGAGCCGAGAGTCCACTGTGCGTACTGACACACAAACTGCGTGCCCGTGTTATTAGCTATCGCGTAGACGTAGGAGCGTCCGTCACATTAGGAGTTCAAGGGGTATTTTGCGGTTACCCCTGTCACGTGACGTCACACAGCGGCTGGTGACTGTCTGGTGACCTCACGCTTTCCACACAGAGGCACAGAGGCTCACTCTCTTCCCAGAGGCGGCCCTTCACAGAAAGAGGGAATCATGATGAAATCGCTGCCTTAGCACTGAACCAGCGAATGCTAATAGGTATCGATATTACTCAGCCCAAGCGCTGTGGCTGTACCTGCCGCTGCGGTTCGGACACTGCAGCGTCACCACGGCCACCTGCGGGGGCACAGGTAGTACAGCTTGCTCCCGCTCTGCCCACTGGCTATGGACAGGTAGAACGGCCCCGGTCGCTCGCCACAAAGAGAGGCAAGTGACACGCTCGAACAGATGCAAAAACATCGACCGCACTACTTGTATCCCAACCCTGCTGATTTATCGATGAATAACTGAATCTAACGTTAATGTAGATGACGTCATAAATACCGCGAACAATTGGATCTGATACAAAAAACGGCAGACGTCAAACCGTTCACATCACACTTCCGAGCTCTCAGTGAGGCAGAAGTATTGAGACCCGGCTGACCTACCATAGGTGCATTAGGCCGCAGCGGACCTTACCTGGACAAGAAAAAGAATGCTTCGTGAAACGCTGAGGAAGCGCAAATTAAACACGAGCGTAGCATGATTATCAAAGCTTTCATACGGACCGTAAGAAAGCGAGTGTTTTTGATCATGGGCTGCATTGGAGGGCAAAAAGTGACCGGGGCAACACACCGTTCCCCTGTCTAGTCCGACAAACGGTCTGTCATGAAATCTACAAAGCCCAGACACTAGCAACTTTCCGATGATATTCTGAACAGTATGAGCACATAATTTCCCATCCGGTTATATTCAACTTAGCTATCCAGGTTTGTAGAGGATCTAACCCTGAATTTCTCCCGCCAACTGGCACGTAGCCTATGTGCCCTGACCATACAAAGGTAAACTGTACACATTTGCCGATGACATAGAACACCGGCAGAAATGGATTCACTCGCAGGCCAAACCGCTTCCGTTCGGCCTATAGCTAGTTTTAGCTTCTCTTGGAAAAGCGATCCGGTATGCACTGACGTTCCGCAGGTTTAGGTTTCGAAGTCCCTCGATACGGCACGCTTCAGCCCTGGATCCGAGCTGGGTTTATGCACGCCAATGAGAAACGAGGGCAGGTGACACGATGACAGCCGGAGCGATAGCACCGAAAACACCCCCTCCCATCCCTCCCCCGCCACAGAGCCAGTGCATACGATCGATGGACCGCTGATAGAGAAGAGGAATGGTCCACGCCGCACAAACAGCAACGTATCCAACCGGTTTCCTTCACTCGCATGCCGAGTTTAACGTCAGAAGTGCAACGCATGCTTGACCTCGCCCCACGGGAGGGGCATCGATGGCCCCTAAGGTCTTTCGGGATAGCAGAAAAACCACGAAACGCAGGACCGCGGTTGGGAGCTCTATCTCTCACCTCATCATTTTCCCCACCATCCCTGAAATTGTTTACTCCGGGTCATTCAAGGACAGGTCACCAGGCGAGGCCAACCAAGGTCACTTCACTTGAACTTTTGAGCTCTATAAGAGCTACGTTTCTCCGTCGATCAATTTGAAACTTGCTACACGTCATGGCCCCGCCAGGGTCTACAAGGTGTATATACGGGATTTTTCGATTTCGTGACCTGAGGTCAGGTCACGAGGTGACCTCTCCCATTGAAAAAGCGTGGGAAAAAGCTGTCTTATGATCTAAAAGCCACAAAAACGTTTGCAAATGCTCGGCTTGCTCAGAAAAGCGTTCTTGGACACCCCTTCACGGATCCCAGGGGTCATATTTGTCCTTTGACCTCTCCAAGGTCATCCAAGGTCACCAGGGGTCAAAACAGTATTTTGACAATAACTTTGACCTAATTTAGCTAGAGCGCTGAATCAAACAACATCGTGTATTTCTCATTACTAGCTTTCATTTGATATACAGTAAGGTCACTTCCTAACCTTAGGTGCCCTCAGGTCATATGAGGTCACGAGGTGACCTCTGGAGGTCAAACCACTGGCGGGAGGTCATTACGATCCACATAGCGGAATAAGGTCTGGCATTTTCCTACCCAATGTAGGTTACCAGATTTCAGTATCTCTAATGGCATAAGAGTTATGCCCAGTTTTCTTAAGCATTGCATATTTGAGTGAAAATTGCCTATCGTGACCTAACTTGACCTCTGGAGGTCAAACCATTGACCTGAGCGCTTAAACATGCAAAGTAATTTCTTACTGAATTTACGTGAGCTTTCTAATGCACTTTGCAGATTTGCGCTAAACCCCATATTTTCGGAGTTAGAGGGGGCATCGATGGCCCGGTGGGGCGAAGGTGGCGCCGGACCACCAGTGGGGCGCGAGTTAATTCGTTTCTCCACTAGCACGCCGGATATTTGTGTCCAGCAATACGACACAAGTACGATACAACTTTTCCAGATATGTGCTTTCAAAAGCATGCATTTTTCGGAATGAGACACATGTTCTCGGTTCAATCGCAGAGCTCCACTTTCGGATACAGAACATTTCCAGAGACTTGAGGGCAGCCACTACCCAAAAAGTTGTGCTGTTGCTGGCTTCAACAGCGCTCAGATGAAGCCAAAAGAAGGCAAACCTTGTTAAAACACACACACACAGCTAGAAGTTCGACGTCAGAGCGCCATTCAGAGCGGCACTCGGGGCAGGGCACTGGGCCTGATCCAGCCGTCCGTCCACTCGCACGCCCTCGGTGTGCGGTCTCTTGTTCGGCCGCCAGACACCGTACTTACGGTACCTGTCGTCCCAGGCGAGCAGGCCAAACAGGCGTCCGCTCTCCCCACCTCCCTCCGCGCTCTCGTCGGGCGTTATTGAAACGGCGCGGTTAACTATGAAATATGGCTGTGGCTACCTAGGCTATGTTTTGCAGTGCTTGAAATTTTGGGTGGTTTATCAGTTCATGAATTCTGAATCACTGTTAGGAGTGAAACTTCAGGAGGGAGGTACCTAATGCCATTCCTGTCAGTTCGTTCCAGTCTAGGCTCGTAGACTTAATGTTATATGTAGATGGACATGGTTAGATCTCACGTTTCTCCCTGTTCTAGGTCTAAAACAAACAAAATATGTATTCCCCTCAAAACGCAGAAGTTCGTGCCAACTATGAATTTACATACATATTGCCGGTGCGACCCTCCTCATCCGAGCCCTTTAGACGGAAAAGCGCGAAGAAAACGCCTTCGCCACGGAGAATAAACAGAATAGGGAGATTCACGCGGAAACCACTTACCGTTTGATACAATCGGCACAATGCATCTCATACAAACAGTCAAAATTTACGTACCAAATAAAAACAAGAGCTTCAAACAATAAAATGAAAATCGTAACTAGCTCCGGTCTTTCGATCATTAGGTTCTCTGGCTGCTTAAAACCGATCCTCATGCATTTCATTCCATCTCAGAGGTGGAAAAACCCACCAACTCGCCAACCTGGGATAGCGACAGACCCTGAACTTTGAAAACATGAAGTGCAACCGAAAAAATATATATAAACAAAAACTGAACAGATCAGGCTGGTTAAATACAAGAACAGCTCTAAAGAAGACAACTCCTCATAACAGCGTAATTTCCGTGATTAACCGGAATGGATAACGCAGCCTAGCTGCCTCATTTGAATTAAGGAGTGATGTATAATTTCCAATTGACATCAGTGCTGCTTTGCAGTGTTTGTTGGCAGCGCTTACAACAGTGGGATTATTTTGCATGGGATGAGCAATGGTCAGTAAGGCTCTTTGCAAATTTAGGGAAGCTTTTATCCGGTTGTTTTTGTACCAATGTAGGTTGGTACCATTTGTTGCAATGCGTGTGGATTCAGTAGGTACCTATATTTAAAAGTTAAAAATGACAGCCCTCGACATTTGGTATTTGGTTTGCGACAGGTCTCGTGTTTATTCCTCCCCTGTTCCATCTATCGGTAACGGAATTAGAGTTCAATTATTGCAAAAACCAATTATTAAACACTAGCAGCGTCCTTATGAACACATATCATTCCTTGACAAATGAGTCTACGTGGTCACCTGGCAACTGTTCAGCTGTTCGCTGCAGCTGGTGCAGGGGTGAGGGTTTACATACCTCGGGGTGCGTGGGCACCACCCATAAAAGGCAAGTGGGGTTGGCAATTTGAAATGTCGTTTATATGCATCATTTCTTATTTTCAGGACTTGAATAATTGTTTAAATCATTCAAAAGGTTCAAAATGAGCGCTAAAACTGATAAATATCATAAAAACGCTCCTTATGTTGCGGGTATTGGCGCTGTTTTAAATTCGGAAGTCCGCAGTGGTCTTGGGAAACCCACGCCCCTGAGCTGGTGGTTGCACAAGTCGCAATTTTACTCACATACCTGAACCTTAACACTGGCTGGCACGGAGCCCAACACAGAAACACGACGCGTTACTTACCCACAGAGCCAGCGGCCCCTCCATAAAGTCCTCAGCATTTCCAGAACCCGCCGACATGGCGGAACACAAAACTGTCTCCCTAATAGTTCAGCGTCTCTTGCTGGCGGGCTCCTGGCCGCAGGGAGCGTCACACATGTCCCGACAACACCCGATCCCTTCGCACGCTGCCGCTCACGTCGGCCCTCACAAAGGTTCAGCTGTCACCGGACCGCGCGCACCCCCACGCCACCACTGCCGACCCTCGTCTGTTCAGCTCCGCGGCGCCTCTCCACTGCGGGCGTTCGGGGGAACACTGCGACACCAGCGCTCAAATCAACTCCGGCGGAAGAAAAGGTAGCTTAGCTTTCCCATCTATCCGCTGTAGCCAAGCTTTTTATAGATGGCTCTTAAGTCAGCAGGCCCAGCGACGCCTGCATGCACGCTGATGTCAGTGGCGGATCCAGGGGAAGGGGATGCATTTTCCCCCAAATGAAAAAGCTAAGAAAAAACATGTTTTCCCTCCCCTTAACGCCGCGACAATAGCCCCAGCTTCTTTTAAGTTTATAAGCAAGGTTTTGGTACTTCAACTGAACCAATCAGTATATAAAACCTGTCGACTTTAGCGTAAATATTGGACCCTGATCCCCTCGATATTTAAAAATTGTTTTCGAGTGAATGATCCTCGGATAGAAAAAAGCAAGCGTTTCCCCAGACACGTCTTTAACTGCGTGACGTTTTTTGCTTCCCGACTCGGCTTTGCCCTCTCCCCCTTCAGAGGTAGTTAAATTGTGGCTAAATATCTCACCGCATGACGTTTTTGCTTTTTCGACTTTCGACTTTTTTTGACCCCCAAAAAACCTACTGGCTAGATCCGCTTCTGGCCGAGGCTTCTGAAGATGTACAAGGGATGCATTCCTCCAAATATTGGCGGATACGCTAGCGGAGACTCTGAACCAGCCCTGGATGCTTTCATGCTGCTGTTAAACCAAGGACGGCTTGTATTTTTCCAGGGGTCAATAAGCCAGCAAGGAGGCCTTCGAGACATCAAAACTGCGACTGGAAAAGGATCTGGGGCTGTTATGGCAGGCCTCGAGATGACACTGTAGGTCATAAGCGTCGCCACCGGTAAAAAAGTGAGGGGACCGGCAAAATTTCAACTTGATGCTGACAGCAATATTTGCACATTAGGACCAAAAACTCTTCGAATTTGGGCTCCTCGTTGCCTTCCGCAGCGACTGGTTATAACATTATCCGGTTTTCTCCAATTTTGGCTGAGATCAGGAAATTTAGGGCCAAAAAGTGGGAGGGCCCCCCTGGCCCCCCTTTTCCGACGCTTATGCTGCAGGTCCCCGAGGCATCAAAGAAAATCCCTGAAATAGTAAATGAATCCACCAAGGAGGATGGTAGAAAGCCCTCATATTGGAACAGTAGGCCATCGATTGGGCCATTATGGCTTCAAAAATTGAAGATGCCCTCATAAGGGGAAAACGACCCTCCAAGCCAGTCGACAATGTTCAGGAGATTTTGCACGAGGTGACTGGGACTGAACAGAAAACAACGAAGCCGCGCGGATGGTCTGCTGTGTGGTGGCCGCCCTGGTGACGGCAGATGCCCCGCGGTCACTGCAGAGGGCCACTCAGCAGTTCCGAGAGACGCCAGAGGCACTACGAGCCCACAAATCAGTGCTCCAGGCAAAGCACGATGCACGCAGAAGAGCCCCGGACAATATACGAGGTCTTGAAATTGCAAGGACGTCAATGCGACGACACAAGAGGGAGGAGTAGGGGAAGGGAGAAACACCTGAGTCACGGTGTCGTTAGAGGGGCCCACAAACGAGATAAATGTAACAGGTTCACAATCCAGACAATGGACTTCTGAAATCCGGATCAGTCCACAAAGTGGGCCCTCATACCACTCTTCACATTACTCCTAGCGCTATGAGCACCATTTAATTGTGAAGAACTACAAAAATGAGTAACAACATTTAGAAATCAGGATACAATACATCATTTCCTCAAATGAATACGGATAGAGCTTAGGCCATCCGAAACGGGGTACTCTTTCGGACTTAACCCGGCCCCACGGGGTCAGCGCCACTTCGCCCACCGGGGGCCATCGTGGCCCCTAACTCCGAAAATATGGGCGTTAGGCAAATCTGAAGTGCAATGAAAGCTCGCGTAATTCAGTAGAAATTATTTAATATTTTAGTGCTCAGGTCATGGTTTGACCTCGGAGGTCAATTAGGTCAGATCGGCTATTTTACTCAATATGATGCTTAAGCAAACTGGGTACTCTTATGCCATTGGGCTATTGGATCTGGTAAAGTAATTTGATAGGAAATATTGTCGCCTTTTTCCGGTATGTGAAACGTAAAGACCTCCCGCCAGTAGTTTGACCTGGGTCACCTCGTGCCTAAGATGACCTGGGTCACGAAGGTAAAGTGACCTTGCGTATATAAATGAAAGCCAGTGACGGCAAACGATGGTGTTTGTTTCAGGTCTAGCTCAATTGGTAAGTTATTGTAAATACTGGTTTTGCCCTGGGATTGGATGACCTTGGGAGGTAAGGGAATCGGCCGCTGGGATCGTGAAGGGTGTCCAGAACGCTTTTCTGTGCAGCCGGGCTTTGGTCGTTTTGTGACTTTTAGATCATAAGACAGCTTTTCGCTATGCTTTTAATGGGGGGTCACCTCGTGCCTGACCTCAGGGCGCGAAATCGAAAATCCCGGATATCGCGTTGTAGACACTGGAAGGGTTGAAGTGTGGAGTTTATTGATCGCTTTGAATGTGCTCTTCGGCTCTAAGTTGAGTTGGTGACCTTGGTTGCCTCGTCGGTGACCTGACCTTGAGTGACCCGGGTGAAAATTTCAGGGATGGTGGAAATGATGCAGTGAGGGTGGCCTAACCGCGGCGCTGCGCCTCTTCGTTTTTGTATCCCGAAAAACCTTAGGGGGCCATCGATGGCCCCGTGGGGCGGGGTTAAAGGGAATGTGGCACCTTGGTCGAATCCTGGAATTTAGTGTATTAGGCGTACTTTTAGTCAAAATAATGAAACCACTTGATTTTCTGAAAATGTACAATAAGCTCATATTTGGTTTTAAAATACCTCTAGAAAAGAAATAAACATCAGCTATGGTGATGTCGATCTGGACCACTACCATTTGAACGCTTCAGGGCTTCGATTGGCTGATGCTTCGTGACGTCGTATGTCGTCCCAGTGCTACATGGCCGCCGGCGACGGGGGCTGAGGGGGCTGGTGTCGGTGGTTTTGTTTTTCTCGGAATATCGAGTTCAAGACAAATGAAATATGGGTCCGGGTTTTGACCTGTTTAACGGTTTCGTTAAACGTGTTTTAAGGAGGTCGATTCCACAATTTGTTTCCGTAAACGTCTGTAAAACTTATGAGGCGGTAACCATCCTCACAATAATGACCATGAAAACCCACGATAGCACATATACAAGAATGCGTGTATTGTCAGAAACTATGCCCAACAACGAGTGACTGTGGGGTTTAAGTCGCGGCAACAATTCCTGCCAGAAATGACTCACGACTCATACTTGCTCACTAAATGTACCTGTCGCTGCTCCACATAGCGTAATACAGGACCGTACCATTACAAAACCGCGCCAGTACAGAACTGTGCCAGTATAAAGCCGTACCAGAACAGAGGCTATACATTACAATAACATGGAGGACAGCAAAGAAGGTGAAACAGAGCGAAATCATACCTGGTGGTTTTGGCTGGGGGTGACTTCTGGGGCCCAGTACTGCCCTCTGCCTCTGTCCAACAGCTTAAGACAAAAGTAGTTTCTTAAAACGGACATCGTGGAGGAAATGTCGGAGGAAGCTTCAAAAACCAAACCAAACCATGTCCCCAACACGATACACCAAGAACATTTATTGGCGAGGGCGGAAATAGAACTTTGCTAAAGCCTTCAGCAAGAGACAATTAGTTACATCCAGTATTTACACTGATGACACGCGACTATCTACATATGTAATTGCAAGCCTGCTCTACACAACACACAAGCGACGATGTGGGCAAAACCAAATGAAACGCGCGGTAAGGCAGAATGGGGGGTCACACCATCCCGACAAAATGAGAGGGACAATGTGAAAATCATCGCCAATGTCTGAGAGAACAAAAATCAATTTAAATCTCACAATTTAGTTGGTGTATATTCCAAAAATAAATATAGGCGGAACAGATGTACCTACGTCACCAAAACAAAAACGAGTCACCAACAAAAAGTTAGTTTGTTTCTTTCCCAAAATGTTACAAACGTAACAGCAGCAATGAAACACATGCTAAATCACTCCCTATCGAACACAGGAAGACCAAAAACGGTGCATGCAAAAGCGCTCGTCCAGTTTCCTTTCCATATACATTTGCTTGGCTGCTGCCTTTGTACGCGGCTATCACTACAATAGGCAGTCTCGCTCCGCCCAACCGAGGCTGCCCACACACTGCACGCAACGACGGCTCCTATTTACAAGGAACACATCACAAATGAAGCAGACAACAACCACGAAACACTTTTTACACATCACCTGAACATAACGCTACTAAAATGGCGAGCCCTGAATTTGGGGCCTATTCGCGGGCAGCCCAGCAAACTACCGAATCAGTACCGTTTTTCCTCACACGTTGCAATATACACTTCAAAGACGCCCGTATACGCACATAAATATACATTGGGTGCAAAAACAGGTTTAACTTTATCCCCGAAAATGTCAATTTGTACATATGCTTCCACCTTGTAGAGAACTCATGGTATCCCCACCGGTTTTTCATGTGGCCCGCGCATCAACTGCGACTTCCTCGCACACGTTCTGTGGCGTGGCGGCACATCGCCGGGAAGTGAACGACTGGGTCAAACACCACGCCGGACCACGAGGAGCAGCCTGCAAATGGGAGCTTAATCCAAACCACAGCGGCCTGCTCTGCGGGACTCTCGCCGGCTGAGGAGGACACACTAAACGCGTTAGCATTGCATCCAATAGCCGGTTGCCTTATCTCCGGACTGTATCTTCCCACTTCTGCTGCCGAATTTCACTAGTAACCAGCAACACGTCCGTGGTGGTCTCAGCATTGTGCTGAGACTCCTCAGCACAATACTGAGACCCCTTAGGGCATAGTCACGGGTTTCGGGTGGGGATAAGGCAGACCCAGTAGTAGACACCAATCCATCTTGTTTATGCATTTACTTTGCCAAAGAGAGCAATGAAAATGTTTGGTTTTTAACACAGCAGCAGCCCGAGACCTTTCTTTTCACTTTTCCGAGCGCGGGGTTCGCATCACGGTCACGATGTCCCTGCCCAGCACGCGAGTCGCATCGAGAAGCACGGCCTCAGAGCATGTCGCAGATGCATGAGAGGACCGACCTCAGTTACACGGCAACGTTACAGAATCTTCAACACCAACTACACCGGGCCTCAATTCAACTGGCGGGGATCCCACTCATTCCAGCCCGCGTACTGCGTGGGGTACCGGTCGTAGCCCGCCTGGCCTTGACCGGCGTCTACGCCGTCGTTCCCGTATTCATCGTCAAACTCCTCCTCACTCATCGACTCAGACTCGAACATCTCCTGCTCCGGCTCCGGCTCCGGCGGCGGGGCGCGCTTGCCCCGGCCGCGGCCGCGACCCCGGCCGCGCGGCTTCGCAGGCGAGCGCGCCACCACCACCTGATCCTCGAAGAACACAGTTGGCTCCTGGTACCTTCCCTGCTGCTCGGTTTGGCGCGCTTTTTTGGCGGCGGAGGCGCCACCTTCTCCCTTGCGTTTGCGGAGCAGACTCTGCTGCGGGGTGACCCAGCTCTGCTGGCCGGCGCCGGCCGACTCCAGATGGTAGTCCTGTTGCACTTGCAGCTGCAGCTCGCCCTGCTGCGAGCCGTCGGACGTGATGGTGCCGCACGTGCGGCAGCGCGCGTCCGCCGTCCGCAGAACAGCCTCGAAACGCGCGTTCAGGTCCGGGTGAAGCGGGCAGCGCAGCTTCAACGTCCCAATACTGGGGAGCGGAATCAGCATCTCCCTTCGAACGTAGTTGAAGGCCCTAAGGGAACTCGCCTCCAGAAGACCGACGGCACGGCGGAAATCCTCCTGTTTCCACTGAACGCTGTTCTTTTTGTACTCGCGCGAGAGCGTTTTGACCTGGGACGGCGTGAAGAGGCTGTGCATGCCGGCCTCGATCTTCTCCAGCTCTCGCAGCCGCTCCACCGTCACCAGCGCCGTGGCCTTCTTCCGCCCGCGCCGGGACGACAGTCCCTCGGCGTCCAGGTCCGGCGTCTCCTCTCGCTGGATCGCTAATCTCACCAGCTCCGTTTTCAGCCCCAGGTTCTGGCAACGCAGCTTGTGGATGATTTCCTCGGCGGCCTCTCCGGGGGAGGCGGCAGAATTTCGTACTTCTCCGAGAGGTGGTACTTTGAGAGCGTCTTCAGCACGCCCAAGTCCTCGTCGAGGGCGGTGTGCCCGGCCTCCGGCTCTGCTTTGATGGCCAGTGTCCCGGAGGGCGACTGCTGCGAACCAGCCGGTATAATTGGCACTGGGACGGGATCCGACTGCTGGCCCTCGTCGTCGACCGGCGAGTCGGCCGACTCGGTAGCTGCTGGCGGCTTAGCCACAAAGAACAGGGTGCGTCCCTTCTTACGCATGGTTCCGCCCTCCGGCTCGCAGATGACGACCGGGGTAGGTGGCGCCACCGCGGCGGTGGGGACGGCGCCGGTCACCGGCCGCACCAGCGCCGCGTACTTCTTCTGCGCGTGATCCAGCGTCATGCGCTTCTTCAAAATCTGACGGGCGCGACGGGCCTTCACCGTTTCACCTGCAGCAGTCAGGGAAAAACAGATAGGACATTAACAGATTTAACAGACAAGCCAATTCTAGAAAAAGGTGAAATAATCCAAACTGGCCTAGATAGAGCTTTAGATGTTCAGAACTACGCAAAGTGACGCAGTGGGAGATTCCACAACGCCTGATGGAGGACTGAGATAAAGGGGTGCATATGGCATATGCATTACAATGGTCACTCTCTCATCCCCATTCCCGAAAGGTTTGACATAAATCAAATGTGAGCTAAATATAGCAAAAACTGGAACGGACCAGACGGCGTTTCCCTCGATACGCAGTAACAACGCAATCATGCAGAAAGGGGAGAAACAGGGCACGGTTTCTTATTGACTACTGGACTTTTCGGGTCCCACCCCACTCGCGGTCTTCAGTGTGTTAAGATTCGGCAGGGCCGAAAACTCATCGAATAAAAGCCGCAGTTTTAAAAATCACCGATCGGAAACATGCTCAGAAATTCATCAGCCCACAAAATCAGATGGCTGGTACTGTAATGAGGGCAGGCATTAAATCACTGAGCATGCTGAATACCATATGTTTGCACTGATCCCAAGTATTATTAAACAAATACGACCACGAGACGCCCAAATTCCGGGGCTTATCTGGTTGAGCAAAAACAACCAAGTGCACAATGCACACATAGAGCATGCAAGAAAACGAAAAAAACAAGAAGTACGTAGAACCATACACTTATCAATTCACAAGCGGATATCTATATTGCTTGACTATTCAAGGGCGGCCCCATAGGGAAGAAAGAATCCGGTCATGACCCCCAACGCAAAACAAAGAGGGGCCAAACCCTCTTTTGCCCCCTTCCCCGCCGAAAACAATGTTTCATAACAGATCGTCAATAAATTTCTTAACGTCCCTATCCTATGAGAGGGTACCTCTTCATACGTTAAAGAAACTTTACCTGAAGAGGAAGGACAATCAAAGGTAATTTCCCCGCCTTTCAAGCGATGATCTGGACGAATATAATTTAACAATTGATCACTGCACCAGGTTCAATATCCCGGCAGCCTCCGCATCCACCACTTACGCTTTTTTTTTTTAGAGCCCGAGCCTTTGGCTGACACGGGTTTAACCCCCCCCAAAAAAAAACAGCTGGCTGCATCCAGTCCAGTGATTGCTGACTACAACAATCCAGTCCAGGAATCCAACATTTGTCTGACGGTTTCACCACAAATGCTACAAAGATGTTCAGAAAACTCTCATCCTAAAATATATCGTAAACATAAAACAATTGTGTACCTACTCAGTAGGCAGGCACAACTTAAAGCTTACACAGGTAAAGAACTGCCAGTGCCAGCGTCGGGAGTACACGGCCGTGCGGCTCTCACCTGCAGTGTACACCACCGGAGAACGGACGCTGGTGCCGCCGTCGGCGGCGGCCGGCAGGCTGCCCGGCAGACCCGTCAACATGTACTTGAACTCAGCGCCAGCGGCGGAGGCGGGCCCGGCGCCGGGGGACCCGGCCAGCACCACCTGGCCACCAGGACCCGACGGCCGCAGCAGCACCATGGCACGCCCAGCTCCCGAGGTCGGCGACTCAGCGCCGCTGGGGACGGCTGCATCCTCCTCCGATTTCACCTCAATGTGAGAGGAGGCTTGTGGCACGGTGACCGACATGACAACTGGGGATATCTCCGGCTCCAGAACACCAGTCTGATTGTTGAATTAAGCCTTATCTTACATGCCACGTCCACTTAAAGATGGAGGCGATCTGCGAAGCAGCAAATGAATCTCTCAGTGGGTGGACCATGAGTCCGGAGTCCTTAACTTTCCAGTCACATGAAATAGTAACGTAAAAACGTGGTCCATACATAAAAACTAAGTTACGATTTGATATCACATAACTCTCTCTCTCTTCTCTCTCTCCTCCCCCCCCTCACCACCACCACCACCACCACCCCACCACCCCACCACCACCACCCCACCACCCCCTCACCCCACCCACCACTCCCCCCACCACCCCACCCCCCCCCCCCCACCACCACCACCACCACCACCACCCCCCACCACCACCCCACCCCCCCCACACCACCCCACCACCCCCACCACCCCACCCCCCCCACCCCCCCCCCCCCCCCCCCACCCCCCCCCACCCCCCCCCCCCTCCTCTCTCTCTCTCTCGCTCTCTTATTTTGACATTTCAAAAGTTGTATACCAAACTTCCGTTTCATATATCATGTGGGGAACATACAAAATCAAATGAGATGGTGTAAAAGTTTCCAACGAACACAGGAAAGCACCACGGACAGTGCTACAGTGTGCCACCAAAGGACAGGGAGGAAACTAAACCACCTGGAATGATAAATTGTATCACTAGGAAATGAAACCATCTCAATATATTTAGAGATCCGGAAAAAAACCTCTATTCGGTAGCAGAATAAAGTACCTTTACTAAGATGTGTATGGGAAAATTGAGCTATGTTAATAGCAAAAGCAGTGTAGCAGCGTGATAAGTCGGCCCGTGGATCATGAGCAGCTTCAGGGAATATTCAGCAGGGCATGTGCCTCACTTTAATCGCACCTTCACCCCGAATTGACCTCGTGCCTCACCAAACCGTGCTCCCCCGAGCCATGGGCGATTCCAGCATTTTCATTGGGGGAGGCATCCGGTCAGCGGGCGCCATTCGGCCCAATGGGCGCCAGTTTTGGACGACAGAACTTACCAAGGGCACCAAACTTATAATCGGGATGCCATCTCACATCCAGGGGGAAGGAATGTGAAGCGAAAATTCAGGGGGCGCAAAGGTTCGATGGGGGGAGGGGGAGGAAGTGCCCTTTTGCCTTCCTGAATCTGCCAATGTTTGCCAGAATGCAAAAGTTCAGGCACCCGCAAAGTGATCATATCCCCAGCATCAAAATACCATAGATGCCATCTGAGTGTAACATCTGTAAATAACTCTTTGATAGCTTCCATGCATGTACTTGCCAAATGCCACAATTAGGTCTTCCTGGTATACAAAATCGACATCAAAATTGCTTCAATATGCAGTAAACCCATCCTACACTGCCACCTACTACACCAGTAATTATCATGGCATTTTCCCACGCTTAGGTATTAGCAATGATTATAAAGCGAAAAACGAGTCAAACATTAGCAGGTTTCGAAATGCCGAGGCGAGAAGCATGATTATAAGTTGGCAAGGTGTATACTGGCCTGTCTCTTCGAATTCTGGATGTAAAATACACCTGGAATATGTATTCAGGCACACAGCCCTTCATGATAACCAGGAGGTCAAATCACAAATTATCAGCCATAGCGTAGCCTCGAACTCGAATATTCAAGGTCTCGCTACACAATGACTGACAATTTTTTGAACTGACTTATCTACCTGATTATGATGAAGGGCTGTGCCAAATATACAATCTTAGTGTATTTTATATCCAAGATTCGAGGAGACAGGCCCAAAGGCATCCCCAGAGGCCCAGCAGACCACCCAGGATGCGGGAGTGCGAGACCTCCCTCGGGAAAAATCGGCCCGGACGGAGCACGCACCCTGGGACTCGTGCATGACCGGAAGACTAATTATAAACACAGACGCAGCCCTCCAAACAAGAAAGAGCGACGCACCCGAAAAAGACGGACGACTTTTATGAGAGTGATGGAAGCACTCCCAGCCCCGGACACAACTTACTTTGCGGATAGCTCTTCAGAAGCCGGCTCAGGAAGAGGCGGTGGGGGCATCGTTAGAAGCGAAGCAGACCCGGGAGGAAACAAAACATGGCATATACCCGCAGGTGACATCACAAGTTCCTTAAAAACAGAACAGGTCGCGTTTCTAGAAGCCCTCAAAGAGGCTCATGAAGGCCCAGAACAAGTGAAAACCATCCGCGTCTGCTCAGGCTCCTTATCCCTACTTGAGCGTCTCAAGAAAGGGAGTATGGCGACCCCAACCAGAGACGACCATCCAAATCTGGAACCACATAACGCAATTACGGAAAAGAGACAGAAATGTCCAAACAATATGGGTCCCGGGCTATGCAGGAGTTCAAGAGAACGAGTAAGCCGACGTAGCCGCTAATCAAGGGCGGAACCAAACCAACAAACCGAGTCAGACCCCGCAAATCGGTTTCCGAACCTGCAAATCCACTATCAAGAGGCACTGCAGAAGAAAATGGACCGGGGCATACAACACAACTATCCCTCCTGACCATCGCTATCGCCGCAACACCGGCGGCGTTAGGGATCACGCAGTCGTAAAAGTTTGGTCTGTACTTGTAAAGTACACCCTAACTTTTAAGAGGTTTTTGATAGGCTCACAATATTTTGAGAAACAATATCTTAACAATATCTAAACAATATCTTAACAATATCACATAAAAGGCCCAAAACATGTCGTTGTGTTACAGATGTTTAACAGATATCTAACATACGTGTGGTCGGCCACCAAGATTGACAGATACTAAACATGTCTGCGGTCGTGACCCAGTGGTATAACGCGCTGTTGGTGTATATACGTAAGACAAACATTATAAAAAAGTAAAAAAAACGGAAAAATTCCAGCATCCTTAGAGCTCTTCTTCAGTTTATAGGAATGACACCAAGAGTCCCCATAGCAAAATATGAATATCCAGATAAAACCACCATCGAGTTACTCTTAATGACCATATCCAATTTTTCTTAAGAGCCACAAATTGAAGCCAGCCCTTAGAAATTTACCATTTTACATTTCCATGACGTTTGAATGAAGATTACTTGATCTCCAATCACCTTCTCAGGACTCAGGAACTGGTTGCTTAAGGGCAGGACCACACTGGGAACAATTATTGACCAACATCATTGTCATGCACCTAACATACCCGATTTCAAAAACACAACACATACTTAGTTTACATAGTTGAAATATGATCCAGATCAGACCACTGATAAGGATACAATGGGTACTCATGAAATTTGTCAAGTGCTATTTTCCCAGCACTTTGGCATGAACTGTACAACAGTGCTGAGAAAATAGCACTTGAATCCATCGACATATATTGATACTAATACACGACACGGTACAGTAAAACGAACATAAGCAATGCAATGCAATCGGGGCGGGCCCCTAACGCTCACAAATATGCCCCGATTTGTACAAGCTGGGCGAACACGCCCTGTCTCGTGGAGACACGGTGAAGACCTCCGGGCACACGGGGAGGCGACACAACCCTGTTCCGCCACTCGTGTGGATACTGCAGCAGCTATTGGCGGGAGGGCCACAGGAGGGGGGAGGGCGCCCCAGGACTCAGCCGTTCGCCCAATGCCGGCCCGAGCAGCGGCACCACCAGCGTCCGGCCGCACGGCCGATGGCCTGGCGCGCCTGCCGCGCCATCTACCAGCGCGCACCGACCACAGGCGGCGCCAGCGAGGCGGTGCCCGCAACGCAAACGGTAATCTATCGTACAACCCAACTGGTCAGCAAGTGGTGTCTGGACAATTAGACCGGACGCGCGGTGAATTGCCAAGGGGAATAGCTGTCGTTGAACCGGGATCAAGGTTGTACGCTAAGGTTGACTGGTTCCTTCATAATACTACTAAATTACATAGAGATAGTGGTTGTATAAGTGAGGAGGGGCCTTGTAGCCGTGAGAAGTTGTGGTTGGTGTTTTTGTGACAGCCACGTCTGTTCCGAAACTGGTGTTGGAGTGTATAAATAAGGTTTGGCTGATGCTAAATACATAATATAGAACAATTTCTGCCCTTTCCCTGCGACCCAGAGAGACACAAAGCGCCTGTCCAGCGGAGTGCCAAACCACGATATGTCCAATTTTCAACAAGCGCGAGGGAAATACATCTCAATCACACAGTCAACAACCCATTCCTGGCTGCGACCATTGCCCCACAATATTTGATTATATCTTCATGCACTCGATTGACAACCCACCAAACAAAGATGTCAGTCAGAAAAATGGCAGAGGGGAAGGTACAATGCCATCAGGGGGAAGTTGACTGGTTATGGATCTGAAATTGACTCGGAGTTTGAATTAGCTGAGCGAGATGCTGACCAGATGTTTTTCTTCCAGAGATAGTGGCAGAGCACATTTCCTTCAAGGCCTCAGGAGATTCTAAGCCTCCTCGGTCAATCAGACCCCCACGAGTCTGATTCTTCGCCGCTAAAACGCTTGGCAAAACTACAAAACTATTCGTCAGAATCTCAGGAGGCACTCTAATGAGGCAAAATCTGCCTACCTAGCCTTTGCTGAAGCCAACAGAGAGTTTAGGACATATGTTGTTCGTTCTCAGTCTGAGTACGAGCGTGGCGTGGTTTCATTTTGCGCATAGGGAGGGCAGCTGTCCCTGCCGCCCCCCTTGGCTACGCCCCTGGCTTTAGGTATAAACACCTTGAGACAATGACTGTGGGCCAGGATGGACTGCATTGGCAGCCGGATCTAGATCACATTTAAGCCATGGAGCCCAGGTCTTACCTATACCTATACCTAAATATTACAGATTTTGCAAGGCCTTATCGGCCTGTTGGCTCTGGTCTTTGACACACTCTTTCCAGGCTGAGTCTTCTGTCAGTCTTTCTCAGATCGAAGCATCTGAGAGAAGCGGAGGCCCTCGTTGACCGAGTGACCTGCCGAGAAGTGTTCCTAGAGTGTATGCGTGGGCCTAATGAGCTCCTGGAGAGATACATGGTTCTCGAATACCGAGAAGCCCACGCACCTCAGGCACTCGTGTCGATTAACGGTCTTCGTCGGGGACGTGGAACATCTGCCGGGCCCAGTGATTGTCCGACCGAAACTTGAACGTATTTAATGAAGGAGCAGCTATCACGTGGGCTGGCAATGCATTCCAGCTGTTCACAATCCTGACCCCGAAGGACGCCCTACGCACGCGCGAGACAGCATCCGGCTTCGTTAACTTCATAGCATGCCCACGCGTTCAAGATCGGCCATCAAGATGGAAGAACTGGGTGTAGTTCTGATCGATGGCGCCATGTAAGAGTTGATAAACTCTTATCATGTCCCCCCAGAGTCGACGATGGTAGAGGGAGGGTAGATTGAGTGCACACAGTCTGTCAACATACGAGTGTCGTCTCAGGGATGGTACCATGCGGGTGGCTCGACGTTGGACTCTTTCAATAAGCCTCTGATCTGCCCTGTTAAATGGTCCCCAGACAGAGTTTCCGAATTCGAGCAGTGGGCGCACCATAGTTTTGTAGAGTAGCGGAAGTGTGAAAGTGTCGATGTTGGCAAAAGACCTCCTCATGATCGCCAGTACTCTGGATGCCTTAGAGGCTGCTGTGGCTGCTTGGCGTCGAAATTTCAGGTCTCTATCCACAAGAACTCCCAGGTCCTTCTCAACCTCTTGTGCCTGGACTTTTCCGCCATCCATTTCGTAATTGTGTTCTTGGTTGTTGTTTCCTAAGTGGAGCACACCGCATTTGCTTAAGTTGAAGGGCATCTGCCAAGTGGAGGACCAATCCAGTGCCCTTTCCAGGTCCGCCTGGAGGGATGCAACAAGAGTGGAGGAGTCGGCTCTGGCATAGAGCTTGGTGTCATCCGCAAAGATTTTGATGCCTGAGGTGATGGTGTCCAGCAGGTCATTGATATAGAAAAGGAACAACACGGGGCCCAGCACTGAGCCCTGCGGGACGCCCCTGGTAACATGTACCCAGTCAGAAGTTGAAGAGCCAACCACCACCTGCTGGCCGTGACCCGTGAGAAATGCTCTCAACCAGGCTAGCAGCCTCCCCCTACACCATACCCTTCTAATTTGGTAAGCAGGCGCTCATGCGGGACCGAGTCGAATGCCTTTTGGAAATCTAGATACAGTGTCGATGGGGTGGCCTTCCTCAATTTGCAGACTCCAGTCTTCCATGGCTTCCAGGAGTTGCGATTCGCACGAACGTTGTGGACGAAACCCATGTTGATGACTGGTCAGGAGGTTATGCGTGTCAAGGTGGCCCAGAAGTGCATCTTTTATCAGAGACTCAAGCAGTTTGCATGTCTTAATATTATTTTTCAGCTGCTTTGAATCAAATTCTTCTACTGGTACGTATGTCAGAATCACTACACCCACTGTGTTTTCAAGGTGAGATATTTCAGCTACTGGCTGTCAGCCAGATCTTATTTTGGCCGATATAGGGAAATACCTAGTCCTGTCATTCTCTATTACACTGCTTCGGTCATCAAAAATACCATCTTGATTTGAATCAAGACGTTTAGCTGCTTACATACATACTTTGTCTAACGACAGCTCCACGGTAGGCATTTACCTAAGAACCTATTTAGGTACCTAGGCCAAGATAGAACAGAAATTGAAAGGTAGCACAATGGACAGCTCTATCACTATGTAGGTACATTGATAACACATATAAATATGCCACCATACCATCATCACACATCCCCTACTTATCACACCAATATTTGTTGCTCCTCGCACGACCGTGGTGGAAACTAAACAAAATAATCAAATTCTTTTTCAGCATATGATATGATATGATATGATAATCGGAGTAGTGAAGGCTTAATGCCTGTGGGGTCCGTTCTAATGGAGCTCAACTACATGTGAGGTCTTCGCTCAGTCCTGGTTTGGGATGTCATATTTCTGTAGTGCCCAGTAGGCGTCAAGCCGTGATTTGAACTGGTTAGTCGTCGTAGACTCTACCACTGCAGCTGGAAGTGAGTTCCAGTCTGTCACAATTCTAACACTGAAGCAATTCCGGCGGACTCTGGACACTGCTACAGGTTTTGCAAGCTTCCAGGAGTGACCTCGGGTACGTGAGTGGGTTGCTATGGTGAAAAACTGCTCGGGATCAAGGTCGATATATCCCCTTAAGATCTGGAAAACTCTAATCATATCTCCTCTCCGGCGACGATGGTACAGTGAAGGGAGGTCGAGTGCCTTTAGCCTATCTACGTATCCGAGGTTTCGAAGTGTTGGGACCAAGCGGGTCGCTCGTCTCTGCACCCTCTCCACTGCCTGCTGATCACGCCGGTTAAAGGGTCCCCATGTGATGTTCCCGTACTCAAGGATAGGCCTAACCAGGGATTTGTACAGCAAAGGCAGTGACGTGATATTAATGGCAGTGAAAGACTTCCGTACCATCGCTAGGACTCGCGAAGCCCTTGATACGGCTGTGGCTGCTTGTTCATGAAATTTTAAGTCACAGTCAGTCCAAACTCCTAAGTCTTTCTCTGCGTCTGACTCGGAGATAATGGATCCTGCCATAGTGTAGGTAAACCCAGGGTTGCTATGGCCCACATGCAACACAGAACACTTGCTGGTGTTGAACGGCAGCTGCCACTGCGATGACCATTCCACGACCGCATGGATGTCTCTCTGTAGTATCTGAGTGTAATCAGGTGTCGAAGCCGGATAATACAGCTTCGTATCGTCCGCAAAGATTTTAACTGAAGATCGAATGTGGTCGGGGAGGTCATTAATGAAAATGACAAAGAGCAACGGGCCTAGCACAGACCCTTGTGGAACACCGCTCGTTACCGCAGCCCAGTTCGAAGCGGAGGAGCCAACGATGACCTGTTGTTTCCTGAAGGTGAGGAATGCCCTAATCCACTTCAAGAGTTTCCCTCGCACCCCATAACACCACAGCTTGTGAAGGAGACGCTCATGAGGGACAGAATCAAATGCCTTCCTATAATCTAGGTACACCGCATCAAGTGGACTCTTCTCCTCCAGCACCCGACTCCAATCCTCAATCACCTCCAACATCTGAGTATCACAGGAGCGCTTGGGTCTGAATCCGTGCTGGTCCTTACTCAGCAGATCGTGACTTAGAAGGTGTTCCATTAGCTTGTCTTTGATTAATGATTCAAGCACTTTACAGGGAATAGCAGTTAGGCTCACTGGCCTATAGTTTTCTGGCCTGTGCCGATCTCCCTTTTTAAAGATAGGAACCACAGATCCGAGTTTCCACTCCTGGGGCAATACGCCTACATCAATCGATTTCCTAAAAGTATAGATAATGGATGACATATTTCGTTCGCCACCTCTCGCAGAACTCGTGGGTGTATGTTGTCTGGTCCGGGTGAACTAGTTTGCTTTAAGTTCAAGAGCTTTGCAAGCACAAGATCTGTTGACAAGACAATATCATCAAGGACTTCGCCCTGCCATCTAAGTCCAAGATACGGGACATTGGAAGTATCTTCGCTTGTGAAGGCACTTGAAAAGCAGGAATTCAGCAGCTCGGCTTTTTCTTTGTCCTTTGTCTCCAAGCAGCCAGTGTTGTCATCACGAAGATCAGCCAAGCCTACCCTGGTGTTCAATCTGGAATGAATATATTGCCAGGTTGATTTGGGGTTGTCCTTTATACTCCCTAGTATTGTTTGCTGGTGGGAGGTCAGTAACCTGCGGGTCAACGATCTCAATCGATTCCGACATTGTGTGAAACGGACGTGATCCAAGTCGTCTTTAGTGTTCGTGTATATCCTCCAAAGTGTATTCTTTTTATCTTTGAGTCTGCCTGCTTCACTTGTCATGTATATGTTTCTAAATTTTCTTCTGGACTTGTTGTATGGGATGCAGGCATCAGTTAGTGAGTCTATAGTATTTTTGAAGAATTGATAACAGTCTTCCAAATCCAGGTGTGCCATCGCTGTCCAGTCAGTATTGCATAACATCTGTCGAAGCAGAGTAAAGTTTGCCCTGTAGAAGTTGAGTTTCGGTTTCCCTTGCTCGGTTGAAACTGAGGAACATTTCAGTGTAAATCTAAGTGTGACATGGTCACTTTTACCTAAACCTGGAAGGTATTCCATGTTACGCACCATACCCTCCTCGTTGGAGAATACTAAATCAAGTATGTTGCTAGTCTCACCCAGCCTATAACGCGTTGGGCGCTTCACATGTTGAAATAGGAAACTGTCCTGAACGATTTTGACGAACTTGTGAGAAGGATGGCCCTCTGGAGCCGAGCAATATTCCGTGTCCCAATCTATCAGCGGAAAGTTGAAATCTCCAGTAATCAATAAGTGAGTGGGGGCCAGGTCACAAATTGCACGAAAAAGATGTTCCAGATATACGACATTGTTGTGGGTGGTATATGAGGGACTACGGTAAATGCAGCCCACTATAAGAAATTTGTTGTCCCTCAGTTTCAGCTGCAGCCAGAGTTGCTCCCTGAACCTTGATGCAGGATCAGAGATTGGGATCGCAGATGTAAGGATGTCATCCCTAACAAAAACACACACGCCTCTTTCTCCACTTCTGCCCAAATTTTCCTTTGTGTGGTCAAAGCTCAGATGAAGTGAATATCCTGTGATTCTCAGGAGGGCCATAGAGAGTGGAAAGCGCTGTCCCTTAGGAATGACTTCGGTTAATAACATAATGTCTGGTTTATTTCCTGCGATCATCATAACTAACTCCTCCCTCTTATTGACAAATTGGTCACAGTTCGTATAGAGTATCTTAAGCTCATTGCCTGCTCGCTGGGTTAGTCAGTGGTCCTGGGCAGCTTGAGAAGTGCTGCCACGAACACGCCTGTCGTCTGTTGCACTGGAGGGTAGTGAGGCATTGGCGGTTACTCTCCGGGCTGTAGGTGGGGGACCATTGGTGGAGATGACCGCGATCGTGGGGAGGTACCAGCCCCAGACCCAGTACCAGCAACTGGCCCATTTCGTGCTGCCTCGTCCGTATCCACATTGGTTACTGTGGCCACAGCCGAGGCCTGATTGCCGCCAGACCCGGTCTGGCTCGGAAAGGTTTTGCTGGCAGTATCCCGCTTGCAAATCCTCCCACGCCTAATGACCAAGTCTGTTTCTCCCTGCTCTCTGCGCTGGCGCAGCTCCGCCCTCATCTCCTTTCCTTTTTGCCGTTCCTGCCAAGTCAAATCAGGTGTGATGTAGATCTGGCCATATCTGGCTGAGTCTCGGAGCTGGGATGCCAGTCTCAAGATTGAGTGTTTGTCATCCTCACTTTCAAGTGTCACAATCAACAGTCGATGCCTACCTGTTGAGGGTTTTCCAGCCCGAAATGACGACTTAGTGTGAACATTAAGACGAAAGCACTCCCTGATCATACCTGTGAACTCTGACATGTCTGCATTGGAACGATCCATTCTAGTATCCCCAGCCTGCTCTGGTAAGTTATGAATGACAAGATTGCACTTTCTCCTCTCTCTGTCCAGAAAACCATCGATAGCATCAGCCACTTTCCCAACACCATCCTTGGTACCTGCCGAGTTATTCACAGCCTGCACACACTTAACCTCAATTTCCTTGGAAAGCTGTTCGCATGACCCCTTAACAATGCTAGCATACGACTCCTTGTGTGCAACAGTTTCACGGATAGATCTTTTTATGAGTTCTGTGTAGTTGTGATTGTTTCTCTCCTGCAGCTCCATGGCTTGAGACACTAAGTTGATGTGATCCCTGACTCGCTTGTCTAGTTCATCGACTCTTTTCTCCAGATCTGAGTGTTGCTTCCCTGTGGAGACTTGGGTCTCTTTGTTAGCAAGTTGCGGAGCTGCTGCTTCCTCAGTCTGAGAGGTGGTGGTTTTAAGGTTGCAATCTGTCTGAGTCTGGGTAGATGCTGGTTCGGGACGGGGACATTTTACCTCCAGCTTGCAAATGTTGCAAATCCATGCCAGTGTTTTGTGCCTGTTGAGGGCATTATATGCCTGCTTGGGGATGGCCTGGCATCCAATGTGGAACCATGCATGACATACATCACATCGGACACCATGTTCCCCATCCTTTACTTCTTCCCAGCAGGTTTGCTTTCCAGGACCCCCCTTGCAAACTGAGAGTGTGCCTGAATTGCTGCTAGCACTAGATGACCTAGAGAGTGGAGGAGAGTCTGAGATCTTAGTGTCTATAAGTTTAATCACCTTGTCAACAATACCGATAGGTGTCCCACATGGGGTTAGCTGTGCTCCAGTCACATCAGATTCACCAGCTCCCTCAGAAGCTCCTTGATCACAGGCAGATGCAGCTCCGAGAACCAGATTGGGCAAGCAGTGTTTTCTGTTGGAAACAGATTGTTCGTTGGTCTTTTCAGCCACGCCTGACGCTCCATCACCGCTGAACCCACTTTTTGACGGTGACACAGTGGTTGCCACCACAGCAGCACCAGCCAAGGGAGATGACAATGTGCTAGCTCGGCGCCTCTGAGGAGGTGGCGATCGCCACATGGCTGTTCTGGCAAACCCAAGCTGAGACCAATCCCAGTGGTTTGACAGTCCCCAAGCGTTCCAGAATCAACACCAAGTGTGCAGTCAATGCGAGTGGAATCAACCTGCCAAAGAGTCTAATGATGCAGGCCCATAAATCCTATGATGGTGAAGTGAAAAACCCTATTAGACCCTGCTTTCAAAATGAGAATCTCCACAAAGCTCAATTTTCCACCAAACAGTGTGCAATGCTCAAAAAGTGGTGACCTGTAATGTTCTGCTATCCAGGTTTGACTAGCCTGATAATCCAATGCTGCAAATGGGCACTGTAAGAACTGTAGCCAAATTGACGTGACACCGTCTCGACGAGCGGTGGTGAGCGAGCAAATCAAAATTCCAAGCAAATTGTGAGTGTGTCTGCCAGGTGTGTCACCGAATGTCCGATAGTGCAAGTGAATGCCAGCCTCTGTTGCTCCGTGGTACGTCGATTTAATGTACCTAATGGGCGTGCACGGTACCCAAAACTTTACTAACCTGACCTCAAAGATCTCACGGTGCCAATATAGAATCAATATAGACACTGAACCTATTTGTATACTTGTATGTTTATCGTGGTTGAGTGCGAATGTGAATAAGTTGCGCTTTAGGCGCGCTTTAGGCGATCAAATGGGCTTGTCAGGATTGCCAGTACTAAATAGAAAATATGCGAAGTTTGTGTACAGCTGTGGCTCACCCTAGATTTTCGAGCGAATTGTGGATAAATCTGCTGGATGTGTAATTTAATGTCTGGTGTAATGAGTAAATGTGGACGTCAACTTGTATGTAGTGTGTGCCTGTGTTGATAGTGTGGTCTTCGGTGGTCGTCAACCGCCTCCGATAGCAGATCTCCAGTACTAAATTGAAAATATATGTTTCAAGTTGAAAATTGTGAAACTTGCTTAAATGTCTTCTCGCTATTGACACATCTTGGTGGTGAAGTTTTGTGTATTATTAGCCTTCTACAATGTTCTTCCTTTCTTCTGAGTTTTGAAAAAGCGCGCCCAATATTAGGCGGGAAACAGGGACGGATATCAGCGAAGCCAGGGCTAGAGGAGCTCTCCGGAGAGATGTTGCCAGGACGAAGGCCAGAGGACAACATATTTTTGCCCTATAGGAAGAAAATTATCCGCTGCGACTTGAAAGTAGCCCTGTTCCACCTGTCAGCACAGTTTTATCAGCACCAATCAGCGGGCCGTGTTGCGCCTACGTCACAGGATTGTAGCCTCTCCCCGGGAACTAGTTCTAGAGGTTTTACGGGCTGATGGCCTGCTGTTTGCGCTGATGAAAAATAGCAAGTGCACGAAAGGGCAGCCTAATATTTTTTAATGGTATAAAGGTTGAAGTTCCTTTTGCTTACCACAAACTAGAGGCGATTATGGCGCTGATATTTCTTTTCTGGAGGAGTGGCTAGAGGTCCTGCTGACAAAACTGTGCTGACAGCTGGAACAGGGCTAGTGTTGTGGATCGTGTGGATTTCCTGGATTTCCTCCATTCAAACTGCGAGTTCCTTCTAGAGAGTTCTGGATTTTTTTCAGGAGTTCTAGGGAGGTTATAAGCTATGGAACTGCACTTCATCTGGCAGATGCAAGTGCAGTGGTCGGTGGGCAGGGCAGGATAGTGTGGTGAAGCCGATCCGTTTTATGACGTTATTAAGGCGGAAAGGGACTTCTCCACCACTAAGTAAATTGAATATTTTTTCAAATTTTGTATTGTTCACTTACCAGTGCAAGATGCAAAATGAAATATAATAATTTTACAGAAGTATTAATGAAGCTTTTTGCTTTAAAGATGCCTGTCTTTTGGAATATTGTTGACAGTATTGGCACACGCACGCTTTATACCATGGAATAGAGATACCTGGAATAGAGACCTCAATGCAAACCCGCCCCGCTTTTGGGTGCCAATCTAGGACATGAAAAATCCTTCGGTAAGTAAAGCTCGGTAAGGACCAATGTAAAGTCTATGGGAGATGTGGTGGCCGATGACTTTGATGCGTCATAACTTATAAACCGTGGCTTGCACAGGAAAACGACCATGCATTTAGGAAAGCCCAATCTGTGCTGCGTCCGCTAAAATACATTTTAGGCATGAAATACCTAAAATCTTAGAGCAAAGCACAGGAGAAATCAGAATCTGATACTGCAGCTCAACTTGTATTATTACATGTTTTAAGCGCGCTCGGCTCAGTGCCGTAATAGCGCAGTGTGTTAAGAGCTCGTCTAGTAAGGGAAAGATCCCGGGTTCGAATCCCGCGTGGAACTTTTCATCTTCATAATGGTAATTTCGTCGCTCAATAGCGCAGTTGGCAGGATGCTTGTCTAGCAATCCTAGTGTTCCGGTTCGAATCCGGGCTCATGCTGATTTTGCATTCATATTTTATGGCTATTATACAATTATTTAGGTTTATATTAGATAAATAATACCTCAGTAGTAGCTGTTTCCTCTCGGTTGAAGTAAGGCACGCGCAAAGACCTGTTTTTTGTTGAATATTTTACTGACGTCTTTATTTTAATGTTCTTGGCTATTTACCCAATTCTTTTTAATGAGCCCCACAAAAGCATCCCAAAAATCAACGAGGCTTCCGTTCCAGGTATCTTTATTTCATGTTTATACACCTTGGACGCGGATTGTATTACGTCATCAGGGAGTAACAACGTTCCCCTTGAACTTACCTTCAAATAAAGGTAACTTGTGGTCGTTGGAGCCTTGCCTCACAGCACGGCTCCTTCTTCTCACAACAACAGTTAAAACTCAGGACGGCTGCTGCTGGTAAAGAGACAATACGAGCCACAGGGCGATAACACACGTCAGCGACCGACCTGTATTGTAACAGCCAACCCATGGCCATACACACAAGTCAACCTGGGTGACTGCAACAGTTTGAGTTCGTTTAGTGCTCCCTTCTCTTACCCTCTTACCTGGAAACCATTTCAATTTCATTTAAGGTGTAGCTTATGCTAGTAATGTGGAAACATAATACAATGTTAAAAGTGAATAATATACCACAGTCATGTTATGCATTTTTTCTTTTTATGCATGCTAACTAACTGATTATAGCGCCCTGTCCTGCCAATGTGCCACTTAGTGGCTGTGATTCTCCTCTGCCGTTTGGTGCTCTTACGGCTGCCTGGTGACTGAAAGTTAGTGGGGTCTGCCATGTGCTTCCTTCTGTTTATCACATTGACATGGATCCTAAATATTTTGTCCTTGTCAGAATACTGGGTTCGGCTTATCTTAAATTCGATGTTCACTTTCCTGAAAGATTTTCTATAGAAATGATACATTTTCAGGACCAGCAAGACACTCTCTTTCTATTCAGTGAGGTCCAGTAGCACCATTCCCACATAACCTGCACCCCACCGGGGTCCGGCGCCACCTTCACCCCACTGGGGGCATCAATGGCCCCCTCTAACTCCAAAAGTATGGGGGCTAGTGCAAATCAGCAAAGTGCATTAGAAAGCTTGTGTGTATTCAGTAAGAAATTACTTCGCATGTTTTAGCACTCAGGTCAATGGTTTGATCTCCAGAGGTCAAATTAGGTCAAGATTGGCTATTTTCACTCAAATATGCAATGCTTAAGCAAACTGGGCATAACTCTTGTTCCATTAGAGCTATTGAGATGTGGTTAAGTACATTGGATAGGAAAATATCAGACTTTTTCCTGCTATGTTGAACGTAATGACCTCCCGCCAGTGGTTTGACCACCAGAGGTCACCTCGTGACCTAAGATGACCTGAGGTCACAAAAGGTCAGAAAGTGACCTTGCCATGTATCAAACAAAAGCCAGTGACGAGACATACACAATGGTGTTTGATTCAGCGCTCTAGCTTATATAGGTCAAAAGTTATTGTCAAAATACTGTTTTTGACCTCTGGTGACCTTAGATGATCTTGGAGAGGTCAAAGGGCAAATATGGCCTCTAGAATCTGTGAACGAGTGTCCAAGAACTCTTCTGACAAAGCCGAGCATTTTCAATCTTTTTGTGAATTTTAGATCATAAGACAGCTTTTCCCCATGCTTTGTCAATGGGAGAGGTCACCTCATGACATGACCTCAGGTCATTAAATCGAAAAATCCCGGATATACACCTTGTAGACCCTGGAGGGGTCATGAAGTGTAGGAAGTTTCAAATCGATCGACTTCGAAATGTAGCTATTACAGAGCTCGAAATTTGAAGTGAGGTGACCTTGGTTGACCTCGCCTGGTGACCTGACCTTGGGTGACCTGGGGTAAAAAATTTCAGGGATGGTGGGGAAATGATGCAGTAAGAGGTAGAGCCCTCAACCGCGTTGCTGCGCCTAGTCGTTTTTCTGCGATCCCGGAAAAAACCTTAGGGGGCATCGATGGCGAGGGTTAAACCCTCGCCCGGTGGGGTGAGGGTTAAACCTCGATTTTCAACACCTACTTAACCTAAACATCGTAATCGCGTGCCGTCCATCGCCGTAAATAAACAAAACACCGAAAACGACAAAAGGCAATGGCAGCTGATTGTAAGTCAGCTTATGGAAACCATCAGCTGACTGATCATCAGCCAACTTACAATTGGTACCTTTGTACCAGAGGTAAAGCACCGCTGTGAAAGCGTACCAAATCTGGTCTTGGTGCGCCACAGGCCGGCTCGCTAAATCGAGACCCGGTTGGGTTAGGCTGGGCCGGGCTAGGCTAGGTTAGGTTAGTTTCTGTTGGTTGTACTTATCTAACGATCCTGTCGGTGGACAGCCGCGATAAAGTTTCCATTTCTTTTCATTGCGTTCTTGCCACATAAACTCGTCCAAATAAGAAGACAAAAATTTTGGGACCTGCACTCATTTTCGTCCATCTCCGGTTTCAAGCACAAACCAACTGCGGTTAGGAGAGACATTGAAACGACTGAAACCAACAAACACTATCAGAGATATTTCTAAAGCATAATGGAACACTCTACAGTTAAGTATGAACCACCTTCTATGTGATTTTACACATCTTTTGCAGTTGGACGGGAATATGTAGGTGCACCCTGGGTTCTTTGTTTCTTTTACATTATAAACATTTTGCATCTCCCCCATCTCAAAGTATTTTTTCCTCAGTTATGCATATTCTGGCTATAGCACTCTGTCTCGCTGGTATGCCACCATGCTATCATCCACTTGATTGATCAGCTGCTCAGATGCAGAATTCACTCGGTCGCCACCGTTCATTCTCATCTAAAAGAAAAGTCACCGATTCATGCCAAAAATGAGGCAGGATGCACACCTTAGGAGCTGAGTGGCGGACATCTTTGACCGTCAAGCGGGTTAATATCTTTTAATAGTTGTCTTTGTTTTTTTTTTTTTTTTTTTTAAATGTGCATCATTTGTAACTGCGCATGTGCTTTGAATAAATGTGTATGGATTCAGGTAATGTAAGCACTGGTTAGAGGATACCAAATTTGAATATGGTAGTAGTCCTACCTTCTTGTTACTTGTTTTGCTTTCATCCTTTGGACCAACAAATGAACCAATGGACCAACAAAAATATGACTGCAAATGGGCTTCCTTTGCCTAAAGCTCTATCAGGATCATAATTAACATAATTGTATAGATATATAGATATATAGTTATATATATATATAGTTGTATATATAGTTATATAGATACGCCATGTAATCAGGATTCAAATTGCACCTGTGGCTTAGGTCGTATTATGCACAGTAGTTACACCCTTGAATAAACATAATTCGCTCTGGATGTTGTTTCTACGCCACTTTCGTGTGAAAATCGCTCTCTATTAAGCATGATTATTGATCCTGTACAACTTTGGAGACAAGTGGCATGCAAAACATGTCACATTACCACACCGTTTATGAAACAGGGCCCGTTAGGTTAGGTTATGAAAAATAATTGTAAATGTTCTATGCTACATTCCTGTGCAGCATGATTTGAACCAGCATACATTTGCAGGTAATTATACTTTAGAGCAGAGTCGGAGTCGAACTTTGAAATGTATTTCTATAAAACAAGATTGCGGTGCAGCAGCGCACCCAAGGGGAGGGGGCAGCAAGCCCGAGCACCCCCCCCAAACGCTTGGAGTCCAAAATGCTGCCCCTCCGATGTTGTTGTTGTTGTTGTCCTCCCCCGGGCCGGCCTACGGCCGGCCGTAGCCCAAGGGCTCTTGGTGAGTCCGGTAGCCGCGGGCCAAGGCCGCCACGGCCCCGCCGTCCCGGAGCTGCGTCGGGTCGGGGTATATGGTGCCGAATAGGCGAAGCCTCGCTCCCGCCAGACTGGGGCTCTGAAGCAGGACATGCTCCGGGGTGTCCGGCCCCTCTCGGCACACGATGCATCGTGCAGCGGGGCACTCGCGGTTGGGACACTGCTGGCAGGCGGGCGACGGGAGACGGCCGATGCGGTGCAGGTACTGTCTTGAGCGGCTCCAGTGACCTGCCCGCAGTTGGTGGACATTGACGGCGTCCTCCCGCACGTCGGTGAGGACCGGAGCCGGCATCCGGTCCCCCATAATTCGCCTGAAAAGGCTGTCGGGCCAGCGGCAACGCCAGGCCTTAGAGGCGGCGCGGGCGACAGCTCGGGATAGGCTGCTGACGTCCACAGGGGTGTCCCCCTGTGGGAGGCTGGAGGCCCCCTTGGCCAGCACGTCCGCAGCTTCGTTTCCAGGTAGTTCACAGTGTGCAGGGACCCACTGTAGGAAGACTTGACGCCCCTTTGCGGTGGCACGCAGCAGGAGGCGCCAGACGGAGGCACCCATCGGAGACCGCTGCGCGCCGGCTCCACCCGCCAGGGTGGCCAGCGCGGCCTGGGATTCTGTACATAGGACGATGGGTACGGTGTCGTCTCCCATGGGATCCAGCGCAGTCTCCAGGGCAGCCCGGATCGCTGTGAGCTCAGCGCGCGTGCTGCTACAGAATGCGCCGGCAGGGACGGCGACCTCCTGCGTCGCCTACCGCTCCTCCTTGGCGGCCGCCTACCGCTACCTCAGGAGTTATACGACTACGCCTCGGCCCTGAGCCGAGGCCGAGGGGAAACACAACAACACAACAACAACAACCTCCTGCGTCCGGCCCGAGGGTCGGGTGATGACGGCGCCGCCCCCTCCGTCGTGGGTACCTCGCTCCGCAGAGCCGTCGCTCTAGATCCAGATGGCCTGATCTGGGAGGGTGGCCAGGAGTTCCTCGGTCGCTGTTCGCCGCCGGGTGGTCGTGGCCTCGCGACTGGCTCCCAGGACGTCCAAGCGGATGGACACTCCGCTCCTGTCCACCCACGGGGGATTGTGACGTGTAGCCGCTCCTCCACAGGGACACCGACAGCACCCGCCAGCGCCAAGGCCCGCGCCCCGACAGCGCGCCAGCCGGTGGTGGTAAGAAGGCGCTGGGGTGCCGTGCGCTCGGCGGTCTTTCGGAGGGGGTCGTCCTCCCGAAGAGCCGCCGCCGTGCAGGTTAGCCTCGCGGCCAGAACCTGCCGTCGCACCCTGACGGGCACGATTCCCGCCTCGCCCCTCCGATGTCGGGCGCTTTCGGCGCCCGCCATGGGTTTTGGCAATAATTGACCGCCGGAGGCCCCATGAAGGGCAGAAATGAGCCTGATCTGGCTTTTAGTACCAGTTCTACTCTCACCTTACCGCCCCTGCCCATAGCGTGCCGCCCATTTACCTGAAAGGTACCCTCCCCGGCCAATTTTTTCCCTCCAGTAACCTGCCACCCCATGTCACACATGCCGCCCCTCTCCCCTTTGTCAGCCTCCCGAAACGAAAATCCTGAGTGCGCGTCTGTTATGGTGTGTTATATATTCACTTTCTGTGCTGTATTTCTCTACTTCTACACTGCTAGCATAAGTTACACCTGTGATTGAATATGTGGCCTTGGGCCGGATTTCATAAAAGTTGTAGAAAAGCGGCGTAACAAATGAAAATTGCAGCTATGTTTTAATTCCAACACATTGGGTACATTCTCGTGTCATCTGGTACCGAGATCCACATTGACGAATGTTAACGTGGCCTCAGTACAAGATGATAGGAAAATGGACCTGGTTTAGTGGGAATGAGGATGGAGCGGCAACTTTTTCTATGTTATGCGGCTTTTCTACAATTCTTAATGAAAAAAGAATCGGGGCTTTTGATCTGATCATTTGTTTTTGTCTTTCAGTTTCACATGCAGCGGTGCTGCAGGGTTTAATTGTGAACCCTGATGCTATGAGTTTATGACGGGTGCGGTAGAGCCTGGTAAGACCCCACCAAGGGGCACAGAGACTTTGGAAGAAGTGGAAATGGAGGCCGCAACAGTAATGTCGAATGAAAAGGCAAAACAGGGAGATGAGGACGTCCCCAAAGAAACAGATGTTAGCAGAGAATCTAACCCAGTCAATCATGCAGCACCTGAAGCTAACACCATGATCGAGTCTGATAAAAAGCCTTCAGAAGTAGCGGACTCGGAGCCTGCGAAAGAAGCAGGCTCTGAAGAAGTGCCAGTGAGTGAGGAGACCAGGTCCGCTGCCGAGCCTGTCGGTGACGGCGAGCCGGAGACGGTCCCGATGAACATCTCCTCCTCGGTAGCCGCGGTGCTGCACCAGCGGTCCGCCGAGCACGGTGCTGGTTACCTGGACCAGCTGCTGGAACTGAGTGCACCGGCGCTCGACCCGGAGCGGGAGCAGGCGGAGCCGGCGCCCATCGACGAGTGGATTCCCAAGATTGGACTGGACGCGCACAACAAGAGTGTGGAGATTGATGTTGGGTCACAGGTAGGTTCAGCTTGTGTTAGTTGGCCTTTTTTACCTGCATGCAATGAATGGGGGAGGATCATTGGGAGTGATCGCTTTATTTTTGGTGTGTCTTCTGTTTTTGGGCGTGCAAGACATGTAAATGTGATATTATGGGTGCTCGGCTAGGTTTCCTCTACCCCACGCTTACTTTCGGAAGCCTTCTGCCGACTCGCACATACACCAGCACATGCAGACCCTCACACGCCTACTCGCTGTAGAGGGAGTTATGCTTTTGATTGGTCACAGTGTATGTGTTCGAACTTCATGGTAAGTGCTCGTGAGTAGTCGGTGGCAGAAGTGTGCCGTTTCACACAGGTGGTGGTGGTAAATCTGGCGGACTTCTACAAGCCGCGGCACACAGTGCGTCTCTTGAGCGGAGGCCTGCCTCCCGGAGATGCCACGCCTGCCAGCGCTGCCAGTGGTCTTCACCTGCTGGCCGCCACTGCCGCCGCCGCCAACAGCGGTCTATTTGAGCCTCCGGCCAAACTGAGGTGGGTGGGGTGCACGTGCACTGACTAGTGGCACAACTGCCACCTGGGCGCACTAGCTGTCCCCGTGGGGTTATGATGGGCCAAGCTTGTGAGGTTGCACTCGTTGTAGAAGGGGGTGGGTGGGTGATCGAGAAAATTATCTACTTTTGGGAGAACTTTTGCACGCGAGGACATGCATCAGCTTTTGCAGCTGTTCACTTTGGAGACTACATTTGGAGCAGCATCTTGATGTAAGCTCAGTGTTAATTCTGATTTCTGTCCCTTTATCTTAACACATTCATATTTGTTTGCGTAAACATCGGACAGTTTAGGATCGCCCATAGGCTGAAAATCAAACCTGATAAATCACATATTTCGGATTATAAGTCTAGGATTGCTGTGTTTTCCACTCCCTTTCGGTCAAGGTAGTCGTTTTTGTTTCATCTGGGGGTAAGCCCAGAGCGCAGTGATCTGGAAAATTGTAATGTTTCATATTTGCACTCTAGCAAGACCCATCAGTGGATTGAATAAGGGATTGAATAATATGGCTGTGCTGATATATTCCCCGCCCTCTGTGGTATGTGTGCCTATATATCCCCACCCTCTGTGACTAGTGTATCGATATATCCCCGCCTTCTGTCACGGGTGCGCCTATATATCCGTGCCCCTGTCACGGGTGTGTCTATATATCCGTGCCCCAGTCACGGGTGTGCCTATATATCCCTGCCCCCTATGACGGGTGTGTCTATATATCGCCCGCCCTCTGTGACGGGTGTGTGGATATATTCCCACCCCCCGGTGTTAGCGTGACAGCTCTGTGTCGACAGTGTCCACTGCTGCGTGTATTCCCGCCCTCCAGTGTCCTGAAATTACTTTTCTGCAGAGTGTGGGATGTCAAAATTCAGGGAAAAAGAGGTCAAAATTAATTGTCAAAAAAGGGGGAAATAGCAAATGTAGGATTAGAACATCTCGGAAAACAAATACACGTACTAAAACATTACATGCACATGAAATACAAAAACAAATAAGGGATGGACAATATTAAAATTAACTGTATTAACAGAAGTTAAAACAACTTGAGAAACCTACAAATCCAACTCCTGCAGAGTTCAGCATTTTTCCCAAATAAAAGCATCAGAAACGTACAAGGGAATACATTAATAAGCCGCAAACCTACAGATACGTAAAGCAAAGTCTGGAATACCTACCTACCAAAACAATACCTCGGGTGAGATAGGTCTTGTTTTAGAACCTTTAACAAGCTGAAATGTCTAAAAGGGAGGGGAAATTCCAAAACTTGTCCATTTGAACAAACTATTTTCAAACAAACTTATTTTTGAAATTATACCTAAATCAGCAGGATTCACTCCCTCTGTTTTCACTTGCATTCATGGAAAAATTGCAGCATGCAATCACAATAAAAATACCTAGTCAAATGGCCACCATGAAAATAATAACTTACCTTTACCCACGTGCCTGGATTTCTCAAACTTGAACTATATTACCCTCATTGAAATACAGAACGATCAACAGGTTGAGGTTCAGAATTAGTCTGATTAAGGCTTAAGACATACGAACGCTGGCTACTTACAACTTACCAACTCTCAAACGTACGTATGAGCTTCGACCGACACCCTGCATGCAATCCAGAAACGTACACAAACACTAATCTCAACTGCGGCAAATTCATTTTCACAATGCTGAGAAAGACATCTCGCGTCAAATTCAGGCAAGCCTGTCGACACCGGTAGCCAAGTACGGTTTTTCTAATGCGAGTGAACTGACCAGGCGGGCCCTCTGAGCGTGAGAAGGATGTCGAAATTCTCCACCTTTAAATCACGCAGAGATTCGGCGTTTGTAAAGAAAAAAACTAACTTTACCTTAATCGTTCATTATTTTTCTAAAAGCATCCTGAAATTCATCGAAATATTTTGGCTGCCTTTGGAGATATTCCGAGAAATACTTAGAGGTGCAATTTTCATGATCCGTGAAGATTCCATGTTTAGGTATTATTTTTTAAAAAACTGTTGAACAAATATCCAATATTGGGATCACTTTATCAAACCAAGACAGCAGAATTTTTAATTTTATATATTCTAAACCACAAAAGCATGATAAAACTACAGTATTTCTTTTTAAAGTCAAGAATGTCGAAATTATTTAGGAATGCTTGCATTGTTCCACTCAAAATTCCGCGTGACATGACCCAAAATATGGCTAAACAATATTTTTTTCTGAATAGAAAAGATTTTGATTTCATATTCTGGGTACTCTCAAAAGTTTCTTTTGCACAGAAACTTCAAAAACAAATGTTATAACTCACCCTGACCCACGCGATTTCTAAGGATGTCGAAATTCAGTCGTAAGGAGCTGACGTCATCAAACTATATATTACGTCAGTAGCACTACATTTCAAGGCCTTGGGCCTTGGCTAGCAGTAGCCTCCAAGAACGATGTGGTGATGATTGCTTGGGTTTCGAGCAATGTGAATGTCATGATGTCTCATACCAGCCTTAGCCCCAGGCAGTTTTGACCACCAGTTTCGGCTAGCAAAATTACGAGCAATATTTTGCGTTTTTAATTTGTCCCTGAACATCAATTTTCAAATGGTATCGCGAGTCAGCGCTGCCGCTAGTCATCGAGTTTATTTTGAATTCAGCTATATGTTTAAGACGAAAGCATACATCCCAAGAGTGTGAGGCGTGGGGGCTTTGGTTGTTGAAAGAGAGAGGAAAGAGAGGGAAAAGAGTGGGGCTTATAGAGTGGGGTATATTATTAGTCGTCTTAGTTTATTAGTACGCTAAGAGACGTGAGGGGTCGATGGCTGACTTTATTTTTGTTATATGGTTGATTCAGCTAATTGCATCTCCGGTTTAGACATGCTGTTTGTCAGGCATTATCTTTCACATTCTGTGAGATCTCAGTGTGCTTGTGAAGAAGCAATTGTTAGGAATGTTATCTTTTACAGGGTTTTGTCCTTTTGAGCTTTTATTGTAAAATGTTTGTGCTAGAATCCTTCAGTATTCAAACTTCCTTCTCTCCAAAGATGATTGCTGTGTTCTATTTTGACATGGAATCCGTCCTAACAGGACTGTGTAAAGAATGCTGCATTCCATATGAAGGTAATAGGTTCACAAAGCTAGTGTTGCAGCATCTTTATCAAATGGTATGTTGGCTTCAGTTGCTGGTCTGGCCTTGCTTCCATTCCTCAACTTCTGAAAAAAGGAAACTGATGATGCTGCATTTTTATTCATTGAGATCCGTACATGTGTTTGCGACAACAGCAACAAGCAATAAAAAAACCATGCCAGTACATGTTAACACAAGGCAAAAAACCAGTAGGAGATGCAAATAAGGGCTCACTAAAAAAGCTCATTGAGGCCACCACCCCGAAAGCTGATGATGCCGCAAGCCGATGATTCTGATGATTTTGTTTAGGATGTCAAAATTCAAGATTTAGGATGTCAAAATTGATCAAGTCTGGGTGTGAGTTTCCACGCAAAATTCCCAATTTGAGGACACTGCCGCCCTCTTACACCCCTGTCCGGCAGTTTCCACTGCTGCGCGTGTCAATACTCCCACCCTCTCACACCCCTGTCCGGCAGTTTCCACTGCTGCGTGTATTTCCACTGCTGCGTGTATTCCCGCCCTCTCACACCCGTGTCCGGCAGTTTCCACTGCTGCGTGTATTCCCGCCCTCTCACACCCGTGTCCGGCAGTTTCCACTGCTGCGTGTATTCCCGCCCTCTTACACCCGTGTCCGGCAGTTTCCACTGCTGCGCGTGTCAATACTCCCGCCCTCTCACACCCCTGTCCGGCAGTTTCCACTGCTGCGTGTATCCGCCTCTTACACCGTGTGAGTTTCCACTGCTGCGTGTATTCCCGCCCTCTTACACCCGTGTCCGGCAGTTTCCACTGCTGCGTGTATTCCCGCCCTCTCACACCCGTGTCTGGCAGTTTCCACTGCTGCGCGTGTCAATACTCCCGCCCTCTTACACCCGTGTCCGGCAGTTTCCACTGCTGCGTGTATTCCCGCCCTCTTACACCCGTGTCCGGCAGTTTGCACTGCTGCGTGTATTCCCGCCCTCTCACACCCGTGTCCGGCAGTTTCCACTGCTGCGTGTACTCCCGCCCTCTTACACCCGTGTCCGGCAGTTTCCACTGCTGCGTGTATTCCCGCCCTCTTACACCCGTGTCCGGCAGTTTGCACTGCTGCGTGTATTCCCGCCCTCTCACACCCGTGTCCGGCAGTTTGCACTGCTGCGTGTATTCCCGCCCTCTCACACCCGTGTCCGGCAGTTTCCACTGCTGCGTGTATTCCCGCCCTCTTACACCCGTGTCCGGCAGTTTGCACTGCTGCGTGTATTCCCGCCCTCTCACACCCGTGTCCGGCAGTTTGCACTGCTGCGTGTATTCCCGCCCTCTCACACCCGTGTCCGGCAGTTTGCACTGCTGCGTGTATTCCCGCCCTCTCACACCCCTGTCCGGCAGTTTGCACTGCTGCGTGTATTCCCGCCCTCTCACACCCGTGTCCGGCAGTTTGCACTGCTGCGTGTATTCCCGCCCTCTCACACCCGTGTCCGGCAGTTTGCACTGCTGCGTGTACTCCCGCCCTCTCACACCCGTGTCCGGCAGTTTGCACTGCTGCGTGTATTCCCGCCCTCTCACACCCCTGTCCGGCAGTTTGCACTGCTGCGTGTATTCCCACCCTCTCACACCCGTGTCCGGCAGTTTCCACTGCTGCGTGTATTCCCGCCCTCTCACACCCCTGTCCGGCAGTTTGCACTGCTGCGTGTATTCCCGCCCTCTTACACCCGTGTCCGGCAGTTTGCACTGCTGCGTGTATTCCCGCCCTCTCACACCCGTGTCCGGCAGTTTCCACTGCTGCGTGTACTCCCGCCCTCTTACACCCGTGTCCGGCAGTTTGCACTGCTGCGTGTATTCCCGCCCTCTCACACCCGTGTCCGGCAGTTTCCACTGCTGCGTGTATTCCCGCCCTCTCACACCCGTGTCCGGCAGTTTCCACTGCTGCGTGTATTCCCGCCCTCTCACACCCCTGTCCGGCAGTTTGCACTGCTGCGTGTATTCCCGCCCTCTCACACCCCTGTCCGGCAGTTTGCACTGCTGCGTGTATTCCCGCCCTCTCACACCCCTGTCCGGCAGTTTCCACTGCTGCGTGTATTCCCGCCCTCTCACACCCCTGTCCGGCAGTTTGCACTGCTGCGTGTATTCCCGCCCTCTCACACCCCTGTCCGGCAGTTTCCACTGCTGCGTGTATTCCCGCCCTCTCACACCCCTGTCCGGCAGTTTCCACTGCTGCGTGTACTCCCGCCCTCTTACACCCGTGTCCGGCAGTTTCCACTGCTGCGTGTATTCCCGCCCTCTCACACCCCTGTCCGGCAGTTTCCACTGCTGCGTGTATTCCCGCCCTCTCACACCCCTGTCCGGCAGTTTGCACTGCTGCGTGTATTCCCGCCCTCTCACACCCCTGTCCGGCAGTTTCCACTGCTGCGTGTATTCCCGCCCTCTCACACCCCTGTCCGGCAGTTTGCACTGCTGCGTGTATTCCCGCCCTCTCACACCCCTGTCCGGCAGTTTCCACTGCTGCGTGTATTCCCACCCTCTCACACCCCCTGTCCGGCAGTTTCCACTGCTGCGTGTATTCCCGCCCTCTCACCCCTGTCCGGCAGTTTGCACTGCTGCGTGTATTCCCGCCCTCTCACACCCCTGTCCGGCAGTTTCCACTGCTGCGTGTATTCCCACCCTCTCACACCCCTGTCCGGCAGTTTGCACTGCTGCGTGTACTCCCGCCCTCTTACACCCGTGTCCGGCAGTTTCCACTGCTGCGTGTATTCCCGCCCTCTCACACCCGTGTCCGGCAGTTTCCACTGCTGCGTGTATTCCCACCCTCTCACACCCCTGTCCGGCAGTTTGCACTGCTGCGTGTACTCCCGCCCTCTCACACCCCTGTCCGGCAGTTTCCACTGCTGCGTGTATTCCCACCCTCTCACACCCCTGTCCGGCAGTTTGCACTGCTGCGTGTACTCCCGCCCTCTTACACCCGTGTCCGGCAGTTTCCACTGCTGCGTGTATTCCCGCCCTCTCACACCCCTGTCCGGCAGTTCCACTGCTGCGTGTATTCCCACCCTCTCACACCCGTGTCCGGCAGTTCCACTGCTGCGTGTATTCCCACCCTCTCACACCCGTGTCCGGCAATTCCACTGCTGCGCTTGTCAATACTCCCGCCCTCTCACACCCGTGTCCGGCAGTTCCACTGCTGCGCGTGTCAATACCCCCGCCCTCTCATACCCCTGTCCGGCAGTTCCACTGCTGCGCGTGTCAATACTCCCGCCCTCTCACACCCCTGTCCGGCAGTTTGCACTGCTGCGCGTGTCAATACTCCCACCCTCTCACACCCGTGTCTGGCAGTGTCCACTGCTGCGTGTACTCCCACCCTCTCACACCCGTGTCCGGCAGTTTCCACTGCTGCGTGTATTCCCACCCTCTCACACCCCTGTCCGGCAGTTCCACTGCTGCGTGTATTCCCACCCTCTCACACCCGTGTCCGGCAGTTCCACTGCTGCGTGTATTCCCACCCTCTCACACCCGTGTCCGGCAGTTCCACTGCTGCGCGTGTCAATACTCCCGCCCTCTCACACCCGTGTCCGGCAGTTCCACTGCTGCGCGTGTCAATACCCCCGCCCTCTCATACCCCTGTCCGGCAGTTCCACTGCTGCGCGTGTCAATACTCCCGCCCTCTTACACCCGTGTCCGGCAGTTTCCACTGCTGCGTGTATTCCCACCCTCTCACACCCGTGTCCGGCAGTTTCCACTGCTGCGTGTATTCCCACCCTCTCACACCCCTGTCCGGCAGTTTGCACTGCTGCGTGTACTCCCGCCCTCTTACACCCGTGTCCGGCAGTTTGCACTGCTGCGTGTATTCCCACCCTCTCACACCCCTGTCCGGCAGTTTGCACTGCTGCGTGTATTCCCACCCTCTCACACCCGTGTCCGGCAGTTTCCACTGCTGCGTGTATTCCCACCCTCTCACACCCCTGTCCGGCAGTTTGCACTGCTGCGTGTACTCCCGCCCTCTTACACCCGTGTCCGGCAGTTTGCACTGCTGCGTGTACTCCCGCCCTCTTACACCCGTGTCCGGCAGTTTGCACTGCTGCGTGTATTCCCACCCTCTCACACCCCTGTCCGGCAGTTTGCACTGCTGCGTGTATTCCCACCCTCTCACACCCCTGTCCGGCAGTTTGCACTGCTGCGTGTATTCCCACCCTCTCACACCCCTGTCCGGCAGTTTGCACTGCTGCGTGTATTCCCACCCTCTCACACCCCTGTCCGGCAGTTTGCACTGCTGCGTGTACTCCCGCCCTCTTACACCCGTGTCCGGCAGTTTGCACTGCTGCGTGTATTCCCACCCTCTCACACCCCTGTCCGGCAGTTTGCACTGCTGCGTGTATTCCCACCCTCTCACACCCCTGTCCGGCAGTTTCCACTGCTGCGTGTATTCCCCACCCTCTCACACCCCTGTCCGGCAGTTTGCACTGCTGCGTGTATTCCCACCCTCTCACACCCCTGTCCGGCAGTTTGCACTGCTGCGTGTATTCCCACCCTCTCACACCCCTGTCCGGCAGTTTGCACTGCTGCGTGTATTCCCACCCTCTCACACCCCTGTCCGGCAGTTTCCACTGCTGCGTGTATTCCCACCCTCTCACACCCCTGTCCGGCAGTTTGCACTGCTGCGTGTATTCCCACCCTCTCACACCCCTGTCCGGCAGTTTGCACTGCTGCGTGTACTCCCGCCCTCTTACACTCGTGTCCGGCAGTTTGCACTGCTGCGTGTATTCCCACCCTCTCACACCCCTGTCCGGCAGTTTGCACTGCTGCGTGTATTCCCACCCTCTCACACCCCTGTCCGGCAGTTTGCACTGCTGCGTGTACTCCTGCCCTCTTACACCCGTGTCCGGCAGTTTCCACTGCTGCGTGTGTCCGGCGGTCTGGCCGTCACAGATGGCGCTGCGGCTGCACTGCGCCACCGCACACCGTACCCAGCCGTCAGTGTGCGTGCGCTGCGGCCTGTCGTTCCTCACCCAGCGCGCCCTGGACCGCCACCACTGTGAGGAGCTGCAGCGCCAGCAGCGCGAGAGGAAGCGCAAGGAGGAGGAGGAGAGGCAGCGCGTGCCTCCCGTGGTCATTCGACCGTCCGCTCTGCAGGTGGGTCCCCGGGTGTCTCTCGGGGGCTTCGACTGTGCTGCGCTGTGTTGTGACCTGTCTGCTACTTAGCTTTAGAGATTCTAACACAATTGTTGTTGATATGTACGGAAATATCGTGAAATGGAAACTGAAGTAGATATTGAGTTGTTTGTCAGATAAACAGAACTTGCAGTTCGTTTTCCGAGTTCAAATCAGTCAGGGAACGCAGGACTTTATCGTTTCAGTTATTTGCAGCCACGCCAGCATGGTTTGTATTCTCAATATTCATTATCGACTGGCATCGGTCTAAACAAAGATCAAATACCTTAGACCGTTCAGGTGAGGAATGCTGACAGGGCTCCTGCTAGAGAGCGGGTCAGTGATTCGGCATGGAATGTTGATGTGGGCCGGTACTGTTATGGCCTGTCAGCGTGAGCTCCCTTTTCCAATATTCCAGCTGCCGTGGGTTTACCCGTGTTTTCCCCAGCCCCCCTCCAACAGCCAGCGCAGATACTGGATGTGACGTCACACCTTGTAGCATATAACATGGGAAGATTAAATGATTAAATATTCAAATTTTCGCAAAAAGAGGCCCATAATCGAAAACAAAATGCTTATTTATTGCATTTTGGATAAACTTGATCTTCTTGTATTCTCTCAAATTCGTAAGCGGGCAGAGCCATTATCAGCAGTTTGATACACGGCCCATAGGCGAAGGAATTCCTCCACGCCCATGTGGCGTCACTCGGGCGTGGAGGAATCCCTCTTGAACGTACCTTTAAGTAAAGGTATCTTGTGTTTTCCCCACCCGTCTGCTCCGACTGAGGTTGTGACCAGCCGTCTCCCTGTTCCGTCTCCTGTTCACGTGTCACCTACTTGCCGTTGGGCCGCAGAGTCAGCGAGTGAAGCGTCTGGAGGACACCAGCAGCAGCGAGTCGGACTCAGGCTCCGACTCAGAGCCGGCGCCGAAGCAGCGGCCGCCGCCGCCCCCGCCCCCGCCTGTCCAGCGACCCCCGCCGCCGCCGGCCAAACCCTCCGGTGAGTGGGCAGCCTCTCAGCTAGCCCTGGGGACTGACAGAGCTGGTCTGAAGCCTCCTCTGGATATGCACTCGAACGGAAGCGAGGCTGCTCCTGTATAGTCGCGGTTTTTTGCTAATCGTCAGGGTTGATTTAACCTATTTCCGTAGGCTCCCGGCTACCCCTATTTCCGGCAGGGGGCAATATCGGCCCCTAAGATCTCGTAATCTAACCGGCCGATTTTGAAAATTCAAAGTGCTATAGATTCCCTGACGCTAAACTTTATTTTGAAAAAGAAAATTTCAAAATTTTGATTTTTAAGGAGAAAGTCGTGCAAAATATACAATTTTTGTGTATTTTTAGATTTTCCATAACCCTTGTCTCTGTTGTACGATTTTCACAAAACTAGTTCAGATTTACAAATAATTGACCCAAAATTGTCATATACTGAGTTACGCAAAAATTCGAAATTCAATGGCAGTTCCAGGACCAGGACTATTGGGGAAATATATACAACCTAAAAGTTTTTGTTACGCGGATTAGAAGCCGTGATATACTGCTTGGCATCTTTGACACATAAATAAATGAAAAAAGTGAAAAACTCATCGGGCGGATGCAGTAAGGTAAAACAGTGGGGTAAAATACATACCAACAATATGCGAGTGGTATGCATGAGTATATTAGTCCCTCGACTAGTTGAAATTTATTTCTGATAATTTTTACCCTCCCATGGCAGCTCTGGGAAAGGGGGTGACATAGGCGGATCAAGGACTCTCGTCGTGGGGGCGGGTGGGGTGATTGGAAACACATTTTTAATATACAACGATATTGAGTCGCGGCGGTGATACTGGCTGGGAATATGCATTTTGAAAATGTGTAGTGACTGGACACGCCTCTGGTAATCTAGAATTTGGTTATAACTATTTTGAATTTTCATATACCCAATTGTATTCGCCCTGGCACGGCTGTAAGCAGTCTTCTCACTTACTAACGTTTAGTCCTTCTTGATAACATTCCCCCATTTTGAACTGCTGTAACCGCCCCTGATGAATACAAATAGTGACAATTGTGAATGCACTATCATCTCACATAAAAATGATATAATAAAACCATATAACTGGTATCAGGATCAGCAGAGACGGCTTCCTTTTACAAAGAACCCATCGCATACGATAATACTTGGTTTGTGGATAGAACCTCCCCAAAACCCAGCCATAGCTCCGCCCCTGGTAAATATATAATATTGACAATTTCAGAAACCTGCCTGTACTAGTTTTAGGAAAAGTCGGAAGTTTCAAAGTTCTATCGCAAGCCGTTTCGGAGATATTCTTGAAAAACCTTAGGGGGGCAATATTAGCCCCTGCCGGAAATAGGTTAAAGCCAAATTGAATTCAAAATTGCGGCTAACAGATTGCGTTCAAGGGAATATGACATATTTTGAATGTGATATGAATAGGGATGACTGTTCCGAAGGGCATGGAACAATATTGGTTTAGCTTTCGTGTGCCCCAAAGCTATGCATCGCTCAGGAGCTCCTCGTGGAGCCCATACGCCGCACAATATATGGGGAAGTGGAACCGTCTGGAGCTACGCGTTGCGACTCAGAAAAAGTACTGCTCTCAAATTAAAGATGTTTTGGGACCTACAATGTATAAACTCGGGGATTTTACTGTGTCATGAAAAGCTAATATATCTTTGTAAGTATCGTAAGGATCACATCTCACATTCAACTGGTAGAATAAGCGCCGGGCGTTGTCAAGTGTGAACAGTTGCTACGTAGAGAGCGACTGGCAGCTAACTCACCCTATGCAACACGGACCGGCAGGCAAGAAAGAGGCGTACGTGTGCCGGGTGTGCCACTCCAAGTTCCGTGATCCCAAGGCGGTGCTCAGCCACCTCAAGGAGTTCCACCCTGAACACGCCCGCAAGGCCTGGAACAAATTCCAGGTAACACCGACCGGTTGACATCCTGGATTTGATAACTCGCAGTCCAGTCCTGGCTGTGTATGACTGGGAAGCGGTCTTTGTGTTTTCTTTAGAGTTAGCATGTTGCCAAAGTCAAGGATCTTCTTGAAATGAGTTTTGTACTCTGTTTTCACACATGGTTTAAAATAAGCCTTTGGATAGCTTTTGCCATGTGCTTCGAAACCAAATTATCAACGTCATGATGTTTCGTTTTGATTATCGTGCATATGATCCTTTCTCTTCTTTTGTGCCTGTTATTCTGAACTGTACCATTTTCCTTACAGCAATAATCCAAAATAACTTGTTTGTGTGCCCTTAACGGGAATGGATAATTTTTCTGAGTTCTAAAAATGACTTTATGAACCAAATAGGGTTGAAATAAGGAAACCATATCTCGTTTCCACCTTCAATATAGATAGCTTTGCGTGAAATCAAATGTGCCAATAGTGTTTATTGACAGCTTCATAAGATTGCGATGTTATCCATTACACAAGTAGGACATTCCTTTTAAGCCCAAATACCAAACAAGACGTGTGTTTTGGGGCTGTGCTGTCTTATCCTGCCGTCTGTCGCTCGGTAGGAGAACCTGCGATCTCGCGCGCCGGGCACAGAGGGCGCCTCTGCCGCCGGCGGCGGAGGAAGACCCGGCCCGGACGGCGACAAGAAGGTGCCGCCGATGCGACTGAAGCTGGCTCGTGTGAGCGGGGGTTGCGGCAGAGGCCGCGGTCCCGGCCGGCCGCCGGGCTCCGGCCGCGGCCGGGCGCGTCTGTCCGCGCCGGAGACGTCGCCGCGAGCTGCCGGCGCCGGCCGCCGGGCCTCGCCGCCCTACCCCACCAGGTGAGAGCCGCACCGGCCAGCAGGAGGTAGCGCTTTGCAGCTCACGGAGGTCTATTCTGCTTTGGCACTTCTGCTGTCAGGTCTTACATTCTATATGTTACCGGCTGTGAGAGACTGGGTATTTTACGCTTTGCCCAAACACACCATAACAATGTGCAAAGTACCGAATAATTAGGGCAGTTGGTGAAAGATATGTCAGTGTATGAGTACTCTCCAAAGTGCCCACACCTGCTCTGCATTCTGTAAAGTAATGAGTAAGGGGCAAATTTCCCAAACGTTTGCAAAATGCCTAGCGATGTCACAATCCAGTGATGTCTAATCCACATTGTATATAATTCAATGAACGATTGTGTTTGCACGATGCCTAATGGCCACACTTTTCCTCAAATTCTATGGCTGTTTATGACCGTTTTACGTGAAGCGAGGTGGTCAGATGGGCTCCTTTGCGACTCGCAGCACCACTTCCTATTTATTGAAGTTTTTACACAGGAACCCTGCCGTGTAGAAAATTAGATGGCGTAATGAGTGTGTGTGTGTGCAGCGGTAAAATATGTATAGCCGTGTGGAGTTTCATAGTGCCCAGTCAATGGAGAAACCACAAGTCCGTCAATCTGACTTGCCATTGCAGTAGTACAACGGTAGAAACACCGTCCCCTCCACCGTCTGCTGAGGGAAGTAGAGAATCAAGGATGTGCTTGGTTCTGGGCTGTCTATGAAAGGTTTGCACGAGATGTGGCGCGAAGTAGAAATTATGGAGTGGGACGAAGTTTTCCAGATTGACCTGTTGATTCCAGATCATCACCAACGGTAAAGCCCCACTGACGATGAAATAATCAATGAGACATAAGTATTGCTGGACGGAACAGGGTGGTATATTTTCTGATGTAAATGTCCTAATATGGGGAATGGGACGGGACGAAGCCCCGTGGGACTCATTATCCCGGACAGAAGCGGACGGGACAACGTGGGATGTCCCACCTAACGTGGGCTGCAAGTGGACGGATGCTGTCACTTGCACCATACGGACAACTACTTTGGGTCCGTGAGAAACAAAAGCGTGGAAAGGGGCAGCCCCTCACCTTTCTCCCAACTGTGGAACTTCAAACGGCCGATTTTGTACCAAGTTAGAAAGTTTTTAAGGCGTTAGCATGTTTGTTACCACCAACCGGTCTCGGCTCGATGCGCGGACGCCCATTCACGCTTGCCCATTCTCCGAAGGTCTGTGGTGGTTGTGTCAGAAAGGTCAGATTACGTGCCCATTCTATTTATTGTTAGTTTAATTACCTTACATTTATCGTTTTACGCCTCCTCGGGGGCATAAATTGAGATTATGAAAATCAATCAAATAGAAATGATTCATTTCAGACCAAAACGCCCATCTTGATTCTATCACAATTCCACATCATTCTCACGACCTGCTGCGTGGTATTGCGACGGCATATAAACCGCTAGCGGAATAGCATTGCAGCGAATAGAGAGTGTCTCCGTCTGACCTGCCACTAACGCCGTTGTCCCGTGGTGCGACCAGCCCGCCGCCGGCCGGGCCGCCCTCCCCGGGCTTCGTCACCTGCGGAGTGTGCGGCGGCACCAAGTACTACACCTACACGGCGCAGTGCCGGCTGACGGGCTGCTACGCCTGCGAGTCGTGCCGCCGCTTCGTGCGGCTGGTGCGTCCGCCGCAGCCGGTGCAGTGTCTTCAAGGTCCCGGTCACTGTCACATCCCCGCCGTGGCGCCGCGCAACAGCGCCGACTCCCGCTGCCGCGCCTGCTGGCTCAAACGCTGCCTGCTGGCGCTCAACCTGCCCCGCGAGCGGCACGACAAGCTGCGCCAGTGCCTGCCCTCCAGCCTGCGCCAGGCGGTGCCGCCGGCGGCCGAGAAGGTGTACCGCCAGTCGGGCCACTGCGAGCTGGACACCGTGCACGGGTAGGGGCGCAGCGGGCCGCCGCCGCGTCCTTCGGCGGCGCAGGCTGACGGGGCGCTGGGAGAATGTAGATTCAGTGGCGGAGGGGAGGGGGGTGCGTGCGGGCCCGCTGCTGTGATCGGTGCTTTGCGTGGTCTGGCGGCGTGGTAGCGAAAGTGCGTGATCTTGTGCCCCGCCCCCGGCCCCGGCCCGTGGCGCGCGCTGGTGACGTGGTGTTCGCAGAACTGGGTCGTGTGGAGAATCGGCGCGCTTCAGGGTGACGCCGCCAGGAGGAGGTGTGGCGCTGTACAGATTCACGGGTTTTGGCCTGTTCGCTTGTATACATGGCATGTCACGTGTAATTAAGCCATTTCAAATAGTTCTACGCTGCGCGCTCTGTTTTGTTTTGTGGTTTTTACATCGTCAATTAACTCGTCATTCTCGAGTACAACGGAGGAAATATTTACCTGTATGCAAATAAAAATATGTTTCGTGGACAATGTTTTTTAATCGGAATTGTTGGGTGCTCCCAAATTTTTAGGCGATATTGGCGTGATTTAGCCCTTTGTGGAGGGTTAATGAGCTGATGCGACACGTTAGAATGAGCTTCTTGATTAGCTGCTGCTAAATTGCTCGAGATCCATCATATCTTGAGGCATGATTATTGGCATGTCCAACAAGGGGGCCATTTCGCGCTGAATTATGTACATTTATCACCCGGTTGAATGATGGCCAATGGTTAGTTCGATAAAGACATCACACATGTATATCACGTTTATTGCAAAGGCTGTGGCGCCGTTCTGGGCGAATTTTCAAATAAAAAGTATCGGTGACTATGTCATCTTGAAATGGAGCTACATCGAGTTTACGTCCATTCGCTGACAGAGTCTATATCAGCATAGTTTCTTGCGAATAAAGCGCTCTAAGCGCCTGCCCAGTAGTTCCTGCTACATAGCCAAACAGTCCAAGCCACACGTTAACAGGACCCTGCCGACCGCATTATGCCGGGTTTCCAGCAACATCAGGCACGTGTTGCCCAGCGCTGCTGTTTTTCCCTTGCCACAGCGACGGTGACGTCATGGCGGCATCGATTTCCATTGGTGGACGCGCTGGTAGTTCGCTGCCGCTGCAACACCAGCTGTTTGGAAACCGCTGTCACCGCTAACAGCTGCGGCCAATTACGCTGATAAAATACCAAACAGTTGAAATTTATCACAGTGAGGCTTCAACCGGACAGAGAACCCCGTGTTGGTGAAGTTTGATTCGGTGTCTGTGCGGGTCATCTATACCCCCACTCTTGACCACATTTGATCACACGAGCTAGCCATTTGTGTCGCAACGGAAACTCGCGCTCGGACGGCCACAGCTAAAATGCACCGCATATGCCTAGTGCATCAATGTGCAACGCCGCGCCAGCTGAGTGTTCAGTGATCTTTGTTCATTAACCCAGATGCGGTTCTGTAGGTATATGATTAGCATTCGCCACCGGAACAATAATCACACAAGGGGACGGACACGCAACTCTGTTCGCGGAAAACGCAGAGGGCGATATTCAAAACAATAAAGCGGGCCCTCGGCTGTTGCCGGAATAATTTACATTGTTGCTCCGATGACGGACATTGGTTTCATTTCCAGCTCGCCAATGCACACCAATACCTAGTTTGTGTGTATGCTTAAACACATAGGATCGCCACATCTCGCCTGCTTTGAATGACTTGTCCGTGTTTATGTTGCGACAACTCCGTCTCACGATCTGGACCGGCGGCAGACTGCCAGCTTAATATTGGCGGATGGACTAGGACTGCTGGGCAGCTCGTCTCGTCCCCTCCCTTTTCGGGATATTGTGATTGCCACCCTTACATGTATGTATATTGCCCCAATGTCTATACAGGACACCAGCCTCGGATTTTGGCTGGATAATCTTTTCATCGAGATAATCGGTTTCTTGGAGATTACGGCTTGCCGGTCTCTACTTCTTGCTAATGCCTCTATCCCATGCTTTATTGATACATTACCGATGAGTTCTCACAGGTTGGTATTTGAGCAAACCGATCACGTGACAGGGGTGCTGAAAATTACAGCAGTACGTTCCAGTACACAATCGGGCGGGGCTGGCGAAACGGACGGAGAATTTGCCGATGGCTCCTATAGCTGCTCTAGCTTACCCCGCTCCTGTTGGTTCTCAAAGTTTGGCGTCTGACCGCACGGGTGTGTAACATAAAGCGTCCAAAAGAGCCTCGATCCCGCCTGCTTTTCTGCTCTGTAATTTACGGCGTTTTGGGGAAAACACCTGGTATGGGACAGTTTCACTGCCACCCAAACGTTACAAGCTATATCTGACAATCTCCTCCATGGGCACTGTGATCATTTCAGTGCTCTAGCACTTCTGGGAACATAGGTTCCGTTGAGAATTGACATCAGAGTCATCATAAAGATACTTCGTGCCGCCGAATTCTCAATTACTTCGTCCTTTTCAAACTATCCTTTTTCATACACATGTTAACGAAATTAAGTTACCGAAGGTTCCAGAAAGCTGATATAATGAATGTTATTATAACAACTACAAAAGCTGGCACTCCGTAAAACCATATTTTTATGAAGGCGACCTTTAGAAAGATCTTGGAAAGCATGTCGGGGGATGCTTCAGCAGTGGCCGCATCAGGTATAGCCAGAGGGTGTCTTTATTGGGCAAGAGGTTAATGGAACGAAAGGCGAGAGAAAATATTCCTGGACGAAAGGAAACTTTGCTTTTCCTCTAAAACGTTACGTATTTACATTTTCCGATTTTCCTGTGGATCCCTGTCGCTGATATATTAATTCGTGTTTATATTTGGATACCTGATTGCAGGCCCTGCGAATTGTCCGACTCCATCCACTTAGGCGAGGGGTCTTGAGTGGTCAACTATCCTCGGGCACGGGTTTAGTCTACTATTGGAATAATTACTGGTTTGGATGTTGACACTGTTTGGTCGTTTTCCATTTTCGTACGTGACTTTCATAAGCAGGCTATCGGAAATGTTTCGCAACAAGCCCCCTGTTATCGCCGCTTGCCCCTACCCTTGCCCCCGCCCCCCGCCTTGGGAGGGCCTTTATTGCTGGAGATTGAGGAACATTTGGGGATGTGTCTCTCGGCGGCGGCCTCGTTGAACCGTCTCTCGCAGTGGGGGCACTGCACGTAGTCGTCGTTGGCCGCCGGCTTGGGCGTGGGCAGGTCTCGCACATCACCGCCGGCGTCGATGTGAGCCTGCGCACGCTTAGCCTCACGGATGTTGTTGACAAACTCTTCGTGTTGTTTGCGCCAGTCTTTCTTCTTCGGCGACTGTGAATGTGACAGGCGAGGGGGTGTGTTAGTGCTGATTGAAGACCAGGGTATAAACAATTGTTTTCTTTTAAGTTTGTAACCCATGGGGTTCTCTTCAAAAGGCGTTGAAACAGGGCGTAGCCAGAATTTCGCTCAGGGAGGAGCGGCGTCTGAAAGGGCCCCTGCGCACGCCAAAGGGCCCTGATGGGTAAAAGGGCCCTGCTTTTCAGAATAGAGTGCTTAAAGGGCTTCAGAGGACCCTGTTTAGGTTATAACAATGCCAAATTTGGCCACAGACCATTGTGCGAGCGTAGCCGCGTGAAGCGCGGCTCGTGTCTTCAGCGTGTCTATCAATGTACTCTCCAAACCGATTTTACTGTACTGATTTTAAATATGAGGCTTTTTATTAGCATTTGAAAGGTGCGATATTTTTATTCTTATTTCTCCACAAAAATGTTTTTTTGAGTAGGTACATTGTTCTCAGCAGTTCAGATATAGATGGCATCGTGGTGTGGAACTGCGACACCCTTTCAGCGGGGTACGACATGACCTACACGGACACACACAATGGAAGGGGACGGAGGGGCCCGATCGGAATAGGGCAGAGTCCTTTGTGTATCAAGGAAGCACTTCAGAAGGGGATCGGACCTCCAGTCAACGGTCACAGCTAGCGAACTGTACACGAAGCGCGCTCTGCGTTTATGATTGACGCATGGCGTTTCAAAACGTGCGTGAAGAGCAGCGGAAAGTGCGGAACAGCAGCAGAGTAGATCCATGGAAATCTAGACCGGACATACCCTTTCCTGGAGCTGAGGTCTAGTATGGGCGAAAGTCTGCCTGCACACCATCGCTCGCCATCACCTCACAAGGGATCTCACCTCGAGCTCGGGTTTGCTGTTTTTAATGTTGTTGATGTACTGCTCTGACTCGGTTCCCTGTAGACGCATTTTTCATCGGGTCGAACGTCTTCCTCTTCTTCTGGGTAGTTTTGGCACAAATGCTCTCGTGCTTTTCCAGCCGGTCTTTCGCAAAGTTGCGCGTGCAGATGGGGCACTGCGCCATGTTGGGATCGGTTGGTGGTGGCCTGGGCTCTGGCGTGGGCGGTGGCTGCAGCAAAATGCATTTATGATAGCAGTATTCAGGCGATTTTGTGTTTTCCCCAACGATGACCCATTTTATCCCGATCTATGGGGGTTTCCCAAAGTGGAAAAAGGCTTGTGGGGTGTTATGTGAGAGAAGATGATTACGTATCCACACGCACATAATACTTAATGTAGGTACCAAATTGTGGTGTCATACTAGATTGAAGAACTGAACCACACCTGCATGGTACGAATTTTAGTTTCGAAAATATTTAACGTTATGGAATCTCGGGATTTTCCTTAACTATGATGGAAAGATCGGGTTTCTTCTGACCATTGTAAGATAGTTTTATTTGTCAGCTTCCATTATCAATTTGTATATTCTGGTACTTGTGGCACCTGATTCTAGTTTGGCAGACACTGGAAGTAACATATGACTGATAAATAGCGAAACCCTGCTAACCATCACCTTATTTTCCTTGTATGGTGCGTACGAGTTCCGTCGGGAGCGCGGAGTGGGCGCTGGCGACCGCCCGCCATTTCCGGCCGTCAAATTCTTCTGCTTTGAAGGCTTTGGTGCCGCTGGTTTTGCCTTTGGCTGCTTACTCTGAAATGGTAGAAGAAGGTACTGTCAGGAAAATGATTCGATCATGATCATGGGCCTGTTGCAACGGAGGTATTTAATGCGTGTTCTTATAAAATTAAGGTTTTCTTGTAGCAATTGGTTTTCTTCACTGTTGGTCCAACGAGTATGATTCGACTCCTTGAGACATTGCCAAGACACTGGCACCCAAAAACCTAACATCACCCATCGCTTTGTTTGGGATCTTATTGGCTCCCGAGCTATGGAGGATTTCCAAAGTCAGCTTAAACTTGATCTAATGTGGCCCCCTGCTGTGCCACATAACAGCAGGGAGTTACGGTTCAAGCCTCATGCAAGGGTGCAAAAAAGTGGGATTTTCAGAGAGCTTAATTCTTCTTGTTTTGAAATAGGTTTTGGACCCATTTTTTTGCTCATTGTCGATTATTTTTGACGATAAATTGGAGAAAAACTAAACTTGATGGCGAGTGGAGATGGGGACTTACAGATTTAGTCGGTGAATCACATTGTGGTGGATACAGAAATACCCGGGGTGGTGTTTAAAGGGAGATCAGCGAAAAATTATTATTGTGGTTTCTTGCTATCTGAAAATCCTGATTACGAAACTGTCAATTATTTTTGTATTTTCGGCAAAATTTTGGGAGGCCACTCACTTATTATCGAAATAGGTTAACGATTCCGATAAAATGCTGAATCTTTCACCCATCACTTACTTTTCGAAAACTATTCAAAGTTGAACAGTAATGTTTTTTGTCATTAACATGTTTGTTTTCCTGTATTTGTATTTTAATTAATTTTACAAAGCCTTTAAAAGCTACAAAATGAATTAGCTTGCCCTAGAAACGGTAAAACATAATTACTCAAGTATTCAGCCGTTTTGTACCTCGGTTCTTGAGTCGTTTTCTGCTTCAGCCTCCGGATGACGAAACTTTGGCTCGATAGGTCACGTGACCCCGGTATGATAATTCCTAGGCTTCTGATTTGTTAATTGTGATTTCTTTTAAGCCTATATTTCTGTTTCAAAGAGTTTTGGAATGTTGTTTTTTAAGTAATTTTTTCTGTGGTGGTCCAAAGTTCTACCTAACTGTTTAGGATAGATGTGACCTAATTCTTAGAGAAATTGATCGCCTTAGTCGGGGTTACGTCATTTACATCGATAAGAGGTGTACCGGTAAGTCGTCTAGAAATGTTGGATTTGAGAGCAATTTTAAGGCATTTGCGGCCGAATTCGCAAACATGAGAATAGGACTTCTGAAACAACTTTTGTGACCTTAATCTAGCCAATAATTTTTTCGTTTCTGCCTTTAACTATGCCATCGAATTCAAGCACTTTTTCAAACCACATAAATATATTTGGAGACCTCAGCATCATTTTGCATTCTAGATAGAAATTTACGATTCACAAGTTATACTTTGCATTAGAAAAGGTGAAAATAGTCACTGCGATATCATTGACTGTTTCCATGACTACCTTTCGCTGTTTTAGTCCTACTGTTGTCTCCGATATTCAAAATTTCCAAGACAGTTTGAAGCACCTCTCGGTAACAAATTTGGAGCACCCCTTCCATACATTTCGTTTCTGGAAATAAATCAATTGTTTAGATAAAAGAAATAAACAATTTAATTTAATGCCAAAATTTGATGCCTTTATTTATGCGCAGTGGAGGTGCCTTGGGCGACAGCGCGCAGCGGAGGGGTTCTTAAAGTGCCCCCTGAAATCTCGGAAACCAAGAAGGTTAGAAAAACGCCCGTGGGGGGGAGGGTGTGGGAGCGTAGGTGATCTACCTTTTGGCAAAGTTTCATTGACCGAGGTCAATACTTTCAAGGTCAAACGAGGTCGTGAAGTTCAAATCTGGGCCGTGCTGGATACCTAATGGTACATGCCGTAATTATGCGGGAAAAAACCGGGAATACACCAAAAGTCGACTAACGTAATATATAGAAGGTGCCACGCAATGTTGTCCGAAATATAAACGTCAAGGCCGTTCAAGGTTAGACCTATGGCGTATCAATATGATATATTCCTAATAATGCTTATTATTGCATTTCACTTTCGTTGGGTCAGCAGATACCAGAGCCGATTGTGGTGCTGATACTGCTTTTCTGAAGGGGAGGTTACATATCCTGTTGACAGGCTAAGCAGGGCTCTCGGTTCATCAGTGCCGTTACCACGGGTCTACACAGAGAGTTGAAAACGGCGTAGATTTTGTCTAACGACAGAAATTCTGCTGCTACGCAGTATTTTCAGGTTGGCTACGAATGGAATATTTCGAGAAGAGCATTATCCCCCATCGCCAATTTGTGGCCTACCACGGTGATCGTGGCTGCGATGCGCTGAACATTTTTCAATATTTCTTATCAAATGCTAAAGAGAAGGTGCTTACGCATAAAGTATCCAATCTGTTCTGCCAATTTCTTAGGCCAGGCGTCATTAAACAGGCACTTGGTACGCTAACTAAAAATTGCCATGAGATATTTTGGTGGGACCAGAGTTTTCACTCACGAGGCATACACGCAAAGAAGCAAACACTTATAAAAGTCATATAAAACTGAGAGAAAATGAAGCCCAAGGCCAAAGTTTTGGCTAAGAACGGAACAAATGCACATGTTCATATTCCGTAGGACCTTCAGTCCCCAATGCCACCGCATGTAAAATATACAGCGTGCAAGACCTCGCCTGAGCCCCAAACCTATAAACTAAATATGTAGTCAACCGTAAGCCGATGATGATAAGGCAGAGCCGCAACGTTAGAATACAGCACAGTCCATTCCCAAATAAGAAACACTGCACACAAACTAGTGGTCACCAGTTAAAGTTAACGTACACCTCCTGATCCCATAGTGTCGACGTCGGCGGCGCACTCCCGTCTGTTGACCGGCCCGTCGACAGCGGCGCCCCCGTCCGGCCCGGTCCAGTTTGTAGGATCCATGGAAACACTTTCAAACATTGCAGCCACAGGACTGTCATGGTCCAGCCCTGCATACGTGGACGACGCCGGCATACCGCGTTTGGAGTTCATGCGACTAAATGTCGGCGTCCTCACGCGCGGCCCCCGCTCGTCGCTCGATGGCGCTACATCGCGTGGCACCTTATCGCATCGCAGCGGTTTAAACGTCAGCGAACGCACTAGCAGATCCAGAGGGAGGGGCTAGGGGTCATGCCCCTTCCCCCCGAATGCCGAAATTTTGGCCGATTTTCTTAAAAAAACACTGTGTTTTTGCGATTTTTTCCGAGATACCCCCAAACGGCGCTCCTGCATCCTCCAGTGATAGTACGTATGTACATTAACGAGTGATTGAAACAGGCTGGCTATCTCTAGATGGAGCAAAGCAGTAGATAGGTGGTCCATTTTGATAGTTTTCAGAGTGATGTAGAACACTGCTGAGACTTCTGATCATTGTAAACACAATGCCACATGCAGGCACGCCCTCAGGACTGGCACAGGCTCTGTTCTTCTAACGACTGGTGAAGTCACTATCGTCTGCACATTATGAGCTGAGCGCACTCTGTGACTTTTATCCATATTGAGCCTTACTAACACTTTTTCGATAATTTCATGAGTCGCATGACATCGAAAAAGCACGCCGAATTAAGAGCACAGCGAATGCATCGAAGGGCATTGGCATGTTTCCGGTATATCTTGGATCGAAAATTTGAGGACAAACACCGTGCTCCGAGTTAGAGTACACTCCATGTAATATATAGCCTCTGCTCCGGTCGGACGTCCCATGTAGTGATGGGATATATTCCATACTTGGAAAAGCTGATCCGTTGGAAAGGTACAACAAACACTGAAATTTTGCAATTGTCTTTTTTTGCGGTATTTATATGCTTAATTAGTAACAAATGAGCCGTAAAATTTCTGCTCCGAGTTTAATCTCTCTGACTTATGAATATCTATCGTCTGTGTCTGCATATGCGCGCATTCGCTATTGTTGCTGAGCTGAAGGTGTGAGCAGCGCCGGTTCCCAGCCTGGGAACGCCGCCGAGTTTTCCAGGATGGCGCCCCATGGTCCACAACAAGGATATCGATTGGCTAACATTGTACGTGAAGGTGAGGTCACGGCGAATGGATGGTAAGGCTCGCAGAGCCAGAGGGGCCTGCCTCGGTAAGGCCCGTGGTTGCAGAGGTAGACGAGAACGATACACCATCTTTCAAATGCTGTGCAACTGCCTGTTTTTGTTTTATGCAGTCTTCAAACCTAGCTTAATCCGTAGATAATTATGAATTTCTCTCACTTATCAGGATTTCATTATTTTTCCAATGGAAATATAAGAAATAAGCACATTTTAGATGACATTTGGCAATGCCAACGCGAAAATATTTGTGTCTTGGCACTTTACGATGCACCGACTACTGAGGTCATAGGTATAATAGCGTCGCCGACTCTCACCACATTTAATTGGTACCGTTGGAATCGGAAAGAGTTATGCAGAAACCCGCCAAGAAATTAAACCAAAATCATCTGCATGGGATCCGAGCAAGCTTACTCGAGCTAGCAACCGAGCAACCGAGCAACCGGCGTTACAGACCTTTACATCCCCTTCAGACCCATTTACAGCGTTTCCGCGTACAAAAATCGGATGCAGGGGCTATTTAAATACATGCTGAAATAGCCGCAGGACTCGCAACCGACTTTTCGCTGAGGACGTCCGCCATTCTCATCATCAGTATCATATTTGTTCACTTGCGACGGCAATCCTACTCTCGGTTCGCCCTGTTCATTCTCGGTCTTGTTAAAGGGAGATACGCGAAAAAATGTTATTGGCTATATCAAGGTTAAAAGCTGTTTGTCTATTTCATTTTGGAATTTGGCCTGTAAATTGCTCTCAAGTAACATTTCTGACGACTTTACCGGTACCTCATATCGATGTGTATGACGTACACACGGCTAAGGCTATCATTTCTCTAAGAATTAGGTATATCTATCCTAAACAGTGATGTAGAACTTTGGAATACTACAGAAAATTACTTTAGAAAACAGCATAAACTCTTTTGAAACGAAATATAGGGCTTAAGGAAATATTAACCAATCGAAGTCAAGTAGTGGCATCCAAAATTTTGCCGAAGATGCAAAATAATTGATGTTTGTTATCAGATTTTAATAGCAAAACCACAACTATTTTCCTTTAAGCACTGGTGCAGAAACTGAACGACAGATGAGGTTACGGCAACCGTATTTATTCACTGGTGGAAGGATTATGCATATGCCTGATGTAAAAAAAAACAATTTCAGAGTTGGATTTTGAAAACAAAAGATTTGTTTTGTTAAGTACAGGGAAAGGAGAATATGGTATGTATTGCGGCCATTGGGCACACTTCGGCCCAGTCACGCTCTGCAATTGACACACCTGACCGAAGCTTTCGGTGGACAGGCGTATTGCATGCTGGCTCACTCGCTAGCATGGTACTTTCAGCGAGCGTGCGAAGCTTAGGGCTTACGATAAATCGGATTACTGCAACCGTATGGAAGCTATTCCTTCAGCGTTTGAAATAAGACCATTAGCCCCTTTAATTTGAACTTTAAAGCTGGTGGAAATTATATGCCGAGAGTTTTGGGCGAAATTAAATATGCCCATAGTGGTTTCTCAACACGCTCTACAAAACTGTTATCTGAGTTCAGAACCCATTATAAAAATGGGTCACTCCCTTTAACTGCAAGATGTTGGATTTGATAAATTCGCCTGACCTGGTCTTTTGCTTTAACTCGTCAGAATTCTCACCTTTAATCTTATCAAAATCAGTTAGAAGGTGTAAATGTACGGGGAGCCCCCCGGTGTACACTTTGAACACTCACAAAAAATTGTTAGATATAGTGAGGACTCACATTTTATTTGTCTTATCTTATGTCTGAGCATTAGCCAGCTTTCACAAAATTGGAGCTCATGGGGTTAGAAATGATAATCTCAAATGAATAACTTGACTCAACCACTTTGGCCCTTTTTAACTGATTTCTGTTTTCAGCTAGTTTTTTTCTGAGGTGGCTTCGTGCTCCTGCAGCTGGTTTTTATAGCTTGTATTTATTTACATCAACGACCGCTAATGGTGTCGGCTCTAATGTACCGATCCAATCAGAGGCTGTAAAAACAAGCAATGACGGCGGAACAAGCACTACGCCAGCGCCAGAGCCTGTCGATACCAGTGTCAGTGGTGCCCGTTTCTGTCCAAAGTATCGACAAACTCCAATGGTGTCGGATCGGGAACAATGTCCTCCTGCGTTAAACCCCTCTGATGGCTCTAGTTTGATCACCTTTTCTATGACTGCTGATGACGATGCTCATGCACGATTTAAACGAAAAAGATCAGATTCTGGGTCATAGTTGTGGGCTTTTAGCCTGCTGCACCTCAAGCTACTGCATAGAGACTTTTAACACTTTATGCCGACCTGGACTGTTGTCTATCAATGTGCATGCCTAAAGACAAGTGGCTCACTTTTGCAATAACTTTTGAATGATATGACAGTTTTTTTAGAGCGTGTCGAGAAACCACTGCTGACATATTTCAATTTATCCAAGCCTCTATATCAAATTTACGCACAATTTAAAGTTCTAAAGGAAGGGCACTATGGCCGACATTCAAACCACGAAGACTCCTTCCATCTGGCAACGCATGCCACGTGATAAATTCTAAAAAATGCGATGGCTTTTGCAGCGTTACATGCCGCAAGAAGCCGGCTCAGCTGAAATTTACAATTGCACCGGATGTTTAGGGCAACCCAAGTAAGAAAAGAGGCAATATTTTTGTTTTGTGCCATTAAAGGTGGTCAAAATGTCTTTACTGATTGTCAAATCTGTTTTGTCCATAGATAACCCTTTTTAGAATTTCAGCAAAGTGGCCCACTCCCTTAAAAAGGAATGTTTCCACTCTTTTGAAGTTCCAAATTTAATGTTTATGGTCATCAATTAAGTATGAATCTAGAAGTCAGGAACTACGAGTTTCGGGTGGTTTGTCGTGTTGAAAACAAAGTATTGCCTTTTACTTATAATTGCTTATATAATCAAAATATAGAGTTCATAGTTTGAAAGAATAGAAATCTTGATATGGGTCAAAACGTAGGATCGCTCATAGAGCACCAGAATGGGGCACACCATTGAAATTATAGTGGTGATGTTTTTACAGTCGATATTATACCTATACAAACGATGTTTATGTATTATAATTCACAGGCTCCAAAAAAGTTGAATGCGAAATCTAGGGAAAATATTTGAAATATATTACTGCCACAATGAACAAATTTGATGCAAACTTACGTATCTTATCAAGCACGAAATGATGGCTCGCTTAGCACGACATTATTTATTACTGGGAGGAGCTGAGGATTTGTACCAATCCTATTTCTACAACTACTGCTGCAACCATATGGAAAGAACCCCTAAAATATTTAGAAATAAATTCAACAGGTACCTTCATTTTGAAGGCACTTTTCATTTGAAGTGTCTTCGTAGTCCAGGTTCAGAGGCTTAGAAGGGGACTGTGCAGGGTGGTCCAATCAAAGACGCCTTTTTCCTACGCTTTATATTGTTGACTATCCATCCTCCGTCAGTTTTGGGTCCCCATGTGACTATTTGGCCGCCCTCTTTCAAGCAGCAGGGCCCCTGGCATTGGCGGACGCAGGGGGGCCATTACAGCCATGCCCCCCAAAGCGCTGGAGGGAGGCCAAACTATCTTTTGGCCCCCCAAACGCCGGAGAAATTTTTGAAAAAGGTGTTTTACACTAGGTCTTTAGAGAAAAATCTTCGCTCCTTCCCCAGGAGGAGAGGCAGACATGGGTTTGCCCCCCCTCAAAACTCGGGTCTGCGTCCGCCCCTGGCACCTGGTACCATAATATGTTTTATATGCTTTGTGTTTTCTTGACCTAGAAACAGTTGTTACCTGCTAGTCTCTCACACACAGCGCTTTCACGCTATGCACAAGGTGGAAGTCTCTAATTATCGAAACCCTTGCGAGACCGCATTCTGCGGTGCATATGCTACTCCAGTCTCGACAAGCAGCAGCGATTGTCAGAAGCCATGTCTTCACGCCAGAAGGCATGGGTGAATGACCGAACCGGTAGATCGCTTTAACCCTCGCCCCACCGGGGGCCATCGATGGCCCTAAGGTTTTTCCGGGATAGAAAAACGACAGGCGCACACACGGTTGAGGGCTCACTACTGCATATTTTCCCATCATCCTGAAATTTTTACCCCGGTCACCCAGGTCAGGTCCCAGACGAGGTCAACCAAGGTCACCTACTTCACCTTTAGAGCTCTGTAAGAGCTACATTTCAAAGTCGATCGATTTGAAACTTCCTACACTCATGACCCTCCGGGTCTACAGGTGTATATCCGGGATTTTTCGATTTCGTGCCCTGAGGTCAGGTCACCGGCGACTCTCCCATTGGAAAAGCATGGGGAAAGCTATTTCATGATATAAAGCCACAAAATGATTGCAATACTCAGACTGCTCAGAACAACGTTTTTGGACACCCTTTCACGGATCCCAGGGGTCATATTTGCCCTTTGACTTTTCCAATGTCATCCAAGGTCACCGAGGTCAAAACAGTATTTTGACAATAACTTTTGACCTAATTAGCTAGAGCGGTGAAACAAACACCATCGTATTTGTCTGGTCACTGGCTTTCATTTGATATACGGCAAGGTCACTTTTGACCTTTCGTGACCTCAGGCCATATTAGGTCACGAGGTGACCTCTGGCGTCAAACCACTGGCGGGAGGTCTTTACGTTCCACATAGCGGAAAAGTACTGGCAATTTGCTATAAATCTACTTTACCAGGCCTCATAGCTCTAATGACATAAGAGTTATGCCCAGCTTGCTTAATATTGCATATTTGAGTGAAAATAGCCGATCTTGACGTAATTTGACCTCTGGAGTCAAACCATTGACCTGAGCACTAAACATGCGAAGTAATTTCTTACTGAATTCACGCGAGCTTATTGACTTCGCAGATTTCGCTAACGCCCATATTTTCGAGTTGGGGGGCATCATGCCCCCGTGGGGCGAAGGTGGCCCGTTAAAGGCCAATCAGACCAGTGTACCCACAAACAGCGAAGTCGGCTGGCATGGCTTTAATTCCACTGCTGCTGCGCGCACTCCCCAGTGTACCGCCATCTCCTGGGCAGGAGGTTGCCACAAAGAAGACAGGCCAGCCTCAGTTCGGAGTCTCCCACACCCAAACGAGACGCCATTCTCAGTATGTCAACATGAAATTCTTAATTTCGGGGTAAGACTTTAGAAACGCTTATCCATTAAACTAGTCCAATATCAGCGAGAGACAGGCGTCTTTGGTGATGCTGAAAAGGTGCCATTCAGGTGAAATGGTGCCGCCCTCCAAGTTTCCACTCTCCTCTTTCTGTTAAATCCCAGACTGATCACTGGCTGGAAGCCATATTCGAAGTTCAACCTGTCCCCATTACACCTCTGATACCTCTCAAAAACGTTGTGCCTATTCGAATTAATGAACAGCCTCTGATAGACTTAACATGCGATTTCTAAGCCATTCGTGACTAACCGTACCATGCCGTGCACAGGTTAAATTTGATTCAATTCTCACCTGTTAAACGGGAAGCGCCAGGCTCAACGGCCCTGAGAGGGCAATCAGAGCGACAAACCATGCTGGTACCTAGCAGAACACCGGCTCCCGAAAGGCCGCACACGCACAGGCTGGCACCAGCTGCGTCACAGAGAAAGCTCCAGTGACGTCAGCAGTCGCGGAACTCACCCGGCGCGGCTCGCGTTCCTTCAGCGCGGCTGGCTTCTGCGTGTTACCTCTAGCCTTGGAGAGCATCTCGCCCTCTCGCCGTCGCATCTCGTCATTAATTCGGTTTCTCTCTTCGTCCCGGTGCGACGGCTTTCGCCTCCTCTCGTTCACGGAGCGGCTACGGACGGGCTTGCCGCTTCGTTGCGGCGCGCCAGTTTTGTGTGGCGGTGAGAGGCTGCTGTGGCTCTTGGCCCTACGAAGCTGCCCAGCTCCTCCCGGTCCTCGGGGCGGCTGTTTCTGTCTTCGCCCACTTACCATTGGCTGCGGAGGTGGTCGCCGGGCGCCACTCTTCTTGGGTGGAGTCGACTTCCCTGGAGGCGTTCGTTTGTTGGCTGAACTGCCGTTTTTGCGCGGCGGTGTTCCTTTGTTGATGGGCTCCAGTGGGTAGCTCTTGTCCCAGCCGACCGGGGAGCCCTGAGCTGATGCTCCCCCCTGCCTGCGGGCCTGGAACATTGCCCGCACCTTCCCTGGCCCCAGTGAACTGTTCATGTTCAAAGACGCCGACAGGTTGCTCATGTTTGACAACGCAACGCTGCTGCCAGGATGCACGGCCGCAGAGCTGTCGATTGGGACGACATCCAGCGGCAGCTCTAGTAACTGCCGTTATAACAGGTCACCGCTGTGCATGATTTAGCAGCGCGTTTTGAGTGGTGCACGCCAATGTCGAAGTCCACGTAATCTTTCAATCCAGGCGAAAACTTCATAGGCACTGGGAAAGAGAACAAAGATAGATAATTTTCAGCAGGATACTCGAAAGAATACATCAGGTTTTCTCAGTTTTTGAAGCTGGTATTTGAGGGTCATATTGTCATTTGGATTTAGGAATAAATAACATTTTCTCAATGTCTCGAAAAACAAGAGAAATGTTTAATTTAGATGACTGATATAAAAAAGGCAGGGAACGTGTCCATCACACGCCCCACCAATATTACCAACACAGTGAGTCCCAGGTCAGGAGCTTTTTAGATGATTAAAACTGAAGAATAACATAATTTGGAATGAACACATTAAGGTAGAGAAACGCTCCATTGGATCATCAAATTTCTGCGGTTTTACCTCGCCCATGCTGGTGTTTTTATGGAGCTATTTCTTAACTGATCCTATCCAGATCTTTGAGTGGATTCTTTGCGTGTCCCTTCATTGGTTAGGAAATTAACACATATTTGACTATCAAAACTCCTCCAAGTGTCAACTAAAAGTATGATCTTCATTAAAACTATAAAAAGACAATTTGTCTGACATTCGGAATAGTGTGAGGGGCTGGAGAAGTATTGAAAGACATGAACCAATCCAGCACCTTGTTTGATTGGCTACAAGCCTTAAAAGTTTCCAATAAAGACGGAAAAGTTGTCAAAATTTACAGGGTGAAATGTTTTGGGCTCTGAAGGTTATGTGCAGGGGAAGTTAACTCTCGGCCCAGTGGGGACGTTTAAACACACCCTCCCCTCGGCATTTTAGAGAGGCACCAAAAACGTTGGCGCGAAGCGCCACCATACTTAACACGCCTTATACTTGATCTGTTCTGCAACTTATCCCCAAATTTTAAGGCTTCTTCATCTCAGGCTAGGTGACTAGTGCAGGTCAAGTGACCCACCTTCCAAAAAGTTTAAGGTGGCATAAGTAAGACTAGGGTGAATCTATCGAATTCAAATGTATACCATATAATGGGCTCTCCGAAACCTACAAAATGAATTCCGGGATTTTATATATCGATGCCTTAGGGTCAGGTAAGCATCATGACCTATCCATTGGAAATACATGAGGAAAACACCAATTTTCCGAAGCATTGCTAATCAGGTTTTTAGACTTTGGTCAATAACTTGGCAAGAAATGATGCTGAAACTTTTGTGTTGATGCCATTACGTTTGTATTATTATTGCAAGTCGATTGATATGCATATTGACTATGCTAGGGCAAATGGTGACCTTGACCTGACCGTAGGTGACGTCATTTTTTTACCGTGTATAGTAATATTACGCATCATCATCATGTTCTTAGCAGAAAATTATCTTTAAAAAACATGTTCTCTGAGATATATTCAGGGGCGCGCTCTCAGCAGTGAAGAGCTTAGAATGAACCAGTGCTCTCTTTGTATGCAAAATAGCTCCAGGCGAATCCGTTTACTCTTCATCTCCCTATGTAACACTCCACTCTCGTCTCTGGAATGCGTTCCCTCACTGACCGCTACTAATTGATGCATGGTTGTTACCCAACAGGATAGCGTCACGCGGTAGTCATTCATAGATAATAAGGAGTGCTGGATTTGTTTTACCCCAGAACAAGACGACTCAGAAGCAAACTTACCTGCTAGGCGTTGCTATGGCTCAGACCACATCCACCAGCGGCAGTCCCACCTGCAGGCTTCTCTCGTCGCGAGCTCGTGAGCGTGCGAACCCACAGCAGGCCGGTCAGCACCCGCGCCGACCGCGACTAACGCAACACTGAGTTTGTGCCGTCGACACCGTCGCCATGCGCAAACGACACCGTCGACGCGGCGACGAGGCCGCCGTCCATCGCCGGCACGGCTGCGGAGATCGATGCACCGACCCACTAACACTCGAGTCGCCATTGCGGCCGTACTGCGCTTCAATTGCTCCACATTTTGGTGTGGCCTAACTTTGACTTTTTCAGCTTTCAGGGTTATGTTGGTACTTATTCGCCCTCCGTGGGATCACTCTGAAGGTTGAATGAAAGTGTGGCAGTGAAATAGTTTACTTGAAGCGTTTTTTTTATTTCGGAATGCCAGAAATCAGTTATGAATGGCGCCCTTCTTGGACCTCGTCAATGAGTCTGAGAGTCACCATGATGACCCTCGTCTAAATGAAATTGACACGTTCCAGATTATAAGAGCTATTGAAATCAGTATGTGCATTGGTTGGATCCTGCTCAGTTGTCATTTTTTAAGTTTTTAAATGAGGTAAGCAGGACTCCGATTTACCTTTTTTGAAGTTAGGTGACTTGACTGGACTAGAGACCGGGCCTGATATGACCTGAATCCAAAAGTTTGTCAGAAGTTCCAAAAAGAGCAGGTGACAAGTATGTCAAGTACGGCAGCCCTGCTCACCGCCGTTTTTTGGCTATCTGCAAAAATCTGAGGGGGTAGGTACCTACCATCCGCACCGGCGCTTGTTAAATACCGGAGAGTGCACCGTTCTCAGCACATGCATGTGTAAGATTTTAAGGTTTACCTAAACCATGTTATAAGCAAACGTCAGCAGACTAATGTTCTGTTATCTTATCCAAAACGAACGAGAAGAACGGACAGCAGAGTCTCTCTACAGAAGTCAGTACAAAAGATACCGTCCGCTCTTTATCTATAAGTATATGACAGGTGAGATGAATCAATTATGAGGATCTTTTCTTTTTTTGGTGATTTTTTCCAAATTCGATGCTTAGCTCGCGGAGAAAGTCGATCAGGTAATCGCAAGGCTATTCTACAAAAAAATTATTCAAGTTAACCCGGCACCGCCTGGGCTCTTTTTGCACCCAGAGGGGGGGTGGGTGGTCCGATCGGACCTCCCCTACGATCTCAGGAACCGGAAGTGATGCGAAAAAAATGAAAGAGCGCTGAAAGTGGTGTCTCACCGCCTTCTAATCTCCAGCCGAGTTTGAAGCATATCCATTGACCCGTGACGTCACAGAGGGACAAATTGGGTAAAAGTTTGAACAATTTAGGAAAGCCTCTATAAGTCACCTACCATTAGACCTACAACTAAGCCGAAGGCATAAATGTGCTCGTCTTAACCCAAGGATTTAAATGGTATGCAATATAACTTTGAAAGTTCTTGTCGTGACCTTGACCTCAGTTCCAGGTCAAATAATGACCTTTTTGGATCATATTGCACATCATCCGAATCTTTAGGTCATGTTTGTCACAATGATACCAAATTTATATCTGTATCTTATCTTGTTCAAAAGTTGTAGATACGGACAATTTCGAAAACCGTGAATTTGGTGACCTCCAGTGACCTTGCTATAGACTTGATCTCAAAATAGATTACAATATGTATATTTGTCGTTTCGAGAGCTTTTGAATTATCTTCAGAAACTTGATATAGCTTTTCTAGAAGCCAAATTACACCCTGGATTTGTCAGTCTCATTTTAGGATACGCTTTACATGGGTTTAGAAGTGATATATTTTTATAAATTTTGTCCAAGTTGTTCTCAGTTTGACTGCTGGAGTCGGAGTCTCACTAAAGTCATCAATGGACTTGTCACGGAGACCCCGACCCGACCACCCGAACGAGCAACACCCACAATGAAGGGTTGATTTAGAAGCCAAAGTTTAACGTCCCACAAAGCACAGGGACGGCAGCCCCGCTCAGGTCACCCTCTCACCAGTCAGTTGCCAGCCGACATGTGCGTCGGGTAAACTATTGAGCGCCAGAGCGTCTCAGGGGAACCGATCCCAAGCCTGGACATGCACTGCCACTGCATGCTTCTGAGCAGCGGGCCGGAGCCCAACGCTCTACCAACTGAGCTACCGGGGCGGCATATCCTATCCTAACTCTTTGACCTGGCCTGACCTGATGCCATTTGTTCGTCAAATGTATCACTCTATATGTATGCAAAGTGACGCGCTTGTCATTTAAATCGGCTCGGAATCATCATCGAAAATCGGGGATTCGATCGGTCTCCAAACGGCGAAGAATTGGAATTGGAACAAATGCATTAAAGGGAATTTGGTACCTTTATATCATGATTTTAATTGAGATACCCAAGTCGTAAAGCATGCCGGAAAACCCGGTACTAAACATATCATTTGTCTTGGAACTCGAAATTTACACAGAGAAAAACTAAAAACCTACTTGAAGTTTACCCAAAATGTACCGAAGGCGCCGGCCACAGTTGTCAGCTGTTGGCGTGAAATCATATTGACGTCACGGTGAGTAGTCAGCCTATTGAAGCATATTTAATATGGAAGTAGTTGTCAGATCATGACGTCATGCACATGCCGAGGGGTATTTCTTGACATAGAGAATAATTTTTGATATCAAAATCTTGACGTTATTGTACATTTTTCAGAAGAAAAAATCATGAATATTTTTCGGCTAAAATACCCCTTATTATACGAAATTCCGGGATTCGACCAAGGTGCCACGTTCCTTTAACTGGATAATAGGCTGTTCCGCACTGCATGGAGGGAGGTAGACTGTGCCGCAGTGCTCTAGTGACTTGCTGTAGACCAGATCAAGAAGTAATCGAGCCATTGAAAAACTGCCCGTGTTATAGGCTGTTCCGCAGTGCAGGGTAGGGAGATAGACTAACCCGCAGCGCGTAGGTGACTTTAATGCTGGAGACTAGAGCATGAAATAATCCAGTACCCCAGATTGCAAAACAGGGTAGCACCTCGACTGACAACCTGTCAAGCTCTCGTGGCCTGACCGCTCGACTAACTCAGTAGACTGCTGGACGCCCTCCACCGACCGCCCCGTGCCCGGCTGCAGCCCGGGGTCGTCACCTCGACCCCACGCCCGGCCGACCAATCAGCACGCAGCAACTCAGTGCGCCAGGTGGTATCACGAGGGTATCAGATCCGCGCTGGGAGCCTCATCACCTCATAGCACAGACATGACCAAACAAAGCATCCAGCTTTCTTGTTAAGACTTATAACTGGCCTGATACCGCTAGTAATGGTGCCAGCAAATTTAATGAGGTTATTGCTGGGTTGAATAGTAGGTTTTGGGAAGAGACGAGCAGCCCGAAAATTTTCCGCTAGAATAGTTGTGTCAGGGATTAGTAGAAGATGGAATGCACTCGCACAGGACAGAGTATAGGGCAGGTCGGGTGTTGAGTTCCCGGATGCTCTTTGTTCCCGGATACGAATAAAATTCTCGCTACATTAATCAAATTCCCAATGTCTTGGCTTTGTATTTGTTTTATACGTGTTGAAATTGGAGATGACAAATCACATAACTTGCATATCGGTGATTTTCTTGTTTTCAATTTCCAGAAATCAACAAAGCATGACTGCCCTTGAGATCGCGTGGTGAGGTGCCACCCTAAGCGTGTCCGAGGTGGCTGGTCACTGACCTAACTTGACACAGCCCCGTCCCGGCCTGGCTCACATGTGTATGCTTCGTGTCCCAACATACCTTCTCCGGAAGCTCTGCTCTTAGCTTAGAAACAATATCGAAGAGTAGCTGAGCTACGGGTTAACGCCAAAGAACAAATAAAAAATGTCTGGTTAATCTATTTTCATGTTAAGACAGTTGTTCCTGTTGCTGAAACAAGGGGTGAAAAATAACCAGATTGATACAAAACAAAGATCGAATGAAATATGCTGTAAGCTGCCAAATCCACGCTGAAGAACATATAGTTGAAATACCTAATTTTTCCACGATTACAGCTTTGTCAGCAAATGATATATTTAAATATTTCCAATGGTGTATTTATGGGCTCAAAACATCTTGATATAAAGTTTTGCCTATTTATCATCAATTTAATTGGGTAAAAGAGCTGTATAAGAATTCGCTGCTCGGGCAGTTAAGTTGTTAGGTTGCCGGAGGCTATGACTTCTGATTCCTTGCACCTAGCAGCCTAAGCTGTCACAAGCATGCTCTGACCTGCCGATAACCTTATGAACAAAGTTTGAAGAAAATCGACGACGTGATGACTTAAAATCAGCCTTCGCGTGTGCTAAAATGTCTTCAAATGTCCAATTAATTGAAATTATTGCGCTAGAGCTGTGCTCCTCCAATCTCCTAAATATATGCTTTCTTTGAGAGGAGATTGGAGGAGACTTCAAGCAAGCCTAGAGGAGCTTTGAGGAGTTTTAAGAGGCGCTGGAACGGGTAAGAGGAGGCTTGAGGAGCTTTGAGGAGGTTAGAGGAGGTTTGAAGAGGTACTGGAACATGTCCCTTGTTTGAACATATAGTTTTGTACCGGCATCGGTCATGGTCCTTTTGTCTTTGACTGAAGTCAGCAAATCGGAATACACCCCACAGTGACATGCACTTCTGGTCAGTTGCCAGTTCGGCGCATCATTCCACGACATTCCATACACACACCGACGCCGGCAGCGGTGTGCGATCGTTACCCTTGGTGTGACGTCACTGCACCACAGCCACTCACCCGGACAGTAACTGTGGTGGGGCAATGTGAGCCAGGTGCCCACTGACGCTGCTCAGGCCTCCCGGAAATTGATCCCGGTCCTTTTAGGTGTCTGATATCTGCCCATGTTGGCAAGCTAGGCACAATATGCGTTAGCGCTTTTGTAAAATCACGCAATTCGGTGCTCACGGCTTAAAGCTCACGGCCCCAGGTGTTAGGGATTTCCTCCATGGTTCCACTCTCGCATTGAAATCTCCCACTTTTGCCACAGGCCAGGCCCTAATTTGACCTCCACCCAACGGGACCGTCTCACGGGGAGCAGCCATTGGGTTCAAGGCTTCTCTAGCGGCTCTCGGTCCTTCTCCGCCCCGGTTTCCGAGGCAGAAAAATCAGACCCTACACACCACGTTCCAAGATCTCTAGACCTATCAAGCCGTTGACGTGGCTCTGCCCCGAGAATAGAGCGATCCCCTTAACCCGGCACCGCCTGGGCTCTGTTCGCACCCACTACCACTGGAAGGGGTGGGGTCTGATCGGAACCCCCTACCATCGCTGGAACCGGAGGTGACGCGGAAAATTGAAACGATGTTGAAAGTGTTTTTTCCTAAAACAAGTTTATCTTCATTTTCGCATTCATTATCATTTCACGACTTTATTTTCATGGAAACTAACCTTCTCGTCCCTCCCCGCCCCCCCCACCACTCAGGTTGCAGTCACTTATTAGACTTTCTGATCACGTCAATCTAAAAATTTAGCGAGACATACGCCATCTACCGCTCTACATAGCCAAAATCCGTTATAGGTGTCACTACCCGCGCTCTTCGGCGCCACTTACAGCTCATAGGTCATGCATGCATGTACAGCGGGACAGTGTCACCCTCAGGAATTCCCGGTGTTTTACCGCAACTCACCAAAAAAATCCACAGAAACACACGTCACGTTGCATAATACAGGAAACTTAAACAATAACCGTGACCTTTTGAAACTAATTCCTGTGAAAGCCACAGAAACTGGTCGTCCGAGTGGCACTTCCGAGCTCCATAGTAATTTCCATTTTTCATTATGGGCTTGGATCTGATTACGTTTTGCAGCTGGCATGCCCTCAGCATAATACAAGTTCATAATGACAATTTTTCCCTCCCATACTTGGCTGCTCTTCCCCATCTTTATTTAATTATTTGTGGACAATGTACTGCTTGACAAGCAGCAAGATAAGGCTTACTATTGTAAGAGCTTGCGGATAACCTAAGAAAACGGTCTCGTAGTGGTGGCAATTGTTGCGTAAATCGAATGAAGTTTTCAGTTATCGAAAATATTGTTGTTCTCTTAAGGCTTTACAGATTCATATAAAAATGAAGTGGTTTTAGATCATCTGGTTCTAAGCATCGTACGCAAAAAGGGCTACCTACAATGCCCCTCACGGCAAAACATTTCCCGGTTGGTATATAAGGGTTGATGATTCGGTAATGCTGTGATTGGAGCTTTGTTGAGATTGTGCACCTGTATGAAATTTAAAATATATTTTGCCAGTTTTGTGATCTAACGTTAGACAGTTCCAATTTGTTCATGGCTGTTGACCTAGCATTAGTTCGTGGTGCGCCAACTGCACATACTTATGATAAAACCCGGTACTTTTATCAGGCATCGAAAAAAATCCCCAAGTTTCTTATATTTTATCTTAATTTTCTGGGACGTGTTCTTTTACATGCTATTGTCGGTTTTCAGGTCCTCACCAAAGAACGTTTTAAAACTCTTTGAAATTTATTAATAACTTCAACGTTTTTCATAAGAAATGAAATAATTTGAAACTTTTGCCATTGTTTACTGGCTTATTTCAGCCGTTGAGAAATCAGTTTTTCAAGTTATGATTATCTTTATTTAACACAACTGTAAGATAATTCATGGCTGTAAAAGTAAAACATTGGTCCTAACTGTTGTATTCAGTCCTAACCGATGGTTAGGACTGAATTGGGTAGAAGCGTTCAGCAACCGTAACTAAAGAGGTAGTCCTAACTGTAGAAGGAATTTCTGCGCAGGCAAAGTGTAAACATTCCGGAAAATACAGCTCCTGAAGAAATTCACCTAGCGACTTAAAAACGGCACAGGTATCTTCTGGCCCGCTGATGACCTCTTAAGACAACGCTTGAAGAAAATCGGAGACGCTTTTTGGTCACTGATCGTAAGGCCAGTGCTGAAATATTTTGGAATGCCCCTGTTACAATGAATTTCCTAAATCGGCCTGAACCTAACTTAGCTTCGGCATCCTGTGATGTAACAGGTCAACAGATACCTATAGTTCAAACTTGGCTCAACAGTAGAAGAGGTGGGCGACTTTTAACGCCGCTCCGATCTTTCCGACAGGGGTGGAAAAACCCGCCAACTCACCAACCAGGGATTGCGACAGACCTTGGCTACTGAAAATATTAAGTGCGACAGAAAACGTCTACGAAATCGGAACACCGACAGCCGCGAAGAAATTAAAAGGGATCCCAGGGACCTGGGCCATTACTCAGTTAAAAACCTCGATACATAGCAAGGGGGCATTTGACCCCCACCCACATCAACCCCCGCCTCCCCTGAAATTATAGATTGCAGGTTTGAATACCTGGCGGCCCATTTCTCCGTTTTATGTCAACTGCCGTTTTGCAGTGTCTATGGCAGCCTTTACATATGTGGCAGAATTAAGCATAAGTGTAATGTTCAGTAAGCCTCATTGCGAATTCAGGAATATTATTGCATGGTTGTTTTGTATCAATGTCGATACTAATGCCGCATTATGTGTGCTTTAGTAAATGGCTATACTGAAAAGCTAAAAGCGACAGCTTTCAGTGTTAGACATTAGGTTGGCGACAGGTTTGAGGTTTTTCTCCCTGCTTTCCGATCTCCGCCAGTTTCCGAGATCGTGGGGGCATGGGGTCATATTGAACCGTCCAGGCGATGGTATTACGAAATGAGCCCAGTTGGTGCTAGGATAATATGACCATGCTTGGTTAAATGGGGGAAAATAGCATGACCTCAAAGCAGGAATGTCACATGTGGGTATGGCATGGTCATCTTGCATGTCAATCGACTCCCAATTTGACAACACTAACATGTCATCAAAATGCCGGCTTTATCTCATTATAGTGCAGTCCTATGGGAAAGAGAATCAAGGACTGTCCCTAGGTGACCTCAGATGACCTTTGAGCGGTACAATGCTTAAGAGTAAGTCGCTGGTCAGGACTGTGCTGAGAATACATGGCAGGCATGAGAACTTTCAACTTAATCTCTGCCGCTCCTTTGTACTGAAACGGAGCCCTTTCTGTTTTCCCCATGCAGATATGAGCCTTCCTTAATCTGTATAACGTATAGGTCAGGTGGGTGCTTACCAACAACTACGTACCATATTTCACTAAAATCCAAATGGTTTGGTCACAGCGGTACCCATTTCTGTGATTGGGCGTGTCATTACGCTTTGTCGCTTTGCTTCCCACTAACAACGCAAGCGGCGCCCAAGGTGTCAACACCCGCCCCAGTGGGCATCCGAGCCACCTATTCCCCCAGGGGGGGGTTCAACACCCCCTCGATCTAGGCTCCTATGCGGGATGCCGCAAAAACGCGAAAGCTGGTGGATAACCCATAATGAATAATGAAGCTACTACATCAGCCACTTTTTGGGTCAGGTCAATATTGAGGCCATGACAGGCCAAAGAAGGTGGTAGGTTAGAGAAGGATTTCTTGGCTCAAGCGTCTGACTGGGTTGAGTCAGAGCACATTTCTTCGCACCATTCGCTTCCTTTCGTTACGGTGAATCGAATGATGTGTATGATCACAATAAGTCAGAGCAAGAATGATCTCACCTGAGGTCAGGTGAAGACAATAGACCATGCATAGTCAATATGCATACCTATCAATCGACTCGAAATGTTAACCCAAACCTAATAATTCAAGTTTGATGCTCTATCACCATTTCTCACAAAACTATGGAACCAAGTCGGAAAAATTGCTTAAACAGTCCCAGATGATCTCTCAGAGCCCACAGGTTTAAACATGCAATTCGACCCTGGAGAGTGGCCTAAGGGCCTAAGATAGGTACGTACTAAGGTTTTGAGAATAGGAAGGTATTCTAAGCCATATCTATAGAAATAGCGTCATTTCCCGGCCAATTTTCCTTTCCCCTTGCATTTCCCATAGGTAGGTCATAACCCGTACCTGAACTTAAGTCATGGATATAAAAATACTGTTGCCACAACTTGTGGTGCCAGATTATGTGGCATGAATATCAGATCAATATATTTAAACTTTCTTTCACGGTGCCACTTGAAACATTTATGGAGTTGATGTCACTTGAACTGGCCCGATGGCCTGACCTGAGATGACCGAAACTTCAGACTTTCGGAACAAATGCACAATAAATCAAGAAAAAGGCGTGTAAAGTACGGCGGCACCTCACGCCGCCGTTTTCTGATGTCGGAAAAACCCGAGAGGAGGGAGTGTTCAGACCCCCCCCACCCCCGCCTAATGGGGCAATGGTTGACTGGTATGATCGTGTGGTAATCTTACCTAGTTTTACACTCCTGCCGAACAGTAACCTCACCTGGCTCCCGCACATTGACTCCGTGGTGTTGTGAGGGGAATCCCCGCACCGTGCCGAGAAGAAACCTCCCTTCCCCCGGTCGGAAAATCCGTCTCTCCAGCTGGAATTACTGGATGGGTTGGAAAGCCCGTACCTCTAAGCATCGGCGTGAGACGCGTAGGTTTCTGACTGAGTTACGGATCATATATGCTTGAGTGTCCTCAATGAATTTGTTTTAGGGTAGAGTGGGGTAACGCGCCCACCTGGTTAAGACGCCTACTACTATGTCCAGGCTGATGTAAGAATTGTAGCATCCATCTAATATTTTTTCTGGTAGCAGCCTTTCTGATCCGGTCCTGGGCATGATTGGACGCGCCCAGTAAACTCCGGTGTTTTTCAGCAAACCTTTGTTACTTTTTGCCTCTCCGGACATAAAAACAATCTGTCTTAAAGTTGCGATTGCTCTCTATGCGATGTAAATCTGCTCACCCTACCAATTTTGTCACTGAATTGTCTTACAACGTAAGTATAATGATGTTCCTATTTGTTCACGTGAAGCAAAAGGTACAATATACGCTGGGAGTTTTATGACGGCCTTTTAATCCGGGACTTGGGCGTTTTACCCCGCTATCGGGGTAAAACGCCTTTTTACATGGTCTCAAGAAAAAATAGATTTCGCACACTTTGCATCGTGTCAGAATCACAAATTTTTATCTGAGTGCAGAAAAACTATTAAAAAACTTAACGAAGAAAAAATAAAGCAATTCTGTCCTGGCAGGATCGGTACAGACGAATTCTCCCTTAACGTACGCGTCTTAACCCTTTCTACCCTACATCAGTGGTTCTCACACGTCGCATTTTTATCCTATTGCGGGCAATACAAGGCAAATAGGTAAATACACAGGGTGATCCTGATCGTCCACACAGAGGATAGAAAAGTATACGTTTTGACCTTTTGGGATTCCCCAGTACCCACATGTTTGGTCTATTTGTCTACAAAAGTTCAACGCTCTTTATTCCACGAAGAGATCAGAAATGATGACAAGTTGACTGGTCGGAAAGGTCAGTGCATGTCTGATTAGTGAATATATGTGGGTGGACGTCAAGGTTCTGCGAACGTGGTCGAAAACAAAGAACTCTTATTATTAGGAATACTTATGGTTTTGGCTGCGTTATTTGGCTGCCACATTGTAGCGGCTCCAATGAGGGTGCAATGACACCTCTCAAGTGGTGGAAAGCATAATTAGCCTGAAACTATTTTCCAATTTTAAGAAATTGGATAATCATACACGTACTTTTCTTGCTGCTTTTTTGACGTTGCTACGTTCATGCTTCAACTATGCATATGCCTTCCAACCAGCCATTCCTCACCCCCCCACTCACCCTCCCCCCAGTTTCAACGCCCTTGCACGTGAATCACAGCACCGCTGATGCAACTGCGCTGCTTATAAGCCAGGTGTCGCCACTGCCAGGCACAGTTCGCTCTCTCACTAACACAGGGAGCTACTAGAGTCACGCTGCAAGGTTCAGGACCGGTCTTATCATCTGAACATGAGGTGTTTGTTCGTACTCCTGCTGGTGGCCTTCCTGGGTACCACGCTCATAGGTAAGAATATCAAGATAATATATATTATTTTGTATTCATCAACTGAAAAATATGATGTTTAGTTGCTACCTCCAGAAATATGGGGTCTTGCTGATATGAATTGTAGGAATTATACCGAAGAAAACATTACATGAGAAGACCTGAACATTAGGATGTAATAGTCTTGAGTAAGTGACTTTTCTCCTTTTCTCGTACTGTAGTTTGTCTGAGAGAACCAAGTCCGGATGCTTAACATTAGAAATATAAATTGAGCATTAGTTCTTTAGCTTTCAGCTTCGTACTTTGCATTTAGTCGAACTGCACACGTTGGATGTTACGGCCCACGTTTGAATGGGAGATCCGATCCCACCACTACCTTCAGATGTTGTGTTCTGTTGCAGATGTGAGCTCCGGCTTCCAACCTTGCAGCCGCTTCTCGGGAAACTGCGCCTCCTTCCCACCGTACAACAAGCCGTTCTGCTGTCAAATTGGCCCCCGGTGCTCCTGCCAGTCGAGACCCTGCAGATTTAGCTCATGCTTTACTTAAGCATTAGAAATGCTTCGTAGTGGGATAGTCCGTGATTAAGCATCACTGGCAATCAAATGGTTTGCAATGGGTGTTATTTGGGAGGCGCTTTCATCTTGATTTTTATCGGAAAACAATTTGAATCCTGGCCCGTCATGCTGGAAGCGATCTGTTGTCGAATATTGCTCATGTGACTGTCTAAAATGCATGAAAGAGGTTCTGCACAGATATATTTCTCCACAGCACTACAAAGGTATGTTAGTTAAGAATCACAACTATTATTGAGATCCACACGGATATATAGATCCCTCTTTTCTGTTCCACTTCCAACATCTTCCGATTTCGAGAGAGAAGATGGTGACAAGCCAGCCCTGTGCAGGGGGAGGGTGTGCTGGTTCGAACCAATGAACCAAAGTTCAACTCTAACCCAATGACTCTTTTACATGTCGTCATGTGGACGAAAGTCTGAGGCTGGCATTCACAGTCCATGTCAGGAATTATCGGTAGTTTGAATACTGTGACAACTTCCTTGTCCCTGCCCCCCAAAAAGAAATTTCTGGGCTAAAAAATCAAAATATTCCAAAAAAGTTTTGTCAAGATTCCACACCTGCCATATTCGACATGACTTGTGAGGTAACTTGTGACACCACCCCGGTTCCGAAAAATTAGGCATAATTCGAAAGCTGAGTGCTGAACGTCTTAATCTGATAACGGAGTAACAAATGACATTAATAAGCAATAACAAGCTAGGAACGCGACGCCATCCGGGAGATAAGCAGCGGAATATTGTAACATACAAACTAATTGTTGTGCCTCAAAATAAAAATTCGGACAAGCATAGTTCGACGGCAGTGCACAGTGACTTCTGGCTGCCTGTAGGCCGGTATAATAATAATCATTGTTGGGGTTTAACGACGCACCAACCGCACTAGGGTTATACGGCGTCGCCAACTCTCACCCTGTTGGGAGGGATAGTTAGGGGTCGGGTCAAACTTATTCAGAGGCCCCGCCGGGAATTGAACCCGGGACCTGTAGCCCAGGAGGCGATCGCTCTACCAACTGAGCTACGGCACCCCCCGCCTGTAGGCCGGGTGGCGGCGGCATCGAAAGAATGTGATAGAGGAGTGGCCCATGCTAAGTAATACAGTGATGCTTGTCAATGAAAAGAATGAAAAGCTGCATCATTTACTCTGATGCCGAACCATACTAAGGATTAGAAATCGGTACCTACCTGCAAATTTACCCGCCAAGCGTATTCACATACCGAACTCGTTAAATAAACTCATACGCATGTTTTACATAAGTGGTAATAACACAGCACACTGCATACACACCTAAACAATACATCCACCCATGTGCACAGAATGTCTCCTACATCTGTCCTCCTCCCTCAGTCCAACAGCAGGCAGAACGACTACCATTCTCAACACCACACGTGCACGTTTTATAATCCGCCACGCGACCCCTCCCCAGGCTTGAACTCGGCGTCAGCGGTGCCCAGCGTGCGTGACCTCTCTAACCTCTGTGCCCCGCGGGCAATCGGCATCCAGCGGATGGCGGCTGCTGATTGGTCGAGGCGCGTTCACTTGTATAGCGAGGATAGAGCCTAAAACCATAGATCAGGAGATGTATTAACATGACCTTTTCAATCATTCCTAGCCATATTTTCTCCTACATTGGCTTGATTATCTGCGCCACCATCCGATCCTCTGGGTACAGGCGAGACAGCAGCAGAGTCAGCACTGGCTAGCCGGTGGTCAGTTCGCTGAAGTCAGGAGTGTCGCGATATGGGTTTCTGCTAAGTGAAAAGGAATGAGGCCCGACCCGAAGGTAACCGAGAGAAGGAGATGAGAGAGGCGTAGGTTTGGAGAGGAGGAGGAGAGAGGCGTAGGTTTGTACATAAAGCTAAGCATTAACCGTTTGAGACTCAAATCATTTCCGATGATTTAGCACATTTCACCTTTCATACGTCATACCACAACATCTATTTTTTTATGAAACCCAAAAGGTACAGGCAACGTAATATTGTTGTCTAATGAGGGCACTCTTAACCGTTACCCCACCGGGGCCATCGATGGCTCCCTCTAACTCCGAACATATAGGGGCTAGCACAAATCTGTCAAGAGCATTGGAAAGCTCGTGTGAATTCAGGAGGATTTTATTTATATGCTGAAGCACTCAAGTCAATTGTTTGACTTCTGGAGGTCAAGTTGGGCCACGACAGGTTATTTCCACTAAGATATTTAATGCTTAAGAAACCTGGGCATAGGTCCCATGCCATTAGAGCTATCGAGATCTGGTAAACTACATTTTATAGGAAAAGGCTTAGGTCTTTCTCCGCTATGAGAAATATAATGACCTCCCACCAGGGGTGTGGCCTCCAGGGGTCACCTCTTGACCTAACATGACCTGAGGTCACGGAAGGTCAGAAAGTGATATTGATGCTCTTGCCTTACACTGCCTCAAAGAGAATGTGGCACCTTTATAATGTGATTTTAACTGAGATAGCCAAGTTGTAAAGCAAGTCGGAAAACCCGGTACTCCATATATCATTTGTCTTGGAACTCGATATTTCCGTAAAAATGCTAAAACCTACCTGACACAAACCCCTCATCAACCCCTCGCCGGGCGGCCATTGTTGTGAGCTGCTGGTGTGACGAAATATGCTGACGTCACGATGAGCATCAGCCAATTGAAGCCCTTGAAGCATTTCAAGTATGGTAGTGGTTGCCAGATCATGATATCATCCACAGGCTGATGTTATTTATTTTCCTAGAGGAGTATTTTTAAAAACAAAATATTTAGCTTATTGAACATTTTTCAGAGAAATCATGAGTGGTTTCATTATTTTTGGCTAAAAGTACGCCAAATTTCACTAAATTCCAGGATTCGACCAAGGTGCCACATTCCCTTTAACAACAGTGCACTGACTTGCGTATCAGTTCGCCTCGTCTGCCACCTCAGTGCTGACTGCAGGTGGCGGCAGTGTTGCGGAAAAGACGGCGCTCTGATCGCCACCCCGGTCAAAGATGTGAGGAATATGCAATACGGAGCGCCGACCAGCCTTCGCGGGAAGGCCGGTTTTCGTTCTGGTAAAGCTGTTGTTAGTAAAACTATATTTCCGTATGTTTGAACCTGCTCTACCCACTTGGTGCAGCCTGTTTTGTCGCCAATGGTAGCACCAGGGGTTCCACCACGGCATTGAAACCAAGGGGAGGACACATGCAAGAAGGTCTCCACTTGAGGAGGCCTCCCATTTTTAAGGCCCCTTACAATGGCGTCCCAAACTGGAGCTCTGAGGGCTACTCAAAATGCCGGGCACTTCCACGGTAATTCCAGTAGCTTCCTTTTCTAGCCTTTGGACCCACGGAACCTATAAACCCAAAGCAGATGCAGTTTTCACTGGAAATGCATGTGGGTAACAGTGTATCTCTGTGAGTATTCGCAAGGTAATAAATACATTCGACTCACACTGCTTTTCCCGCTGTGAGATCTCGCCGAGCTGCTGGACACACCATTGCACCATGACCGCACCTTCCGCCACCAGTTCGTATTGTGTTGGCTCAATAACAACGACGAGGCCTCTATGATGTGTGTGTGCCGGAAATAAAGTTACTGCCGGCTGCTGGAATAACTTTATCTCGCTGGAATTACTTTATCTTGCTGGAATAACTTTATTTTGTGTCTGAGGTGTCCTAGGTGTCCGAGGCCACCAATGACACTGAGTGAGATGACGTAAGAATCGAAAAATCTCGTCTTGCTGCATCCTTATAAGGAACTTTAACCCAAAGGTGAATCCAGCATATTCAATGAGGGGGTGCACATGGTGGGGATGGGAGCGCCATTAAAACTAGGGAGTGCCACTTTTGGGTGCCAAACCCTATTGTGGAGGTGCCGATATTCCCATCATGGGAGAGCGGATGGGAAACGAAATTTCGGGGGTGCCATCGACCTTTGAGGGGGCCACCGTGACCATTTGAGGGTCGCCGAGGGTCGATCGGGGGCAGTGCACCGTTCGCCCCCTGGATTCACCTTTGCAGGCTTAACCTGGAAAAGATTCTGTATATATGTTTCACTGCTCCTCTGGCATCCTCCTGTATGCTTTTGTCTTCATTTTTCCGTTTCTCTCCCTTTCTCAATATTGTTGGATCCTTATCGATTAACAGTTTGTCTTTGGAGGTTTCCTAGTAGAGCAGGAAGTTCCGATGCAGTTGATCGTGATGGACTTGGCTGTGTTGAGTATTGAGCTGACCTGCGGTACTGCCTGGTCCGCAGTAGGTACCTGCGGTACCTCAGGTACCCACGGTTTACGGGCCTCTGGGCCCATTCAACCGCCTGAGGCTCAGTCGACCGTGGGGTCTCGTCTTTCTTGCTCGTGCTACTCTGGTACTCATCGTGGATTTGATTCCCTCAATCAGCGGCTCATCAGTGTTCAATATGATTTAACTATTCTATGCAGGGAGGGATAAAGGATAGATAACTCCTTAAATGGAGTGTGGCACATTCATAATGGGATTTGAACTTGGATATGACATCTGATAGAGCAGATGAGAGCATACTGAGAAACCACTTGATCAATATTTCATTTGCCTTTGGACCTACCATTTGCAGAAAAGAATGGTAAAAGTCCACCGCATACCACCCCCCCCGATCCTCCCCCAGTGACCATGTGGTGTGAGTTGAACTTGGGAACGTCTCGTAATGCTCAGGCCCGCTGCACCAGGGGGGCACAGGGGCACGTGCCCCATCGGTGCCGGAGTGCCCTTTTGATCGCTAGGTGGTGTATCCCGTTTGTGTCGTACCGCTCGAAATTTAGTGCCCCACGCCGTTGAACCTAGGTGCAAGAAGACTGAATTTAGCGATTAAAGCTATTGTTTAATAATTTAGTGCCTTTTTGGTCAGCTAAGGCATTCTGTCGCCTTTTCAAGCACCCGGTAAGAGCATGGGCACGTAATCCGTTTCCAGCTAATGCCTCATCGTCGCCAATAATCATACAGGCGGAGCTAATCTGGTGCCCGTTGAGCTCATCTGGTGCATACTGAGCTGGTCTTGGTCCCTTGAGCTGAGCACGTGCCCTCTAAGCTGATATTGTGCCCCCTGAGTCAATCTGGTGCTCCCTCAGCAAATTATTGTGCCTCTTAAATCTATCTAATGCTCTATGAGTTAGTATGATGCCTCCGAGCTTTCCTGGTGCCCTATTAGCTGTTTTAGTGCCCCTTGAGCTGATCTGCTCCCCTGGCCTGATCTCATGCCTCCCGGAGTTGATCTACTGTCCCCTGAGCCACTTTGGTGCCTCTTGAGCTGATCAAGTGCCCCCTGAGCTGGTTATTGGTGTCTCATTAGATGATCTGGTGCCCCCTGAGCTGGTCTGGTGCACTCTGAGCTGATCTTATGTTCCCTGAACTGATATATGCCCTTGCACTTGGTCTGGGGGCTAGGAACTGATCTGGCCCCCAGGCTGATTGATCTGGTGCACCTTGAGCTAAACTAATGCCCCCTGAGTCGATCTGGTGCCTCCTGAGCCATCATTGTGCCTCCTGAGCCCATCCCATGCTCTCTGAGCTAGTCTGGTGCCCCCTGAACTAGTTTGGTGCACCCTGAGCCTATTTGATACCCTTTAAGCTGATCTGGGGCTCCTGAGTTGATAAGCAATTTCCTTAGCAGCTCTGGGGCCCTGAGCTGAGCTGGGCCCACTGAGGCTGAGGAGAGCCCCGAGCTGGTCGGGGAAGATTGAGCTGATCCCTTGTCCTCTGAGCTGATATGGTGCTACCTGAGCTGATTAGACCCCCCGCTCTGGTCTGGTAACTAGGAACAAATCTGGGCCCCCAAGCTGATTGCTATGGTGCCCCCTGAGCAGATATATTGCTCCCTGAGCTGAACTAAAGCCCTCTTAGCTGAGCTGGTGCCTCCTGAGTCATCATTGTACCTCCTGAGCCCAGGTGATGCCCTATGAGCTAGTCTGGTGCCCGCTAAGCTGACTTGGGCCTCCTGGGCTGATAACGTGATTTCCTGAGCAGCTCTAAAGCCCTGAGGTGAGCTGGGCCCACAGAGGCCGGTGAGGGCCCCTGAGATGGTATAGGGCTCCTGAGTTGATTAAGTGCCACCTGACTTGATCTGGTACCCCCGAGCTGGTCTGGGCCCCGAACTGGTCGGGGACCACTGATCTGATTCATTGTCCCCGAAGCTGATCTAGTGCCCTATGGGCCGATCTTGTGTCCCCTGAGCAGCTTTGGGGCTAATGAGCTGATTGGGCCCCGAGCTGGTGAGGAATCCCTTAGCTAATTTGGTGCCCCTGACTTGGTCTTCCCCCTGACCTGACTTGAGACCCCTGAACTGATCTGGGGCCCCAAGAGCTGATCTGGGGCCCAAGAGCGGATCTGGGTTCTGGGGGTACCCTGAGCTGGTCTGGGTGCTGAGCTTGTGAGAGCCCTTTAAGTTGGCCTGAGGCCCCCTGAGGTGATCTGGCGCCTTAAACTGTTCTGGGGCTGCTTGAACTGGCTTAAGGCCCTATGAGCCTATCTGGGGCTCATTGAGTTAGTCTGATGACCCCAACTCTGGGGCCACTGAGCTAGACTAGTCCCTGGAGGCACAACTGGGGGGGATGGCGTAGCTGCTCTGCTCTGGCTCTGATCCACACTCTAGGGGGCCCCAGAGCTGGTCTTGAATAGATGGGGAATAAGAGCACAATGGAAACTCAACTTGTAAAATGGAGCTAACGAGGAATGAGGCATCGCTAAAACGGTTTGTGATGCCTAGGCACCTCTGGTTATATAAATTGCTTATTATACTGGTGGATTCTGGGAAGGGATGATAAAAAGGCATGTGCCCCTGATCTCAGAGCACAGTCACCTAAACCAGGATTTATGCTAATTAATTTAAATTAAGAACAAGTTTTCACAATTTTCAGCCCTGTCACACCATCCCCATCCAAACCACCGGCCTGTTCACCTTTTCTTTACTCATAACTGGGACCGATCCTTGAGAATATGGAACTTAATAAACACGTTCAAAAGGTATCTCGCAAATTATTCCGGCAGCACACATTTTATTCTTCCAGTGACTATGCCACTCCTCATCCCACGGCGATTGTTGGAGGCGAGGAACTTAATCCGCGTTCAGCCAGGGTTCACCCATCACGACAAAACCAGTGGGCATAACAAATGATTTTCGACTCCAGTATTTCTTAGCTTGCACATGGTAACAGATATCACAGGCTCCCCTGTTTTCTCTGATGTTAAGTACTAGCATGAGTTGGCTGATTTACCCTTACATCTATCCAAAAGAGTGATGTTTTGGCTACTTCGATGACATTTTGGTGATAATTTGTTTTCTTTTTTCTTAGTTTTAATCGAGTTTTCCTTCTCTGTCAATGCTTGATTTGCATTTTCATTGAACCAAAGATGCCTAAAAATGATATAAACAAAAATACAGCAAGTTTTTAGGTTACGTTAAAAAGTGCCCTTTTTCTCACGGGGTGCCATTCAAAGTTGGTGTGTCCCCCCCATACCAAAGCCCTGGCTGCGCCCCTGCGCTGCGCGTACACATATTTCTGACTTAGACCTATTTACAGCCTACGTTTAGCATGCTTCAGGTACTGGTAACTTTAAATGCGTATAGTTTTTTTAATGATTAGTTTGAACCGTGAAATATGTATGTACTTATTAATGCCTATAACAAGAATAAGAGGCAAAATCAATAGGCGTCACTTTGTTTAGTAATAATAACCCCTTTTAGTTATACATGTCTTATTTGTGTTTTAATTCGTTTGTGACGCAAACCTAAGAGGTTCGATCCGATGCATATTATTGCCATATCGTACGCGGATTTGCCGTGAAATGATTTGGATATTGTTTTACCTCTAGCAGATGAAAACTAGATAAAACTAACTATAAGGCTTAGTAGCCATTTTTCAGCAGAAGTAAGGGCATATCCATTATTTTTAATAGATATTGTCTATAAAACCACTACAATCTCCAATAGCACCGATGTGCCGTATTTCCTTTCGATGGGAACATAGCTGAAAAAAATGAACTGATGCTGACCATGCTGCACCGGTGTAAATGAAATTACGCTGATTTAAATTGTCGCGCGATTTATCTAATAATGCAGTTTTAACTTCGATATATAATTCAGGTGCCCAGCATCACGATCAATAAATATCATATAGTGTTGCTTCTTGCGAACATGTATAACCCCATAAAGGAAATTCATATACGGCATCTGCAATGCATTCCACCTCGACAAGCGTACACAGGCCGCAGTGCTGTACCCTCGCTAATCATACAGACTAACCTTCTCACCGCGAAGTCACATCATCCGAAATACATTTTGGTCCAGGGCCGACCACCAGCGGCGACCGCCCGGCCACATGCGAGACGGCCATTACGGCCGCGGTCCAGGCCCGCCAAGGCCGGCACCACACATTGACTATACCTTAATGTCTCCTTTCAGGCGGCGCGGCGGTGGTTGGAAGTCACGGCCGACAAAGCACCCCCCTCCCTCCCCTGCCTCCTTTAATCCTGACTGTTTTCAATGGGTAATGTAACGGGTCTATCGAAGAAATCTGGGATGGTGACGATTTGATTGTTCGGCAATCGTGTTATTACCGACATTTATGTTTCAATGTTCAGCGGTAGCGATCACGAACGACAGAACAACACAAGCAACACATGATTTACGTTTTTTTGTGCATCGGATACAGAGCAAATCTATATCTATTAGGTATTAACTTTGAATGGGGCAAAACTGGCTGTCCGGGTTTTTGCAGGTTCGAACGGTAGGTTTCTTCAGGTTCGGAAGGGGCGGGAGAAACACCACCAAAGCAGGTTAGTTGATGGCTTAAAGTCTAGTAAGCTTTTCTTAGCACAACATCGCAACACGTAGCACACTTCTCTTTGTGAGCACACCAGAGACAGGAGGGATGCCGGCCTCATACCCTCCTATGAAGCTTCAGGAATTCTTCTAGGGGACCTGGAAAACGCCCAGGGAAGACAGTCCTCCCCAACTTTTGTGGAGGTTCACTGCCGCATTTGTGGTGGAGGACCCCGATGTCCTTCAAGCTTCTGAGATACCAAATAATTTGTCTGGCCGGTTGACTCACAAGCCAGTGCAAAAGGACCCCAGAAAGATAACGGAGGCCCACATATAAGAAAACTGATCAGCTTAACGTGTTGGCTCACCAATCGCACACCGCCTTATGCTTCTTGTTGGATATTGTTATTTCCTTTTGTTTTTGTTATTTTTACTTGCTCGGTCTTCACCCTTTTGCCTAAATCTGGCATCGGAAAACATTTCATCTTCCTCGGCTTACATGAGCCCCGAAACGCTGCCAGCTGGGCATTGCGCCAAACAGGAAGACGCTGCAGGCCCTGGAATCTGTGTTCATCCGAGACCTGAGCCCCAGCATCAACCGTCAAATGAACCAGGTCTCCACACTGTCGTTGTTTGATGGGGCCCCTCTAGGGCGTAGACGGTGTAGAACATTGTGGTGAATGCATGGGTGTGTGAATGCGATAAACTCACCGTTTATGAGAATTTAGAGTGTAGGTTTTCATATAAATGATCTGAGCTTACATGAAGCAAAAAGCGAAAAAAGTCATTTTGCTAATTTTGAATTAATATCATAGCTTCTCTCTCAGTATGGTGCCGTTCCATGATAATTGCATGAAGTTGAAACTAATTTTTGGCGTGAAAATAACTTGCTCTTTGAAAGAAAACAACTCAACACCGATACAAATGGAATGGATAGTTACATGTGTTCTGTATCAATGACTGTTTAATAATAATTGTATGTGCTAAACGAAATTCCTGAAGATGATAATGCGATTGACGAAACGTTGAAAATGATTCACTTGGAAAATACTGTTTGAATATTCCTCTAGAGATCAGAAAAGCTAATCCGTGGAATCGAAATTTTAAACCGAAGACTTGCCGATGCAAGATATGCCGTCATTTTTAATCAAGAATGCATAAACCAAAACTTGCTCCCAAACTACACCAATATATATATATATATATGGTGTATATGTTGTGCATTTGTAATGTCCCTTTTTCCAAATTTGGGAATAATACAACAAATTCAAATTAGCATTAGTAACATTACCTTTCAAAACATAATTATCCTGCCAAGTACTTCCTGCTTAGTATAGACAGCGATATATCGCGATGCTTGCTAAAATTAAAGCGATGTAGACACATACAACTATAGCCTGAAAACATGACAAAGTTTCTTTAGAATATGTATGCTTAACTTTAACGACAGCGACCCTTTTTCTTTTATAATTCCTCAGGCTATAGCTTTTGACCGCAGACAGCTTTTAATCATCTTCAACAAAATGCGCTACTTCCCGCAACAACTTACGGGGCAGCATTACCCTGAGCCTTACGGCTTAACTTTCCTTCTTTAAACCCGCCCGGCCGGGCGAGGCTGCGTTAATGAAGGCGTTGTAACTTTTCCCGTTTACGCCACATTTTCGCCGTCCAGTTGCCACCACATATTAGTCGCTGTCTGCATTGCATATATATGATTCTCATATGATATACGAGACTTGATCAAGGAACCTCGTAGCAGATATGATTTCATTTATACCGATAATCAGAGCTTTTTAACACGCGCAATAGAACGGAGTCTGGCGTCAACGGGTAGCGAAAGGGGTCCTAATGTTTTCCAGTCCGGAGATCTCGAAAACCAAGAGGGTTAAAAATACCCTGGGGGTCATACAGATCTACAGTATAGTCAACTTCTGTCAACTTGCTCGAAGTGTTTAATTTCTATGAAGGGAAACTTTTCCCCCATATCAAACCTAGTGCGGCCACCATTTGCTATCGACGCTCCTGCACTTAAAAGTAGCGATAGCGAGGTTTGGAGTTAGTTCGAGATATGCAGAATATTCTGCTTCACTTCGGGCTGACTCTTGTCCTTTGGCATGCAGCTAGAGCTGCGTGCAGCCCTAGTAATTCTCAATGGGTTTAGGATCAAGGGAATTACCGGGCCACTCAGAACCTTGATCTCAGAACGCTGAGCGAATCGGCCTTCCGTCTAATTGCTGGCGTGGCAAGAGGCGACGTTCTACTGGAATAGGCTGAACCCGGGCTTGCACCCCGTCAACCGATTAATGTTCCTAAGCCTGTGATTCGAACTTTCCAGCTAGACGAGCAGTGCACCTGCGTGTGCGTCACGAGCAGGTGGCGAGAAAAAATGCTGTAAATTACAAATATCCAGCCTAAGAAATGCATAGAACCTGCCATAGAGATCTACTATACAGAGGTGCAGAAACTTGCCAACTCGGCTACCGGAGTTTGTGACACATTTACAAAAATTGAGGTGCATAATTGTGACAAAATAGCGATCCTGACTGTATGGCTCAAGATCAAACCCCATATTTTGGAAATAGAGAATGAAGCGTGTAAGAAAGATTTCAATTTAGCAACTCTGTTCTTCAATTGCACAGCGTACCATTAGTGATACAATATTGGTACTGTGTTCAGTTTCTACTAAAACGAGGGACCCCCGCTGCAGAAAACCCGCAAACCGCTGTCACAGTTGCCAGATTTTAACATGCAGCCCAATGGGGCTGATTGTTAGTAGTTTGCAGAAAGTTGTCGCCTAGATACCGGAAATGTGACAGTCAATTTTTTTCGAGAAATACACGATTGTGGGCATATTTAAGGCATTAACGATAACGCAGATACTTTATCAAGTACTTCTTTGTAAATTTTTTCAGGTTAAATCATATTTACAGTTTGGGTGTCTTCGATTTATTGGCCCCTATTTCTTCGAATTTAGTATTAAGTACGCCTAAAAGCTACTAATAAAAGTACTAAGTGAGTGAGAAAATAAACATAGCTGGGCAGCAATTCTACTTAAACTGCGCAACAGCGACAAGACAAGTTAGAAATGTTTATGTGATGTAGAGCCTGCCAAAAATTTAAACAGGCGGGAAGCCACTTATTTTGAGAGGGCATATTCATTAGGTATATTTAAGATAACTGCAGGCTGAAACTAGCTAGAATAAATATTGCTGCCCATGGCTAATCTAAGATGAATGTAGGATATTGTAAGACTGATGCACTTTCCCATATCAAGCTTGGTTTTTCATTCCTTAGCCTGCTTGTGCCTTAGTTTATTTGTGCCCTAGATTGGTTAGATAGATTTGGAGCTGGAGGAAGTTGGGAGAGTTGGCGCCAGCAACAGGCTGGCAACAACAGTGATTCAGGTGAGTTTTCATGATCAAATTATCATATCAATATTGTACAGATAGCAAATGTATGCTAATGCAGTCCTCCACAAAGTGTTAACACCCACACTGGAGAGGGGCCTGGAACTAACGTGCACTGGAGGGGGCCGAGTAGACCCCCTTCTTATCTCAGAAAATCACAGCAAATCTCAGAAAGAAATAGACTTCGAAAAACGCTGGTTGGGGGTGTGTTGCTTACTACCAGTGGTGGTAAGCAACGCACAGGACCTGAACTGCATGGAGTTAAAGCAGGATTTTGACTACACTGGATCTTTCTTTGGTATGTGAATTTCAATACCTCTGTACCTATTAGGGCAATAGACATAATTTTGCATCTATGCAGGCTAGTTGCCTCAGAGTTTTTACTGCAAAAAGGAATGACCAGGCAGGTAATGATCGTGAGTGGGATGCAAATTTTAAGCATTTGATGTGTTTATAAAAATGCTACGTAAGGTCCACTTTACCAACACATTTTAGGTAGATTCAAATACTATGTTGACATTGACATTTTTGTCCCTTTTGTTGATAAGTGAGATAGAAGTTTAGTGGGGGGGGAAGCTGTGGTTAGGGTTCCCAATTGTGTGTACATGTACGCTCCGATTAATAGGTATGTTCCCAATAATGACTATTTTCATGATAATTGCTACATGTAATCATGTGGAAAAGTACCATAATTGGAAACACTCCTTTCAAAAATGGAAACTTCCTCAAAAAGGAAATGCATGTCATTGGGGGAAAATGCAGTCAGAGTTGCCAATAATAGCTATGACCCCAATACTGGAAAAATGACCCATAATTGGAAATTTTCCTTCCAAAAACAAAAGATGATCTCTAAATGAAAACTTACTACTTTCATGCTGTAATGGTTTGGTGCTAGAACCTTGTCTGCTGCAAAAAGTAAGGGACAAGTAGAGGACATTCAGCATATTGGAAATAGTATTCAAGTATACAATTATTATTTCCAGCTCTGTGTGACAGAGGAGGCATACGTCGCATTGAGTTTGTGACAGCCAGCATACTTTCTGCACCTCTGCTACTATAACTGTTACTGTTATACTATACTGTTATAGTAGATCTCTATGGAACCAGCAATCGGTGTTTACCGGAAATTGGTATAATCAACAGAGCCGAGTGGTTCGCTGCTGATGTCCGTTACACCGCTAATCCGCTATTTGCGGACTGTCGATATGGTAGCGGACTAGCGGTAGCTGTTTTTATAATACAAAAAGTTGCGGAGTAGTAGGTAGTGGACTCAAAAGAATCAAAACGGCTACCACTTTTGATATTCTGCTGAGCGGACTGCAACCTTAAACGTATTAGGAGATGGAGATTGAGACAAAAGTTTTCATCTATGAAAAATATTGAATTAATTTATTATGACTTCCTTTGCATATCGAAAAAATACTCCTAATTTTTTGTATCTAATATAACTACATGTAAATAAATATTTCGTTTTAAATTTCTTGAAAAAGAACAGTGAATGTGCTATGGGTAGACATTAGTAGCGTTTCCAGCGCTAGTATCAGTAGCGGCTTCAGCTAGCAAAGGTAGCGGAAGCAGTAGTTGCAGTTTCGAAATTTTGTAGCGGTGCCCACCTCTGGTAATAAACATGTCTATTATATCATTATTTCAATAAACTCGGCCCGACATTGAGGGGTTCTGAGTAGCACATTCAGCTCGCGCGTTAATCGAGCTCAAACCCAGTGCTCTCTGCTAGTGGGTGGATGGTCGAGGGTTCGAATCCACCCAGAGGCATGTTCTGGCGACTGAGCTAACCCAATCTAAATATGTCTTCCCTGCCTGACGTCATGTAAAATCTGAGATGTTTCGTCTTAGAATCTCAAGAAAAAGAGTTTTGGATTGAATCCAGATTTAATCGTCTAACCATTCCACTTAGGCAGTCTATTCGTGACCAATAACACTGGTCAACAGCCAAAATAGATCCGGCACGTGAACACCTGTTTCTGCCTATTTCGATACCGCTGATTTCAAATTTAGTAACCGTTTTTTGCCATCGGACCTGGTTTCTTCTCCAGAGCATACCTGTTGTATAGCCCCTACACTTTCCACATACTGTCATCAGCCTAGCCTTTTGTGGAAAAATATAGATCATGACCCTAGTGATGTCGAGAATCTGGATTATCTGCACCCAGACGATGCAGCTTATCAATATACATGTGAATTTATTACAACGAAAGACTACCTCACATTCAAGTGCATGAACATTGTACATTGAACAAGGTTTGCGCTCGGTCGCACAAGCTCGCCGGTATTGTAGACCGAGAGGTGACGTCGCAACATTATATGATGAGAATTTTATGTCAGAGTCACCTCCCTTAAAGGTCGAGTCTAAGTAAAAAGTCACAGGTCAAGATCATACCACCATTTCAAGGTCATTGACCCTAGTGCCTTTGGTCGGATGATGCCGCCTAATATGACGTATATCATGCTATGACGTCATACGCTAGGTCACTCAATCCTGAGCTCAAAGTCGCAGGTTCAAGACAAAGGTCATGGGTCAAGGTCAAACCTTATTTTCCGCCCGACGGTTGCCATAGTGCTAGTTGCAGTATACGTTATAGGCAAAATGTAATATTTGACGTCAAAGGTCAATGGCCTTGAACAACCTTGGCCTAAAAGTTTCAGAGAACATTGCCTCTGACCTTTCCTCTGTCACTTTACGCCACTTTCTCTCCATATCCGGCTTCTCATCGCATAATCACGGCATTTCCCAATGGCTACCCTGCACATACACAATTTGACCTATGTGGCCTCGTTTTACCTTGAATATATTGACCTAGGCCTATGAAAATCGGGTTTAAGGTAGAATACCCTAGCCTGCACAAAGACCTAAACGTTCATTTTCCTAGACCTCTTGGGTTTTGCACTGTCAATGTCACTGATGCCAAGTAGGCTGAAACAAAGACGACACACAGACATACTGGATCTCAAAATTCTGATCTGATACGGCATTTCTGCTGCCAGATTCGTGTTCAGCACCACAAACTACCCTAGAAACGGACTATTTTATATTGGATCCACGACAAAAGTTAAATTTTGTTGACCAGTGTAATTGGTGACCTGTGCATCATGATTCATGCTAGAAAAAAACATGGACTGATAAACTTCCTTGGGCTGTTCAGACACAGCCAATACCACAAAGACGTCAGTCTGGCCTTGGCAGCGGCCGCGAGCGGACGTGCCCCCGGCAGTCGGCTGACCTGACATGGGTCAGTGAGCGTCAGTGTTGGCGGGGCGCGCAGCTGCGCAGAAATAATTCCCAGTGTCAACAGAAAGCGAGCTGGGGCACTGAGGATTTAAGTATAGTTAATAGTCCGTAACAATGTCGACGGCTGCGGACACTGACTCGGTGTTTAGTGATGCGGAGAGCGGACCTGTCGACGACACCCGCAGACGAAAGAGGGGCAGGGAGCAATCCATCACCGAGCTCATCTCAGCCTACGAAAAGAAACACAAGAAAGAAAAATCCCCCAAGGGAAAGTCGCCAAAACATAAGTCGCCGGGAGGAGCCACCAACATTTCAGTGGAACTGCTTGCCTATATCAAGGACATCATTGAAGCCACCATCGAGTCTTCTATCAGTGAACATCTCGCCAGCCTGAACAAGGCGCTAAAAGCAAAAGTCGAGTCTCAACAGAAGAGTCTTGAAGTTTTGGAAGGAGAGTTGTTTGAAAGCTCGGCAAAAATCGGCTTACTCCAGAGTGATATGAAGGAGGCAACTCTCAAAATTACGGAGCTAGAGAACCAAGTGGATGCCATGGAGCGTCACCAACGAGGGATAAACCTGATTGTCAGTAGCAAAAGGTTTGGGAAGCGACGTGTGGGGGAGGATATCCGTGGTGAAGTTGTGCAGCTGCTGCAGGAATGCTTCCCACACATTCACGTTGCGAAGGACGCCTTTTCGGCGGTGCATAGATTGCCAGGGGACAGCCTGGTGATCTGTGCGTTCAAAGACCGAGAGCTTCGGGATCGCATCTACCAGGAGCGAGTCAGGCTCCGTCGAGTGCCGACGCCACCTGAAAAACGTGTCTTCATCAGCGAGTCCTTAACCCTGAGAGATTTTCGGGGAGCTTGTTACCATGAGACAGAAGAGGCGGGTTTGGACCGTATTCACTTCTAACGGCATCCCTGGGTACAAGCTCACGAGGGACTCTGCTCCCGTGCGCGTGACTTCCCCGCAGCAAGTCCGAGACCTGTGGAGACATCTCAGGGAGGCGCGCGAGTCCGCCCAGTTCCCCGGGCCTGGCGGCGACCCTGCACGGCTTCACCTTGCCGCCGGCGCCCGGCGGCCGGCGCATGCCACGCGGCAGCGGCCCGTACCGGTGGACCGGCAGGGGCGGACCGAGGCACTGGGCCTACCCGGACCTAGCAGCGACGGCGGAGCCTCCAACAGGGGACCTGCAGAGGAAGTACAAACACCGCGCATGCAGAGTGAGAAGGCAACGGAAGGAGTTCGTGACGTCGCGCTTCCTGCTCCTTCTGTGTTGGACAACAGTGTTGCCGAGTCCATGGTGGTAGCTGGCGTTGCTGCTGGCAGTGTTGACCCGGCTGCGGTGTCGGGGGTGAGCGGTGACACAGCTGCGGGTGCCAGTTCGGCCGCCGCTGGGGCTGGGGCGAGTGGTGACGTGGCTTAGAGTGGGTGCAGGAGCTTGGTGACGGTGAATTTATCAACGCTATTTCTTTGTTTTTGGCGATTACCCAGCCAGTTGGTTCATGAGCTATCCTGCTTTTTCTCGTGAATGTGGCTTCGCGTCGAGGAGTGGACTACACCTGGACAAGGGACATCTTAGAGACAGGTACAGTGCCGGACACGGATACGTGTATAGTTTTGTTTCATAGAAACTCTGGGTTTAGTCCCGAGCGCCGGCCTCGACATTGTCATGGTTACCCGTGGTTCGAATAATTCTAGTTTAGATTTCTTGGCGTGTGTGCTGAACGTGTAGGTTAACCTCATGCACGTAATTGTCTTCCTGGATAAGTGTTGCCTCTTCCCGGTGGTGTATCTTCTCTTTGGGGCACCAGCCCCCGCTGAATAATTAGCGGCTGCGCGCCCTTGCTGCTGCAAGGTCTTTATGTATTTTTCTGAGTTCTCCATCGCATTAGTTGGTAAATTTTCACCTGCAATTTCTATCTTGGTTTACCTAGCATGTGTTCCATTGAAATCACCCACACACAACTGTGCGCGCTCCAATTCACGCACTATATCACCCACTTCGAGTGCACAGATACGCCTGCATAATTCCGTCGCAACGAAAATTCTTCCGAGCGCTCGCCCCGCTCTGGGCCATTGCATGTTTGGAATCGAATGGTCTGATTTCTTTGTTTTGCCACTCCTATGACGCAGTTTTTCAGCTAACGAGGCAACTCTGAAGGTAGCTTCAATAAATGTTAACGGTCTCCGTGCGCAGGGAAAGCACGGGATATCAAAGCGGCGTAAACTATTCACTTGGGTAAAACATCTTAATTTTGATATTATACTTCTACAAGAAACTCACTCATCTGCTACGGATAGTAATAGATGGATTAACGAATGGGGAGGCTTGGGATGCTTTTCTCACGGAGACAATAAAAGCAGGGGTGTTGGGGTTCTTTTAAAACCAAACACGGGTCTAGGAATGGGACAAATATTTTCTGACAAAAATGGAAGGTTTATTACTTTGGAAGTATACTTTAATGGCAGTAGTATTACGATCGGTAATTTCTATGGACCAAATAATGATAATACACGTGCAATCAAAGAATTTCTTTTGAAAATTGACGAATACGAAAACGCAACGGTAATAGTGGGGGGAGATTTCAATTTTTGCCTTGATGTTCTTAAAGATAGGGAAAGTACAGCGAAACGAATCGCAAATAATGACAAATGTAAAGACATTCTAAAAAAATATATGGCTGAAAACGAATTGGTAGATCTGTGGCGAGTACTTAATCCGCAGAAAAGATGTTATACTTGTCTACGATCAAACCCGCCCAGTAAATCTAGAATTGATTTGTTCTTGACTAGCAGAAACGTGTTGTATGCGAAAAGTAATCCAACAGCTGATATACGGAACGGCTATCTAACCGACCATAATATGATAACGATCTCTGTCAACGTGCCTTGTATTGAAGTCGGCAGATCATTTTGGAAGTTTAATAACGTTCTATTAAGAGATGAAAATTTTGTTTCTTTGATTCGCCGAAAAATACCTGAAATCTTAGATGAAAACAGGCCTAGCACGTCATATAGTGTTGTACTTTTGGAAACACTGCTGTACGTGTTAAGAGGGTATATAATCCAATATGCTTCCCACAAAAAACGCAAATATTTTGAGGCCCTTGAGAACTTAGAGGAAGAAATCAAAGTAGTGCAGAATGTTGGAAGTCCAGACACCGGTCAAATAGAAGCGCTTTTAAAGAAAAGAGACGCTTTGATACAAGAAATGACTAGCAATAGAATATTTAAATCCAAGGCACGTTGGCGTTCCTCCGCAGAAATTGGGAGCAGATACTTTCACCAGCTAGGTAAGCAAAATAGAGGAAAAAATATTTGCAAAGCTCTGTTTGTACATGATAGGCAGCATGAAGGACAAGAGGTGATCAGTAGTAACACTGATCAAATGCTTGAGGAGGGTAGACACTTTTTTAGTGATCTTTACCGAAAAAGGTTATTGACAGGAGAGCTAAATTCTTTCGTGGTCGGACTTACCTCTGTATCGGAACAAGAGGCTGGCTATTGTAATAGCCCCATAGACCTAGAAGAGCTCACGTTAACGGTATTTTCAATTCGCAATAACACATCACCGGGTCCCTCCGGATATACCGGGGAATTTTATAAGTTCTTTTGGCCGGAGCTAAAAAACTTAGTGCATCGTGTATGTTGTGAAATATTTGAAATGGGAAGGATGCCAAGTAGTGTAAAGCGTAGCGTTACGATCCTCATACCGAAAAAGGGAAAAGATAGCCGTAAAGTAATGAACCTACGACCGATAAGCCTTCTGAACACTTTGTATAAATTGATTACCAAATGTCTTGCAAACCGACTTGCAAGTATCATTAAAACGATTATTAACACAGATCAAACGGGCTTTATCAAAGGCCGATATATTGGAGAAAATATTAGGCTTCTCCTTGATTTGAAAGATTATTGCTTTTCACGTAAGCAGCCAGCGCTCTTGCTGGCATGCGACGTGCAGAAGGCGTATGATTGTGTCGATTGGCAGTATTTGAGACAAGTGTTAAACGTTGTGGGGCTAGGAGGTAATTTTCTGAGGTGGGTGGACATACTTTATGATACGAACCCGCATTTTCCAGCAATAGCATCTGTACAGATAAACGGAAAACTGTCCCGTGACTACAGGATTGAGCGGGGTCTTAGACAGGGGTGCCCTTTAAGTTGCCTTCTCTTTTTGGTAGCCTTTGAACCTCTTTTAGAGCGCATCAGAAAATGTGAGCAGGTCAGAGGAGTGAACGTAGGCCGGACCGTTGTAAAAGTAACGAGCTACGCCGACGATGTGACGGTAATCATGGACGGCAGTGAAGAGTCATTGTCGTCGTGTATGAGAATATTTAATGAATTCAGTGTTATATCAGGATTGGAATTGAGCATTGCAAAAACTCAGGCATTTTGGGTTGGATATGGAGCAGTAACGAAGGCTCCTATCTGTCCCAACTACAGTATTCAGTGGCCAAAAGGGTATATAGAGGTATTAGGAATAAAAATCCCGAACGACCCTAAAACAAATATCGCAGATGTCAACTACGAAGAGAAGTTCGAAAATATTATCTCTCGCCTTAATCCTTGGAATGGTAAGGGCTTGACGCCATTTGGTCGCATTCACCTGATAAAGTCTGAAATGCTCTCTCAGCTTATCTATTTAATGTCGGTTCTCCCCAGTCCCGAACAAGTTTTCGTTAAGAAGCTGGAAACGGTGTTGTTTAAGTTTGTTTGGGGTGGGAAGAGGGAGCGCATTAAAAGAGCAACTCTTAAGGCAAAATATAAAGATGGTGGGCTTCAGTTCCCTGACTTGTTGAACCAATCTCAAAGTCTCAAGATCGCATGGATTAAAAAATATATGGACGCAGACAACACATGTAAATGGAAGGACGTGATGCATGAAAAACTATCCTTAAACTGCACCACAACCGTTTTTCACTGTAATAGTACAGCGGAAACGCTTCAATCATGGCTCGGAAATCGATTCTGGGAGGAAACGTGCTCGGCCTGGTATAACATAAAAAATCTGATGATAGTAATGGTGAAGTATTCCTTGCTCAAGTGATTTTGGGCAATAAAAACATTTCCCTTGAAAGAAACCAAAGCATTAATAGACAGCTGTTGATAGATAAAGGATTGGTACGTGTTGCTGATGTGTACGATTTCAGTAGAATACGTTTTTTGACATCCAATGAAGCTGCCAGTAAATACAATATACATCCAATAACAGCGCATGCAATCATGAGGTCAATTCCAGTGGAATGGAGGCAGCGCATCATAAGGGAGAAACCTCATTCGTCTTTAGATTCGGGAAGTTTTGACGCTCTGAAAGACGCACCAAAAACAGCCAAATGGGCTTACTGGAAATTAAGAGCGAATGTCCAGGCCCTGGCAACAGAGAAGTGCCACGAGAAATGGCTGTTGGATCTGCCCGCAGTCGTATCTCCAGAGATGACATGGCCCGCAGTGTATAATCGCCTGCATCAATCAGTGAAGGATGTAAATCTTAAATGGCTACAATATAGAATAATTAAACGTATTCTTCCGACAAACCGGTTACTTTACATTTTTGGCCTTTCGGAAACTGATAAATGTAGGAAATGCCCAATCTACTCGGAAAGTATTCTGCACAAATTCTGGAAATGCCCTTCGGTCCGAATGCTTTGGCGCGCAGTGAAAGATCTTTTAGGATTGCAACACAGTCTCACTAGTATGAATGTCTTTTTCGGTTTACATATGTCCGACGCAAACGATTCAATGCGAGTGAACACCGTTATCATGCTAACAAACCAAATGTTTTGGAAGTATAGGGATTGCGACGGAGCGTTGACCGTGGAAAATCTAAGGCTCCACATTCTTGATTATCTAAAGATAGAGCACTACATAGCACAAACTGGGGACACACGATCGAAGTTCACGGACAGGTGGGGCAGACTGAGCGAGCGCTTACATCTGAATTAATAACCAGTTAGTGCGCATTCGCTGTATTATTGATATGCGTATCTCCCTCCCCCTTTCACACATCTGATTGTATGTGCAGCTTATCTGCTGTGAAATGCGGGTTATCTGCTGTTAAGGTTGAAGTTGCGTGCGTTAAAGATGTATGTGCGGGGTGTGTGCTGTGTGACAAATATTCTATGGAATCCTCTGAGTGGGTACGGGCTGGGTGAGCCCATCGCGCTGTGCATTGTAGTATGGATCTGCGTGTTAAGATTGATGTATCATGCAAATAAATGTTGAGAAAAAAAACCACAAAGACGTAAAGGGAAATGTCTGTCCCCTAATTGTGACATATTTGGTTAGTGGAACACCGAGACAGGGCTTCTGCAACCGTGCAACCGTGGGCGCGATATAGCCTAGATGCTGAAAGCGCCCTATTAACCCCAATACACACACACACACACACACACACACACACACACACACATACATGTTTTTCATGTGTACCGAGGACCGTGACGTAGCACGGTCAACCGAGGACCGGGTTTTCTAGCAGTCGTATTCGCTTCAGAAGTGACATACAGGAAGACGGTGGCCAATACACTGTGGTCATGGGTTGATTGAGACCTAAATTTATTTGAGGTAGTTTTAAGGAGGACCTATATTACCGAAGACACAGGTGTAAACACAGGACCGGTGTGTTAAACAAGTCCGAAAATCATGACTTTGTTGGACCGCTGTGTGAACCAAACCTTGTTGACCAAACACTGAGGACCATTATCAGGAGATAAGTTCCCATACATTTGGGGGTCCTCGCGGGTGCCCCCCAATGCGTGAAAAATCTCCCCCATGGCCCGACGAGTCCCCTTCCCAATCCTAAGTTTCGGGCCCCTGCGGATACAGCCGGACTCCCCCGGGCTCCCTGGAATGCTTGCAGGCCCTTTGCGGGTCACCCATAGCCTCTGTATCCACAACCAGACCCCTAGCGATGTTCTCAGGCCGATTGTGACTGCAGCCGGGCCCCTATGCCCGGCAGTCTCGGGTTGCCTTGATTGGGGGGGCCCTGTGGCTGCAACCGGACCCCGTGACGTGAGCCCCCGTGGTCTACCTGGACCTCATGTGGCATGCTTGCGCGCCCCTGTAGTCCACCAAGGGCCCCTGTAGCCGCAGCCTAGCCCCTAATCTCAGCAAGCACGGGTCTCATGTGGCTGCAGACGATTCCCTGTCCTGCTTACGGGATCCTGACTTGTGGCTGCAGCCGGGCCCTAGTATGGCTACAGCTGGACCCTACAATGAGTGCGAGCCCAGTGGTCTACCTTGACTTCCTGTGGCTGCAGAAAGGTCCCCTGACATTTTACGGGCCTCTTTGGGCCATCCGAAACCGGGTCCCTCACGAAATAGGCGTAGGAACGTCCAGAATATTGGGTGGCCCAGCCAAACTTCAACCTGAAGCTGACAAGAAACTTTCCATGCCAGGACCAAAAACTATTCGGTTTTGGTCTCATTGTTGCCTTTTGCACCTGCTGGCCATAAGAATATCCGACTTCCTCCCATTTTGACTGAGATCAGGATTTTTTGGCCCGATATAGAGGGGAGGGGGGGCATGGCCCCTGGTTCCCCTGTTCCTACGCCTACGCCCCCTGTTCTCCCCCTGTTCCTACACCTATGCCTCACGATATTCTCAGGCCCCCAGTTATAGCAGCTTGGTTCCTATTCCAGGCAGTCTTGGGTCCCCTGTGGTACAACCAGGCCCCCTGTGGCTGCAGCTGAACACCCTACCATGATTGCGGACCCGCGATCCACCCGGGCCCCTGTGATTGAAACTGACCCCTGTGGTCTTAGCAGGTGCCGGTTCCCCTTTGGCCTCGTAAGACCCCTGCCATGAGTGCGGGCCCCGTGGTCTACCTGGACCTCCTCTGGCTGCAGCCGGGCCCCCTGGCATAATTGCGGACCCGTGTTCTAACCTAGTCCCCTGTGGCTACAGCCGGGGCCCCTATGGTTCACCCTCAGCCTTTGGCCGCAATCCGGCCCCTTACGATAGTTTTGGGCCCTTTGTGGCCGGAGCCGGGCCCCTACTTAGAGCTGGCAAGGCCCCTGTGGTTGCAGACGAGCCCCTGTCATGCTAATGGGGCCCCCTGCCCTTCGGCTGCACCCGGGCCCCTGGTATGCTTGTGGACCCCCCGTGGGCCACCCTAAACCTCTGTGCCCGCAACCGGGCCCCTCATAATGTTCCCAGGCCCACTGTGACAGATCAACCCGACCAAGGTTCAGCAAAATTTTGGGCTTAGGCAGAGTTATGGTTTGGGCAGAGCCCTGCACACTGCACAGTCCGATCGGGGCCAGGTTTTGGAGCCCGAGAAATTTATGGCTGGGTCACGTTTTTAAAGTAGTACTTTTTTACATTGCCGGATCCAGGCCAATGGTTGAGGGGGACAGGGCCAAAAAAACATGAAAAACATATAGTTTTGGAATCGGTGAAAATTGGGCGTTTGGGGGAGGAAGTAAATGCCTTTTTGCCCTCCCCCATGGATCCAACCCTGCTTTGACATGCTATCGACGAGGGAGGTGGATGGCGCGGAACGGATGACTGCAGTAGTAGGATGATGATGGAGCAAAATAATTTAGGTGTTGAATAGGATAATAGGATGTCGGCATAGGCGTCGTACGCGGGAGAGGGAGCTGAGGGACGCGTACCCGCCCTCCACCCCAATGTTTAGATGTTTCTTTACCTGCGCTTGTGGCTTTGAAGTATGTGAAGGAGCATAAAACGATTAGTTCAAGAACCAAATGTTTTTGCGTTAGATACCGCTGTTCCTCATGGCTTCATTTCTGCAAATTAGAACTTGGAACTTCAGAGACGGCAATGAACATTAATTTTCCCAGGATTGGTTTTCTGCCTGATGCTTTCCGAAGACAATTTTCAGTTCCGACCATGCCTGCCAGACTTCGGTCATCGTAAGCATATGTGCGGGAACTGTGGGGGCGGCTTCCCCAGCCCCCCCCGCCCACTTTCCGACTATGGGGGAAGTGCACCACCAACTTCGAGACGAGGCCTATTGTTAGGTGAAAAGAAATGGTCTAGTCACCCGTGGCCCGCAAACTACGAGGACTCTTCCCCCAACTCCAACTCGGAAAGCTTCTGCGCCTGTGATCGTAAGGCTTGGGTCTGTTCTCCCTGCGAAAAATTCGTGGGGATACTGCAGGACGGCACGAAACACATTATTATACGGTCTTTGTATGAGGGGAGGGATGATGCCGGTAGGCGACGGGGAGGAGTCAGTTATGTGTTGTTCATGAGCAGTGTGTATATGCTTATGTCTTATTTTTGTTTTGCTTTTATTTATTCTGCTCAATGTAGGTATACCATTTGTTTAAATCATTTTCCTTTTTGCAGCATATATAGCACCAGTGAGGCAAACTTGTAGCACCAATGTACATATGCGGATCCAGAGTATCCGATGGAGGGAATACGGTTCAGGTCAGATAGCAATGATGAAATGTGACTTGACTGCATATAAACATACTTAAACGCATCCTGAACATCCTAAATCCTTTTCCCTGTCTGTTGCAGATTATTTTTCTTCGTCGCTGCTAGATACATGAATGAGAGTTCATGGACATGGACATGAATGGGAGATAGGTATGAGAGTTCCGTCCTGAAGAAGCATCTTTAGAGAGCTACCTGCAGCCTCTTTACCCTGCACCGCCCTGTGAGACTTACAGCGTCTAAGGACCACGCCATGGCCTTCGTTACCTGCTCCGTCCCTGGTTGTGTCTTCCGCAGCGAAGGTCTCAGAACAACTCGCTATCGCGATTTTAGCGAACTCTGGCCTCTCTCATCAGCCCACACCTCTGATCTCTTCTGGACCAGTCAGTCCCCGTCCCAAGCTCAAGCGGCCAAAATTTGATGTCGGTAACGAAGAGTGGAACGTGCTCGTTCGAATTTGGAGCATTTTCTGAAAATGCTTTGGACTGGATGATGACTCGTGCCCAGCCTTTTCAGTGTGCTGGTGTAGAACTGGGTAATGGGTTGCCGTGGCGCAGCAGGAAAATCGGCCGGCTCCTGTTGGCACCATGGTATTGCTCCGGCCAAAATGATCATCAGGACACTCTGCAGTTCTATTATGGAGAAAATGATGGCAACATAAATTCGGATATGGTAAGGTAGGGTAAATCGGACAGCGCGTCTCCCGGGACCGTGTCGGGACTGGGAGTGAATATCGTTAGCGTGTTAGACATGAACTGCTTTTCAGACATAACGAGGATGAAAATAAATCGGTATGCCGTGAAACGACCTACGTGAGCTTTGATTACCTCCGTCTGGATTTTGGCTTACTCGGCTCACATTTGGACCATACCTCAGAAGCCAACGATTCAATAATATAGCAATTTATATCATCGAATTACATCAACACGCGCATTGACGGGGGTCTGAGCCACCTTCTCTTTGACGAGGGGGGCGGGTACCCGCCCCCTAAGACCTCGAGAACCACGGTAGGTAGTGAAAAACAGTAAACGGCGTTGGGTAGCCCATTCACTTCTCCATCGAAAATATTTGGACCATTTTTTGTCAGGTCACATTTAAGGTCACGAGAGGTCAAAACATGCCGTAATAGGGATAATATGTAAATTAAGTTTTTCGGCCATTTCATCTGAACAAGTAGAGATAGAGCAAAACGACTTTAACTGTATGAATTCTCGCAGCAAGCCGAATCGAATGATGTATAATTTGACCTTGCTAGGTCAAATCAAGGATTTGACCTGACCTGAGGTCAGGTCAGGGTCAAATTATATAAAATGCATATCATTAGAACCGCAATGCCCAGGCAAGTCTAATGCAGACAAAAGAAATGCTCTATCACCATTCGTTACTGAGTTATTCCGTAAAAACTATTTTTCCCATGTATTTCCAATGGAGGGGTCATGCCTCGTACCTGACCCTATTTCATTGATGTAAAAAATACCGAAACATATTTTAGAGAACTCGGTGGGCCCATTATGTGATATGAGTTTCAATCGGATAAGTTCACCCTGCTCCGACTTATGCTATCTTAAACTTTTTTTGAGGTCAGATCACTTGACCTGTACTGGTGACCTGACCTGAGATGACCTAACCTTATCTCATTCACACACCCTCGCACACATCACTCGCACGCAGAAACGCGCCCGTGGCGCGACCCACCTGGTCGGAGCAGCGGCGTCGGAACGGGAGAAAGGCCTCGATCCTAACCGCTCCCGGATTATATGCCGGGGCGTAGGCTCTTTCCCCTATACGACCGGCCGCCACTACCACCCGACCGTCGGCCACGGTGCACTCAATCCTACCCCAGACAAATAATCTTGCACCTCATCCTACCAGATCAAATAACCTAGCCCACCGAGTCTACCATATTTCCCTAATAAAACACACTGGTCGGGAAGCTTAACTGAACAATTATCCAAGCACTTTACATAGATTTCTCTAGTCACGGTAGGGTCCAATGGTTTGGTATAATGGTTTAGATATTTCAAAAGGCAAAGTGTTTCACATATATGTTGACATAATTTGTTTCGTTCTGGTCTGGATTTTGATTCTAGTTAACACGCACATTGACGGGGGTCTGAGCCACCTTCGCATTGACGGGGGGCGGGTACCCGCCCCTCCTAAGATCTCGAGAACCACGGTAGGTAGCGAAAAACGGTAAACGGCGTTGGGCTGCCCATCCACTTCTCCATCGAAAGCATTTGAACCATTTTTTGCCAGGTCAAATTTAAGGTCACGAGAGGTCAAAACATGCCGTCATAGGGATAACATGTAAATTCAGTTTTTCGGTCATTACATCTGAAAAAGTAAAGAAAGAATAAAACCACTTAAACTGTATGAATCCTCTCAGCAAGCCGAATCGAATGATATATAATTTGACCTTGCTAGGTCAAATCAAGGATTTGACCTGACCTGAGGTCAGGTCAGGGTCAAATTATATAAAATGCATATCATTAGAACCCCAAAGCCCAGGCGAGTCTAATGCAGATAAAAGAAATGCTCTATCACCATCCGTTACTGAGTTATTCCGGAAAAAAACTATTTTTCCCATGTATTTCCAATGGAGAGGTCATGCCTCGTACCTGGCCTTAGGTCATCGATATAAAAAATACCGGGACATATTTTAGAGAACTCGGTGGGGCCATTATGTGATATGAGTTTCAATCGAAAAGTGCACCCTGCTCTGACTTATGCTATCTTAAACGTTTTTTAGGTCGGGTCACTTGACCTGTACTGGTGACCTGACCTTGGATGACCTAACCTTAAAATTTTCACAGAAGTTGTAAAAATGATGAGAGAAAAGGTATGCCAAGTACGGTGGCGCTACGCGCCGCCGTTTTTCTGTTATCTCCGAAAAACCCGAGGGGGCGGGTACCCGCCCCCGTCAATGCGCGTGTTAACTGAAATTATATAGGTACATCGAACGAACCACCGTGTTGGGTCACCTAATGTTGAGAACATGCAATTCTGAGCCTGAATCATGTTGTAGGCGCAATACTTGACGCTTCGCCAATCCCTCTGGTGCAGTGATGGTGCAGCTTGAATTGCAAGCGTGCACTGCGCCTTGTTCGGCACTTCCCCTTCTTGATTACATCATCCAGCTGTTCGCTTACCGCTGCCTTTTCTCTGGCTGTCCATGGCTGTCTCTTTCGGCGCTTCTTTGTTCCGCTGGTTTCTCCACAGTCTTTATCTCCACTGGAATCTCTGCGCAAATACTTCTTCGTGCCACTATATTTGTTCATCCTTTTATCCATTTCTTTTACAGCTTTCTCTTGACATGATCCTGTTTCCTGTGTCCCCTCATCTTTCTCGCTCTCCTCATCATCGAGTTGGCGGGTTCCCTTCTGACCGCGGATCGACGCTGACCTGGCCGTAGATCCCCACAAGTAAAACGGCGACCAGCCCAGGCTCTCCGCTAGCAACACCATTGTGCATCAGCCTGTCTGTCATGGGTGTCGAGAGCCGGGGGATGCGTCTCTTGATTCGCAAATCTTGGACGTAGCAATACAATTTCGGGAATAGACCTGCTGGCGAATCGACAAAATGTATGTGTGTTTATATTTCGAAACAAAAATGTATATTGACAATGCTAGGTCAGGCCATTTTACAATTTGACCTAGCATGGTCATATTATACATCATTCGATTCGCCGTAATGAGAGGAGTCGAATGAGACTACAAATATGTATCTTACTAAACACGCGCATTGACAGGGGCGGGTACCCGCACCCCCTCGGGTTTTTCGGAGATAGAAAAAACGGCGGCGCGTAGCACCGCTGTACTTGGCATACATTTTCCCTCATCATTTTTACAACTTCTGTGAAAATTTTAAGGTTAGGTCATCTCAGATCAGGTCACCAGTACAGGTCAAGTTACCTGACCTAAAAAAGAGTTTAAGATAGCATAAGTCGGAGCAGCGTGAACTTATCCGATTGAACCTCATATCACATAATGGGCCCACCGAGTTCTCTAAAAATTGTTCCGGTATTTTTGATATCGGTGACCTAAGGTCAGGTACGAGGCATGACCTCTCCATTGGAAATACATGAGAAAAATAGTTTTTACTGTATAACGCAGTAACGGAGAGGGATAGAGCGTTTATTTTAGCTTCATTAGACTCGCCTTGGCTTTGCAGTTCTAATGATATGCATTTTATATAATTTGACCCTGACCTGACCTCAGGTCAGGTCAAATCCTTGATTTGACCTAGCAAGGTCAAATTATATATCATTCGATTCGGCTTGCTGCGAGGATTCATACTGTTTAAATCGTTTTGCTCTATCTTTATTTGTTCAGATGTAATGGCCGAAAAACTTAATTTACATGTTATCCCTATTACGGCATGTTTTGACCTCTGGTGACCTTAAATGTGACCTGACAAAAAAATGGTAGAAATATTTTCGATGGAGAAGTGGATGGGCAACCCAACACCGTTTACTGTTTTTCGCTACCTACCGTGGTTCTCGAGATCTTAGGGGGGCGGGTACCCGCCCCCTCGTCAAAGCGAAGGTGGCTCAGACCCCGTCAATGCGCGTGTTAATCCAGTCAGACGCTAGAGCAAAAAAACATCCTCTGCCATGTAACCTTCTTTGACCTGTCATGACCTCAATATTGTCTTGAGCAAAAAAGTGACTGATATAGTTTCTTCATCATTTATCGTGGGCTATCACCCACCGTTCGAGTTTCGTCGCTATCACGCGCATCTGCGCGTGAAACCCGTGGTTGAAAATCTTCACAAGGGGCGAATCCAGGGGGCACATGGGGCAATTTCCCCAAACCCTCGGTTGTCACCCTTTTGACCCTCGGTTTTCTTAAAAAAAAACTTTTTCACGATTTTGGGCTCTGTTGCCCCTCCCCAGACCTTCGGGCTGGATCCGGCCGTGCCCCCGCCCACCCCACTGGGGCGGGTGTTAACACAGGACAGTCACCTTTGGCCACTGGCGGATCCAGGGGCAAACGGGGCAATGCCCCCCAACCATCCGTTGCAGGGGCGTTGGAACTATGTTCCAAGTTGGGGGCAGCGGGCATTTTCAAGTCATTTCTTTTCAGTCAACGCCATAGGGTTAATGGTTAAGAATCATGCAACTTGGGGGGCAGCTGCCCCTGCACCCCCCGTTCCAACGTAACTGATCCGTTGCCACCACTTTGCTCCTCGATTTTCTTAAAACCCTATATGCAGGGGCTTTGGAACTATGTTCAAGTTGGGGGGGCAACGGTCATTTTCAGGTTATTTCTCTCCAGTCAACGCCATAGGGTTAATGGTTAAGAATCATTCAAGTTGGGGGGGGCAGCTGCCCCCTGCCGCCCAGTTCCAACGTCCTTGCCCATATGTTTCTCCTGATTTTGGGCCACTTTGCCTCCTCCTCCCCAACCGTCCGCCTGGATCCGTGCCTACCTTTGGCCAAGGCGATAAAACCTTTGGCCTTGTGGGTAGTAACCACCAAAGCAATAGAGACACTACCTCAATAGAGGTAATCACCTCGAAGCAGCGTGTTCTTTCAGCCAAGAAAACGCCAAACTGAAGACTCTGTTTTTGGCAGTGAGGCTAATTTTGAGTCCCTTTAGCCAAATTAAACCTGGCATCTTCACCGTTTGTCATAAAGTGGGCAAGTGAGCAAGTGGCAAGACGCGCACGTTGATAGTAAGGTACCTTTCATTCGTAGATGAGAGTTAGCATTTTTGTTTTCAGATTGGGTCCCCATTGGAGAATAAATTTGGGGGAGCATAAAAGCCAGTTGACCTGTACTTTGCTACATGCTTCCAAGGTATTTTCACACACTGCTGGATAGACCCTGGTGAAGCATCACATAAATGCATTGAAAGCTCCCTAGAACACAATTGATATGTGGAATATTTCTGGGTTTGGAGAAGAGTAGCAGCAAAAGGTCAAATCATGGGATTAGGAGAATATATTTTCCATTTTATCTAGTGTAAATTTTGGAGTACACAGAGTTTGGGTCCCCAAAACACCCAAACATGGCAAAATTGCCCACCTCTGGCTGATGAAATGTGGTAGAAAGCTGTGCAAAATCATTGGGTTGTAAAAATACTTAACCATAGCTTTAAATCATGATAATTTTTGGACAGCCCATGGCTTCTACGAGGCATTGAATTTAAGGTTTGAGGCAGCGTGTTGCACATTTTCCCTTCACAGGATAATGTGACATGCAGACTCAGACGCTGAAGGTAAACTGCCCAAAATTGGGATGATATTGCTTGAATGGATTTTATATGACCTTTTAAGTGTATTGCTTCAAAATTAAACTCAAAGATGGCATGGTTGTTTTTGGCCTGTAAATTGGTCTTTTGGAAGACATTGAATTTAAAGTGAGGTTTGAGACAGTGTGTTGTACATTTTGCCTTGACAGGTTAATGTGATATTCACTCTCAAAGGCTGAAGGAAATCTGGACAAAATTGAGATTTCATTGCTTGAATTAATTTCATTTGACATTTCATGTGTAGGATTTCAAAACAAGTGTAGGATTGTGCAGGTGTCAGTAATATCTTATAGAACCTGCCCCATCCATCACCCCAGCCCTAGTGTTTTTGAAGGAACTGATCTGACTAAAAGGTTTGCTGTTCCTTATTATAGAAATGTAGCAGCAGCGGGGCCGACAGGAAAAATTGGTTTTCTTGAAGGTGAAGATCTTTGAAGGAAACTAATTTTGAAGGATTAGATTGAATTGTGAAGGATTGGTGGGGCTATATTCAGTTGGATAATTTGTTATTTGGCATGTACACCATTTTACCATTGCCAAGCCATTGGCTTATTATTTAAGTAGTTAAATAGTAAACTAAGCATATTATGTGGATTCATGAACCTTATTTCAACTTTTTAAGTTGACAGCATCAAGTATTGACTTACGCTATTGTGTTGCAATTGCCACCAGTTGACTTAAGGGATAATCTGCGAGTATAATTGTTGGCTGATAGCAGCCTGGTAAACGTGGAGAAATCATAATAGCTGGTGTATGTCCGAGTGATTTTTTTAGTCAAAGTCACATGATTATGGGATATTTGTGCTTTACTCTAAAGAAGTGATCGTATAAGCTTTAAACGGCCATGCTCAAGCAGATATTTGTATTGCATTATTTCCTAGTGTCTTAATGGATTAAATCATGCTGGCTCAACAGAAATATAAAATTCTGGACCTAATCCTGCTAAAAGATGTGTCTTGGTGGAGAGCATTTGGCATTTTTTCTGGAAGGCATTGCCTGACAAACAAGGATTCAGCACTATCATAACTACACTAAGATTGGTAACTAACCCCCAATTTCCATTGAGAATATGTTTTGGCTTACGGAGCTGTTCCACATTTTTCAGGCTTCAAAATCTTTCCAATTTCATATGTGCATGTGCAATGCTTGAGTGGAATGATTTGAACCAGAATATCAGCTGTGAACTGCCAGTTATCATGTGTCTGTTTTCCTACATTTTATTTGCTTAAAATGTGAAGTAATGCAGGGATTTGTAGCCGCCTACACTGGCAGATCCAGGGGGCAATTGCCTCCCCCCCAGCCCTCCATGCTCCAAAGTCCTTCTTTGCCCCTCGATTTAAAAAAAACATTCGTTTTCCCCATGTTGAGTTCCGTTGCCCCCCCCCCACAAGCTTTCAATATTCAAAAATCTAAAAATTAAAATTTTCTTTAGTACAAAACTGCATTCAGTCTTTCCCTGAATTGCCTCAAGAGAGCTGACCATTTTTGAAATGCATGTAGGTACCTACTGACCCGGGTAAGGCTGGAAATCTCTTCTCGATTCAGGGGGTCCTGGGTGGGTTAACACCAGCACAGCAATACAGGCCCTATACAAACACCATGGGAGACCCAAAATCCAGGGGGTCCTGAAGTTGAACCCCCAAACCCCTGGGATCTCTACCCATGGACCCGGGGGGGGCAGACACTAATTCAGACTTCGGGTGGGGATCCAGGGTCTGTTTGGCCTCCTGGATCCACCAGTAGGTCTAGTCATATGTGTAGCTATAGCAAAAATTAACGTACAAGAGGTGGTTAAATATTTCAAAAGTTGCATTGTCCAATAAGACTGAAGTGGCGCACTATTCAAACCTCGAAGAAAGCACTTGACCCATAATCTTGGAAGATACATTCCTTCTGATATTATGTTTATAGATTAAATAAAATATGAAATGGCAGAGATTAGGCTGAAAGCCTAATCAAAAACACCCAAAAACTCCGGACCGGTTCAAGCAAAATACCTTCGGCTCAAATCAAAACAAGCGGATGTCAATAGTGATGGAAAGCATTGTTCACATCCGCGGGCAACTGGTTTACTCAATATTAATAAATATTACTGAATACATTTATGGTCACGGAAACTAATCTTAAAAAGAGAAAAGTTAAATATAAAAAGGCCAGTATGTATGAATTCTATATTTAAAAGGAAAAATTAACTATGCCATATGAGGAAGCTAGCAAGGTAAATACCCATCTCTATTTCTACCCGATGATTCACACACGTATGACACGATGTCCGATAACACACTTTTTACACACTGAGCAAGAAAAACCTCGTCAACCATGAAAATGTGGGACCACCTTGAAATAGAGTCTCGTGACCCCTGAGGTGTCAAGCAAGGCTTCTGATTGGTTTAAAAACCGAGGACCGGGCTCCGGTCCTCGCTAGTGACCGGTGGTCCCCATAAGTCCGTTGTGTAAACTAACGATGTCCCCATAAGTCACGGAAAACAAACGCACACACACACACACACACACACACACACACACACACACACACACACACACACGCTTATGCAACCGTCATTCAAACTTGATTTGTGACTGACGAGACACTTCTGAGAACATTATCAATAATGTGAATGTTGTCGCAGAGCCCAAATTAATCAGCTTTCGTGCGAATGCGATGTCCAGAGAGGTTTTCTGAAGCAGAAAAAAGCAGTGCGCTGATATTCGGAGAGAAAAATTATTCCTTTTCAAAATTGTTTCTCAACACGCTCTGACGGAGCTCCTGTTATTCCTGACAGCAAATATCGTTTCAAAGTGATTTTTCACCAATGAATATAAAAACAACAGCAATACTACCACCATTTTTCACCACCAATTTTTAATACATCCTCTCGGCACGGAAGCCCAAAATTGAGAGCTGGGGGAAGAGAGGGGAATAAATGCATGTAAACTCTTCGTACTTAGATCCATCGCGAGTTGTGACGGAAATAATGCGTTTTTTTAACCGGGTCTTGCAGTGCATTGGGAAAATATGTTTTTTTTCTGATATATTAGCACACATTGTCAGGCAGGGTCCCGTCAGTCTCTGATTGCTAACAACGGGTAAATGTGGGGGAGTGCCAGGGAGCACCTCACTAGATGGGCAGATTGACCTACGTGTGCGTGTTACGCGACTCGGCACAGACGAGTTTGCTATACAGCGACGCCCCAGAAATTATGTGTTCCTAGATAACTGCAATAGTGCCAAAATGTCAGGGGAGGAAAAAACCTCAGGCCTGTTGCCAGCCTAATGTCTAGAACTGAAAGCTGTCGCTTTTAACTTTTCAATATAGGAAATTAATAAAGCACGCATAATGCGACAAATAGTACCTACATTGATAAAAAATAGGCAATGATACTCTTGAGTGACAATTGGAAGAGTAATCTAAGCCTGTAGAGCGCCGAGTTAGTGTTTGCCAGCTTAACTGCTAGCGAACAAATACCTCCTAAATACGCTTCGACCAGTGGTCAAATCTGACTATCAATCAAATATCCCACGAATTAAATGAAGAGTGTCACGCGTGTACTAGTAATTTAATAACTGCATTGAACAATGAACAGCAACTGTTCCCCAATAATCGTGACCTGCTGTCGGGCCCTGTGCATCCGGAATCTCTGGCTGTGACCAGCTACCGCATGCCGACAATCATTGCTGGCCGCAGCGCTGCGGTGTGAGATGGTCGCAGAAAAGCAGCAAAGGGACGTGACTACCTATCAAACAATTGTGAGGCACTTACTTCATTTGCCACAAAGTCCTGTCTTTTGAATCGTCTATCACGAAATAGGCAGATCCACGGTTTACGATCGCATGGGAAAGGGGTGCAGAAGCTAGGGCGCCATTTGCACCATGGGGATGTCTTTTTAGGCGGAAAATACCTATTGAGGAGGCGCCGGTACCTGCATCCTGAAGGGGAGGGGGTGAGAGGCGATATTTCAGGGGGTACCATCGACCTTTCAGGGGCCCATGACCATTTCAGGGGGAGGCCAGGGTTGATGGGGGTGGGGTTTAAGTGCCCCTTTGCCTCCTGGATCCGTCTATGTATCGAGGTTTTTAGCTAAGTAAAGACCTGGCTCCCTGGGAGCTTTGTTCTTTTCTCTGCGGGAGTTCCGATTTCGTTGACGTTTTCTGTCGCACTGAATAAACTCAGTAGCCAAGTTCTGTCGCAATCCCTGGTTGGCGAGTTGGCGGGTTTTTCCATCCCTGCTCAATGGGCGCTACCCAGTGGCAGATCCAGTGCTTCATCAGGGAAGGAAGACGGCTTTCCATCGCTGCCAAGATTTTCGTTCATGGCATTGAATATCAATACGGTGTCTGGGCTGTCTGGAAACTTTGCACGGTCGTGGAAGCTCCCAGAAGTTTTGTTCAGTAGGAAACGCCTGACTATGAAAGACAGGACCCATCTGAGCCGCAGTTTACGGTAAATTTCCTCGTATTTTAAATGTCTGGCATCCCGCTCAAGCAATGGCCAAGAACTGCACTTGCCTACGCATTGAAAGCCGCATGTCGCTCAATTCAATCCGCAAAATCGGTGTATAAAAGAGGCTTCCTAGGTACATGCCCAATCAAAAACCGGATTGTGTTTCACTGAAATGCTGCACATCTGCATACCCTCCTGGTTCTGAAAACGAAACGAGGCGAAATATGAGGGGTCTGCTAAGTCTCCGGGCGTTGCTGTACCGGGATCTAAGCAGCGCCTTCGGTCGCATTGGAATACGTCCCTTGTCAATTCTTAAACTCACTGCAGCGTTCCGGAATTACGGCTCTAATTCTCCAAGAATTATGTTCGTGCATTGGATCGCACTACCGGTATCGGTATCGATATCATTTTATTCGACATGGGCTCACTACACAGGTGTTATTGCTTGTTGCATCGACAATCTTAAAGATCAGGTGTTCTTTCAGAAAAGGGAAGGAGAAATGAATCAGTCTCGCACTTGACGCACAAACCACAGTCAGCCGCAGCAATGCTCACGTAATCTACTTTAGTTTGACTGAGTGATGTAAGATGTCGTTGACTAGCTAATGCAAAGAAACGTTGCAGAGTAAGTCGTAAAAAATCCATATATTCCCCTTAATTTGGTCGGTGCGACCCACCGACTGCAAAGGTCATATGACAAAATTTAGCTGTTAATTTATCCATGTTGGATTCAGATAGCAATCATGATTCCTGTTTCGGCCAATTTCCTTTTGGTTTTCATAAAAAGGTTTCCTGGAAGTGCTCAGTACGTGTTTTTGTCAATGACTTCCAAAGAGCTGTGAGGTGTATTGAAGATCAGAAAGCAACCAACAGTTTACTTGCATTAGCTCAGCAAGCACAAAAACTCATAAAGTTTCGTTTAATACCCTGATTTGGTCTATGAGCTCATTTTTCTAAATTGATCAATGCGGATTTCTGGAATAAATCTTGGAGTTGCTGGAATTTATGCTGAATTGGCATATTCTAGGCCACAGGTGATGGCAGCAGCAGCCTTTGGGCTTTACGACCCACCAACTTCCGAGGTCTTACGGCGTTGCAAGCTCAAACCCTGTTGGGAGGGCATTGCGGGGATCGGAAAGACTTATGCAGAAGCCCGGGGATTCGAAGCCGGCTCAGCGGCGTGGAAGTCGAACACTCTTCCCCACGTCACCGCATCCGAGTACGTAATGTCTTGGCATTGCTTCCTTGTCACAAATGTGTATGCTTCACACGCTCAGAAGTATGAAGCATGTGTGATTAGACATTTCACAATATCTAAGCTCCACTGAACTGTAACACGGTGATTTCACATTTACATAGGCCCCACACTGTCGGATCCGTGGCGCCGAGGGGGGGGGGCAGGTCTGCTCGGTGTGTCTCTCACAGGCGGAGATGTCTCGTGCGTCGCTACCGACGGCCGACGCCTGCCGCACTGCCACCCACGCGTGGGTCGTGGCCGCGATCAGCACGATCGTGGCCACAAGACCGTTATTTCTTTAAACCAATAGAAAGCTGGAAATGCTCTGAACACAGTCGATGTTGAAAAATAGGAAATTTGGCAATAAGAGCCTGATTTTACTTGTGTTTATCGGAAGATGTAAAACTTTGAATTTATTCTCAAAACCTTAACTTTGTTACACCCGCGAAAAAAAACTCACAATGAGTTTCACTTAGAAAAATATATGCAGTGATGCGATGTGGTGTGCTCTAACCAGCCGTGAAAAAATTAGCACGGCATTAGTTGTCCGAGAGGAGATATGACACTTTTAGTGCTGCGATGTACTCTCAAGTAGCTCGGTGAGGCCGCACACTGGAGCAACTGGGTCTCAAAATAGGCCAAAACATCGTAACTAAAGAAATCCTTTTAATAGCAAATATTTTTCGGGCTCAAATGACAGCTGTTGCTCGGGACTTTAATTCCCAGTCATGGAAAATGGGGTATCTACACCAGGTCATATTAGGTCAACTTTGGCCACGATCCCATACTGAACCATCCCGCGTCGTCTCTGCCTCCGTCCTCTCCGTGCTCTCTATAAGGGGTATTAACTATTAAAAAAATGGTGTCAAGCCAGTAAGTCATGTCTGTCTTTGACTGTCCTTTAATGTTCGAATGTGTGTTTATGGCTCGTTTGTTGGAGTGAGATTATGTGAAGTACCTAACTGGCTTTTTATGTGAACATGTGTTCACTATCTCCAGCAACAAACAAGACATGGAACGATCTTCTTACTTCGTGGATGACTGCAGTCAGGGCTACCAAGCTTCTGGGAAGGTAAGGAAACTTGACAAATGTATGCAAGTTTGCAGCTAAATATACCAAGTAATTAAAATACTAAAAATGACATTTATGGAAAATTGATATTCGCACAATACTATTATGAATGGAAACCCTAATATTTTATTCACTACTTATATTAGTTAATGCGTCACACCTTGGTTTTTATCTTGTGTTGTTTCATTATAGTGATATGCATATTTTTGTATAATAAGTCATACAAAACAGTCACCACAAATGTATGACTTTACTATGTATTGTTTGAAATATACTGTTTCAAATATCTAAGTGCATGATAAGACTACCTAACATACATCTGCTCAGTTATATTCCGGAGAGTATAATCATCTGAATTCAGAGTATCATCCATAAACGAGTCAGAAAAGGGGGAAGCTGGATTCTGCTCCGATTAGCATACGAAAATATACTGAGTCCGACAAAGGGGGCCGGGTGGCCCAGTGGCTTCATTGCCCGTTTTCAGACCGGACAGCGTGGATTAACGTGGGCTCAATTCTCACGGCGGGAAACCGCCTTCCGTGTCCGATCTGACGCGGTGGAGCTGACCCTTAAACATCATTCAACATCAATACTACCTATAATTGGGCAATTGTCCCTTTTGAGATTGACCCTAATAAAATGAAATAAAAGCAACTGCACATAAAGCAAAACACAAATATGAGCAGAGGGTAACAATAAGCCCAACACAAATACTTTTTAGCTTTTGAGCAAGAAGTTTCGACTGAACGCAAGGTTTAGGGCTCACCAGCACCGCAAATATTTGCTAGCCGTGAGGATCATAGTGTCATTTTTATGATTACAAATTGACCTAATCTCTTCATAATCCCACACCAGTTGTACAAAAAACAAAACAAAGGGTAACGCACTGTTTTTTTTTCACCAGAGGATTGCTCTTAACCCACGATTGGAGGAGAAACATCATCTCGACGTAGGATGTTAACACGCGCATTGACGGGGGGAGCGGGTACCCGCCCCCTCGGGTTTTTCGGAGACAGCAGAAAAACGGCGGCGCGTAGCGCCGCCGTACTTGGTATACCTTTTCCCTCATCATTTTTACAACTTCTGTGAAAATTTTAAGGTTAGGTCATCTCAGGTCAGGTCACCAGTACAGGTCAAGTGACCCGACCTCAAAAAAAGTTTAAGATAGCATAAGTCGGAGCGGGGTGAACTTATCCGATTGAAACTCATATCACATAATGGCCCCACCGAGTTCTCTACAAGATGTTCCGGTATTTTTTATATCAATGACCTAAGGTCAGATACGAGGCATGACCTCTCCATTGGAAATACATGGGAAAAATGGTTTTTACGGAATAACTCAGTAACGGATGGTGATAGAGCATTTATTTTAGCTGCATTAGACTCGCCTGGGCTTTGCGGTTCTAATGATATGCATTTTATATAATTTGACCCTGACCTGACCTCAGGTCAGGTCAAATCCTTGATTTGACCTAGCAAGGTCAAATTATATATCATTCGATTCGGCTTGCTAAGAGGATTCATACAGTTTAAGTCGTTTTGCTCTATCTTTACTTGTTCAGATGTAATGCCCGAAAAACTGAATTTTACATGTTATCCCTATGACGGGCATGTTTTGACCTCTCGTGACCTTAAATGTGACCTGACAAAAAAATGGTTCAAATGTTTTCGATGGAGAAGTGGATGGGCAGCCCAACGCCGTTTACCGTTTTTCGCTACCTACCGCGGTTCTCGAGATCTTAGGGGGGCGGGTACCCGCCCCCCCCGTCAATGCGAAGGTGGCTCAGACCCCCGTCAATGCGCGTGTTAATGGTAGCAGGTGCAGTCCTGGAAAGACTTATCTCTAGCCCACTGGGATTTCCACCCACGGTTCTTTGAATAGTTTAACGGTTAGCAAATTGAACGACTGACTGCTAAAAGACTGCCATCAGCAACCAAATGGTGCACGTTTGAAAGGCGCTGCAATTGATGGAGGCCAGTAGCGGCAGAAGGTCTGGGTTTAAGTGGGGAGGGGCATCACCCACATTTCAATCCATTTCTGTCCAGTCAGTACTATGGGGTTAGTTTTAAATTTCCTCAATATGTTATATATTCATGGGTTATGTTACATGTTATATGTTCTCAATGAGTATGTGCTCAGAGGGTGGGGGCACGGTGCCCAGGTGCTCCCTAGTTCCGCTGTCTTTGACGGACACAACACTGTAGCGTGCTGCGAGCACCAACGGAGAAGGATCCTAAACACCTCCTTTTGTGGCGCTGCTTGCCAAGAAACGGACTAATAAGAACTAAATACGACTACAATCTAACTATTTTCCACGGGATATGCCTACAAATACTTGCGTAAGCTCAGTCAGTGTAGTCGTAAGAAACTTCAGGCAACCTATTTAAATGAGTCATACAAAAAATGATGCCCAGGAGAAAGTAAGCCGCAAGAAACAATGACAATAACCAGAAAAAAACATTTCAAAGCATGCTAAACATAATGAATTTTCAAGAAATGAAAATATGATGCAAACACTTATAAAATGTACGATTTTTTTTGTTCGTAAATATGTCAAACTGGTAACCAGAGTAGCAATAACAAAAATCGTCAAACGTAAGTGCTTGTCTTGGTTGGAAAATACAAAAAGTAATCAATCACTCTGAGAGTTTCCCTAAACGCCTCTTTGGACCTCTGTTGAGGATTAAGTACGTTATTGAGCACATTTATAAGTCATTTCTTTAAAGGGAAGGTGGCACCTTCATAACGCGATTTTAACTGAGATAGCCAAGTTGTAAAGCAAGTCGGAAAACCCGGTACTCAATATATCATTTGTCTTGGAACTCGGGATTTCCTTAGAAAAAAGCTAACACCTACCTGCAATGTACCCCTCTTGTACCCCTAGCAGCAGGCCACAGTTGTCATGGCTGTTGGTGTGACGACATATGCTGACGTCACGATGAGCATCAGCCAATTGAAGCCCTTGAAGCGTTTCAAGTATGGTAGTGGTTGCCAGATCATGGCATCATCAACAGGCTGATATTCATTTCTTTTCCTAGAGGAGTATTTTAAAAATCAAAATTTTGAGCTTATTGTACATTTTTCAGAGAGATCATGAGTGGTTTCATTATTTTCGGCTAGAAGTACGCCTAACTACACTAAATTCTAGGATTTGACCAAGGTGCCACATTCCCTTTAACGGATGCAGCAGCGTATAGCTTGGTGCCTCACTGTTCCTAAAGCGTCCACCCAGCCACGAGAAAGTAGTGGTCTGCCTATATTTTGAACCTTAAGTTATTTATAGAGTTCCTCAGAATTCACCGGAAGGTCTATTGAAAGCTGGCTTGAAAGCTGTCATGGCCGATAATAACCGAGTCGCTTATCTCGTGCCATGGAGAGTGCCACAGTCTCCCTTCCTGGCGCACACAAAACAGTATGAGTCGGCTCCAGCAGTCCAGTCACGTCGGAAACTGCTCAGCTGGCAACGCCGGGAGAGCGGAGCAATATATCGACGCTGAAGGGCTCGCTCTAAGTGGCATTAGATGGAGATTCGATAAAGGCTGGTATCAGCACTCTGAACGGACATTGTTCGTAACAAGTATATTTCTTGTTTCCCTGGACTCGAGCCAGTGTATGGTGAACGCTATAAATTTGTCTTGTGGGAGGAACGATTGGCGAGTTGCTTAAAATGAAATGAAACACAACCATTTGTGTGAGGCTTTCGCCATGATTGTTTTATATAACTTGTTTTGTTTTTGTTGTCAAATATCGTGCGCTTCATAAGCTCAAGTTATTCAGTATGAAACTTCAATGTAGCCGAATCGTAGTGAGTAATATCAACAATGTGACTCAGCCGTAGAGAGCAATAGGACCCATCTAGCCGCGTATTAGTAAGCAATACGAGAAATGCAGCCGAGGCATAGTGAGCAATAGGAGCAATGTAGCCGAGGCATAGTGAGCAATAGGAGCAATGTAGCCGAGGCATAGTGAGCAATAGGAGCGAGGTAGCCGAGGCATAGTGAGCAATAGGAGCAATGTAGCCGAGGCATAGTGAGCAATAGGAGCGAGGTAGCCGATGCATAGTGAGCAATAGGAGCAATGCAACCGAGGCATAGCGAGTAATAGAAGCCATGTAGCTGCGTATTTGTGAGTAATACGAGAAATGCAGCCGAGGTATAGCGAGCCATCGGAGCGAGGTAGCCGAGGCATAGTGAGCAACGTGAGCAGTACAGCAGAGTCGCTGTGAGTAATATGAGCAGTGCAGTCCAGCTGTAGTGAGCAATATGCGTAATTTGGTCGAGCCGAACTCTGTCTCGGGCTACATGTACCGGCAGAAGCTATTCACCGTGTTCTACCTAAGCTTTTTTTAGACAAACATAGATGCAAAGTAGAAAATGGTTGTCTTGGTCGGTTTCCCAGTTGCTTTACGGCCTCTTTCCCTGACGCTTGCAGCCACCTCTAGGCTCGCCCAAGCTCGGGTGAACTCTTCCCGATTTCTGACGTAGCCCTTCCAAAGTTATCCAAGCTAATCAAATCCTCCTCCCCCGCGGGTATTTTCTCTGGGTGGAGTTTGAAATAACTCAGTAGAAGTCGGCGAAAGCCCAGTTCCGGCTCGCTTAATCCATTTGGTAAACCTACACAAAAAAGTTTACACAAATGCGCTGCGGGTGCTTCGTGCCGCAATTTTTTCTTCTTTCGCTTCGTGCACCGCTTTAGCTATAATTAGTGGTCTTCGTATGGGAGACTTAAGTTGAAGTTCTTTAATTTGAAATTATTGCCATGCATAGTGGAGTCCATCTGCTGACACCGGAGAACATGCGCGGGGAGTTCTCTTTTGGTCAGTTGTCCGTGTTTATCAAACATGGATTGTATTTGAATTGATAATTATGCTTCCACTGGTGACGTGGGCTGGTTGGGGAGAATTGGGAACTAGTACGTTTCTCCCGGGAAGCGTGGGAATAGCCCCGATTGGATCAGGATTTCTTTTTACCACGGAGCACTCACTATTGGCCCCGTTCACCAGTGTACCCTCCAGGAGGCTGGCTCCGATGGTCACCTGCTTTCCCAAGGTATACTCGTAATTTAGCCGGACCCAGTCGTTGCAGGCCCAGTCTGCATTTGTCTGCGGACCCCATGGGTGCCCTGTGTCACCTCCGTAGCGGCGTGCATAGCTGCTTGATTTCCTCACGGACAAGAGCTGTGCATGAGAATCGCGTGCATGCATACCAGCGGGTTTATTGATGAGATCACTCGGCATCGTTGTGGATACCACGAGCCTCCAGAAAGCGCCCTCCCTGCATCTTATCGGGCGTGGGTGCGAGCGTCCGGAAAACGCCATCCTTGCATCTGTCATGATTGGGGACAGCACAGGTGGGACCAAACCCGCGCGCAAGACATATGAGCGCATTAGAGCTAATGCTTGAGACCCGTACCAACCCCGCTGTGGCTCAAAAACAGCGTCTAAAACATCACTCAAACTCATAAGGCAAATAGCGAGACAGTTGGTGTCACATTATTTTGCTCCGTGCTCATCTAGCAGAGCCCCGGCAGCTGCAGTGGAGACATTGGCAGGAGGTAGACAAAGCCTGGCCACAATGCGCCGCGTGATGGATTGAGACGTCCGGGGAGGGGGCGGCCGCTGCGCCAACCACGCCGCCGCTGCCGCCTGAGAAGAATGCCTGATTGGACTGCTCTGAAAGAAGCGTGCAGCTCCCCGGCTGGCTCGATACGCAGGGTGGGCTGTGCTTATGTTTGGGAAGAGACACCTGCATGCTATGTATGTAGTTGCAACAGTGGTGCTAAGACTGTTGAAAATTCTGCAGTTTCCAGAGTGAATGCATTGACCCCATGTTTGTAACATTAATAATTCGATCTGATTGCTCCATGCACATAAGAGCGCTGCGAAAGACATAACCGCATCTCCGTTTTTAGATTTAATGACGGCCCTGATGGCAGAATTGTGTTTTTAGACTTTTTACTCATAAAACATCGGTTATCTCAGGAACTGGAATTGCCAGAAACGATCTTGTTCAACGCCATTCGTAGGTGCTTGAATGGCTCTTTCATTACAGTGACATGCATTTTCGGATCAAGTCAAAAGCTATGGTGGTGCAGGCCACTGAATATGAAAAATTTTGACATGATTATTCAGACAGGCTCAATTTGTTAAACCCGCTCGATTTAGACGTAATTTGAACGACGTAAGAAGAACATCTAAAAAAACCCATTATAGTGCTTCAGCCGCCAGTTGGAAGCTGTCATAAATATGCATCGATAGTGGCTACAGGTCAAGGTTAAGTCTAAGTTGAGGTCAATCGAGGCCTAGGACAATAGCCTACCCGCACAATAGGTTAGTTACTTTTTTGACAGTATCTTCCAAGCCAAACATGACATGATCTTTATTGAGGCATTATTTTAATCCTCTAAATAGGAATCAAATGATGTACATTTTTACCACGCCAGGAAAATTCTGAGATAAACCTGACCTCAGGTCACCAAATTGGCCTAACATGACCTGGTATGACCATGACGTACATAATGCGACTAGCAGTGGTATGGAATGTTTTGAATTATTTGTTACCCATATTTATTCCTGCTAAGAACCAATCAGGTTTGACACCATTTATCATAAATAGTCACTTTAGTGAAATCATGCAAAGCAAAAGGTAGGCGGTAGGCACTGGCCACCTCCTTCCGAAATTCCAGTCACTGAGCTTCATCTCGCGGGATGCAGTGATAGACATCCATCCTTCGGGTGTCACCACTGATCTCCATCCCGCCAGATCTAACCACTTTTGTCTTTCTGGGCAAACAGAGAAAACCACCAGGGTAAAAAAGTCATTCGCGTACATTTTTCCAAGATCTAGGACATAACACCTTTCATGAGTCTAGAGCAGCATATTCAACACCAAACGAGGTCACACAGGCTGATTCTAGGACTTTTCTGATATATCAATTGGAATAGGCCGTTACTATCCCGGAAAATCCCATGGCATACTGGAAATTGAATACGATGATAAGGAAAACTTTCCATGCAGAACAGCGCAGGCTGGTGCACCAGAGCAGTGCACGCATGTAGACTGGTGCGCCAATCATGGGCGGATCCAGGATTGCCAATCGGGGGAGGGGGTGCCATCCGGACCAGGGGCGCCGCTTTTGGCCGGCAAAACCTATCATGTGGGCGCCAAATCCTATCGTTGGGCGCCGTTTTCTGTATCCTGGGGGAGAGGGTGGGAAGCGACATTTCAGGGGGGGCGCCATCTAATTTTCAGGGGGTACCTGCCGCCCTTTGCCCCCCACCCCACCCCTCCTCCTTGGATACTCATGGTGATTTCGAAGGAAAAGGCTGTCCTTGGAGGCCTATGACTAAAGAAACTAACCAATAAGAATAACCAATCGACGAGCCAGTCGATTCCTTTTGACGTCAGGAACTCACGTCTAATCTCTGTCCATTTCTGCGGCAACCTCAGTAAACTAAGCTAAATAGGTTACTTTAGGATCCCCCTAGAGAATATCTAGCGTAACCTACCATTTCGCAGTGTGGAACAAAGCCGGCGATTGGATGATTTCTCATGATATTGTGGCAGAACGAGGCGGGCCTTGTAGCGTTCCCATCTGACCGCTTCTGACAGAAGAAAAAGTCACCGAGCTGGGGGTGGCACCAGCTCTGCCGGATCGGCCGCCATGTGTCTGCCCTTGGGTGCAATAAGTACCGAGTGGGAGTACGGTCGGGACATTATTGGCCCTCGCGCAGCGTCTATACACGCTGCGGCCCTTGGCGTCTATTCTCGGCTGCCGATCATCCAGGAAAAGCGTGCTCATTCGCTCCGTGTAAACACTCTCTTGCCTTGAATGCCACCCGGCAGTGCGGAGTCGATATGCTTTGCTTAAAGTACCACGCGCGTGCCAAGAGCGCAAATTGCGTGAGAAGTAGCCCCATAAGGCTCAATTTTGAGCACGGAGGGAGCTGATACTAAAGCAATGCTGCTCCTGGATAAACACACCCTCCTGTCCAAGGCTGAAATTCCACAAATAGCAAAATCCATACATGATTTCACCAGAACAGCATGCATGTATATGTGGTGTATACATGCAACATGCAATACCATGCATGCAATACCATCATGGTGCATACAAATGGCCTAGTCGCTGTTTCCGCTCTGGACAACGGCTATCTGAAATTTATTCAAATCGGTAAACAACTATATTTTTCCTGTAAAAAATATGATAACAGTACGCAGTCAGTGAGAACCCACGCACTTCACGGCCTCCAGCGTTCTGTCTCTGCCTCCGCGTGTGACGCATTGACCCCAGCGCCAGGAGCTGTGTAATCATTGGCCGGCGGAGTGTGCCGCAGAGCTTCTGGGAAGCCAGCTCAATTCCACGGGGCCGATAGTGGAGCAATAACTCAGCCGGTACCATCTGATATGGCTGCTGGGGCACAGACGACCTATAGCACAGCGCGTTTGCAGTTCGACAGTGTCATAAGGAGATAACCGGAACTGTCTCCCCCCGCCGCACTCGAACCCGGATGCTTCTGATGGAGTCGCTGTCACCGTGGTTTACGGTGGTACAAGCTGAAAGTGTAGATATGATTTGTGCAAGAAACACGTGGCTAACTCTTTTACAGATGCTTTTGATAGAGTTTCTGTCGCCGTGGTTTACGGTGGTACAAACTGAAGATGCTGGAATGGTTTCTGCAAGAAACACGGTGCGAACTTGTTTGGTATTGTTGATAAGTTGTTAATTGGCCTGTCTCATTGAATCCTGGATATAAAATTGGGCAAATTCACTGTAATCATATATTCGAACACAGACTTCATCAGAATCTTCAATAGAAAATAGATGAATAACTAAATTATTGGTCATAGGTGTGCCACGGCCTCGAATTATAATCAGAATATTTCAATTAATATTTTGATACAACCATCCAATTAACAAATCATCAGCTCATGATCGTGCTCCTCAGCTCAGCTCTGCAAAATATATCAACTCCTTGCCATCATCTGTGATGGCATTTGTTTTCGCATCACTCTCAATTGTTATGGACGACTTAGTAATGGAGTCCATTACACATTCGTGCTAGCATTGGAATTCACAATTCATAAGTATTTGGAGCTGAAGTTAATATAAAAGAAGTGAAGCAGATAATAATTCCTACTTTTACCCGCTTGGTGGGCTATATTGAACAGGTCTGACATCGTAGGGACTTGAGTCTGCACCACTCTGTGCGAAATTAAAACCGCATTCTCCGTGCTTGGTGTGCTCTGTTCCACTCAACTAAAACCGAAGAACCGTACAGCTCTCTGTCTCACCTCATCGTTAAGAGCTCCGATGGACGTTAAACAGCTGATCGCTATCGATCTTGGACGCTTGATTTAATCGCGGGTTGGTAAAGAGGAGGATTTCTGTGTCGGAAACAGAAATCTGAAGCGAGGCTGGAACATTTGTGATGAGTCTGACTGTCGGTGTGTGTAATTCGTATGCTAATTTTTATCGAATCACCATACAAACTAAGGTTTGAATATGTATTCACTGTGCCCCTGCAATCATCAACCATCTGTGCCTGCTGCTGCTGAAAGGCTGTCGATGATATCTCCTGGCTGCTGTTTTTTACGTCTGTCTCATTAGTGAGATGGCCCTTCCTAGATGAGGCCACCCCCAGGGGAGCGGGCAACTGATGCAGACCCCTGAAAACTCCCTCTTCATGTCCGCAGGCGTCCTACATATCTCTCCCCAGAGCAAACTGAAGTCGATAATTGACGAGGCCCAGCATGCGCCGGTGCGGGGGCGGATACCCGCCCACTAAGGTTTATCCACGGGTAGCAAAAAAGGACGTCGCTGCATACCACCGCTCTCGGTATTCCCGCTGCCCGGTCTTTTTGCTACATCGGAAACAACATTTTAGATCCAGGTCATATGAAGTCAGATCACTAGTCCAGGTCACGTGACCTAACTAGATTTTTTTTAAAAGTGCACCAGTAAGAGCAGACTTACTACTCTATCTATCTGATATTTACATCGCATTATAAGTTAACCAAGAACAGTAGTTTGTTGTAACATGATTTTGTATGTCGATGTCGATGACCATGACCTCTCCATTGAAAATGCGTGGATAAATTGGTTTAGGTTCAATATCTTCCAGAACATGGTGATAGAGCCTTTATTTTGATATAATTTCCTTTCGCTTGTCCTTTCGGTTCCAATGATAAGCGTTATCACCTATACTAACCTTGCTCTGACCCTAGGTCAGGTCACGCTAATTTTAAGATTTGACCTCACAGGGTCATAAGATACATCAGTGGGGATCGGATTAGAGGAGAAAATTCCAACGTTCTTACATATTTTTATAGCTCTATTATCTCACTCCCTATAGCACAAAATGTAGGTTTCTATTGTTTTCCTCTAATAACACACTTCGAATTCTAGTAACCCCAAAAGTGACCTGACTAAAAAAGGAGTAAGCATTAGTTTTATCAATTGTAGGCCTATAGCATATTCGAATAAGATCAAGACGGGGTATCTATTTGGCCAAAATGCATATCATTAGAACCGGAAGAACACGGCCAATCTAATAAAGCTAAAATAAACAATCCATCATTATCCATTACCAAGTTATTTAGTTAAAACGAATTTTCCCGTGTATTTCCAGTGGAGAGGTCAAGATTCGTACCTGACCTTAGGTCATAGATATAAAAAATACCAGAATATATTCTAGAGAACTCGGTGGACCCATTATGTGGTATGAGTTTCAATCGGATAACTTCACCCTGTTCCGACTTAAGCTATCTTAATTTTTTTTAGATCAGGTCTTTTGACCTGTACTGGTGACCTGACCTGAGATGACCTAACCTTAAGATTTTGACAAAAGTTGTAAAAATGATCAGGGAGAAGGTATACCAAGCATGGCGGCGCTATGCGCCACCTTTTATGCTATCTCTAAAAATCCGAAGTGGCAGGTACCCACCCCCCGTCAATGCGTATGTAAAGAAGTTCCACATAGACGCCATAAAACTGTTCCTTAATTGGCGTAATACAACTTAAGAGGTATCGATTTTTGTTACTAAGTAAAAACCCCACGTAAACAAATTACAAAGGTGAGTACGTCCCTGTTTGGCCTGTTCTCCAAAGGCTGACAGCCCATTTGCCTGTTTTTAATGTCTTAATCTTGAGCAAAGTAAAAGAAAGCAAATGGAAAAAGGAAGCAATTTGTTGATTCTCATGAACACCTATGTAAAATTTCAGAAGCTTGAGAAGTCTTCGGTAGATATTTCTGCTTACTTTTTCGAAATAACAACGCGGCAAATAACGAGAAGCTGGACAGCGACTTTCAGAAACATCTCCAAAACAGCAGCGCTTATGACGAGAACTAGCTCCTCCGACGCTTACGAGCCGTAAACGGCTCGAGAAATGTGTCTGCACCAAACTCGGCAGCTCTGCAGCCAGCCAGGCCCGGTGGGGACTGAGTTGGCGGTCACGACACCCCAGGGCATCCAGCGATGGAAGCAGACCCGGAAACGGGGCCTGGGGCCCTGTCACTGCTCGGGTAGTACGCAGTTCTTCCTCAAATTACAGAGATTCGCTGCTGGAAGAACAATGCTGATGCACTCTTGGCACAAAGCGATAACAATTCTCAGCAAAAAATGGCAGCCAAATTGAGCGAAAAGAATACATCTCTGAAGACCACTCCACTCCTATGTTAAACCTACATGCTAAAATTTGAACCGTTAGTTGCAATTTTGACTTTTTGGATCGCAGTCTCTATCCCATGTCCAGAAATCTATTTCATATAGGCCAATATTTGGTGTTGCTGCAGGGAGTATTTCTAAAGCTTTGAAAGAAAGCTAGCATAGTGCCCATTTTGAAAAGGCAAAACATTCTAAAACCGGTGGAGTGGACCTTAGGGGTACTCAGGCACCTCAAATAGGGAATAGGGGAGCTGGGGTCCATTGATGAGGTGTACATACATACATGGGAGGAGTATGGATGCGGCTATAATAATTGTTGGGGTTTAACGACGCACCAACTGCCAGGGTCATACGGCATCGCCAACTCTCACCCTGTTGGAAGGGATTTTGGGGATCAGATCGACTTATTAAGAGGCTCCGCCGGGACTTGAACCCGGGACCGGTGGCTTAGAAGAAGATGCGGCTATCGTTGTGTTCGTTGTATGTATGTGTGTGTATTGAATGCTCATTGTACTGGTATGATGATGATAAATAAACATTGAGTTCCAAAAACACTGCTTCTGCTAACTTGAGATTGGTGAACTGGTCACACCTTTCTACTTTGAAACGTTCTGCACAAGGATCATCATTCCTCCACCTTTGGAGTCTTCAGGTCTATCTTACCTGAAGGCTGTGTGATCCCCCTATACCTCATAACTTCCCTTCTGCCATGCTCCTGTGATACCAATTAGATTGGGCTTGTTCTCCTCAGTTCTTTTGACGATTCGTCCCTCTTTTCCCCATTCTTGCTTTTCCTACTTAACCGGATAAGATTGTCAACCTCTTTCTGAATGTTTTCTCCACAGAATACTCTGCTCATTTCTCGAAACTTGGCCCCGTCATACTTTTCCACTCTCCTGCGTCTGAATGTTTACTGTTTAGATGTGTTGTGTATAATCACATTGTTGCTGTTCATAAAACAGATAACAGCGTGTTATCAGGAATGGTAAGTGCTCAGATTGGTATCAGGCTACCTCAGGCACACCTGAATGAAGGGTTCTATTCCCATAAGCGTCCTTATTGTCTATCAATGGTGTCCTCGACGGTATCTGCTGCTCTTGCGCTTGATGTTTGCCGATGAGACGAAGATGTTCTGTAAAATCACGCGCCCAATGTGCCGCTGAGGATTCGCTCCTGCAGCCGGACCTACAAAGCCCGTGCGAGTAGCCAGATTCAAGGAACTAAATTTGAGTTTTCCGAAATTTGCACTTGTATTCGACCAACACCAACATGAAATATCCCAATTACAGGTGATTCAAGTGTGTTGAAATAGTTTAACACCAAAATACACAACACAAAGGAATAGAAAAGTACATGCAAAACAACATTAAAAACATAGCCATTGAAATATAACTATTTCATCCAGGGCAGTTTTGGAGCGTGCATAACAAGTGTATGAGTTAGGAGACGATCTTCGGGACGCAGCCCTCACATTTGGATATCTCGTCGACGACAGCAACACAAAAGAAGTCAACGAGGCTATCGGTGTACCGATAAGATATTTCAAAATAGGAAAGGATATTCTTCAGCATAAAAGCCGTGCCTGTCTCTCTCAATGCTGCGTTTACTACACCAGAGTGCTGCAGCTCTTTTTGAGGACGAGCACCTGCCGTGAATACCGATCACATTGTAAGAACGTAGGACAAAAAACTAATGCGGATCACCGCCAATGCCCCCATACCATCGTCTTCATTGTCGTACCGTCACTTGCTTAAACATTTTAGGACTGCGAATCTTCAACAGCACCCGGAAGAAGACCTATTCTGATTCTCTAAACTCGTATCGCAACAGTGCCATTTCATATGTGTTACCATTGTCGAGGCCCAAGATGAAGCAAGGCTTATGTATCGAAGTTGTGGTCTAGGATTACCTCGTTTACAGATAAGATCATAATGACATTTATGAATAAAGAAACAGTGATATAACGAATAGTTCAATGATATAATCCTGCAAAGACCTTGTATTTTCCTATATAAAAGCGTGTCTAAACTTCATAAAAAGGCACTCCGATTATAGATACTTGCCAAATTATTCGTTACATCGCCATTCCTTTATTCATAAATGCCATTATTGGCACACAAAAAATTGTCTAGTGGCAGTCGTGTAGCGTTGAAGCTCAAAACACATAATTCATAATAAATATTCATAGTATATATTGAAGATACAAATAAAAAAGCTGGTCATCTACTGCTTCTTAAAAGAATAATTATGATACTGTGATTATACTTAATTTAACCTGTTTCTACAATGCAGATGTTATTCTCGAATTGCGAGGGCTTTGCACACGGCAGATTATTCTAGCATATTCCCACCCCACAATTAAGGCCTGCCATAGTTTCCGGCTCCCGCAATTGCGCGCGAGAAGAGCACAGTAGACCACTTTCTCACGGCGAGCTCGGAAGTAATCCTATTACAGGCAGTGTGTCAGTATAGCCCGGACGGCGGTTAGAAATTCTTTCAGGGTACGAAAAGCACCCATTTTCCCAAATCGGGTATCGGGGGACATTTCATCTTTACAGGTTTGCATGGACTTGGAAACCATGCATCCCACGACGTCAAAACCAGCAAGGCTTGATAGATGTGGGCGCCATCTTTAACATATCTGCTGTTGTACCACATTGCAACTATGGGTGGACCATACGGTGAGGTGAAAGTTTGTCATCAAAAAAGCTTTAGGGGACATTTTATGTCGTTGAAATTAGGTTATGGTGGACTTAATTTTTTATGATTGTAAACGTTTCCGGGGACATTTCTACGTTGGAAAAACCTATTTATGGTGGACTCTAATTTTCTTACCAAGTACGTTTCCAGGGACGTTTAAACGTTCTTAATATAAGTTATGGTGGACCAAGTTAATATTCTAATCATTGCCAGGGTGGCATGAATTTTTACTGTAATCGGATGGTAGGAGCACCACACTGTTATAAAGGCTTACTTACCTGAAGGTAAGGTAGATAAGGACAAATGTGGCTCTTATCAATGATGTGAGCATGTGAACCAAATGCCGCGTTTCATATGACTGGTCATTTTGTACCTGGCAGACATTTATCAAGTAATTTCGAATGCACAAATTACCAATCTCATGGTAAATTTACTCGCGCATTGACGGGGAAGGGCAGGTATCCGCCTTTCCTCTGTTTTTTTCGGAGGTATAATAAAACGGCCGCGCGTAGCTCCAGCGTAATTTGTACACCATCTCGCTGATCATTTTTACAACTTGAACTAGGTGTGCTATGGCACATCTAGTGCTGCGGTATAGTAAGGTGCAATGAGTGCTGGTTCGGGTAGACACGTGCTTTTATTTTTTAACCCTCACCCCACAGGGGGCCATCGATGTCGCCCCTAAGGTTTTTTCGGGATAGCAGGAAAATGACGAAGGTGCAGCACCTCGGTCGAGAGCTTTACCTCTCACCCCATCATTTTCCCACCATCCCTGACATTTTTTTCCCCGGGTCACCCCAGGTCAGGTCACTAGGCGAGGTCAACCAAGGTCACCTCACTTCAACTTCTGAGCTCTATAAGAGCTACAGTTCGAACTCGATAGATTTGAAACTTCCTACACTTTGTGACCCCTTCAGGGTCTACAAGATTTATGTCCGGGATTTTTTTATTTTGTGACCTGAGGCCAGGTCACGAGGTGACCTCTCCCATTGCAAAAACGTGGGGAAAAGCTATTTTATGATCTAAAAGTCACAAAAACGATTGAAAATATTCGGATTGCTCAGAAAAGCATTCTTGAACACCTTTTCACGGATCCCAGGGGCCATATTTGCCCTTTGACCTCTCTAAGGTCATCCAAGGTCACCAGGGTCAAAAACAGTATTTTGAAAATAACTTTTGACCTAATTAAGCTAGAGCGCTGAATCAAACACCATTGTGTATGTCACATCACTGGCTTTCATTTGATATACGGCAAGGTCACTTTAAGCTTTCGTGACCTTAGGTCATATTAGGTCACGAGGTGACCTCTGGTGGTCAAACCAGTGACGGGAGGCCATTAAGTTTCACATAGCAGAAAAAGTTCTGGCATTTTTCTACCAAATATACTTTAGCAGATATCAATAGCTCTAATGGCATAAGAGATATGCTCAGTTTTCTTAAGCATTGCATATTTGAGTGAAAATAGCCTAGTGTGACCTAACTTGACCTCTGGAGGTCAAACCATTGACCTGAGTGCTTAAAAATGCAAAAAATGAAGTCTAGCTTTCCTTGACACACAGATTGTTAGGAATGCCGAAGTTAAATTCAAAGTATATCGAAAGCCAACGAACAAGGAATGCTATGTATGTACATTATTACTCAGGTCACAGTGATAGGCCTTCCGTATTTGTACTGATGAATACCTGCAAGAAGAGATAGAACATATTATGACCTCGTTCACGAAACGAAAATATCCAAGAGGATTTCTGATAAATATGAAGAAGAAAGCTCTAGATATAAGAAAACGATCCGCGAAATCCAACAAAAAGGAACAGATACGATGTGTTACGATACCTTACTCCAAACCAGCTAAAATTATTGCAAACAAACTTGAAGAAACGGATTGCAAAGAAGCTAGTGATAACCCATATTTTCACTTGAATTAAGCATATCCAATAATATTCCAGCAAAGATATTGAATGTATCCGTTTCCGAACAGTATAGTGGTTTCAACCCCCCCCAAATAGTGATGCTTTTGTTAGCCACTCACGGGACATAGATGAGTCATTCTAGGAAAAATCGTCCAGGTAGGCACGAAAAAGTCCAACATGACCCACTTCTCGGATTTCCACCAAACTTTTACCCAAGGCTCTCCATACAAAATAACAAGTTGGGCCCATTTTCAGGACCAAAGTTGAAAGAGGTCACCAGATAGAGGTCATGAAATTTCCAAGGCTAACACGAACATTGAATCAGAAATAATTTTGTATCTTAAAAGTGGCTGATCTGAATTAATTTCTATGAATATTGCTGGATAGAAGATACAAGGGTTCAGATAAGAAAACTAAAAAACTTTGACTTCAGGTCAGGTTTTGACCTCGTGACCTTGTGAACTCCTCTTTAGATATAAAATTAAAAAAGAATCATATTCCGATTTTTCACTGGGTGCTCCTCAGGGTATAAGCTAACCAATGGTGGGTGACCTATGCTTACATCAGATTTAGTAACAGGTCACAGAGGCCATTACCTAGGTAAAGTTATCGTTTTTGGCCATGAACGGTTCTCCGGCCACCTCGGAAAAAGGTGGGGCTGGCCTCCGAGACCCCCTTCAGTGCGCGTGTTAAGAACGCTGTGCAGCGCCTCAGAGGTGATTTGCGGTGATGAGCGAAAATGATGTAGTGATAAGCGGATATAAAAGAGGAAAATTTGGGCAGTGTAAAAAGCAGAAGCCTAAGACAAAAACCATATACCTAGTGATGTTTGTGCAAAGAGGAACTAAATAATTTTAGTGATTGAAGGTCGATTTAAATACTGTTCCAGATTATAGTGCAAATTAGAGGTATTTATGTAGATTATAAGAAGTGGGTATGAAAACAAATGATTTAAACTCTCCATTGCGTTGTGTATGTTTATCAGAGTGTATATTAATCAGCCTAATCAGACTAAACTGACCTCAAACGCTCCATGAGAATAAACGGGGTCGTTTTTTTATCGGTGTTTCTTTTCCGCAGCAACGTAATATTGAACGCTTAATGGGGAAAACTGGGCGTAACTCTTATGCCATTAGAGCTATTGAGATCTGGTTAACTACATTGGATTACAAAATGCCAGACCTTTTCCTGCTTTTGGAACGTAATGACCTCCCGCCAGTGGTTTGACCTCCAGAGGTCACCGCGTGACCTCAGATGACTCTAGGTCACTTAAAGTCAGAAAGTGACCTTGCCGTATATCAAATGGATGCTAAGGATGAGACATACACGATGATGTTTGATTCAGTACTCTAGTTTAATCAGGTCAAAAGTTATTTCTTAAATACTGTTTTTGACCCTGGTTGACCTTGGATGACCTCAGAGAGATCAAAGGGCAAATATGACCCCCGGGATCCGTGAAAGGGTGTCCAAACTTTTCTGAGCAAGCCAAGCATTTGCAATCGCTTTTGAGGCTTTTAGATCATAAGACAGCTTTTTCCCATGTTTTTTTCAATGGGAGAAGTCACCTCGTGACCTGATCTCAGGTCACGAAATCGAAAAAATCCCAGATATACACCTTGTAGACCCTGGCGTGGCCATGAAGTGTAGGAAGTTTCAAATCGATCGACTGAGAAACGTAGCTCCTGGTGACCTGACCGTGGGTGACCCGGGGTAAAAAATATCAGGGATGGTGGGAAAATGATAGGGTAAGAGATTGAGACCTCAACCACGGTCCTGCGTTTCGTCGTTTTCCTGCTATCCTGAAAAAAACCTTAGGGGGCATCGATGGCCCCGGTGGGGCGAGGGTTAATACAATTTTTTTCAAGTCGTTTCAAGTTCGGTTCTTGGAGCCGGAATCTCCCTTAAATCATCAATGGACTTGTCACGGAGACCTCGACCCTAACATCATAACGAGCAACTCCCACAATGAATGATTAATTAGAAGCCAAATTTTGACGTTCCCCAAAGCACAGGGACAGCTGCCCTGCTAAGGTCATCTTATCACCAGTTAGCTGCCAGCCGACCTGCGTCGGGTAAACATAGAGCGCCGGAGCGTCTGAGGGAAACCGATCCCAAACCTGCACATTTACTGTCTCTGCATGTTCCTGAGCAGTGGGGTGGAGCACAACACTCTACCAACTGAGCTATCGGTGTGGCACTTCGACGTGAACCGTCCTCATCCCCCTCCGGTCGCCCTCTGGTTTGTGGTTGGCGCCATTATTTCATAATCAATCGATCATTTTCAGCCCTCATGCGGCCCACCATAAAATGCATCCTTCTCATCCTCTCTGGACGGTCCTCCATGATTGTCCGCCCCCTTTCCACCATTGTTAGGGGATGCGTGGCTCGGTGGATAGCGTACTTGTACTGTGAGCCATGGATCCTGGGTTCAAGTCCCGGTGGGACCTCTGGATAAGTTTTTATAGTCCCCCAAATGGCTCGCAACAGGATAAGAGTTGGTGACGCGTATATCCCTGGTGGTTTTTGCATCGTTAAAACCGAACACTTGTTATCATTCCATCATTTTCTGCTCCTTAAGGCATTCACCTCCGGATGTCCTCTACTTTGTGGTTGGGTGCCCCTATTTCACCCTTTTTAGCCTTAGATCGCTCCACTGCAACATAGACCGCCCTCAGCTTTCAGTGGTAAAAGTTCCTCGAGTTCATTTAGTGTATGCCTTGTATATCGATCGGTGTTATATTTTGCCCAGATCTTCAGATATCACTCAGGATCTCCTATGCCACACCCATGCCCGCCACATATATGGCTGTGTGCCCGCCCAATATGTGGCTTTGGTATCTATTGGAACGACAACATGCTACGATGCAGTATAGCGAGCTGGTAATATCACGTTTCCTCTGGAGCAGAGTTTGAGCACGATTACAAATATCCATTATTTTTAAAGAAATATTCCGAATCTATTGATAGCTATGTATGATGTATTAAGCCTTGCATCATTTACTAGTCTTGCGGATGGTTTTTTTCGCTTTGCAACTAAAGAAATGTTGGGTCCAGAATAAAATGGAAAATTCCTACGTTATCTGTGGAGAAAATATTGAAAGCTCGGCAGGAAATTTCCCAACATGATTTTGCTTGCGTCCCCTACAAATGGATCATAAAGTCCAAAAAATTCTCCCTCACATATAATATTGTGGATGTATCACTATTCAATCGGCGCAGATCGGCCGAATTGGGGAGAGAAAGTGATCCTGAAAATAACCAGTGGCCGTCCTTGCGCGAGTTCAATTGCCAAAAGTAGTCCATAGAAGGACGCCCTGTATCATTAGGATTTGTTTTAACAGAAACAACGTCACAAACTCTGCCCTTCCCTGGCTTTTTTGTCAGCGCTGTTTGAAATGACATCGGCAACAGGAAAATTAGTGTCACAAAAGCACCCTTTATAAAACTCCAAGGGTCACCCCTCAGCTGGTCAACTGGCCGCTCCCAGAGTCTTTGCCCCCCCCCATAGGCGGATCCACAGGGGCAAAGGGGGAGGTGCTCCTCCCGATCAAGCCTTGGCACGCCTTAAAATAGTCACGGCGCTCCTTTGAAGGATCGATAGTTCCCCTGAAATGTCGTTTTCCACCACCCCCCCCGAGGATGCTAAAATCGGCGCCCTGGGGTAGAACTTGGCGGACACCTGATAGAGTTTGCCGGTCGAAAATGGCACCCCATAGGACGGATCCTTGGTCCTCCACAGCAATGTGCCACCCCTCCCCCCGATCGGTGACCCTGGATCCGCCTATGCCCCCTAGCGAAATCCTGGATCCGCCCCTGCTTCAGATGCCATACAACGACTGAAACAACATTTTCCCACATTCAAGAACGCTGCGCTCGTGCGGCGCGCGCACCGTCAGCTGATTTTTCGATTGCATCGCCACGTGGTGGCACCGATCGGTACTAAATTCCGTCAAAAATTTTTTGATGGAAATTCCGGCTGTTTCGGGGGACGTATTTTGATGTCCACCCTAACGCCATCTCTTGGTATATGAATAAGCATCCCCAGAAACGTGGATAGCTGCCTTTTGTTTAGGTGGACAAGAAATGTCCACCTAATCCCCGGTGTCCACCAATGTCCAAAAAAGTTTCCTGAAATGTCCACCCAAACCCGAATTTGGAAACCTCAGAGGATCCTAAAAATCCGTGCATTCGGCGTCCCAGTTAAATCTAGAAACACTCTTGCTTTTTCGAAACATATTATTCAGCTGTGGACAATTTTGCTACTTCATGCTTGCACCTTCTCAGTGCACACACCAAGGGCGTCATTAAGGGCAAAAATCGGGGGATAGAGGTTGCAAGCGAAACCTTCAGCATCTCACTGACAGAACACTGTCCTCACTAAAACCAAAAACCTATCGGCTTGGATTCCTCGTAATGTCTGCGCCTATCTCAAACATTGAAAACTTTCCAATTTGGCCCAAAAAGCAAAATGCTCCAATCAAATGTGGGGAAGGGAAATACGTCCTCTCACTGTCAATGCTCACTGTAATCACGTATGCCGAATTTGTGAGCCTAAACTGGCGAAATCAACCTGGTTGAATATAGATAAAAACCAATCCCTCCTCTATGTAAAAAGGCCTGCTTTGCAAGCCAGACACATATACCTATAAAGTCGTGCATTTTTTACTACTGATATTCACACACAAAGAAGCGCGGCTGTTGCCGATAGCCATACTGCCAAAGCATACTGAAAAATGCTTTCAACCACAGCTATTTCGCCCTGATTTGGTGCAAAATGTGTTTCTTTGCAGCTCGATTTCATCGCTGTAGTGGCCGTATTCCACCAGCGTTCCGGGTAACCCGAAGTTACGTCACCTACCACCGCTTCATTGATTTCTTGGGCCGGGGTCCTGCTGCTGGCTAATGGCACTATCCCCAGAGGAGCTCCTGCAGATAAGTAACCTGGTTCCGGCACTATGGCGAGCCCTCCTGACTGTTAAACTGACAGGTCAACGAGCAACTCGGCGGAAGCCTGCCCGACATGCATATAATAATTAACAGTGATCTGGCGGGAGCAGGCGTATCGCGACCCAAGTGAACGTTCACATCGGCTGTTTAAAATATTCTCTGTTCAACTCTTAACACGTGCATTGACTGGGGTCTGAGCCACCTTCGCTTTGACGGGGGAGGTCGGGTACTCGTCCGCCTAAGATCTCAAGAACCACACTAGATAGGAAAAACAATGAGAATATGAAATTATCTGTAAAACCCAAGGATCTGCCATGATATACCACTGAAATGGCATGGCACGAATTTTGCACTGAAGCAGGGGCAATTCGAAAAATTTCCCAAGGGGGGTGAGGCGAACCCTAACGTCCGGCCTCCTCAAAGGGGCCCGGAATAGCTTTTGGGGACCCGACCGTGCACGGTATAAATTTTCAGAATAAAAGGTAGTTACGCTTAAAACGTGTCGGTCAGCAAGCAAAGCAAAACATATCTTGATATCATATATAAAAAGTATTTACAGTCGTTGGTTGTTTTTCGGTTGCTTAAAACTGCCTTGTATATGATATCACCAGCAGTGTTTGGATATGAATAATGTATGCTTAATTTGCGATGTGTTAATGGCTACACTGACGTGTCGTTGTGCAGAATACAGAATAAACATCTGAATTTTTGGGGGGTTTAATGACGCACCAACATATGGCGTCGGAGGGGAGAGAAATAAGCTATGTTTGAGCTGGGGCAGGAGGCTAAATCCTGCCTCTGGGTGAGTTTGAAGCCCCGACACCCGGCACTGACAGAATGACATAGGTCGAGCCGAGTGCTCGCACTAACCGACTGCACCTCCCTGACAGCCCTGAGGACAATTAAACCAGACACTTTCAATGGGTGCCTTCTGCTCCTTTTCGGCTATAAATGTTAAATGGAGGGAGATAAGTGGGCAATGTAAAAGCGATGGAAGTCTTGCAGCCGTTAGGGACCTTTTTAAATTCTGTAAATCTACTACGGTCGAACACTTCAAAATGTAAGTGGAAAGATCCCTACTACGAAATGGCAAATCAAAATGCTTATTTTATCGCCAATTTCAAGCCACAGTATTGAAACTTTGTTCTTTTCAAAACACCACATGCAAAAAGTTCAACGAGTAAGCCACAAAAGTACCACTTTATTGTCCCTGCGGACAAAATATTGCCCACATTATGAGCTATATGCACAGTTAATCGCATATGAAGATTTTTAGACCCGTGAAACGTGAACAGCTCCAGCGTTGTCAACGCCATACATGAAATTAAAATATCACGTTCTCAGAGGTCCGCCGCATGCGAGTTTCGTCAATTATTATTTTACCTTCAAGTTTTGGATGCCAGGTTCCCCGCTTGCTTTTCGCTCACACAGTTGTTTTACTGGTTGTTGGATTAAAATTTTTTGGGGGTCACTTTCATCTTCTCCTTCCGCGAATATAGCGCGCGAACCAGTAACAAGAATATACACTTGACCCATTGTTCTCAACCCCAATGTACCGTGAGGAAAGTTTGACGTCCCAGTGCAGAGGATACAAGCTTCTGACAAAGTTGGTCCATATTTTGTATACGCTTGAGACCTTGCATGTCGCATAAAGGACATCTGGGGCCATTTCGGTTGGAAGTATCAGGATGAATGACCTGTGCTACGCTGACTACCAATAGAATCGTTCCCCAGGGGTCGAAAAACCTACCATTGTTCTATTTTTAATGGTGAGAGCCCATGGTGGGCAATGTGACAAAATTGACGACATGTCTCGTCCAGACTAGAGAGTTGATTGACCTTCCCCCAAAGTTAACAAAATAAAAAGAGAAGGTGAAGTTTGTAAAGACTGACATTTCGCCTTTGAGGCTTCATCGGATTACACACACGAAAGCAAATAACCACACAATGGAAAAACTTGACGCTTAAAAACCAGACGAAGCCAGGAACAAATCGCCAACACTGGCACCTGTAATTTGAGCCCGAAATTCTGTTCAACAATTAAAGGGAATGTGGCACTTTGGTTGAATCCAGGAATGTAGTGTGATTAGGGGTATTTTAAGCCGAAAATCATGAAAGCGTCCATGATTTCTTTGAAAATGAACAATGAGCTCAATATTTTGATTTGTAAAATGCTCCTCTAGGGTGAAAAATAAACTTCTGCCTGTGGATGACGTCATGACCTGGCAACTACCCCCATATTCGATAGGCTTCAAGGACTTCAATTGGCTGATTACTCACTGTGGCGTTAGCCTTGTCGTCACACCAACAGCTGACAACTGTGGCCGCCTGGCTGGGGTACATTTCAGGTATGTTTTAAGCTTTTCTCCGCGTTAATTTTTAGTTTCAAGACAAATGATATATTGAGTACCGGGTTTTCCGGCATACTTTACAACTTGGCTATCTCAGTTAAATTCATGGTATAAAGGTGTCACATTCCCTTTAAGATGATCCAGGAGTGCCCATTGTTTCCCTACAAATGCGAACCGTCCCCCCGTTTGCAACCTGGGCTGGTGACACATGTATGGCTTGACATTTTCAATGGTGACACACTAAACACTTTTTTGGCCCCAGAGTCCCCTCACAGCTCAAAAGGCCGAAATAAGGGAAAGGTAGAACATTCCTCGTTCTCGGACTCTTAGTTGGAGCAGGGAGTTGAAACAGATGTAGGGCTGCCATCGAAGATGAAGCCGTCTCAGCTTGTTACCTCCCATTTCGTCTTTTCTTCTTTATTAAAAAAAAATGATACCGAGTCTCTCTCTCTCTCTCTCTCTCCCTCTGTCTCTCCTCTCTCCTAGCCATAGCAAGATCAGGACGAGATAAGCTGAAGATGGTGAAGTCCTTACACTACATTTGTTATAACACGGACATCTCTGACGCTCATCTGCGCCAGAGCCTCACTGGATCCAACATTGGGTCACCGGCAGCTCTCGCAGAAAGTCTTCTTGAAGTTTTGATATCACAGCACGGCATATGAGTAGCGTTGCCTGTTAGCCCGCAAGATAGATCCAATCACAAGACGCAATGAACAGGGGTCGCGGGATCAGGCCCATCTAGGGAATAGGCCCACCTAGGAACAGGGACACAGTGGCGCAGTGGTAGCGCGTTAGACTTCCACACCGTTAAGCCGGGTTCAAATCCCCGATGGGAATGCTGAATGAAGCTTGTTGATCACCAACGTACCATTCCAACAGGAGAGAGTTGGTAACACCATATGGACTCAGAAGTCGGTGCGTTGTAAAGTACCTAGCCACGCACCTGCCACCTTGATGCAGGACTTGGCGCCAAGCTTCAGCAGTTCAAATCTAGCTCATTCCCTCCCCCCCACGCGCCCCTGTGGTTGGGGCATTGGAAAACCCGGAGAAAAAGCAAAAACAAAAGAAAACAAGAATCTGCATTTATTAGCCTGCCATCTACTAGCGGAAGTATGGCCGCTGGGTAGGAACCTCTTATCTTGTCCTGGTGGTGCAACATGATTTCCTCGCATTCTTAAATCCTTCTTTGGAAGACATTTTCTACGTTTGGGAAACTATTTCGGCATGTAACATGCGCCACCACGCGTTTGAAACCGGACACTTGAAGAAACACTTGGAGAGAAAGCGACGGTAATTAGTATCTTGATGCACTTGAAGTTCTTTTTTGTACTGTGTATCCCGTTTTCAGAACTGAAGCCGATTGGTAACTAATCTTTAGCGTCCTTCGAATACACTACAAATCACTAAAATTTTGGTGGAATGTACCAGCTCATGTCCTGCAACTAACACAGCCTCAATAAAACACGCCGTCTAACGGCTGTGAACATTTACCATGTATATTTGGGCATAAGAAAAAATAGATATAATAGACATAAGAATGAAGGAAGATTTAACACACCCAGTGAAGAGCGGTCTGGTGTCAATGCGCAGTTCTGGTGTCAATGGGGAAGGACCTGAAGTGTCCTGAGATCCTGAGATCTTGGAAATCAAGAGGGTTAGAAGATCACCCGTTAGGGGGTGCGTAGGGGCGATAGTGATCTAAATTATAGTCAAGTTTTATTGACCTAAGTCAATGTCTTTAAGGTCAAACGAGGTCGTAAAGGTCATATCTTAGCTGTGCTGAAGATATATTTTGAAGTTCCGTGATTATGCGTGAAAAAGCCGGGCATACACAAAAGCGAGCTAAGGTCATAGATGGAATGTCCCGCACAATGTTCTCTGAAAGTTTGAAGTTAGGAGCATTCAAGGTTACTGACCTCTGACGTAACGGTAAGCCGGATTCCGAATGATTTACAATATAACTAGAAATATAGCAGCCTTTAGAGATGATAGTCAAGTAGCCTTTATTGGCAAAGAACGGTTCTTCGGCCACCTTGGATAAATAGGAAGGGGCACTTTAGACCCCTCCACTGTGCATGTTAACCTTCGCCCGGGTGGGGGTCTTTTTAGACCCCCTCGGGTTTTTCCGAAGTAACCAGAAAATGGCGGCGCGCAGCGCTGCCAAACTTGGTCTAGCTGTTCCTTTATCATTTTTACATTTTTCCTGAAAATTTTAGCTCAAAGTCATATCAGGTCAGGTCACTAGGCCAGGTGAAGTTCCTTCACCTAAAAAAAATGCTTTGGACTGCATAACTAAAAGGTGGGTTAATTTATCAAGTTGAAACTCATACCACATATTGGGCCCACCAGGAGGTACAGCACATATTCTGGGATTTTTCATATTGGTGACCTAAGGTCATTTGCAGAGCATGACCTTCCCCATTGTAAATACATGGGAAAATCACGAAATGAGCTTTTCTCAGTAAGTATGGAAGGAATCAACTTCAAATATCGGTTACGGCTTGCTCTTACCTCATTTCTGAATTGATCCCACCAAAATTGGCTTGTGACCTTTGAAAGGTCACCTTAGGTCAAATAAGCTTTTTTGGTGTTTTTCTCTATAAATTTTGGATTTACAAAGATAGAGCTTTTATTTTATCACCAAAGTGTTTGTATAGTCACTGCAAGTCAAATGATATACATCATGACTATACCAGGTCAAGTTGGGTCAGACCGTTGACCTGGGTCAGGTCAAATGTTCAAATTTGACCTGGCATAGCAATATTATATCTCATTCGATTTGTATTGACGAGACGATTGCAATGGTGCATCAACTATGGCTGCATCTTGCTTGGTTTGGAATTTATTAGCGAAAAAGGAAACGCCCTTATGCACGGGTGGCTATGGACATTCCCAAGAACATTTCCAATATTCAGTGACCTGTAGCTCCCTAGGCTTTGACCTGACACGAAAATGAATGCCACTATAATGAAAGAGCAGCTCAAGAGCTTTCGAATGGCGTTAAAAAATGTATCTAGCTATCATAGTTTCTGAGATATATGAGGTTTCATTAGTACACCTCATATTAGCGATTTTGACCTATTTTGACCTCTGGTGACCTTGATATTGACCTGACGAGAAAAATGACTGAAGTATTTTCGATATCATTTTCGAAGAGCTTTCGATTGCCGTTTTTCGATTTTTTCTAGCTCTCTTAGTTTTTGAGATTGTGTGGGGTCTTTTTAGCCCCTCTCCACCAGGGCGAAGGTGGCTCCTACGCGCCACCGGGGCAAGGGTTGAGTTATACCAAGGATAAGCCTAATACATGTTCTGTCAGAGGGATTTTCTTTTATGCGCTTACTCAGGGGTGACCTTCAAGCCAAATTAAGCGGCTTTGCCACCGGATTTGGGCGAGAGGTGCGGTGTTAAGTCCAAGCTTTAAAGACTGGAAGCCAGGAGGAAAACACACGTTTTCTAAACATTCTCAAAGAAGCCAAGCCTGTGAATAGTTTCAGCAACGCACTGCCGGTGTATTCGGTTGCGCTAGATTGTTCTCAACGCGCTGAAAGCAGGGGCGGATCCAAGAGGATGAATGGGAAATCCCAAATGCGTCATCGACGGGAGGGTGTTTTCGCGCGCTGCGTCAGACCTGTGACTCGAACCTCCGGTTTGAAGGAATGCTTCACCGGTCTTTGCACTACGCTACTCAACCTTTGAAAATGCTATGGCATGGACTGGCACATTTTCATTACAGTTATAGGTGCATTAGCAAGACTGGATATCATAATTGCGCGTTTGAAAACGTAATTAACTAGAAGATTATACAAAAATACTTACTTTGAGTAGATAACATAAGCCAACTAAAAAATAAATTTAGCTGTGTAAGGTTTTCTAGAAACCAGCAAAGCCAGATGCGAGGGACGAAATGATCAGTTTTTCCATGAATCGCTTGTGGCAAAAAAAAAACTTGAAAAAATGTATATTTCTTCTTTTACGGCGGCTTAAAAACCAATTACATTGCTTATTCTATCCAATCCTTAGCATCCGCACTGGGAAGGGTCATAAGGTACCCAAACCTGCTTTAAAATCAGTCAGAGCTGAACACGCCCTGCTAGTTTTAAAGAGCAGATACAGTGGTACAGCGACGGGTGTCCGCCCAATTCTCCGGAAAAAAGATTACCAATAAATTCTAGCACAACGCACTTACTTTCGGAGAAGTCAGGATGGTGAATATCGTTTTAAACAGATATGTGCTGAAGTCATTACCCTTTATAAAAACTCGGCCGAAAAAAATTCCAGAGGGAAAACAACAGTATTGACTTTCTTAAACGCGTTATGCTTTTTACTTCGACACAAGGAATCTTCCCAAAAAGGACTTGCGAAGTTTTACGAGTGCGGGAATGACTATCATCAACTGCAGAATGAATTGGTAGCATGGGTGCCGAAAGCAGGGGGGTGTCCCCCAAAGCATTTTTGGTCCATCGTCATTAATGCTGTCAGGTACCGGATATGCTAAAAATTCGCCTCCCCGGTCAGCGCCAGCTCGGGTTCGTCCCCCCTGTAAAAGTCTGCGGCGGCGCCCCTGGTTTGTAGGTGTCACATTTTGATATGATATTGAATTGAATGGCTTATTTGCTGCTCAAGATTCACCAGAATTTGTTTTTGAGCATATTCAAACATCTAACTCCTCGAGATTTCCCTATTGTAGTTGGGAATATTGGGACTCTCTCATCTCTTCTTCACAACGTTGTAAATCATAACAAAATGCCAAAACAAGAACTATTTGAGTTTGAGTATTGAGTGAAACTGGTCGGGTTTAACACTCAGACGAGACTTTGTGCAGTATCAAATGTTCTACTTAAGAAATATTTGGTTTATTGTTTGTTAGATTTGAAGGGCTGCAGGGTTCTACTCATAGTGACAGCCCAAGTCAAGATTATGGAAACATTTGCATTAACCTTCGCCCGGGTGGGGGTCTTTAGACCCCCTCGGGTTTTTCCGAAGTGACAAAAACGGCGGCGCGCAGCGCTGCCAAACTTGGTCTAGCTGTTCCTTCATTATTTTTACACCTTTCCTGAAAATTTTGGCTCAAGGTCATATCAGGTCAGGTCACCAGGTCAGGTGAAGTGACCTCACCTCAAAAATACTTAGGACGGCATAACTAAAAGAAGGGTTAATCGATCAAGTTGAAACTCATACCACATCTTGGGCCCACCAGGAGCTACAACATTTGTTCCGGGATTTTTGATATTGGTGACCTAAGGTCATGTGCAGAGCATGACCTCCCATTGACAATGCATGGGGAAAATCACGAAATGAGCTTTTCTCAGTAAGTATGGATGGAATCAGCTTCAAACATCGGTTGCGACTTGCTCTTAGCCCATTTCTGAAGCTGATACCAAAATTTTTACTTGTGACCTTTAAAGGTCACCTTAGGTCAAATAAGCATTTTTTGGTGTTTTTCTGTATAAATTTTGAATAAACTAAGATAGAGCTTTTATTTTGTCACCTAAGTGTTTGTATAGTCACTGGAAGTCAAATGATATACATCATGACTATACCAGGTCAAGTTGGGTCAGACCGTTGACCTGGGTCAGGTCAAATTCTTAAATTTGACCTGGTATAGCAATATCATACATCATTCGATTCGTATTGACGAGAGGATTGCAATGGTGTATAAACTATGGCTGTATCGTGTTTGGTTTGGAAGCTATTAGCGAAAAAGTAAACGACCTTTTGCATGGGTGGCTATGGACATTCCCAAGAATATGCCCAATATTTAGTGACCTGTAGCTCCCTAGGCTTTGACCTGACACGAAAATGAATGCCACTATAATGAAAGCACATCTCAAGAGCTTTCGAATGGTGTTAGAAAAATGTTTCTAGCTATCATAGTTTCTGAGATATAGGAGGTTTTCTTAGTACACCTCATATTAGCGATTTTGACCTATTTTGACCTCTGGTGACCTCGATATTGACCTGACAAGAAAAATGACCGAAGTATTTTCGATATTATTTTCGAAGAGCTTTCGATTGCCGTTTTGCGCTTTTCTAGTCTCTTAGTTTTTGAGATCGTGGGGGATCTTTTTAGCCCCCCACCAGGGCGAAGGTGGCTCTACCCGCCACCGGAGCAAGGGTTAAAGGGAGTGTCCCACTTGTATAATGGGTTTTGAACTGAGATTGCAGTTTTGTAGAGCCTGTTGAGTAATCACTTTGGCATATTTAGTTTTACCCAAGGCTCTCTGTATAAAATTTCCGCAAGCTTTAAAGTTCAAAGTAAAGGGGCCTATTGGCTTATTTCAAACCCCGAAGGAATACCTTCCATATGGTTGCAGCAATCTGATTGGTCGAAAGGCCTGAGCCCGGCCCACTAACGAAAAATGTCATGCTAGCGAGTGATCCAGCTTGCGATATGCCCGTTTGAAGGTGCGACAAAGCTGGCGCTACACATTCGTTTCATTCGACCACAAAACGTCCAGCTAATTAGAGAAGACTAGTTTCGTCTCCGAAAAGAAGGTACGTACCTACTCACTTTTTATTTTATTGATGCTTCTAGTTTTATTGGCTTAAAATGTCTGCAGATTGTAGTGAGATGATGACACTTTTTTGGGGGGGACAAATATTTACTTAGATTAAAGTTAATATCAGTGGTGGTCCCGCTTATTATGTTGCTTTTTGTATGCTTTTGTCTTGCTTGTTCTTCCTTTGACTGCTTCTTGCTCCTCATTTCTGTCGTCTTCCTATCATAGTTAAAAAGAAATAAACAAATCGATGATGCTGGTGAACTGAATATTGAGCTACCTAAGCAGCAAAAGTCCTCCTTTTCATAATAATTTGATGGTCAACTCTGACTACAGTATTCTTTCTTGGTTTGGGAGAGGGGGAATTTCTGGAATCCCATTAAAATGAGGGTACTTGAAATACAATTTAAATGTGGCCTAACTGGACATTGGGCACAATAAATCTGTATGTGAAAGATGGTGCAGTCTATCTCTGTTCGAAACGGGGCTATCTAAGTTCTAAATCCATAATGAAGTAATAAGATGTTACGAGATAGAAAGACTAAAGAAAAGGAATCTCAACACATCCTACCTATAAAAAATGAAGGTGTAACCTCACTATTGTGTGGTGCAGCAAAGATGATTGGATGGCATAATCTCATCTTGAAGATCACATGCTAGGATATTAATATTTTAATAGCTGACTCGGATTCAGGACCCTGCAGCTTCCCTGAACAAGGAGCGAGCTGGCTCCCAGGAAACTCTTCCAACAGGAAAAGAGTAGGCAAGGCCTAATGGCCCTGGCAGTTGGTTTGTTGATAAGCCCCTAAAATTAGATTAATATTTGGATGTCTCACAAAGCTTGTAAATATTTTGATATATGCATATTATATTTTGATGGGAGTGATTTCCAATGTTGATAGGTTTCAGAGTGCTGAGGCAAGAAGCATGATTAAAAGTTGATAGGTATATACTGTGGCCTGTCTCCCCCAAGTCCTGGATGTAAAATACCACTTAGATTGAATATTTGGGCACAGTCCATCAGGATCAGGTAGGTCAAACAAAAATTATAAGTGCTGTGTCCGAATATATAATCTCAATGGTATTTTATGTCCAGGATTCGGGGAGAAGTGTTCCCTTTTAAGATGTATGAGCTTCTGTGATCCACATCTGAATACTAGACTTTCAAAAAGGCTCAGAAATACCCATATTTAATTAAAAAAGCAAAGGAAGTTCGATAAAGTTTGACCATTCTTATTAGGATCCCTCCATGAGGCTCCTGTTTGAGGTTTTGTATGTGGTATGATGGTTTTAATTTCTCACTGGCATACTTTGATTGCAACTGGTAATGGTATACCAAGTTTATTCTATCTTCATTTTTGGCCCAATTTGAAGATACAGTGTGTTTTTATATGAAATATTGATATTTGCTTTGTTGATTGATGTTTGATGTTTGTTATATTACTTTGATGTTTGCTTATTAACATTTTTTGCAATCCCCTCAAAAGAAAATGTAAGAATGTTAGACCATTAGATCACCTGGTCCCATTAAGTCCTATCTTAACAAATCTGGTCTGCGGAAAATTATAAATATTGTCAAATTGTCACAAATAAAACTCCTCCATTCTATCATGAACCATACCCTGCCACAGCCAGTGGCTACCAAATTTCCCTCATGGCACACCCATTAGGAAAGAAGGGCAGGAAAAACCAGACATTTTGATGTCCCATTTGCGGCATTTATGTATCGCAAATTCTTACTCTTTCTTGCAGCTCCCAAAGTCACGGGGGAGTCTAGGATCGTCAATCAGGGGGAGGGGGCCCCTTTCTGGAGGGCACCATCCGGACCAGGAGGGTACCGTACCACCTTTTGACCGGCAAAACCTATCAAGCCAAGTGATATCGATGTGCGCCGATTTTCACATCCTGGGGGCTGGGGGTAAGAAGTGGCATTTTAAGGGGTTGTCGTGACCATTTCAGGGGGCGCTGAGGGTCGATCGTGGGGGGCACTTTCCCCCTGGATCTGCCTATGCCCAATGTAGGGAATGAAAATGTAGCATTAAATATTAGAGATGTCAACTATGTACCGTGCATCAAAGCATTCTTTAACACGCGTATCGACAGGGGTGAGTACCCGCCTTCCTCAGGTTCTTTGGATATATAATAGAAACGGCGGCGCGTAGCGCCTGCCGTACTCCGTATGTATTTTCTTTGGTAATATTTACAACTTAATGCAAAATTTTAAGGTTGGGTCATCTCAGGTCAGGTCACGAGTGCAGGTCAAGTGACCTCACTTCAAAATAATTTTAAGATAGTATAATTCAGAACAGTTTGAGCCTTTCCGATTGAAAGTCATATCACACAATGAGCCTACAGAGTTCGACGAAATATATTCCGATATTTTTGATATTGATAACGTAAGGCCAGGTACGAGCCATGACCTCTCCATTGGAAATACTTGGGAGAAATGGTCTAAATTGAATAACCTAGTAATGGATGGTGGTAGAGCATTTATTTTAACGGTATTAGGTCCGCTTCATCTCTGCGGTTCTCAGAACATGCATTTTTCCTAATTTCACCTTGACCTGCCCTGAGGTCTGGTCAAATGCAATCCTAAATTTGACCTAATTTGACCTAGGAGGTCGTATTTTACACCAATCGCTTCGGCTTGGTGTGGAGATTCTTTGGGTCTAAATTGTTTTTCTCTCTATTTACTAGTTCAGATGTAACGAATGAAAACCTTTATCTACATGATGACCTTTATCTTTATGATGACATACCCTGACCTCTCATGACCTTAAACATGACCTGAAAAAAGTTCAAATGTTTTCCATGCAGAATTAACACGTGCATTGACAGGGGGTCTTAGCCACCTTCGCTTTGACGAGGGCAGGTACCTGCCCCCTAAGATCTCGAGAATCACGCTAAATAGCAAAAAACGGTAAACGGCGATGGTTAGCCCATCCAGTTCTCGATAGAAAACATTTGAACTATTTTTTGTCAGGTCACATTTGAGGTTACTATAGGTCAAGGCATGCCACCATAGGGATATCATGTGGGCGAAGGTTTTCTTTCATTACATCTGAACTAGTAAAGCTAGAGCAAAACAATCTCGGCCATCGGAATCCTCGCAGCAAAACGAATGGAATATGTAATATAACCTTTCTGGGTCAAGTAAGGTAAAAAATTTGTGTCGCCAAACTAGGCAAATGCATGATTTTATATCGTTCTGAATATACAATAACTATGTTGCAACGTTTGGCTTTCTAAATATGAGTTACGGACTCTAGTCCGAGTGAAAATTAAATTTTCCTATCTCTTAAGCATGCGCACTCTTGCCCAATGGTCTACTGCGTACTCTTGCCGGACATGCTCCCTTGGGAAGAAAGTCTTCATAAACATGTTGGCAGGCATTTTAGCGTGAGCTCCGGTCCTGGAGCACACTCCTAGCTCAGCCTTCTTACTGATGACAGACCGCAATACAATACTTGTGATAATAGAAGCATGATCTACAAGTTTACCCAGTTAAGAAATATTACTTCAAGGGTGCCCAGAAACTTATTTTGCTCTGTACTCCCGCGGAAAGAACAGGAGCACCTTGAATTCTGGTGTGCAGCCTAGGCACTGACCTTGCTTTTTTATACCAGGTTATCCAACATCTCAGTGGTTGCTAAGCAACCAAAACAGCTGCTGCGTACTCTTATCTCCTGCGCACTCTTACCCGCCCTTACCCTATTTACCATCACTGCACAAACTCCTGCCAAATCTTGTTGGATGTGGATTGACGAGAATCAGATTGACACTGCTTCCATTGCCAAAAATGTATCAGTATTGCGAATGCATCCAGATACATCATGTGATCCTGATTGGAATTTTCCATGGAAACTTGTCATCCAGTCCCTTACTATCCCCCCCCAGCCTCATTGTGAGATCATGACCTCACCAGTTTTTTTCATTCGTTCTGCTACTTTGTTAACTTGGAAACTTAACCCTCGCCCCACCGGGGCCATCGATGGCCCACTAAGGTTTTTTCGGGATAGCAGAAAACGACGAGGCGCAGCTCCGCGGTTGAGAGTTCTACCTCCTGCTGCATCATTTTTCCACCATCCCTGAAATGTTTTACCCCGGATCATCCAAAGTCAGGTCACCAGGGGAGGTCAACCAAGGTCACCTCACTTCAACTTTAGAGCTCTATAAGAGCTACATTTCAGAAGTCGATAGATTTGAAACTTCCTGCACTTAATGACCCCTCCAGGGTTTACAACTTGTATATCCGGGATTTTTCGATTTTGTGACCTGAAGTCCGGTCATGAGGTGACCTCTCCCATTGAAAAAGCATGGGAAAAGCTGTCTTATGATCTAAAAGTCACAAAAAGGATTGAAAATGCTCAGGCTTGGTCAGAAAAGCGTTTTTGGGCACCCTTTCACGGATCACCAGGGCCATATTTGCCTTTTGACCTCTCCGAGGTCATCCAAGGTCACCAGGGGTCAAAAACAGTATTTTGACAAAAACTTTTGACCTAATTAAGCTAGAGCGTTGAATCAAACACCATCGTTTATGTCTCGTCACTGGCTTTCGTTTGATATACGGCAAGGTCACTTTTTGACCTTTCTTGACCTCAGGTCATATTAGGTCACGAGGTGACCTCTGGAAGTCAAACCACTGGCGGGAGGTCATTACGTTCTACATAGCGGAAAAAGGTCCGCCATTTTCCTATCTAATGTACTTTACCACATCTCAATAGCTCTAATGGCATAGGAGTTATGCCCAGTTTGCTTAAGCAATGCATATTTGAGTGAAAATAGCCGATCTTGACCTAGTTTGACCTCTGGAGGTGAAACCATTGACCTGAGCGCTAAATCATGCCAATTAATTTCTTACTGAATTCACGCGAGCTTTCTAATGCACTTAACAGATTTGCGCTAACGCTCATATGTTCGGAGTTAGAGAGGGCATCGATGCCCCCGGTGGGGCGAAGGTGGCGCCGGACCCCCGTAGTGCGCGGGTAAAAGTGCATAAGAAATAAGCAATTTTCGATGATGCTACCAATTAAACATACACAACACGGTAATATCAGTTAGCATCAACGGAAGCCAATGTCCTACAAAGAATATTACACATATTTTTCTCAATATTTACCTTGATTATACTACGGACATTCCGAAATAGGTACACAAAACACCAGATACAAAATCGCACCGAAGGAATGTCACATATGCGCGGTAATCGGTTGACTTTCAATTCCGTTTCACAGCGAGTCTACGATCAAGCCGATTCAAGCTTCGGGATTTTACTGACTATTGAAATTATTATTTTGATGACGTCAGTAATTAGTAGAAAAGAAGATATATTTATGTTTCCAGCGTATAAAGCCGAAGAAAAAATGTGGTTTCCTGATTTTTGTACCAATTTTCTTTATTGATTATGCTTTTGGAACTTCGACAAACTGGTCCCTTTAAGTACAACTCGATACAGTAAAAACACAATGTATTGCACATTAAAAAAGTGAATGAAATGCATCATAAAACAGGTCATTTAAAACATAACACAATAAAAACGGAACACTGCCCTAACACCCTGATCACAGCCCAAATTCACTCGCTTCCGGTATTTGATATTCTGGCAGCAGGTAGCTATCTGAGAGACGATGCTGTCTATACCCTCGATTGAGAGTGACCACATCCAAATGGGTCGGCGTTGGAGCATGCGGTCGCGGACACATTGAAAGCCCCAGGCACCCTATAGAATAGTCCGCAATGTCCTGTATGGAGTCGTCCAAATGGGACACAATCAGACCCAGGCAGTGGCGGATCCAGGACCTCATTTCAGAGGACGGGGCGGGGTGGGGGGGGCAGAGTCGCCCCTGCCATTACCTCGGAACAGCCTTCGGCTATGTATTTACTATAGAAACTGTGGCATTTCGGGGAGGGGGCTTGAGACCCCTAGTCCCCGTTCTAGCCCCGCCCCTAGTCCCCCGTTCATCCACCACTGAACTCAGGCTCGATATATTCCATGGAAGTTCATACAATTGTGTCTGTTCACTTATCACGTCAATATGATCAAGCATATAGAGCTCGTAATGCATTTACAAAAAACACCAAGTTAACATCACATAACAAATGATGGCCACATTCGTTCAATCTCACGTGCTATTTCATACCTCAAAATATGATAGAGTGAAACGAAAAGAATACAAAAGTCAAAATCGTATAAAAATATATCAAATTGCAGAAGTCAAGTTAAAACCAGCAAAAATAATTTGCCGAGTGTTGTACAGAAGAGCAGGCCGATAAGGTCCAGCCAACAAAAATTTAACAACTCAATTCTGCTGTAGTTAGTTAGCCTCGGCCAGTTTCGGCACGGATTAGTGGCAGCCTTCAAGAATCGGCACGGCACCTATCATCATAATGGAGTGTGTTGGCACGCAGGCCGATCGCCTTCACTTGCTGAGTCCGGGTACCGACCACGGGCATGCGCTGCAGGGCATATACCATCCTAAAATCACACATTTCTGCAGTGCACCACACAAGCTGAGGCAAATAAACCAGAGATGAGGTTGTGGAATGTTCCCATGTTCCCCTGCTTTTGAAGTGTTTTTAGAGGAATTTGGATCAAACTCTCGTTGCCAGTTATGTGCACGCTCAGACGTTTTGTTTACCAATTTCGAGGTGAAAGGTGTACCACGCCGAGACCACGCTGGGACTTCAGGCGCCAAAAAGCTGCAAAATGCTGTAACTAGAAAATGAAAGAAAAATAAACGGAAATCAAGACGTATGGCTGTTTCAATGTCTAAAACTAATCCAGGACTTGTGGTGGTTTAATGAAGAACATTTGAATCAGATTATTACAAGGTTACCGGTACAAATAAACCAGAGATGAGGTTACGTTGCTGCTGATGTCACCGCCCCAGGGCAAAAATCCACAATTTTTCCACGCGATTAACCTGTGTGTTGTTGCCAGTTTCATATACAGATGCGCAGTACTGAACAGCTAACAGCGCCAAGGCCTGACCAACTGCCAGTGCAGTATATCAATATACTGTGCAGTATATCAACAACCCGTCCTAGCGCGTATATCGAGGCGGTGCATGTAGTGAGCAGTTCCATAGCAGTTAAACAGCAGTTAAGCAATCTGTCTCGGTTGTCACGGTTTTTTGGATAAATATTTCTACGGTCCGTCAGGATGTCACTTTGAAATTTTAAATTTGCCAAAGTGTTAGAATGAGCTAGGGACTGCGATTGATGGAATGAAATGTTCTAAAGTCAAGCCATAATTTTTTTGTACTTTTCGACCATTTGGCTTGGCAGCTCCTCCCATAATGATACACAGTCACGATCCAAAATGACCGGATATTGCAAAAACATGCTTCAAATTTACATTTGTTGGGGAGGGGGAAGTGGACACGTACTGCCCTATTCCATCCATTCTCCTGCCCGCGCCAGTGCCAGTTCCTCCTCCAGAGTGCGTATAAAGGGCATGCTGGATCATGTTTTGCGACAGAGGTGCAGAAAGTATGCTGGCTGTCACAAACTCAATGCGACGCATGCCTCCTCTGTCACACACAGAGGTGCAGAAAGTATGCTGGCTGTCACAAACTCAATGCGACGCATGCCTCCTCTGTCACACACAGAGGTGCAGAAAGTATGCTGGCTGTCACAAACTCAATGCGACGCATGCCTCCTCGGTCACACACAGAGGTGCCAGAAAGTATGCTGGCTGTCACAAACTCAATGCGACGCATGCCTCCTCTGTCACACACAGAGGTGCAGAAAGTGTGCTGGCTGTCACAAACTCAATGCGACGCATGCCTCCTCTGTCACACACAGAGGTGCAGAAAGTATACTGGCTGTCACAAACTCAATGCGACGCATGCCTCCTCTGTCACACACAGAGGTGCAGAAAGTATGCTGGCTGTCACAAACTCAATGCGACGCATGCCTCCTCTGTCACACAGAGCTGGAAATTATGATTGTATATTTGAATACTATTTCCAATATGCTGAATGTCATCTACCTGTCTCTTACTTTTTGCAGCAGACAAGGTTCAAGCACCAAACCATTATAGCATGAAAGTTGTAAAATGTGTTTTCAGTCTTAGATCATGTTTTTGTTTTTGGAAGGAGAATTTCCAATTATGGGTCATTGTTTCCAGTATTGGGATCATAACTATGATTGGCAACTCTGATCACAGTTTCCCCATTGACCTGCATTCCCAGTGCCTGGCCCCGCGCCCGGAGACGGTGGCGTGCTGCGGCGCTCCGACCCGCCCGTTTTACTCTGTCTTTAGCCTTTATCCGAGTGTTTGGTTGTTTTTATCGTGACTGTGGAGTGGACGAGTGGTGTGGTTGTGGAGTGTGGAGTGACAATTGGTTCGGACCACCAATTTGGACTCACCTGGTTTTGCTGCCGGGTTTTCTGCGGATTCTGAAGCTTTGAGGCCGCTCCTGCTCCCATGCTGCAAGATGGAGCTGTTTCACCCCATCGTGAATCGCGAAATCCGGAGGTTGGTCCTATTTTGGCTGTTGTTAAATTGATCTTCATCGTTGTCACCTGTGCTCCGCTCGACTGATCACGCCGTTCTCCGCGTACCTTGAGCCCTTCGCACCCCGCGCCGGCCGTACCTGCCGGGCCGGGTCGACGCGGCCCCTCCCCAGCGCTACGCGGAGCCGAGCCCAGCAACCAGCCGCCGGGCAGAGGCGGCGGCGCACCGGACGCGGTACTCAGCAGCCGGGGTGCCCGTAGGGGGGCGGGGGGAGTCGGTGGGGGCGGTCGGGACATATGTGGCATCTCTTCGAATCGGCGCTCCATATTCACTCGCGTATTTGTCTTTCTCATGACCTGCGAGAATTCGACTACGATGTTTTGGAATCTGTGAGACTTGGCTGCGCCTGCACACCTCGCAACATGTTTCTGCTGCCCGGTTATTCGGTCCATCCGCCGAGGCCGGATGACAGCGGATACGGTGGTGTTGCCCTTGCTGTCAAGAGGGTATGACTTCGAGACAGCTCGAGATTCGCACAGAAAGCCAGCAAACGCTCGACTGGAGACTCTCTGGTCCGTGAAACCGACTCAAACGGCAGATCATTTCGCGTGCTCTATCGCCCGCCGCGTCACGGTGATGCTGACTTACGTGCCATTTCGACCACCTGGAACTGGAATATCAGAATGTTATCTTGGCTCACCCTTCTGCGAAAATTGTGATTTTTGGTGATATCATTTGTGACGTTTGAACCTCTGGCCAATCGTGCAAAACACTATCTGGTGAACTTTTAAGGGACTATACTTTCACCAGTGTATAATCAGCCTACGTATGCCCCGCTGGATCATGTTTGGATGTTATTTGCCAAGCCTGACCTAGTTACTTTTTGGACCATTTTGTCATTCGTCCATTATTTTAGTGTCAGCTAACGTGTGCGGTGCCGTCAAGCCTACTTTTGTTCGGCCCGTGTCTCCGTGCATTGACGCCGTCAGCCTTATTTCGATTTGATGTGTATTAATTGGTCGGTTTTTGCCTTGACAGTATTGATGAAAATGGAGTGTTTTCGTGAGGAATTTGATGTCCGTTTCATCGCCATGCACCTGTAAGAACTCTGCGTATCCGCAATCCGAACGCGCCCGTGGTGTCGACCTGACCATTGGTTTAATGGCCCGTCGCAGGCGGCGCTGGCAACCGGCGGCCACCGTTCTGAGGTGTATCGTGACCTGAATCGCCAGGTGAGGGGGCAATGCGACGCGACATGCGGGATGATGTGCAGAGGCGGTTGAGGGAGGAGGGTAGAGAGGCGTGTGGGGGTGTGGATAGGGTGATTGGTGGCAAAAGGGTGGCGCCCGGGTGATACCAGATGCTACAGCTGATGAGCTGAACCGGTTTTTCGTCGGGGTCGGTCCGCGCGTGGCGGCTGGGTCACCGCTATGGGATTTCTTCCATCGGTGGCGTGTCGGCTGCCGCGCGTTGGCTCCTGAGCCTTTACCCTCCGGCTCATCACCCTGGACGAGCTGCAAGCGATTGTTTTCGGCAGGGGATCCTCCAACTCCAGTGCCAGTGATGGTATAAGTATGCGCATCATCCGTCTGGTCTTGTCCCAGGGCCCAGCACTTCTCCACTTGATCACAGCTCAATCCTTACTTGTGAAATCCCAGGCTCCTGGAAACACTCCTAGTGCATCCCATCTTCAAATCCGGTGATTCCTCCGATCCTCTAGTTTCCGTCCTATCAGCATCATCCCTACCGTCACGAAAATCCTAGGCGTGCTGTGCATAGCAGCTCTATGCTTACCTCTCCGAAAATCACCTCCTTGCCTCCAGTCGCACGGATTTCGCCCTCGTCACTGTGTGAAAGCGCGCTGGTATCCATCACCGATACATCCTTTCTGCTAACGATCGTGAGAGGTGTCCCTCCTCTGTCTCCTCGATTTGAGTAAATGTTTTGATGTGATTGACCACTCTCGTCTACTCGAAAAACTCCAGGCTCATTCAATCGATACTTCTTGGTTTTCGGATATTTTGACCACACCCGAGTGTCGCCTTCCAGCTGATAATCTGGGTGTTTTAAGTTTCTTCTAGTCTTCCTAACAACATGGGCGTATTCCAGGTTCTTGTCTCGCCCCATTGTCTACTGCATCTTTGCTAACGACCTGAGCCTGTATGCTGAGGATGCGGTCGTGGTCGTATGCAGATGACACCCAAATACTAATCAGCGGTAAAAGTCACTATTTCAGACCCTCATTCAACGCATGGAAAATTCTTTGGCTTCCCTTGATGTTTGGTTTAGGGGTAATGGATTAAAAGTAAACGCTGACAAGACACAACTCATTCTTCTAGGAAGCGCTCCCAACATTCGACAAATTGGTAATTTTACAGTCAAATTCCGCGGCCACGACCTAGTACCTTCTATGAACGTTAAAAACCTCGGCCTGACCTTCGACCGCACCCTCAGCTGGGACTCTACATTTTCTTCTTAGCGTCAATGCTTCGGAATTTTGAGTGGTCTCTCACATCTGAGACATTGCTTGCCTCCCAGAGTCATCTCCCGATAGTCAGCTCCCTGGTTATCTCCCGCGTCCGATACTGCATCAGCGTATTCGGTACGGGACCCAAACCAATAACATTCGGCTCCAAAAATTATTAATTATGCTGAAAAGTCATTTTTGGTCGCAAAAGTTTGATCACGTATGGATGTGTTAGAGGACCTGGGCTGGCTGTCGGCGGGTGAGCTGGTGAGGTATCACACACTGTACTTGTGCACAGGTGGTGTGTTTCGGGAGCCAGAGGAGCTGGCTCTGGGATTCGAAGAGATCCGGCTTCCCGAGAGCGCAGCACGAGGCGGACGGGACTTTGGGTGCGGCTCGGTAATATGGGACAGCGCAGATTTAAGCCGGGGTCCGTTGTTATACAATGATCTGCCTAATGACCTGAAAATGCTACCGTGCCTATTTTCGCCGCGCCCTCAGCGCAACTCTTGGCGGAGCGGATTTAGGGCGATGTGAGGTGTGGTGGTGCGCTGGTGAATAGCGATATGTGTATTTTAAGTGATTATTTTTAATGTACGATTTTAACTGGTTTGTGTTGTATGAAGTGTGTCGCCTAACTATATCCCCAACCATTATAGCTTGACGTGGTCCTATAGCCAACTGTTCTTTTAACTGTGGATGACTCTGAATAATTTGTTTTGTCTTTGTTTGAAGAAGTTTCCATTTTGGAAGGAGTGTTTCCAATTATGGTACATTTCCCCATGATTAAATGTAGCAATTATAATGAAAATAGCTATTATTTGGAACATATCTATTAATGGGAACGTACACACAATTGGGAACCATGATCACAGCTTCCCCCACTGTTTTAAATAATCCTCGGAGGCCTGCGGGAGGTGCCTACCGGGGGGAAACCTAGGACCCAAGATGATACATCTTTGTATTCTTAGCCTCCCCCCAAAGTTCTATCTCACATATCAACAAAATTGACAAAAATGTTAATGTCACCATAGAATTTGGACCTACCTAAAATATGTTGGTAAAGTAGAACTAGGTAGCATTTTTACAGACAGATCAAATGCTTAAAATTTGCCTCCCATCCCCAATTATCACCTGCCTGGTCATTCTTCTTTGAGGTACAAACTCTGAGGCAGCTACACTGCATAGACGTAAAATAATGTCTATTGGCCTAATAGGTACAGAGGTATTGGAATTCTCATACCAAAGAAAGATCCAGCATAGTCAAAATTCTGCTTTAACTCCATGCAGTTCAGGTCCTGTGTGTTGCTCACTACCACTGGTAGTAAGCAACACACCCCCAATCGGCTATTTTCTAAGTCTCTTTGTTTCTGAAATTTTAAGGGGATCTTCTAAGCCCCCTCCAGTGCACGTTAGTGCCAGGCCCCTGCCCAGTGTGGGTGTTAACACTGTGCGGAGGACTGCATAGGCACACATTTGCTATTTGTACAATATTGACATAATAATTTGATCATGAAATCTCACCTTAATCACCGTTGTTGCCTGTTGTTGCCAGTTGTTGCTGGCGCCAACTCTCCCACATTCCTCCAGCTCCAAATCTATCTATCTAAGGATCCAAATCATCTATCTAAAGAATCCCGGGTGGGGCTGTGATGCCCCTTTCTGCCACCGGCCGTTCCCGCAGCCTCTGAATGTCTCGACCCAACCTCCAGGGTGTTGCGACGCTACCCGTGTCGTTACCATTTATTATGTAACCAATCTCACAAATTAGCTAAGGCACAAGCAAGCTAAGAAATGAAAACCCAAGTTTGATATGTGAAAGTGCATTAGTCCTACAGTAGCCTACATTCATCTTAGATTAGCCATGGGCAGCAATATTTATTCTAGCTATTTTTAGCCTGCACTTATCTCAGATATACCCAATACATATATGCCCTCAAAAAGAAGTGGATTCCCATCTGTGTACATTCTTTTGGCAAGCTCTACATCCCATAAACATTTCGAACTTGTCTTGTCGCTGTTGCGTAGTTTAAGTATAATTGCTGCCCAGCTATGTTTATTTGTTCTCTCATTTAGTACTTTTCTTAGTAGCTTTTAGGCGTACTGAATACTAAATTCAAAGAAATAGGGACCGCTAAATTGAAGAGACTCAAACCGTAAATATGATTTACCCTGCAAAAATGGACAGCGAAGTACTTGATAAAGTATCTGCGTTACCATTAATTCCTTAAATATGCCCACAATCGTGTATTTCTCGAAAAAATTGACTGTCACATTTCGGGAATCTAGGCGGCAACTTTCTGGCAACTACTAACAATCGGCACCATTGGGCCGCATGTTAAAATCTGGCAACTGTGACAGCGGTTTGCGGGTTTTCTGCATCGGGGGTCCCTCGTTTTAGTAGAAACTGAACACAGTACCAATATTGTATCACTAATTGTACGCTGTGCAATTGAAGAACAGAGCTGCTAAACTAAAGTATTTGTTACACGCTTTATTCTGTAATTCGAAAATATGTAGTTTGAGTCTGATTCATACAGCCAGGATCGCCATTTTGTCACAGTTATTCACCTTGGTTTTTGTAAATGTGTCACAAACCCCAGTAGTCGAGTTGGCAAGTTTCTGCACCTCTATTCTGCGATGTAGAACAATGAATTCCATCTGCTTTTTCCCGTGTTTTTTTCTCCTCTCCGGATGTACTACTCTGAGCCAGTGAGAGGCGTCCACGATAGCATACGCTGTCGATGCAGAGCCCTCCCGGGATACTCTCTCTGGAGCTGCCATTGATTTGATGCGCGGGAGAGGAGGTGATAGCGTCTGATGTCTGGACAAAAATATACACTGGCTCCACGGGATGCCGGTGGCATGAGAAATGACCCATCGAGCCTGCAACTGTTAGGAGAGCATAACCCTGCGTCCAAAAACGAACATAAAAACTAGCAAAATCGTGCTGGAAAAGTGAACTTAGATACTGAGATACAGCAGCGTTTATTGCATACTTCGTGTACATTAGTGGTGGCACACATTTTGTCAGGAGCAGCCAAAAACGATGAACGTACAGCACGGGTAAGATGCGGAATTAGGGCCGGGTCTACAATTTCCGAGGCGTAGATAACACAGAGCAATACTTCCTTCGCTCACTGGCATTAGACCTTTCCTGTCGATAACATTTCCTACCAGGTACACTATCCTCTGTAAAGTCACCTAACCAACGTGACAGACCATCATATACATTCGTAGCCGTATGACCCTGGCAGTTGGTGCGTCGTTAAACCCCAATAATATGCATTCGTAGTAACAATTTTCTACCACAAGTCAGCTCCACACTAGCTGCAACTGTCCAGATTTCTGCTGAACGCGGTCAAAACATCCGCATGTTATGGTCCTATTTGTCTCAGCCACCACAATACTAAGATTTGGAGAGATTTAGATCGAGGCAGACTGGGTTTTCCCAGTGAAGAGTCTAAATTCTCCAGCGACTACATAGTTCATCTGTTTGCTACGCAAATCGCCGCGCGGCTTTCCGGTGCAGCAGCCTGGGCCTTTTACTATGATAATTCACACACAAGCCGTATAATAATGACATCAAAGGCACCACGATTCTGCACTGCTTCCTGCCGACAGTGTAGTTACGCACACAATGGCGCTGTATCTGCCGCGCCAGTGTCTGTATCTGCCGCGCCGCCACCCGCCGCCCGCCGCACCGCGCGGACGGCGCTCCCTTCCCCTGCGGGATCGCCAATACTGTCAGCGCCGCCGCGCCGATGGCCCCACTGATGTATTATTGTTGTGTTCGCCGGGCGGTAGACTGGATGCGCGCTGATGGTCAGACAAAGATACAGATCAGCTGGTGAAAGGCAGGTCCGAGCTATTGACCGGGAAGGGAAATAACTAGCGGGGAGGATCAGCGACGACGGAAACATGTGCAGGATCGGCTCTCCATGGACCTCCCCGAAGTACCGAGCTGAGCTTGCTTGCATGACTGGAATCGGAGATATACCTAACACAAGGTACGTTCACGAGAATCATGCGCCCAAGATATGCAATATACTTAGGCCTTAAAGATACAACACACTTTCTAATTCTTGCTGTCTTTTTTTACAAAACACTAATCATGGATCAGTAAACTTGCATTTCATTAGCTTCCATGCCTCTTGTATTGATGTTAAATAAATCCAAACTCGACAAGTTAAGGACCATCTACCAAAAAAAACTGAACCAAATATTTCTGATAAGTGCCAAAAGTATGTCTTGTACGCTTTGGGTGCTATAGAAATACTTCAAAACTTGGTTTAATATTGAAGATGATTAAAGGGATTTTCTGGCGCCCATATGACGTCACAACATGGCGGCTCGTGACTAGGGACTGGCTAGAATCTGCTTGCAAACTGCTGATGACAGCTATGCTTCTCATTTTTGAAACAGCGCAATTACCCATCTGCTTAGGTGTGTTTTCTTAAAATCAGACAACGAAGGCACCTGCGTCCAGCCCAGCAGAAGCCACTGGTAAATTATACAAAATAATGTTGTGGTGCTGTTTCTGGCCAGACGAGGTCATCGTAAGTCAAATTAGTTTTTCATCGTGGCACGTGGCACCTCTCTGAAAAGGTACTTCAGATCACGGTGAATGGTATTCCTCACCAAAGGTACAGGGTGACCCAAAAAGGGTTTCCTAGGCATCACGCCAGAGATTTGCGTCGGAGCCGAATGAAACTTTGGTTAGTATAGATAGTGTATTAGGCGTAACACATAGTTTCGAAGGTTATCTTTGCGTCTTTTTTGCATGTTTAGTTCAGAATAAGATCTCCAGCAAGAGTTTCGGAAAAATGAAGAAATTCGATTTTTTAACTCGTAAAATATGCGAAATATAAGTCACTTCAAGATTTCTTTTCATTTTCGCAAAAAGATACAGACAGTCTTATTGTTACATTAAAAACGTTTAAAAGAAAATACAATGATATTGACTCTTTCGTTCTTGATTCTTTTACATCGAATTGATGACGGAGTTGGGTGGTGGGCTACTCCGCCACGCCGCTACCTGCGCCCTCTCGGGAGGTAGCGGAGCATCGTTAGCGGCCTCTATCACCAAAAAGTAGCAGAATATTACAGGGTAGCAGACTCAAAAGTCTTCAGAACAGCTATCACTACCCATAGCCTTTTAAAGGGAATGTGGCACCTTTGGTCAAATCCTGAAATTTAGTGTAATGAGGGGTATTTTTAGCCGGAAATCTTGAAAATGTCCATGATTTTTCTTGAAAATGTACAGAAAACTCAATATTTTGATATTTAAAATGCTCCTTTAGGGCAGGAAATAAAGCTCTGCCTGTGCATGACGTCATGATCTGGCAACTACTACCATATTCAAAGGGTTTCAATAGGCCGACTACTCACTGTGACGTCAGCATGTTATCACGCCAACAGCTGACAACTGCGCCCGGTTCGTTGGGTACATTTTTGGTACATTGCAGGTAGGGTTTTATCCTTTTTTACGGAAATTTTGAGTTCCAAGGCAAAATTATATATTGAGTACCGGGTTTTTCGGCATGCTTTACAACTTGGCTAGCTCAGTTAAAATTCACCTTATGAAGATGGCACATTCCCTTTCAGGAGGCCTCCACTCCCCAGAAATAGCATTTGAAAATTGCGGGAATATCTTCTGGATTATAAGAATAAAAGTAGGTTGAAAATATGATTTTGTTGTGTGATATTAACCAGCTTACAATAACTCTTTTATCTAATAGACAGAGTAGCAGTAGTTTTCTCGAAATTCATAAAAAATGGAAGCAAATTTTGGGTTGTACTTTAATGGAGCTTTATAATAAAACGTTGCGGTACAGTGGTGTAGTCGAGTGGTGCGTAGTCGTTTCGCGATTTGAAGAATAAAAGCGCTAGTAGCGGAAGTAGTTTCAGCTGGCCAGGGAAACGGAAGAAGCGATAGCGGTAAAAAAATGGTGGCGGCAGTGTGGCGCCCACATTGCCTTTAATACGACTGTATGAATTTGTAAATACTGGCGAAGGTATCCTGGTAAGCTGACTATGGGATAACTCTGATATCTCTACTGATTGATTCCTTGAACACGTGGTAATTAGTCCTGATATTCCTTTCTTACGCATGGTCTTTCAGGTAGCTTCAAATCAATTCATCTAGAGATTTTCTACGGGAAATACTGGGCAACTGATTCTGGTCACGCACCAACTTTCTCAGACTTGGCAGCTTTGTCACCCTCATAATATTTACAAGCTCGTCTGTGCACTCCCTGGGGCGCCCTGAGTAGCATGAGCTGCTTTTATTGGCTACATTGAGGTGCTTCTCGGCTGCATAATTCTCAAGAGTGGCTTAGTTTCCATGGACGAGAAGCAATCAAGATCGGACTAAGGATCAAGACCCATTGATTGTGGTTTCCATGACACTTTAGCATGGATCAGGATAGAGCTGTACCTGATTGAACAGTTTTCAATATCGACTTTAGTATTCCAGCTGTCAGACAGTTTTGTGCAGGACCTCTAACCTCTCCTCCAGAAAAGTAACATGCGTTATCCTCTTGTTTGTGCCTAGGCGGATCCGGGGGGGGGCACGTGCCCCCGATCGCCTCGGCGCCCCCTGAAGGTTGATGGTGCCCCCTGAATGTCGCTTCCCCCCAGGATACGAAGTCGGCGCCCACCGACGGATTTGGTGCCCACCTGATAGGTTTTGCCGGTTAAGTGGCGCCCCCTGGTCGGATGGCGCCCCCGGGAGGTGCCCCGACGGATCCTGGTTCGCTATGGTTTGTGCTAATCAAGGGAACTCAACCTTTATACCATTAAAAATATTGGCTGCCACTTCGTGACTACGGTTTTCATCGCACAAACATCAGGCCGTGCCCGTAAAACCTCTAGAACTGTCCGGGAACGCTGTCCTGTGACGTAGGCGCACGCGGGTGATTGGTGCTGTAACTGTGCGCGCTGGAACGGGCTTTTGCTGTTGCGTGGTTTTGTGTGCCTCTCTCGAAGACTGCACCTATGCTTTGTTGTGTAGGGTAACCTTCCATTAAAATATTGCTGCTTTGTGCCTTTTTTGGAACAGGGCCGTGCGAAACCCGCGTCGGGCTCTGTGGGCGTTTGGTGCTTCGCAATCTACATTTCTGGCGCACCACTGAAGTTTTCCTTCATCCCCTGCACTTTCCCTTCACCCGGAGGTGCAAACAACTTTACCCTCTGCAGTTCTTTTCCTTTATCTTGTGCACTGCAAGGAAAGCTGCCAAATGCTGTCAGATCTTGTTGGATGCGTGTCGACGAGAATAGGATTAAATCCCGCTCTCCATGGCCAAAAACTAACAGAATCGTAGATGTATCCGGATACACCGGCCGATCGCGATCGAACTTGTGCATGGGACCTAGGTAAATGTCTTACTCAGGTTGGATTTTTTATGTGAAATACAAATGCTGATATTTGGTTTTAGATGAAATATTTACATCAATGACGTCATAAAACGAACATTTATGCGAATTTCATGGAAAGTTTTAAAGTATTGCTTACAAAAGTGAGTCAAACTCCCTAAACATGGACAGAAATAGACTTCCAACAACAGCATAAAGGCGATATAACAACAGAAGCTAAAATAAACGATGTTTTACAGATTTCATGACGTCATTACGACCTAATTACGGTGAAACTTACGTTCTGTACGCACTTTTAGGTGGCGGGTTATTCCTAAAACTGAGTTTTCATTGCCACTGATTTCAGACTTTGCAACTAAAAACCAAAACAAAATATAGTTTCTCAGCTCTAAAAATGATGTCATAATTTAGAAAACACCGCTAAAGAAAAACAATCGTACTTTTTGTGGTGTTTTTAAAAATTTCGCTCGGATTCAGACAGCACTTGCAGACAATATTCATATCAATTATGCACCAATTCAGGATTATATAGCAATTAAAGATGCATCTGAATAGGTATATACGCATCCTCACTATTAGAAATAAACATTTTGTTAGGTGTGGGATAAAAATATTGTGACCTCGTAATATTGGATTGTCTCGCAGAGCCGAGGCAAATATCACCAGAATGAAATAAACACTGAAACGTACCGCGTATGTTTTTTGGCGGTGTTAATTACGCCACTTATTGAGCCAGTTTAATAGAATAATGCCATTAAATAGTACTTTTGAGAAGTCCCTATACCTCCCATTCATACCTTCATGATCCTCTTGCGTGAGTAAAGGAGAAATACAGAAAGATTAAATCGTAAATGGAGATTTTATGCGGGAAGATATATTAGTGCTGCCACTCTATTTGCGGGTAACACTTCTATGAGTCCTAAAAAAGCATTTCCAGAGATATGTTTCGTTACTTATTCAGATCGCGTGGTTTATTTTACGGTATCTGCCTAACACGTCTGTCAAAACATAGAATTTATACGAAACGAGTTGCATTTAGAAAAATTGCAACATTTTACACCACGCATTCCTGATAACGTCATACAAACAAACCTGGATGGAGGCAACTTATCAGGCAATATGTATATAAAAACATCTATGAGAATGGAGCTCTGGTACTTAAAAGTGAGAACAAAAATAACAGTGAAAAGGCGTATTTTTTCAAAAGCTTCAGTGTTATGACGCCAATATGACGTAATAGGAAGTCCGACTTTATCTGGCTTCCTTGTAAGTGCGAAGTAATAATTCATTGACAGGTACCGAACATCTCGTTTGTCAATAAGTATGGACTAAGGAGATATACTCAAAAGCGTGAATGGGGACTAACAAACCCTTTTGTGCCAAGTGCGGGTTAGATCTAACCATACAAGCGCCTGGAGTCTTGGTGGACGTGTCTGTCTGGTGGCAGCTTTTCTTGAATCATATACTGCGCTGGAGCTCCTGCTGAGGTACTGCTATGCTCAATGCTCATGGTCGTGACATTTGCCGTGTCTGCCCTCGCACTGCACAATGTTTTTCGCAAGGCGGACAAAGCACTGGTCGCCTCTAATTCTTACATCCGTCTGATTCATCTTCAAAACTTTTTGCGTCAGAGCCGCATGACGAAATCCATGGAGCGAAGCGGATTGAGATTTCTCAAGAGGCTCTATTCTGGCCGCTTGGTGGTTCTGACAGTTAATGCTAGGGCTCTGCAATTTTGTAGGGTGATAGCCCTTTTATAATAGACGCCCTAACTAAGGCCCCCGAATCTAAATTCAAAATAGTTTTTGAGAAATTTTGAAACAAATGTTTTCAATTTTGCATTTTTATCATTTTTATTTCTTAAGCGACGAACTTGAAATTTTCCTCCTTTTGAATAAGCAACATGGGCCAGCTAAAAAAAAATTGAACTGGTCCGACAATATTTATTACGGAAAAACGCAGTAGTTCTAATACAAGCAAAAAGGCTATTGAAATTTGATGGCCGACTTATAAGCTCGAAATGTCAGAAGGCATGCTTCAGTTAGTTTAAAGACAGCCACCTGGAGGCAGCTAGGTCAATTTTCTTGTGCTTAGGCATAGTTTCCAGTGGAAACCGTAGAACTCTGACCTATTTTTGCCATTTTGTCGGAAAACTGAATTTTTGCTCATTTAATTTAAATCTTAATATCTCGCGATCTTAATGCGCCGGTTTGACTTTTCATTTCAAATAATGAAAGAACATTGCTTCCACCTGATAATATTTGGAGATGGATTTTGTGATATCAAATATATTATTTTATATGTATAAATATAATTTTTTGTAGAAAGCCTTTAATTTGCAGCTTCTTGGTTCCGAGCACATATCACTCACGAGCTCATAATTGAACTGGCTGAATAAGAAAATTAATTGCAGTCATTTCATTCATTTACACTACCCACTTATCTCCAACGGCTTTTGAGTAATTCGTCCGAAAGGGTATTTCAAGGAGCTAAATTTCTCGGAACATGTTTGCTTCTCACCATGGTTTCAAGTCCTCAAAATGAATAGAAGTGAATGCAATTTGGCCTTAAGCTAGTTTAGGGTTGTGGGTCGCCGATAAAAGTAATTCTAGGCCAATATAATGTTTGGTTCGTCTTCCAGAAGCAGCTTTATACCACGCCTTTTCTGTACGAACGCAACACCCGGCGCTACGATCACGGCACCGTTTTAATTGAGTGATACCGGTCAGTGACCTCCTGACGGGTCACAGGTGTAGGATTAGTGGGAGCCGGTATAGTGTCGCGTAGTGGTCTAGATGTTAGAGGCCCTGTCTCGCTATCAGGGGTGCCCGGTTCGAATCCGTGGTTGACTGCGGGACATTTATCAGTTATTTCAAAGAAATGAATGATAACACTGACCTACGGGCTTATGAAGAGATACATTAAGAAGGAAATATGGTTTGCGTTTAGCACATTGTCATGCGGCACTCCTGCGCCCGTGGGGCGTTAGCCCAGGTCGCAGACCAGGGTTATAAATCTCACGCCTCGTGAGAGTGACATAAAGAAAAAACTATTAAAATGCCTTCTGCTTCATCCCCTTTTCAGAGTGTTAGGACACTATCACGAGACTTTATAGTTTGAATGCCCATAAGGAAAAAAATCACTAACAGGCATCCATGCTTTTTATCAATCAATGTGTTCATTCATGTTCTCGGCTCCCATGAAGTAGTATTTTTCAGATCTGTGTGGTTTTCCAGCCAGTTTGAAAACAAAAATTCGGGGAATGGGACTCCCGCAATGCATATGGCATTCTTATATTTCATCAGAATTATGTTTCAAACTCAATGAACCTTTTCTAATAATTGAATGATATCTAAAAGTAATCATTGCCTTTTCACATTTCATCAAGTCTGACAAACATGGTACATACCCGTAGATAGATAGTGGGATTTGCGGGGGCGAAATCCTTGCGATGATCGGGACTGCGCCCAGGGACCCTTTACCTTTACCTACCTTTACCACCTGACGATGCACTTTGTTCAGCAGCAGGCTCACAGTCCGCGTGGACACGTGCGCGGCATGTCAGAGAGTGAAACACTGCTATTGCTGGGGCCGATCGCCGGTTTGCGGCCTCCGGCAGTTCCCGCCATAAATTGGCGCCGAATGACTTTCACTTGATGCCAAGCCCGTTGCCTCCGCGTCCGGGCTAATATACGCCGCAGGCGGGAAACACCGTTCGTCCTCCGCAGGCGTGAGTGGACCCACCGCCAGGTCATGGGGCACGGTCAGTGGGAACGGCCAGCAGGCAGCGCATTAACAATCTCTCATTACCCTTCGTTGACGTTTGGGAATCAGGCACATGAGCATGTGGGAACATCTTATGTCAATATACTCAGGCTCAGCACCCAGTGTCAAGCTGCGCACTGGGTGTTTCCATTAGAGACAAACATTATAAAAAATATGTAGATTGACAGGTACATTATTTTTTGTATCATAAACAACGACTTAGCCTCCATGATTTGCGATTTGTTTTGTTTTTCGTATCACTGAGGTGTACATCGGCTCGTATGGCTGGTTAGAGTGGAACGGCTCTGTTGATAGGTTTGGATATTAATGTAGGATCATGGCGTCTTATACTTTCACACAAGTATTCATTTTTGACGTAAACCAATTTGCCAATATTTCATATAGTCCAATTTCCAGATTTTGATCTAGACCCCTGAAACTTAACTCTCTTCCGAATAGTGGAGCTCACACAAAAACTGCTGAAATGAGAGCTTATCTTCTACACTACAGAGATTGCGATATTTTCACTCACGCAGCGAACTATTCTATTCCGGCATAAGTCCAGCGTGGCACTAAGATAAAGCGAAGTTCAGAGAATGAAAACGACAGTTGCTTCTCTTCGCATTATATCTGCCCCATTTCCCTGGGAACGCCCTAGCTGGCACGGGCATATACGCCGACGTGGCGTCATTTCATGCGTCATTTACGCCTGCGCCAGCTGACTCAAATACGGTCGGGGAGTTTTACGCCAGATTGCTTTTTGCCTCTCCCTTCTTGCTTCCCCTTCTGTTAAATTCTTACTTTAACGTTAAGGTCTGGAGGCTTTTCCTTTTTAAAAGACACTGACCATCTGCATTTATTTATCATCAGAGATTTCCTATTCGGATTCTAAGCCTTTTGTGAGGTCAGCGGATGAATGCAGATCAGAAAATGGTGTGATATGTTTTGTGTCCGCGCGCATTCCTCGTTCGCTCTCCCCGGTCTGTTGTGCAACTCCTAATGGGAGGCGAAGCCAGAAATTGGTCAATAATCGTGAAAACATAAGATGACAACCGAAGATGTATGCTAGGGACTGGTCTAGCTACGTGCCTAAGAAATCATGACCATGGGGAGAAGTACCCAATGACTGTCTCTTGATGTGCCACTGCTTCCTAGAATTGAACGCGGATTAGCCAGCTCACGGTGAATGGGGAATGACGTTAAAATCAGAAATGCCCCATTTCGCCAAGTCCTCCCCGAAGAGCGCAAGGCAGCGGCATCTTAGTTCTTCGAAAACAGCTCGGCGGTGGCTGTTTCGCGGAGCCGCGGCCCGCAGTTCTCCCGGGAAATCGCTCTATCGTATAACGTCGTAATAACGACGGCTAATCCGGTTAGCAGACTCCCCCGAAGACGGGATAGATAATTGACTGGGATTCGTTTACCTGCACCGCTACCGGCTACCCCTTGCTGTTGAAGCAGGGGGCTGCACGGGAATTACGGGAAGCATCGATCGGCGCGCGCGCGCACTCCCCGTCGGACGCGACGCGGCGTCGGTGCCGACGCCGGCGGTGGGGACGCTCCCCAGGATTTGCCAGTGACGGCTGGATGGTGTCGAGGAGGGCTGGTGCGTCGTGTTAGGCTGGCGTCAGACGCGTTGTGTAGTGCGATGTGGCGGCGAGAGGCAGTGCTTGAGGCGCGTGCGACGATGCGTTGTGTGTGGATGCTGGGAGTGCTGACGATAGCGGAGTCCGTACAATCGACGGATGTGCAGCAGCACTCGGGTAGGTGCTAACATCAGGAGTGTTCTTTGAAACCAGGGGTTCCCAGACGACGGGACATAGCCCCAACGGGGGTGACGCAGCTGTTCTGCGGGGGCAACGAAGGCCTGTAAAATTGAGCCATGATTTTACTTTGAAAAATCTGCCGTGGCTAAAGCAGACTCAGACAATGATCAGCTGTAAACAACGCACATAATTCTGACGTGCTGATTGATTTAACGCTTGATGTAGTACCTTTATGGGCGTGTATTTTCATGCATACATAGATACCGGCTGTCAGCCTTGCGACTTGCACAGCTCTGATTGAAGTGTGAGAACTGCAGGAATGACGGATTCCGGGGGGGAGGGGGCAGGGTGTGCAGTTGTACACCCTGAAAACATTGAGAGTGTGCAAAAGTATCTTTTGCACATCTAGTTTTGCCTTTGTCCGGGGAGGCGCCCCCCGGATTTGGCCAGCGCCCCTGGATTTTGCCGGTGCCCCGGGCCGATCAAGAGAAAAAAGCAGGCTTAAACACCGTCTATCTGAAGAGGTAGGACCCTCTCTGTAAAATAGAGACACTTTCACATATGAGCAGCGCCCTCTGTCATCAAAACCGCCCCATGGGGAGAAAATAGTCGCCCCCCAGGAGAGAATCAGCGCTCTATCTGGATAGCATAGGCGCCCCATGGTTAGCGCAGGCACCCCCTTGGAGAGAAAATAATACGCCCCCTCAGAGCAAAGGCGCCCCCCTGTACAGTAGAGGCGCCCGTCGGGCAGAAAAAGGCGCCCCCCAAGAAGAGCAACGTTGCCCCTGGATAGCATAGGCTCCCCTTGGGAATGGAGGTGCACCCTAGAGAGGAAGGTGCCCCTCTCCCGAAAATCTTGCACACCCGCTCGAAAATGGAATCCACCGTCCCTGGAGATTAGGTGCAATAAACATATTGGAAAACCATTACAACCATTGGTCTCATCTAGCTGTTAAAATATGTCCAGCAGGGCTGAGGGCTGGAAACCACTGATTCAAATCAAACGTATGTACATACATCGTGCATTTTGTTGTGACGTTTTCCACCGATGTGTGGCTCGCGGCTGGACCGTCCTGAAGGCTTTGCTCATACACCGGTCCTGAGCGGCAGTAATTGGCTACTTCTCGCTGACCTTCAAATGGTGTCGTCGCCCTTTACGAGCGGGAATGTACCGCCGTCCAGCACACCCAATTGTCGGTCTGGATGTCTGCAGAATTCCCACAGAGAACGAATGCCACGGAAAATTACCACACCATACGACTTTTTGAAATGATTGCAGTATATTATGCACTCCCGGAGGCAGCTATGGTAGCCCACATATTATGATTGAAAAGTGGTGACATATGCATGAGAAGGTTCATAGCTTTTCCCGCTCGTGGTCATTTTCACTTGTTTAGACTTAACACACGCAGTGGAAGAGTCCTAAAGCGTCTCACCTATTTTTTCAAAGGTGTCCAGAGAACCATTTGCCTCCGGAACATGCTGCTTTGCCACATTTGAGAGAAGGTTTGAGTGCGTCCATTGACGAAGAAATGGTAAAAATTAGTCAATAATTTCTTGACTTATAGGCTTTCAAAGTCAGACCTATATTTTCAGACTGTCGCAATCGCGCGGTCGCACCAGTTCTCCGGCACTGAAGACTGAGTGGTGACGTCATAACATCATATAATCAATTAATCAGGTTATATGTCAAGTTCAACCCATATGAAGGGCAAGGTCAATATCAAAGGCCACAGGACAAGGTCACTTACCCCAATATTCCGGTTAGACGGCATTATTCATAATGACGTATGCTATGCTCTAAATTCATACCTAAGGCTTCTTAAGGTCAAGGTCACAGTTCAAGGTCAAATATCTTTTTCAAGGTCATACCCTCATTTCCCTCCCAAAGGTTGCTTAGTGCTTGCCATATTGTAAATTATTTTATCTATTTTATTTCACTAGGGCCACTCCCAACAGGCACACTTGACCAATTACAGGGGTTGGCTTGGGTGTTTAACACGCGCATTGACGGGGGTCTGAGCCACCTTCGCCTTGACGGGGGCGGGTACCCGCCCCCTCTTAGATCTCGAGAACCGCGCTAGGTAGCGAAAAACAATAAACGGCGTTGGATAGCCCATCCACTTCTCCGTTGAAAATATTCGTACCATTTTTTTGTCAGGTCACATTTAAGGTCACTAGAGGTCAAAATATGCCGTCATAGGGATAACATGTAAATCAAGTTTTTCGGCCATTACATCTGAACAAGTAAAGATAGAGCAAAACTCTTTAACACGCGCATTGACGGGGTCTGGCCACTTCGCATTGACGGGGGCGGGTACCCGCCCCTAAGATCCCGAGAACCACGGTAGGTAGCGAAAACGATAAATAGCGTTGGGTTGCCATCCACTTTCCATTGAAAGATTGTGATCATTTTTTGTCAGGTCAAATTTAAGGTCAAGAGTGGTCAAAACATGCCGTCATAGGGATAACATGTAAATTCAGTTTTTGGCCATTACATCTGAACAAGTAAAGATAGAGCAAAAAACTTAAACTATATGAATCCTCTCAGCAAGCCAAATCGAATGATATATAATTTGACCTTGCTAGGTCAAATCAAGGATTTGACCTGACCTGAGGTCAGTTCAGGGCCAAATCATATAAAAGCATATCATTAGAACCGCAAAGCCCAGGCGAGTCTAATACAGCTAAAATAAATGCTCTATCACCACCCGTTACTGAGTTATTCCGTAAAAACCATTTTCCCATGTATTTCAATGGAGGGTCATGCCTCGTACCTGACCTTAGGTCATCGATACAAAAATACCGAAACATATTTTAGAGACCTTGGTGGGGCCATTATGTGATATGAGTTTGAATCGGATAAGTTCACCCTGCTTCGACTTATGCTATCTTAAACTTTTTTTGAGGTTGGGTCACTTGACCTGTACTGGTGACCTGACCTGACATGACCTAACCTTAAAATTTTCCAGAAGTTGTAAAAATGATGAGGGAAAAGGTATACCGTCGGCGGCGCTACGCGCCGCTGTTTTCTGCTATCTTCGAAACCCGACGGGGCGGTCCCCCCCGAATGCGCGTGTTAAACTGTATGAGTCCTCGCAGCAAGCCGAATCGAATGATATATAATATGACCTTGTTGGGTCAAATCAAGGATTTGACCTGACCTGAGGTCAGGTCAAGGTCAAATTGAGCAAAATGCATATCATTAGAACTGCAATGACGAGGCAAATCTAATGCAGTTAAAATAAACGCTCTATCTCTATTCATTACTAAGATATTCAGTTAAAACCATTTTTCCCAAGTATTTCCAATGGAGAGGTCATGGCTCGTACATGACCTTAGGTCATTGATATCAAAAGTACCGGAACATTTTGTAGAGAACTAGGTGGGGCCATTATGTGATATGAGTTTCAATCGGATAAGTTTACCCTGTTCCGACTTATGCTATCTTAAACTTTTTTGAGGTCAGGTCACTTGACCTGCACTGGTGACCTGACCTGAGGTGACCTATCCTTAAAATGTTGACACAAGTTGTAAAATTATGAGCCAACAAGGTAGGCTAACTACAGCGGCGCTACGCGCCGTCGTTTTTGTGCTGTCTCCGAAAAACCCGAGGGGGCGGGTACCCGCCCCCCCGTCAATGCGCGTGTTAAGGATCCTCTCCACTGGGTAAGATTGGACATGGAAGGCGGTTTCCCAACGAGCGGATTGATCCCACGTTAATCTATGCTATCCAATCTGAAGACGGGGAACGAAGCCACTAGGCCACCCGGCTATTATTGGGAATAGGTTGTATTGTTACGTCATGGGTCATTGACCTTCAATGAACCTGACCTAAATATTTCGAAGAACACTGTGATGGACCTTTCCTCTATGGCCTTAGTCTGCTTTTGGTGGATTCCCAGATTTTTCTGCATGATCACGCCAATTCCCAATAGGTCTACAGCACAGCCCATATTTGACATTCACGATCTCATTTGACCTTGAAGATACTGACCTAGGTAAAATAACCTTTGCCGTAAGGTAGACCACAACCGCCCCCACACACTTTCCAACGGCGTTTTTCTAACCCTTGTTGTTTGCGAGAGCTCAGGAGGCACTTTAGGAACCCCCTCCACTGCGCGTTGACGCCAGATCCCTCTCCAGTGTGCGTATTAACACGCGCCCCGCTTGGGTCCCTGGCATGACGCGCCCCGCTGGGGAGAGGCGTTTCTCGCCCCCCGCTCCGTATCTCATTCCCCACGAAAGCTAAAGGAAAATTACTGGCGGCATTCGAAAGCTCTTGACAAGACAAAGAGATTTCATACGGATAATTTTTATGACGGGTCAATATTGAGGTCAGCATAGGTCAAAGAAGGTTCCATTAGCTTACGACAGAGCAGTGTACGTTTCTCTCTCTAGATCTGTCCCCAAGGAAGCTAGAGCAAATCTTTATGCATCATTGGACTTTTCTCATCGCGGCGAATCGAATGATGTATAATATAATCTTGCTAGGTCAAATAGTAAAAATGACCTGACCTTGAGCTAGGTCAGGGTCACAGAGTGACCTGGTATGGTCATGTTGCATATCAATCGACTCCTCGTGATAATATAAGCACAATGCAAGCAAAATGGGACCTTTATCTCAATTCAGTGAGAAGTTATTGGCAAAACAATCACTCTATGCTCCCGTGACCTGACATGATCTTTGAGAGGTCAGATGCTCACAAACTCAACTTTATGGTCAAGATCGTGGTAAGAATAGACGGTTTGAGGATTTTGAGCTTTATCTATCCAGTATTTACTGAAAACGAGCCCATTATATTTTTCACCATAGACTTATAATGGGGTGACCAAAAATTGACCCCACCTTAGGTCAACAAAATCAAAATTCCGAGATAGATGATTTGTAGCCCCTAATGACTTTATTATATTGTGGAAATTTCAAACTGATCGGTTCGCCGATATTCCCTGGGCGCCGCTTCAAACTCGTGATTTTAGGTTTTGAGGTCGGGTTCCTTGACCTTGAATAGTTCCTTGACCTAAAATAACTTTAACTCAAAAAGTTGGTCACATGTGTAGAATTGATCAGGAATAAGGAAGTGTAAGTTTCGTTGTTCTTCGTCTCTTCGTTTTTGAGCTATCTGGGGAAAACCAGGGGAGGGGCGAATTTCACCCTCCCCCAGCGGGGCGCGTGTTTAATGTATGCCTTTCGCATAGTGGCATGAGGTGGTGCGATTTTATCGGGAAACATATATGGTTTACACAAACTATACATAGCTTCTATGTACGCAACCTAGTGCAGTTCTATAATATGTAAATATTCATTGTTTCTGGATCACTGCTGGATCTCACTGACGAAGGATCGCAGACGGATGCCATTTACGGATTATTCATCGCCTTTACAAGTGTCGCCACGGCTTCTTTCATAAGCTTAGGCATTTTTAATATCACCGGCCCTGCTATGACTGGATTGATCCTACCTGGCAGCGCTCCCAGGAGTATTCTCGATGGGGTACTTGACTGGGCCCCGGTAACATCCGGTTGGAAGGCAGATTCTTGGCCCAATCCTCTTCACTTGTTACGTTGCTGACCTTCAGTCCATTAAAACATGCTCTCTGGCATATGCGATGATGTCAAACTTTCCATAGAATTAGGCCCAGCGACGTCGATCTTCCAGGCCGACCTGAACCGCTTAAGTGAGTGGTCAAAACCTGGCTTCTCAGCTCAATCCAGCCAAATGCAGGACCATACATTTACTTTACGGACATCACCCATTATCTCTTCTACATTTTAGACGGACATGCTGGAACGCTGTTCTCCATTAGGGACTTAGGTGTGTTCTGACTCTAGGCCGACATTTGGAGCATGTAGACTCGGTTTGAGAAGGCAAACCGATGCTTGGCTTGCTGATGCGTAGCATTGGTGTCTTCCTGCGCCGCCTTCGAGATTCAACCACTGTGTGCTTCTGTGCGTTAATGCTCCGTGATCCTCTAGTACGGGTGTTTTGGGCTGGTGCCGCAAAATTCACCTGTCCCCTTGACGGTGCGCATCGCTTTTAATGTGGTTGCCGCGCAATAGCCGTGTGATGGACTACGTGCTCCTAAATCATTTTCGCTGTTCTTCTATTAAGGGGTTTATCAGCCGACTAAGGTTCCTGCGTCCGTCTACGGCCGCCTGACTGTGTGAGCTGATGCCCATGTTCTCCTCCTGACTCCCGGCCGACGCTCCGACACACTGGCTTGTTGATGTGCCTCGTGGGCGAGTTATGGTGCGATGGGTTCGATCGGCTCCGAAACTTGTAAATGATTTTCTGCGGCAACCAGAGGGACTTTTTCGCCTACTATTCTTTTCGATCGAGTGTGTTGCGGTTGGAAAGCGTTGGGTCTGGTGTTGTACTTGTTGTGCCTGTGATTGGATTTTTTTGTTTATTTTGGATTCTTTGTTTTAGATGCCTTTTGTGTTTTTTTATGGTGTTTTTTTTTTTTTTGCGTGTTCTTTTGGGGTTGGGAGGCTATCGTTGTTTTTATAGATACATTACTTTATACATTTTTAGAGTGCCTTTTAGCCATGACTCTGTATGCTGTTGGATAGTGTGGGTGGTTGACTGTGAGTGGTGTGGTGTGTGTCCCTTCGGATGTTGCTTTTACCACGACTGCCCATGTGGGCTCGGCCTTGGCTGTCTTTCTAATAAACATAACAAAAACAATAAACAATTGAATTATGTTGGGATATATTCTGAAACACTTGACCAGCTAGGTACTTAATTATTGATATGTGTTATAATATATTCAAAATTATACCAAGCCTAACATTTTCATGAAGGAACATTAGCTATCGGAAAGTCAGGGCTCACTCTCGTAACTAATGTAACGGAATCGGGAAGGAGAGCACCATGACTGAAGAAGTATGCAAGCTTTCATACACAAATTACTGCTTTCTTTAGCTTCAAGTTTTTGTTCTTCATTTCAAGAATAAATATTCGGCAAGATCAATCCTAGGCGTCGGAAAAGGGGGAGGGGCAGGAGGGCTGGCCCCCCACTTTTTGTCCAAAAATTTCCTGATCTCAGTCAAAATGGGAGAAAACCTAAAATTTGCATAACCAACCACTGCGGAAGGCAACGAGGAGCCCAAATTTGAACTGTTTTTGGTCCTATCGTGGAAAGTTTTTTGTCAGCATCAGGTTGAAGTTTAATTGCCCCCTCCCCACTTTTTTCCGGTGGCGATGCTTATGAGATCAATGACCGCTTACATACCAGTTCGCTCCAGTTGCACAATATTATAAAACACTTTAAAATAACACTTTTCAACCAGACTCATAAACCCCTTTTAAGAAATTTCACTTCATTTTAGCCATTTTTCATATGCTGTAGATTGAATGTGGACGCCTCTATGTGGGTATTAAGCTCATGCATGCAGTATTAAGACATACAGTCATAAGCGCAGAGCTGAATGTGCATGACAATATATGTTGAGGGCTGCTAAAAATCTCAACCTGAGAGATAGGATGAAATTCATCACACATTTCTTATTTGTCTAAGCCCTCACGAAATTTCCCCTAACCCTTCAATATCTTTGTTTAATTCTGATCTTATCTCTGAGTTTTCAAGTCTGGCAAGCAGACGCGTCCAATATGACCTTCTATTTATTCATTTATTTATTTTACTTCATTAGGCCACTCCGTAAAATACATGTGGCTATTTTTAGCCTAGAACGCACGTGTATGTACATAACCATATTCGGCTAGATTGACTGAATATCAATGTTAGGTACATATCATCCTTTTCTATCGTAATTTTGAAGTGTGTCGTAGCCATGCTTGCGCAGGGGGCTGTTCCTACTTCTTGCTTTTCGGTTCGCTGGGATAACTGTTTTCGGATTAGGGTCAGCAACCATTTTGAAGATAAATCCTTGATGACAGACCGAAATCACGTAACAGCTGAGTGCATAAGTAGACGGCCCGCGGGATGTGAAACCAGGTAGAATGCAGAATATGTTGCACTGGCTGGAAGTAGCAGTCTTGTAAGGTGTTCTGAATTATCCGAAGCTTAAATACGCATCAGAAGCCATATGATGTTAATTGGAACAAATGCCATCGAACTAAGTGTTATCAAGGACGGAAATAAAATATTCAGCTTTGACAAAAAGGCCAGAACTAAACCGAGCCAACGCGAGCAGGCGTACATATGGGACCGTTCAGCGAAAGCTCTGTTATATAGCCTTATCCTTCATGACATTGACGATAGTTGTAGAGTCTATGATAGTTGTAGTTGTATAATAGTTGTGTTGGCGATAGATGTAGGTACTTGTCCAAAAATTATCCCAGGAAAATGTCGGCTGCACCTGTATACTTGAATGTTTTCCTTTCCTTTTCTCAGTCTTTAATACGAAAGCAGGAGTTTTTATTTCCTTAGTGCTCAATTTACAAAGGTTGAGACCATGAAACGAGGGATATTTCGGTTTGCAAGAAACAGCCACATATTCTTTTAATGTTCTGCCTAAGTCGAGCCCATTTAACGATCCTCCCACTGTTTTAAATACCAAATCAAGGAGTGTGCTAAACAAACTGACGATTTCGGTGTGTGAAGTGTTTTGTAATTTCATGTTGTCGAACAATGTACCGAAACGAGATGATCTGTTATTTGGTGTTATGGTAACCAGTAGAAAGCCTGTAGTGAGCAAAGACTGAGCGGGCACCTGGAATTGAACAATTTCGGTTCAAAATACAATACAACATCGATAACAGTAGACCTGGATTTCACACGACGTTTTGGCCTTCCTGTCAGGGGCTGAACTGAACGTCTCTACAATGGAGCCTAATCGCAGCAAAACTTAGGTTGCTATATCTCGGGCAAGACGCAGCACCTAATAACGGGTTTTGACAGTTTGGAACTCATAGCTTCCTGATTTATTCTAGATCATTCTCAATGTCTACATAGGGAGTTCTATTATGGCTCGTGGCTCGACCTTAACGTTGGTGTCAGCTTTTCTTCAGGCGCAGTTCTGAACGATTCGGCTGTAAAAATTATGTTCCGCAGCGTGTATGGCAAACAACATTCGCATTTGACCTCATTTTTCTTTGTAGAAAAATGAGTATCATTTTGAATTTTATTTTCCTTGTGGCAGGCCAATGACCCATGTAGCAGAATGCAATCTTTATTAGAACCGTCTTGGTTTCTTTTTAAACTGTTTTGTTTTAAAACACAGGAAGAAGAGAAATTGCTGCTTTGCATTTGTATTTCCAAAATAAACAAAACAATATCACGATGATTATCACTGATGTCAGCATCACTATCGTCGATATGTCATAACGGACACCGGTAACGAATAATAATTTCTAAGTCAATATGGCTTGAAGATCAAAGTTTGGTGTGGGTGGAACGTCACCGGTGGGATGGTGATATTTGACACGCTTTCATCGTTATATTTTATACATCCGTCGGCTTTTGTCTCCCGTCATCGTATAATGCTTTCCATGAATGAACGAATATTTTTGTGGCGGACCCCTGAAGACGTGGCATTTGCATTTTATGCGTGAGCATTGCCAATGCTAAAGCTGTTTCACAGGTCCAAAAACGCTTCATTTGTGATGAAATCTTCACATAGCTCAAAGCACATAGACATACTTAAAAAATCGAATATTGTATTTTCGAAGGAACACTGTCAATACAAAGGCTTTCAATTGACGAATAAATAAATACCCTGAGGTGACAGTTTCCGGGTGTTTCAATTTTTCCGCAGGTGTTTCTAAGTTATTGGTGTCAGTGACTTGGAGTGACTTCGGAAAAGATCCAGAACAGCAGGGGGCAATTTCATTCTTTGCATTTTAGTTTCCTACCAAAAGTTATTTTCTTCTTATAGTCGAAAGGATGCAGACTCCGCATATCACTGCCTTGCTTGGACTGTTCTCAGGGCTGGCATGTGGCGCAGAGAGTGCCACCCTTGTTTTCATCGTGTCGACGGTACATGATTGAAAATTTGATTTGCTGATGCCCATGATCACGAAAACACCCATGCCATGAAAGCTCAATGATCTTCAGAAACACACAGCCACGTTTGGCTATAAACATGTCATTTAGTTTTATTGTTTGTCACAATAAAAAGGCATAGATCCAGAAAATTATTGAAACCCGGAACAGTAAAAAGAAAGTTACTTTGCGCTCCACACTGTGCTGAATGGTTTTTTTTTCAAGACGACCCAAGGTTCTGGAACAATGATAAAAAGCTAAAATTTAACATGTCCCCTGCCCCAGAGAAGCAGTCTCTGTAATTATGAATGCTCGTGCCCGCGTGATTTGGGATCAGCCGCACAGCCAACGCTCATGAGAACATTTTAGTACGAAATCCACACCGCAGCATCTGCTTGGAATATCGTGACACATCCTTCAATTTTACCACGAATTCCATATTTTTATTACTGAAGGGGCATGGGCGTGCGCACGGGAGGTGTGGTTCTAGATATGATGAATGAATTCACGTATTTTGATATTTCAAATACACATGTCAAATTTCAGCCTAATCCAGCCAGTGGCTTCTGAGATATTGAAGAGGGATGCGTGCGTGCGCACGTGGTGTGGAACCCTAAATGTAACCAATGCTGTTTAGTTCTTAAAGAAGCCTGAATATGATCCGTAAATTTCATCGCGTTTTTTTGCTTGGTTCCTTAATAACAACGTCGGTATAAAATCTGCTGTCTCCTTTCTCGTCCACGTGCGCAAAATCGATTTGACTTGGGATCAAATGGACTTTTATCTCTAAACTCGTAACACTGGTGTTCCCTGCGCAACAATTTTGGGTCCACACAGGTCACCAAATTCGAGTTATGACACACAAGGTGACGGAAATTTTCTGAGCTGGCATACTCCTGTTTTAACACTTCACGCATACCTGACATTTTCAGTCAGTGATATCATCCTTTAAGCCGCGCCCCACCGGGGGTCCGGCGCCACCTTCGCCCCACCGGGGACATCGATGGCCCACTCTAACTCCAAAATTATGGGGGTTAGCGCAAATCTGCAAAGTGCATTAGAAAGCTCGTGTAAATTAAGTAAGAAATTAATTTGCATGTTTAAGCGTTTAGGTCAATGGCTTGACCTCCAAAGGTCAAGTTAGGTCACGATGGGCTGTTTTCGCTAAAATATGCAATGCTTAAGCAAACTGGGCATAACTCATACAGTTAGAGCTATTGCAATCTGGTAAGGTACATTTGATTGGAAAATGTCAGATCTTTTCCCTCTATATGAAGCATAATGACCTCTCGCCGGTAGTTTGACCTCTAGAGGTCTCCTCGTGACCTAATATGATCTGAGGTCACGAAAGGTCAGAAAGTGATCTTGCCGTACATCAAATGAAAGCTAGTGATGAGACATACACAATGACGTTTTATTGCAGCGGTGTTTTAGCTTGATTAGGTCTAATATAATAATTAAAATACTGTTTTTGATATCTGGTGACCTTTGATGACCTCAGATAGGCCAAAGGGAAAATATTGCCCCTGGGATCCGTGAAAGGGTGTCCAAGAATGTTTTTCTGAGCAATATGAACTTTTGTAATCATTTTGGTGATTTTAAGGTCATAGACAGCTTTTCCCTATGCTTTTGCAATGGGAGAGGTTACCTCGTGACCTGACCTCAGGTCACGAAATACAAAAATCCCGGATATACGTTGTGTAGAACCTGGAGAGGTCATGAAGTGTAGGAAGTTTCAAATTTATCGGCTTAGAAATGTAGCTCCTATAGAGCTCAAAATTTGAAGTGAGGTGGCCTTGGTTGACCTCGCCTGGTGACCTGACCTTGTGTGACCCCCTGGATTTTGGATTCCCATAGGCTTTGTATAGGGCTTGTCTTGCCGTGCCAGCGCTACCTCATTCAAGACCCCCGGGATCGGGAAGATATATCGAGCCTTATATATTGGAAGATACCTCGCAGGTGCTACGAGCCCGCTCGGTAATGAAATGTGTAACAAAAAACTTTCGCATAATTGTTCTATCGACGTGTGTGCGTATCGTTTCTTAATATAAGCGTGTATAACAATGCTCGTACTAATACTGCTGCTTATCAGTGACTTATACTTGAATAGATCAAATTGCAGGGCTAAAGGGTCGGCCTTCTACTTCGGGACCGGCTCCAGATTGTACTTCGGCCTGGAAGATATTACCAGTGCTCCTTGTTGAGAGCTCGGATATGTTATGTGATGATATCAATTAATAGCACGAGATCGGGTGTCAGGGGGATGAGGTGGCTTAGTGGATAGCACTCCTGTCTTCTAAGCCACCGGTCGCGGGTTCAAGTCCCGGCGGAGCCTCTGAATAAGTCGATCTGATCCCCAAAATCCCTTCCAACAGGGTGAGAGTGGGCGACGCCGTATGACCCTGGCAGTTGGTGCGTCGTTAAACCCCAACAATTATTAGATCGGGTGTCAGGGTCAACATAGACTTAATGCAGGCATTGACTCCAGTAAAAACTCATGCCAGAAAATCCGCGAGAAAACATATATAAATCCTTCCCTCGTGCAGTGCCACCGTATGGACAGCCGGTCCGAACCCAACACGCTCCCAACTGAGCTAACGGGACATGATAGTCACAAGCGGTTTTGCTCCTGAGATTGCTTAAAACAAAGGGAGCCTTAGATGTTCAAATCTGTATTTTGCTAATCGATAAGACCAGCAGCGAGAACTTATTGCTAGGTGCTAAAAGTGCACCCATTTGCATCACAGTCAAATTAAACCAGTTTTGAAAGTAAATATCCTTAAAATTCACCATTAAACAAGCCACTTCTGTCCATATGAATCTTATTGAGGGCGTCCAGCTCGGGAGAAAATATCCCGCCGCTCATGGTATATAGTTCGAAGACAGAGCTATGGAACTTCACAGCTCTTCTCATGCATCATTTTTCTTATTTGATTGTGGTCACTTCAACTGGCACACTTGGCCAACCACAGGCATCATTGTGGTGGGTGTTTAAGGATCGTTCCCAACGGGCTAGACGGGACACGAATGTAGTTTTTCACTGTGGGGATTAAACCCACGTTTATTCATACCATCCCAATCCGGAGACTAGCAATGAAGCCCGTAGGCATCCTGGCTCCAATATTGCATATTTTATTTGTAGTGATAGCCTCTCTCACGAGAGGATGCTACAAGCCCTATTTCGCAGGTGCATCCTGTTGGATTCCCTCCTCAGCGGCATTCACTGCCAGCTATCAATTGGTAGAAGTCAACACTTTTTGAAAACCAGTGGAGAGGCATCCTCGGAGCCTGAAATACGAGGAGTATTTTCCGACAGAGAAGTCAGATGTATATGCCCTTGATTTTCAGTAGCTCATGATAAAGCTGGATATTATTTCCACTTGATTTTCTATCGTTGATCTGACGAGCGATGGATGAGGGCGCGGATTCTGTACAGAATCCCCCCATGAATGCACAGCTTACGTTGATGCCGGCCCTAGTCAGACCTGCTGGCGAAGCAGCGGTGATAAACATTGATGGGGCGGTTAAACGGAGACGGGTGTCGCCGCCGACAGCGTCATCGACACGTGCGGGACCGCGTCGGCTGCGACGGGCGCCGCCTCCCGGCCGGATCGCCAGTGATAGTCATCGCTCAGCGAAATATTTCCCCCAGCCCTTCTCTTATCAGTGCCCGCGGGCATCAAAAGTGGGGTGACATGGGAAGCGTTATCCAGCTGGGGAACCAGTGGAAGGTCGTTACCCCCAAAAATGCGGGCACTGGGCTGATTATCTTAGGGTTTTCTCCCGCTTAGCAATAAATAAAAACATTAATGCCAACCAGCTCACTCGCTAAAAATTCCCTAAAAAAACATGATCTCTGACTTTACCTCCTCGTCATCGGTTGTCCCATGGTCAGGAGTATGGATTTATATCAAGGAATGATGGGAAAATAGAATGTTAATACATCTCCTGACCTATGGTTTAAGACTCAATCATTCCCATGAATATATTTCCGCTGAATTTGGATTTACCCCAGCACCCTCAATGATGTGCTGGGAACTCGCAATGGTGAAGTTGGGCATCACTACCCAAAAGATGAAGAAAGTCCTAATGTAGCGCTTAAAAAAAGAGGAAATTATCGGCAAACACATGCCCCGCAGTGTTAGAGTGGTAATCTGCATCTGACCTGGAGCTTAATAGTTTACCAAGCAACCGAAATCCTCAGACTAGTGCACACTTTGCAATGTTTGTATATACCTGCAATATAAATTATTGCATACTCCATACTTAAGCAGTTATGCCGTTCATAGATACAGAAAAGTAAACGTTATTCACGATAGCTGAATTAAGTGCATATGTTTCACTAAACAGTTTGTTCATAGTGAGGTCCGTGCATTGAAGAAAATATTTGAAATCAACAAAAGGCACATCATCATGAATACCTTGGGTCTGTGGTACCAAGTGTTTTAAAACATTTGAACAAATTTCTAAAGACTTGCAGGCACATTGGCGGACGCAGGGGGGGCCATTCCAGCCATGCCCCCCTAAAGCGCTGGAGGGTGGGCAAACTATCTTTTGCCCCCAAACGCCGGAGACATTTTTTTAAAAAGGTGTTTACACTAGGCCTGTAGAGCAAAAAAATATTTGCTCCCACCCCCCCCAGAGCGATCATGCACTTGGAGAGGGAGCTTATACTAGGTCTGTCGAGCACTGAAAAAGGTGTTTACACTAGGGCTGTAGAGCAAAAAAATCTCCGCTCCCACCCCCCCCCAGGAGGAGAGGCAGACATGGGTTTGCCCCCCCTCCCAAAACTCGGGTCTGTGTCCGCCCTTGTGCAGGCATCGACATACTACCTGCTGTCTAGTATTGATAAGCAGCACCTCTTCTATTGCGCTTCTGTTGCGATAGATGAGTCTTCCCAATGGGCGGAAAATCTAGCTGATAATTGAGTGTATTATTCCTTCACTGTCACTTACCCTACTTTTTCACAAAATAGGTTATCCTTTAGGCGTACGTTTGCTAGGTACATACATACATGCTTAGTGCCCAGCCAAATGAACTTGTATACGATTTTAATATCATGTACATCTCCCTCCTCCTTCCCTGGGTTACCTTCGGCCCGGGCCCCACTCCCTCTCCACTCAGCAGAAGCTCATCTCGGGACACCCTGACTTTTGCGAACTCGGCTGCCGGCTAGCCTGTGTTGACTTTGCCGCCATCTTGCCTGTACCGAAGAGCAGCCACAGATTTTGGAGCTGATAATCAAGCCAATAGAGGGAAAAGTATGGCTAGGAATGCTGGTAGAATAGAATGTTAATACATCTCCTGGCCTATGGTTTAAGACTCAAACATTTTCATGAATATATTTCCGTTGAATTTCTTTCAATACAAGTAAACGCGCCTCCACCAATCAGCGGCCGCCATCCTCTGGCTGCCGCCTGCCTGCGGGCACAGAGGTTAGAGAGGTCACGCTGGGCGCCGCTGACTCTGAGTTCTAGCCTCGGTGGGGAGGGGTCACGTGACGGATTATAAAACCTTCTTGCGCCGTGATGAGAATCGTGGTGGGTGTGCCTGCTGTTGGACAAGGGAGGGGGACAAGTGAAGGAAACATTCTGTGCACGTGGTTGGATACATGGGTAAGGTGTTTGTGCACTGTGTGGTGTTGATAGCACTGGAAAAAATAACAGTATGGGTTCATTTAACTATTGCTGAATGTGGATATGCTTGGCAGGAAAAATGACAGGCACTTATTCAGAGCCCTAGTGTTTTTCAGCATTAAGTTCCATGACGCATCTTTTTCATTTTTCAAGACTTTTAATTGACACACACTTATTGGCAATAGAACATATACGGTACATGTGACACACACATCTAGATGACATTTCAATCGTATGCAAGACTAGTTTAATTCATGTATAACAATTTAAGATGCTAAAATGATTACTTGAGACGGAGGGATAAGTAGTCCCGATCGTGTAACAACGGAGGGTCCGAGGCAAATCAAAAGATGCACGAGGCAATTAACTGAGCAGGTATGTATATCTTCATGGAATTAGAAGATCACTGTATTCATTTAGCATGACCATTTTTCTATCACACACTTTTGATGCCGCCATCACCCGGCCTCCAGGTAGCCAGGAGCCACTGTGTGCGGGTGTCTAACCGTGATCGTGATTGACTTCCTATTTCTAGGCCTACAAATTGGTTTGTATGCAACGAAACTTCACTATTAATCTCCTGGGCGGTGTATTTCCTAGTTAAATATTGTTGATTACTGTCATTTTTCATCAGTGGTCGTGTTATAAGATCAAAATGTTCAACTCTCACTGGGGTCTCTCACCAAGACACAACGCCCCACAAGGTGCTACCCGGCGTCCCCCCCCCAAAACAACGGGGTTTTTTCAAAGAAAAAAAAAACAAACACCCAAACCCCCCCCCCCGCGTCGCAACGCAGCGAAACAAAAAAAAAAAAAAAAAAAAATTTTCACCCCCCCCGACCCCCTAAACAAAAAACCTTTTTTTTTTTTTTTTTTTTTTTTATTAAAAAAAAAAAAAAAAATAATTAAAAAAATAAATAAATAAAAAAAAAAAAAAAAAAAAAAAAAAAAAAAAAAAAAAAAACATTTTTTTTTTTATTAATAATTTTTTAAATTATTATAAATAAAAAAATTTTTTTTTTTATAAAAAAAAAATTTTTGGTTAAGGAATTAAAAAAAAAAAAAAAAAAAAAAAAATTTCCCCCCCCCAAAAAAAAAAAAAAAAAAACACCACCACCAAACCCCCCCGCCCCCGGCGGGGGGGGGCGGGCGGGGGCGCGTATACGGGTCAGTTTTTTAATTGTACCTAATTTGGTGGAACTCAGACAGAGATTGGTCTCACAAGTCGTATCAAGCAATAAAAATGGTGAATCCAGCTCAGAAATATTTTTGGTAGATGCTGAATGATGAATTTTCGGCCAACACCTCCGTTTTGACCGAAACAATACAGAGGTATTTTCCCACCCTTGTAACAAACTTCAGTGCAGTGTTTCAGTATAATATATATTATTTGTATATTTTTCATTTTTTGGCATTTGTATGAAGCTCAATTCGAGGTCTGGCTACACCATGACTGATAATTTTGTTTCAGCCTACCTGATTATGACGAAGGACTCTACCGGAACATATGATCCAACTGTATTTTACATCCATAATTCAAGGAGGCAGCCCAGTATATACCTTATAAACTTAAAAACATGTTCTTTGCCTCAGCACTCCGAAGCCTATCAAGTGTCTGGTCTTTTTGTCCTAAAAATTAACCTAAGCCTGTCCAGTTTGGAATAATTCGGCATTTTATTTACTTCAGAAAAAGGTCCTACAAAGCTGAGTAGAGGACTTTCTTTATACGTCTTAAGTTTGTCTTGGGGCATTTGCAGAGAAAAAATCAGTTCACTTCATATCACTTAAACCATATTCAAGGAATATTGCAGTTCCTGGCACAGATCATTCAACTGCATCACAAAGTGTTGCGGTGGCAATTTGCTTCAAGTAAACGTGTGACGTATTAACGGAAGTCATGTTGCAGATATAATACATTCAAGCGAGGTTTAGCCTAGTTGTGTTATACATTATTACTATTCAACTGAAATTACGCATGCATTATCAATTATGTTCTGTCTTAAAAAGCAAAATACTTCATAGCTACGGCGCATCCCTCTCGTGAACGCACTCTGTGTAAGGGCATCTTGGCTTCGACCCGCCAGATGAACCCTCAGCCTTCGGTCTGAGTTATTCCGAATCGAGGTGCCGAGTGTTCATCCGCGAGCGATTGCGCCCATCATCCACAATACGCGCGTAATATCCGGGAGTTGAGCTTCTGTGCGATTTGCGGGTGGGCTGGCTCGTATACCGAGTCATACTACAGACAAAACCGCTGTATGACCTGGACTATTGTATGGCTATTCAACTCTCCGACAGTTGGTAACTCTCATTTTTGTAGGCGGACCTGGCAGTTTGATGGAACCGCTCCACCGCTTCTTCCGGAACTTAACTTTGCATGAATTTAATTCCTTCTGCTTGGCTGATTATTCTGGATTCTTAAACCGTTCACTCAGATTGGAGTGGTAATTTCCGTTTCAGGCCCGAAAGTCTCGGAAAATAAATCTAAAGTCGGCTCTTCCATTTGTCAATGTCCTACTTTTCATGTTGGAGCACAACATATAAATGGCTGGCTTATTGTCGGGAATCTCCCTTGATTGGATATGCAAATGGGACAGAGCTAACAAAGTGGAGTGAAATGGCTCAAAGGCGAAGGATAATTCAACGAAAATGTCTCAGCACGAGGATACACTTTCTGTGCTTTGATGTGCAAATACGTCAAGGCTTGGCCAGCCCCACAAAAAGGTTTAAGTATTACGCTGTTTTGTTTAACCTTAATAGTTTGTTGCACGGGTGGTCGTTGCAAGAGGTGTAAGTGTCAGTATTTTCAGGCAGACGGGTACTGGATGCAGATGGAGCTGCTTTCTCTGATTATGAATTGAACCCGTCTGGGGACAGGCGCATCGTGTTTTAATAGCCCACTTAAAGCGCGCTCCAAGTGCAGGAAACGAGAGCGTGATGTGACTCGAGCCTTTAAAGAGAGGCCGTACTCGTGAGGTGGTAACCAAAAAGTTAATAAGGGATCACCAAAAGCATGCTGGCTCTAAACTGATGTTTCCTAGTTCAGAAAGCTGCATTTGCATTTCCAAGGCAGCAATATAGGTGTACTTTCAACACACGAACCTTGGGATTCAGGACAAAACAGGGATTTCATGAAATGGCAACAGACGATGCCTTGTAATTGAACTCGGCCACGCAATTGTACGATTTTTGTTTTAATCAAATATAAATATGCATATATTATGGTGATATCAATCTTAAGTGACGGTCAGACTACAAAAACTGAACTTGCAAAAAACTTGGAAAAAATTCATAGAAAGGTGAGCATCCTATAGGAAGGTCTCTATCCTCATTACGATAAACACAAACAATTATTCTGTTATCACGGCTATTGTCCTCCATTGGTTTACTTTCGTCCCAGCTGAAGCACATTCACCTTATTTTCTATGTATGTTTTCATTCTCATTGTCAAACAAGAGATGATTATCCATTTTCAATGGTACTCATTTATTCATACTCGAACTGCGTGGGTAAGCACCACACCACCCTACACGCGACATACCCAGGCTCGCTTGCGTTCAATAAGCAACAGAGGTATGTAGGAACATGTATCCTAAAACCCAAGTTTCCACGCACACAAAACATCAACGCATTCGCAATGAAGGTCAATGGATTAAAACAGTGGAACGTCGACGAAAAAGGAATTACACCGACTGGAATATACTGATCCACCGAAGGCTTTCGAGTGAATTCCTCGTCAAAGCGGAAAACAGCCACGTCTGCTTTCAATGGTTGAAAACATCGTTAGCAATTGATGAGTGGTAAGGAATGCATTCCTTGCCTAGAGCTGGTGACACAACAAGCTTCAGCCGTGCATGCTTGTGCGGGTACGAGGAGCGGTCAACAGCCCAGTTCTTCAGGTCTAGTGCCCACCAGCTCTCTGATCTAAAACACAAATTTACAGGAATGACAGATCAAATACTGCTCTAGCGGTAGTCAAAGCAGTAACGTGGCGAGCTCTGTTCAGTGTCAAAATCCGCACGTCTGTCCTCACTATTCCTGCTGTCGTTGATGTGCACCGCACACACTCAGCTTTGGCGGCTGTTCAGGTGAATTGAGGCTGCTCCGGCCCGAACGGCAATGACGTATTGGGAGATTGATCGGGCCTTGGCGCCATATCCGGCCATCACGCTCAGCCGTCGGGTGGCCTTTCCTTACAAGCTGGTGTAGACTGTAAATCGGGAGGTCTTCGGCCCGATTGGCCCGCTTGACAACAGATTCGATGGGTTGTTAAACAACTGATTCAGTGTTAATTAAAGACAGGAATAAGAAATAAAAAATCCACGATACTCTCACAATAAAACCCAGGGTCGCACTTTGCGTGCTTGCGGAAGGGTGTCTCATCCTTTTCGCGAAGTTGCATAATATACACGTCCTAGTCCGGTACCATGAGAGAGAACATGATGGGGAAAATCGCGACCCCGTCCGGACAGGAGATAGACATGGCGACTCCTTCTGTGCCACGGGGAGCAGCCGTAGTTACCATTCTCAGATAACTTTTAAAGGTACCATTGTGCTCACCTAAGCAAGTTTTATAGTAGTGGTAATCTATCGCAGTAATGTGATTGTCATAACTCATCATGATCTGATCGTATCAATATGATGGCATCAACCTGCCGCAGTAATCAAACCTAGGCTAGTTTAGATGATCCAAATATTAAGTGAGTATAACATCATCGATGAATAGGTTAAGTGTCCAGAGGTAACAAAAATAAAGTTTCTTAAGACCCAACACCAAAACAGGAAATCAGAAAAACGGAATGAAAGCATGTTCAGCCTTAGCGTATCTTCAGGCCAGCATTGAAGGGAAAGAGAAAGCTGCCCTGTCCTCAGCTGATGTGTGTTGTTTCTCCTCAGGTGTGCACCAAGTGCGGGTGGTGGAGGGGAGGGAGGCGCGGCTGCCCTGTCCCCAGCTGACGTGCGTTGTTTCTCCTCAGGTGTGCACCAGGCCCGGGTGGTGGAGGGGAGGGAGGCGCGGCTGCCCTGTCCCCAGCTGACGTGTGTTGTTTCTCCTCAGGTGTGCACCAGGTGCGGGTGGTGGAGGGGAGGGAGGCGCGGCTGCCCTGCCCCCAGCTGACGTGTGCGTTGTTTCTCCTCAGGTGTGCACCAGGTGCGGGTGGTGGAGGGGAGGGAGGCGCGGCTGCCCTGTCCCCAGCTGACGTGTGTTGTTTCTCCTCAGGTGTGCACCAGGTGCGGGTGGTGGAGGGGAGGGAGGCGCGGCTGCCCTGTCCCCAGCTGACGTGTGTTGTTTCTCCTCAGGTGTGCACCAGGTGCGGGTGGTGGAGGGGAGGGAGGCGCGGCTGCCCTGTCCCCAGCTGACGTGTGTTGTTTCTCCTCAGGTGTGCACCAGGTGCGGGTGGTGGAGGGGAGGGAGGCGCGGCTGCCCTGCCCCCAGCTGACGCCTCTGCAGCGCGACTCCATCGCGCTCGTCATCTGGTACCGCAACGACATGCAAAACCCCATATACAGGTCAGACCCCATACGTCAACCCCATATACAGGTCAGACCCCATATACAGGTCAGAGCGCGACACAAAGAAACACGTGGGTAACGTCTAAGCTGGTGTCTATTCTAAGAAAGATATGATAGTAACTGTTCGCATCTAACGACACACCAACTGCCAAGGTTATACGGCGTCACCGAGTTTCACACCGTTGGAAGGGATTTTGGGGATCGGATCAACTTATTCAGAGCCTCCGCCGGGACTTGAACCCAGGACCGGTGGCTTAGAAGACAAGGATGTTATCCACTAAGCCAGCCATCCCTATTTTAAGAAGGAACTGATCCTTCTCTCACGATGCCTTTCGGAGCAGTCATAAGCGGCGAAACGCGGAGGGACCCTGCACCTCCCCCTTAAGTCGGGAAGATAACAGTAAAACAGCACCTTGTCCTGCATGTCAGAAAGGAGCTACGGGTTTGAATAGTGTCACAGACGTAAAAGATCTAGTGATAAATCTAAGCTTTTGATTTCTTTGGGATACGATATGTTTCACGTGGATTTTCACATTTTGTGCTGCGTCTCCTATCAGCAAACTTGTGGCATGATGTGAAGACTAAGGGTAGTCTTAGATAAAGCATTTATTACGCCGGTTTTAAGTATGTTGTGTGAAATACGCAACGCTGGCGGGTTTGGTAGTCTATGCTAGTCCTAAGCCTACATCAGGCCTGAGATGTCCTATCATTATGACGTCCCAGCACTACGAAATGATCAGTAGCGTGGCAACGTTTTTTGAACTCCACAATTTCCGTCTCTTATTTCGTTTAAAACGTAAGTTTGATTTCAAATTTGGAAGTGAAGTGTCCCAGGTTCGAGCCATGGGCGGCTCTGGTTTTTATCTTGTCTTTGGCATTGCTTTGCGGTGGTTTTGGGCGACCTTAAAAACGGACAAACTATTCCGCTTAAGGAAAAGATGTTCACTAAGCTGCATTGTAAATTCAGAAATATGGAGCCCGTCTTTGGTGTTAATGCAACATTCTTTGCATTATGTTTTATTTCAGGAGGCACCCTTAAAGTGTATCAACCTTTTGATTTGCCATGGCTTTCGATGTCACAGATGTGGCACCTTTCTTCCCTGCAGGTGTATTTTTTTTACACTATTGCAGAATATCACGCCCGAATTCGTCGACGCCAGCTTTTATCTTTTCTCGGAGCGCTCCTGGTTTTATGTGTCTTTATGTCGTCTGCTTACGTATGTTGTTATCTCTCCTGACATTTGCAATTTCCACCGGGGTAATATAAGCGCGCCACGTCGGGGCGGCCGCAGACGTTCGGCTTAGACGCGCATTCTGAAAATAAGCTGCACGGATGTAATTTACCCCAAGCCCCCTATACCGTGTGTCTCCGGTTTCAGCTTCGACAACCGTCCCGGCCGCAGCGGCAGACAGAAGCACTGGGCCGACGTCAGCTCCCTGGGGAACTCACGCGCCACCTACAGGCCCACCAAGGACCAGCTGGTGCTGGCTGACGTCAGTCGGGATGATGAGGGCAGGTACAGGTGCCGGGTGGACTTCATCGGCGTCCCCACCGTCACCGGAGACGTCCAGCTAGACTGTAATCGGTGAGTCAGAGACTGTTATCGGTGAGTCAGAGACTGTTATCGGTGAGTCAGAGACTGTTATCGGTGAGTCAGAGACTGTTATCGGTGAGTCAGAGACTGTTATCGGTGAGTCACGAGGGGGAGGGCAGAGACTGGCAGTCTTTGATACGGTTCGGTGGTTGTCTCATAGCAGGAATGGTCTCTGTATTATACAGCGTCAGTGTTATACGGACTATTCAGAGATTAGAGATATTGAGGTAGACAATTGGTTTCACGCGAAGGTGATGAATTCAGACTGGAAGGCAGTCTTATATTTGACTTCAACAGTTTGCGTAGATGAGTGAGTTCTCTGGTAGCCTATTGAAGGCGGGTCTTTAGGTGAGGTCCTGCTCCGATGGGCTGTTTGACCGGACAGTGAGGAGTACAGTGACGGCTGAGGTCCTGCTCCGATGGGCTGTTTGACCGAACAGTGAGGAGTACAGTGACGGGTGAGGTCCTGCTCCGATGGGCTGTTTGACCGGACAGTGAGGAGTACAGTGTCGGCTGAGGTCCTACTCCGATGGGCTGTTTGACCGGACAGTGGGGAGTACAGTGTCGGGTGAGGTCCTGCTCCGATGGGCTGTTTGACCGGACAGTGAGGAGTACAGTGACGGCTGAGGTCCTACTCCGATGGGCTGTTTGACCGGACAGTGAGGAGTACAGTGACGGCTGAGGTCCTACTCCGATGGGCTGTTTGACCGGACAGTGAGGAGTACAGTGTCGGCTGAGGTCCTACTCCGATGGGCTGTTTGACCGGACAGTGAGGAGTCAGTGACGGTGGTCCTACTCCGATGGGCTGTTTGACCGGACAGTGGGAGTAGTGACGGCTGAGGTCCTACTCCGATGGGCTGTTTGACCGGACAGTGAGGAGTACAGTGTCGGCTGAGGTCCTACTCCGATGGGCTGTTTGACCGGACAGTGAGGAGTACAGTGACGGCTGAGGTCCTACTCCGATGGCCTGTTTGACCGGACAGTGAGGAGTGAGATGGACGGGAAACATGGTGGCGATAAGTCACTTATATACGAAAAAAGACTGAAAGTTGCAACAAATCTGACTAGAAAGTGTTTTGACAAGAACAATCATGAGTGTGTAGTAATGTGTCAGTCTTCAAACCTCCTCCTTCGACAACTGTAAATCAATCACCGGGTCTCCAGCGTTCTTTCGTGTGCATCACCATGTATCGGGTGGGAGCGTTAACCCAAATTCTTACTTGGTTTTACATGCAAAATAGTCATCAAGTTTGTAACCAAGTCATTGGTGACGTCATATATGTTAAATACAACAAGGCGTAAAAGTGGTTGCAGGAGCGAGCAGTATTTTAAAACAAAAATGTGTACATCAAAATAAGGCTCAATACATTTGCCAGCACATGTTTCTTCACAATTAATTTAAAACTAAGGTCAAAGTAGCGCAGGATGAAACACGCGTGAGCGTCTGCTCCTGAGAGCGTTTCCTCCACTACCCGGCAAACAGTACTTGCACGCGGCCTTTACCGTTGGAGCGGGAATGGGCTGTTGTAGTTCACTTCTGACTAGACGGCGAGGTATATACCTACAGCGGGAAGCACCCTATTTCGAGGTGAAAATTAGAAATAGTATGTCACCGGCCACGAGCAGGGTTCAGAACAGACTCGTCTTTGCCAACGTACTTGGGGAGAATCTCAGAGGGCGAGATAAGCGAATTGTTTCTTCCTAGTTTTGTCATTTCCTTATTTACTGAGTGGGAGCCATTTAAATTTTAATAATTTCTTATACTGTGAATAATGTCACAGCCAGTTATATTCATTGTCTGCGTTGGTATAATCATAAGCTATCTGGTTTGTTGGACTTCACAAACTGTTTTCTCCGGGGAAAATTTCCTTTGGTTGGGGAAAAATTATATTCTGCTCATGAGGCTTATTCCCTTCTCTGCCAAACAATGTGTTGATCTCTCCTTTACTTTAAAGCCAATATCTCGAGCGATCAGTAGGATAGTAGCATTCTTTAAAGGGAATGTGGCACCTTCACAACGTGATTTTAACTGAGATAGCCAAGTTGTAAAGCCGGTCGGAAAACCCGGTACTCCATATTTCATTTGTCTTGGAACTCGATATTTCCGTAGAAAAAAGCTAAAACCTACCTGACACCAGCCCCCTTCAGCCCCCGTCGCCGGCGGCCATTGTTGTGAACTACTGGTGTGACGACATATGCTGACGTCACGATGAGCATCAGCCAATCGAAGCCCTTGAAGCGTTTCAAGTATGGTAGTGGTGGCCAGATCGTGACATCATCCACAGTCTGATATTTATTTCTTTTTCTAGAGAAGTATTTTTAAAAACCAAATATTGAGCTTATTGTACATTTTTCAAAGAAATCATGAGTGGTTTCATTATTTTTTACTAAAAGTACGCCTAATTACACTAAATTCCAGGATTCGACCAAGGTGCCACATTCCCTTTAAGGCAGTCGGCATCTCAGAAACCGAGACTTTGAGCACTTAAAATCCGCCGCTCTCAGCTCCGGCAATCTGATTTCGTCGCGCATAGTGGAACTGCGTGCTAATGTTTCTAAAGAAACCATTATTCCCTCACTATTTGTATTTTATGCTCATGTTTTAACAGCTGCATCTCGCTGGACGCGTGCCAAGATCAGAGCGTGATCATTCGACGGTAACACATCCAATGCCTAGCCGAAAGGCGTCGGCGTCAAACCGTGCACGCCATCGCTCGTATTAAGACAGTCCCAATTGGCCGAAAGCTGCTGACACCCTCTGACCTTATCAGGTGATGTGTCGCTGAGCTTGAAGGACCGGCACCAAATATGGCGGCCATTTAGAGACTCAGCTAATGCACTGCAGTTGCACAGTAGCACTGCAGCGTGTCAAAACTGGCGCAGCTGCCGAGGTCGCGCGTGCCGTGAGAGGGCTGCCGGAAGCACTTCTAGCAGCGTCAAATCCACCAGATACCGGCCCGTGGCATCACGTGACTCGGTGCTATTACCCCTCACGTCACCTGATGACTCACGGAATCATTCACGGCGGGTCATCAGCAGAGTGCTGGCAGGTTAAGAGGGCGAGATAGAGAGAGAGAGAGAGAGAGAGAGAGAGAGAGAGAGAGAGAGAGAGAGAGAGAGAGAGAGAGAGAGAGAGAGAGAGAGAGAGAGAGAGAGAGAGAGAGAGGGAGGAGGAGAGAGAAAGAGAGAGAGAGGAGTTGTTTAGTCAGTCATTGCCCATTTCATTCTGATTGCCCACGGATGCGCAGCAGATCAAGAATTAGTATGATTAGGGCTTTACGACGCTCAACTGCTGAGTTCGTATAGCGTCGCCAACTACCTTCATGTTTGAGGGATAGGGGAGGGTGCGTACGGTTTGGGTGTTGGAATGGGTCGGAAAGCTCAATATTATCTAAAAATATGGGCGATGTTTGAGGCAGCCTATGACTGGAAATGTTTGCCATGATGGCGATTGGTTAGCACCAAACTACATTCAACTTTGATTTGCAGTTCAAGAGAGATATTCAATTTTTGGTTTTCACTATTTCGCATGTAGTGTCTAGATCCATACAGTATATTTGCAGTAAGCGATACATAAAAACATGTCTTAACTCAATCTGAATCACCTGAAAAGGCTTGGGCCCGATTTTGTAAGCTCTATCTTTGCATGTGACCTCCCTATCACATTATGAAACACACAAAGGGTTTTATTCTACTGGTATTACCAATGTCCCGTGGTCGAAGCATGCTTTCTCCAAAACTGTAGTGTGTAGTGTGTGGTTTGCTTTGGTTTGAATTTCAGTGACCTTGGTTTATTCCAGGGAGATGATTGATGCTAAAATCAGGTGCTTCCAGCAAGTTGAATCGCTAAAACGATGCCACCACTTACTAGGCCATTTGTATTCCCCAATTCAAGGTTCCTGGGTAAACATTTTGTAATAATTGTTTAATTTGTTTGTGACCAAACCTCGGTGTTTGGTTGCACTCTTAATTGACCTTTTCCGATCATGTGGATTTCGTCGTTGTAAAGCCAATAGGATGCTGTGACTTCTGATACGCTCGCTCCAGACAGGTCGAATGGGAGGAGAGTTCCAGACAGATCCTATTTTGGCTGCATATTTTGGAAATGTTATATTAATTCTTGAATCTGGTTGTGTCATCTGGGGCGGAGCTGCAAAGTGCCAATCGGACAGAATCGAAAAGTTCAGCATAAATTCGTCATGTGGCTGGCTTCCAATCATTCACTCATCTCGGACATCCAATTCACTGTTATATCACGATCTTCTAAATCTTTTTAAAATTAGCTGCCTGTCCCAGAGGAGGCTCCAGTATGATGTATGCTTTGTTTTCAAGGCGTTCCCCTTACATTTACCTCAGCGGTGAAGCAGGGCTATTATCCGGAAGCCGACCCTTTCAACTCAACATCGGCAGCTTTTAAATCGAGTTTCAGTAAACATATACTAAGCCATCCACTTTGAATGTTTAAAGGGCGGTATATTTATTTGTTTCCGTCAGGTGAAGTGCAGTATTTTTCCTGTTCATTTCAAAATTTTAACGTTCACAATTTTACAGTCTTTTTATCTTACCGTGTCTCATGCTTACTGCCATTCATCCGATGTTTTTTACTTCGACTTCAGCTATAATTGGTTGCAAACCTGTTGCTTATTATGCTCAATAAGCAATAAACAATGTCCTGACCATACTTGTGAGGTTGTAAACTTGACAATTTGCTGTTGGATAGATGTCAAACCAGTGCTTCATAGACAATAAAATGCTTAATTCCTCAAGACCTGAATGCTCTCACACAATGGTCCCATGATTGGAAACTCCAACTAAATCTTTTGAAATGCAAAGTATTCTCAATTACTCTGAAACGGAACCCCATCCTGGCCACCTACAAAATTCAAAACACTGCTCTGGACCGGGTAGATTCTATCCGGGACCTCGGGGTATGGCTGGACACCAAATTAACCTTCGCCGACCACATCAACAACATGGTAACTAGAGCAAACAGAGCTCTGGGCGTGATCATTAGAACCCTCCAATCTTGCCATACAGGGGGAGAATTGTCACCTGGAACCTCTCCTGGCAGCTTATTTTGGTAACATTTGGGCAATTCTAGAATACGGTTGCGTGATTTCGGGGGGTGCTGCCCAAACAAACCTTGAAAGACTTGAAAGGGTTCAACATAAATTCCTTGTCTGGCTCGCTTCCACTACTCGTACATTAACAACGTCTTTGGCATACTCAGATCTCTTGGCGACTTATAACATAACCAGCCTTTCAAACAGGAGGTATCAGTACGATGTACTTTTCGTTCACAAAATTCTAGCCGGGAAGGTGGACTCTGCTCTCTTGCTCGGGACATTCCCCCTTCGCGTCCCCGCGCGACCCACCCGGAATATGAACGGTACATTGCTCCACGTTCCCTTCGCCAGGGTGGATACGGTTAAAAGAGGTGTATTTTGTCGGGCGGCTGGTGCTATGAACTCTTTCTTAACCGTGTGTCAAAATTCAGATGTATTCAGTTCAACATTTTGTCAGTTCAGATCTCAAGTCCGCACGTATATAAAAAAGTCTGTAGTGATCTCCGCTTGTTTTCTTAGGACGTTTTATTTGTATTTAGTGCGTATGTGGATCATTGTATCCTGTATAAGCTGAGTGTTCGATCGTCGATCGTGTTTGATCGTCTTCAATACGACATGAGCAGTAATTGGGGGCAACCTGTTGTTCATGACACAAATAAACAATAAGCAATAAACAATAAGATAGGAGTTATAATAGCTTTGTCACTAGCACTCCATCCAAATCCATGCGTCCTCTGCCTAAGTCTACCCCGCTAGTGGGTCAGGTTCAGACGGTTGAAATTGTGACGCTTTTTATTCGACTTCTCAATCCCCGGATGTTTCCGTTTTCTCTTCTCGCCAGCATATTGCCCAGATGATAAGGAGCCGTACATTACCAGCTCATGCTCCTGGCTCAATTAGTTTGTCAACCAGAGGATAGGTTTCAAAACGTGTCCGAACCACACCTACCTTACCCTATATTTGGGCTCAGGAAGTCATTGTTCGGTAGTCCCGCCCGGGGATTTGAACCCGGGCCTGCAGCGTCGCAGTCCAACACGCTACCGCTGAGCCACTGCTGCTCCAACCCCAGGGACCAGCTATGCCAACAGGGGGTCCGACTGACCACAGGGATCGCGATGACTTAAAAGTGCAAGACCTTAAACACAGGGACCTCCGATATTTCTCTTTAGGTCCAGCTATTTTGACAGGCTGAAATGAGGCTGCCAAAAGACCCACTACATTGATTTAGAGTACCCGTCTATGCTCACACGGTCCTTTATTGCTGCAAATGTCCAGGGAATCGTAATTACCAGCGAAACTCATATTTGGCCACGTGGAGCCCCAAGCTAACCACAAGGAGCCCCGGCTGATCATAGGGAGCACCCTGCTGGTCATTTGGAGCCTCCAGCTGCTCACAGGGAACCCATAATTATACAAGGAGCCCCCAGTTGGCCGCAGGGAGCTTATAATCATCTGGGGCATGAATGTGATCAGAGTAAGTTCCGGTGACCACAGGAGGCCCACGGTTATACAGGGTTCGGATGTGATCAGAGCAAGGCACCAGCTGACCTCGGGGAGGCCGTGATTGTTTGCTATGTGAGAGCCGCGGTTGTTGTTCAGTGACTCTGGTCGGCCAAATGACAATCACCCGCTCCTCTGGAGACTCGGCTACCCGTTGAAGGCCTGCAATTACTACAGGAGCCCAGCTGTAGTCACACGGTTCCCAGATTGTTAATTGCGATGAATTCAGGATGCCCTTCTGGGTCCACACTAGATGATTTCTGCGTCAAGCCCAGTCGAGCACAGGAAGCCCGTGATTTTTAGCACCGGGGCCCTGGTCTGAAGCCTTCTGATTGATGGAGCTCATTGGCTAATTGGCTAGATTTTTTAAAGCATAAGTGAGGCCTGAGCCTTTGCAAACACTTGTTAAGTTCTGCCTCAGTGCGTGCTGTCGTTTTTGTTTCTCGATACCGCACGCTTCCTTTTCTACCACAAACAACTAAGCAACACAGGAACAGCAGTCTGCTGCCGTCCTGTGGTGTTTATTTTCAGTTTTGCTAGTCTGCAGCGGCGCTGTCTCCGGTTGCACCGTCGGCCATATCGTCGCCAGAATAGGACTGATAATAGCATCGAAACAGAAAGACCCAGTTAGCCGTGTGCGTTATGTGGTATATGTCAGGGATATTGTCCATAACGGTTTTAGAGGGTCATAACTCACTCAGTGTTGAAGTAGGCTATTGGCCGGTGATGCCCAGCCTGCAACCCAATTAGCGGGGTTTATGTCGGCTATCAGCGTTCAGAAAACGCGGTGCCTGATCATAAAGCAGAAACCCTGCACAGTGTTTGCGTCGTTTACTTACCGCGGGACAGTATCCAGTGTTGTCATTGCTATTGATAGCTCGGCAATGCATTTGTATTGATTATTTGCTTCTAAAAAAACTAGGCTTCTCATCAGGAGCGTCGCCACGGAATTTTTACTGGAGGGGGACGGACCCCGGATTGGGGATGACGGGGGGAAGGATCATGTAGGCTGTCTTTGAAAGCACTTACGACGAGATTCACTTCAACACACATAAACATGCAGGTAAATGTGTTGTTCTGGTCCACGCAGGTAATAGTGGTACAATGCAAACATTTGAGTTAAGTTTTTGGGGGTACGCAGCTCTCCTGATTCGTGAGTTTGGGGGATCCGTCCCACCCTCCGTTCCCACCGCTTTTGACGCCTACGTCTTTAAGCGTCAGGTGCTATGAGCCTAAAGATGCATCTATGATCTATCTAGATGATCAACGTATCACCTGTGGGAAGATATCGAAATAAGAAGTTAGAATATATGAACATAACTTTCAGCCGTGCTTGAAAGGTCTTTGATATTTGATGATACATACTTTTTATGTACGTATCAGAATCCTGCCTATTTTAGGTAAATTCGATTTAAATGCTGTTTGCAAGAAGCCTACCCGAAAAATACCAAGCAGTGTCACTGAAGGGTGTCTCACTCACTGGACTCCGTGGTCGCCCCAATTACTCGGGCGCCACTTAGCCAGTGCGCACATTATGCGTGCTACGGAAGACAATAACATGGTGGGTCAGCTCTTCCATTAACCATTCAAACGACACGATCATTACTACCCCTCGTATAACGGGCTGCGGACTGCGGCCAGACCATTCGTGCGGCTTCCCAGTACCTAAAGCGTGACCTCTATTGGGGGTGTTTGGTTCATGGACAAAGCGAATTAACGCTAACCTGGCCATAAATAGCGGCGTGTGGGCCCTCTGACAGCAGCAAGCGAAACGCGGGGCCGGAGCGTCGCCGGGCAGCTACTGCCGCACCAAACGACGCCCCACCCCATCGCGCGTCTCAGATTGATCTACTGCCGGTCATTATGCCTATTGCCGGCAGCCGCAGGCGGCGGTTAGTCCCGCCGCAATTGCCGACAATCGCGCTGCTGGTGCGCCCAATGACTGTTACGCGTTGACATGATGTTGTGGCCGGTGTGTTACGTGACAGAGCACACGTGTTTGCTGATCACCGGTTGCCAGCTGGGTAATGGAGTGTTTTTGTGACGCGGCGAACGGAAGACGGAGCCGCCGCGACTGGCAGGGGAGCGAGGGGGGGGCAGCGTGACTTAATTGGCTGGTGCGATTATCAAAACTGTCCGACGTGCATTGCCATCGTGAAGTCGCTAGGGGGCTAATGCGAGCAGGAGAATGTCAGTTAGATGTGCCTTCTTTTTTCTGAACTGAAAGAAAAACTCAGTGTCTATTCGCATAGATACGACGTATCGATGCGCACAGACGGCGAGCGAATGTCAAACGGTGCTGGGTCAATGGTTGGACGATCAAACAAAGCTAGGAAAGGCCGGCTTTATACCAACTTCTCATTCTAATCCTGAAGTGAGTGGATTTCGTGAAAAGAGCTCTTTGAAAACAAATTGGACGTCTGTGCACAGGGTGTGGAAGCTTCCCTGGGTGGAAATGAGGAGTCGAACTAAGGAAAGTGAGTGTTTTTAAGAAAGGAAGGAAGGGAAACATATCCTCCGGAATCATTCTAGTAGGTCCTTTGCACCTGATATGTAGCGGATAGTTCTAGGCGCAGACGACCCATACGCTCATGTATTTAAGCTGTTATTTATCTTCACAGTGCCTCCTGGAGCTCCAGTCATCCGCGACGAGGCGGGAACCATCATTTCCAACAGCAGCTGGCTTAAGCTGAAAGAAGGATCCCGCCTGGCACTGACCTGTGAGGTCCAGCAAGGCGAGTCATCCGCGACAAAGAGCTACAATGCTGGACCAGATGGCCTTCTCGTTGCAAAATCCTGAGATATCCATCATTTCGAAATGCCCTCTTCTTTTCCTATCTTGCCTGTTTGGCTGAGGCTTTCCTGTGGCTATTTGTAGAGCATGTTCACTAAATGGTATATTGTTTATTTTCGGACGTAATTCTCACAAACATTTATGATATTGTAGCTGACAGCCGCGCTCGGTCCAAATGTCAGGTCAGAATGGTCAATGCGTAACATTTTCTGTTGAGAAGTGTGGCGTTTCCGTTGTTGACCTTCGAGCCTCCCGGCATGCATTTTTGCTGTTTTAACATGAGTAAAATCCGGCAAAAATATTAACGTCCACACTCTTTTGTCTTTTGTATTGCTCTTGCCTTCGAATATTTATGTAAACGAGCATCTTTCCTACAGTCACTGTTATTACCGCAGCAATTTTGTCAATCACATCATAAGCTTTTGATATACCTAGGAACTGACATGACCTCTAAGACATAAGCCTTGATTACATATACCTACGCTTGATTACCTCACGCTCAGCAGTCCTTTCGGGGAGGGGGGGGGCGTTGCGAGCATTTTTTACTGGGGGTGAGGGACGGACTCGGAACTAATGACGACGTGGGTGATGGGGGAGACAGAGTCACAACTCGATGACTGTCCAGGAGAGCGTTATAAAAAAAACAGTTCACCCTGATATCTTGGGAAACATTGGTGTTAGCCACGTTTAAATCTGGAAGAAAAGTCTGAATTCGTCCGTCAAGTGCCGGAATTTTAAGGAGACTTAATACCGGTTCACTAGTTAGGGAGGGGCAAGCATTCTCCTGTAACCTCAACTGCTGACGCCCATGGTCCTCTCTGTAAGGGCTATTCAATAATTACATCATTTACCGAGGGGGAGGGGAGGGGGTTGGCCGAAAATTATCGTGCCATGGCACTGGTGGGCTTTGGTCGCCGGTGACTTTTTGTTGTTGGTTTTTTACTCCTTAGTCTTGAGTCGTTGTTCGGTTTGACGGGGAAGGTGGAGCTGCCTCGAATTAGGACTGGGACCGAGCGTTAATAAAACGTTTGATCTTTGGCTCCGCTTCGCACCGCCAACGTCAAAGACGAACAGAGAAGAATACCTTTGATATGAGAAGTTCACCCAAATGTAAGCAATGACAATGGTAGTCTACGAAGGAATGACGCCATGACATGGGGTTCCCTCAAAAGTGACGGCATGGCGTAGGGAATAGGCGGTGGGATTAGGAATCCATAAATATGACTTAATTTATGAGTAGCCCGTAAAGCTGTGCGGTGTGTGTGTGTGCAGGGTTCCCGCTGCCGCGGGTACGGTGGCTGGTGCAGAACGCCACAGAGGTGGTGCAGCTGGGGCAGTCGGAGCTGACGCAGCACCAGAGCGTCACCAGCCGGCTGGTGCTGCCCCAGCTGCGGCGGGCCGACCTGCGCTCCAACCTCACCTGCAGCGCACACAACAATGACGTCACCGGACCCGTCACCACCACCGTCACACTGGACGTGCTGTGTGAGTACCGGGCTGGCACGCCCCGCCAGATGGCTGTCTGTTCTGATCGCTCGGTTTTGATTGGGAGCTGATTGATGGGAAGTAACTTGTCTTTCTTAGCCTGGGATATGCAACATAGGCGGATCCAGGATTTTCGATCGGGGGAGCGCGTGATCGGGGGGCATCCGGACCTGGAGGCGCCAGTTTTGGATGGCAAACGCCGATACTCGCATCCTGGGCGGAGCGATATTTCGGAGGGCCGTCATCGATTTTTCAGGGAGGCACCGTACCATTTTAGGGGGAGGGTCAAGGGTCGATCGGGGAGGGGGAGCAAGTGCCACCTTACCACCTGGATCCACCTAGGATATGCAGTCTGAATAGTGGTAGCTAGTTGAAATATATATTTAGGCTGGAAACAAAAACTTATAAACTGGCCCCACACCCTATAAAATGATGCCAGTATGAGTGGCCGGTCCAGGACTTAAGTTCTGGCGGGGAGGGGGCTATAGGCTCCAGCCTCCCCTACCATATCCTCGGAACAGCATCCGATAATGCAGTAATTAGAGACATTCTGATTTCTGATGTTTCGGGGAGGGTTTTAACCCTCTAGCCCCACCCCCCTCCCCCTGTATCCGCCAATGGCCAGTACTGGCGGTTTTGTCATCAATCTCCGTCGGCTGCGACAGGAGAATCGACGCTCACCTCGAACTGACGAATTCGAACTCGAATTCGACGCTACTTCAGTCAGAAAGGTCGGACGATCCAAGATAGGTTCCGAAAATCCATCCTGAAAGAATGGAGAGGGACAGCTCCCTATTCAAAACAGCATAGCGCTTTACACACAGGTCTGTGGCTTAGAAGCTCGTTCTGACACATCATGCAAATAAGAACAAATAGAAGAAGGAACCATATATCAGCGAGCAGTGAGTTAAGCCGTTGCCTTGTTTCCGATCTTTACAAAGATAAATAGCCCGCTGGGCTGATCCTGCTGCTTGTCGTCCCTGCCCGAGGGACGGCTGAATATACGGCCGACCTTTCTCGGCACGTCGCTTTCGTGAAGCTTTGGCGCAGTGAGCAGCTTAGGTATTTTATCACACTCTGTAACGCTTTATTTTTTCCATTCAACAATGTTGCACCTGCTTTGCTGCAAATGTGACAATTCTCCCAGTTTGGTACAAGCTGCCACTGAAACACGAATGTGTAAATCGTGTGTTATTTTGTATCTCTCTTCTTTTTCTCATTCATTTCATTTCTCCTTAGTTTTCCGACCCTCATACATGCTCCTGAGTTTGACGCACCTTTCAGACATTTTTATCAACCCTTGAATCAGTTGAAGCTGAGCCTGTATATCAAATAAAGCATATTTCAGGGGCAAACTTCGAACATATTTCGACTGGAACAGAACAGGCTAGCAGCGGAGCATTCCAATCGGCGCATGAAAGCTCACTGGACCTGTCTGCCGTTCATTCTCATTCATCCCAATCAGCCCAGATTGGTCGCGGGAGTTGAAAGGAGAGTAGCCTGAGATCTGTCGGGCTGAGGCTTAAGGGACCAGGTCCAATGCTAAAACGACACCCGTTCCAGAACACGACTCCTGGCTCTGCTGATACCATGCCGATCTATAAGGACCACTATCGCAGACTGCCGGGATTGAAAGGAGCTCAATTTGGTAGTAATTTCAGAGGTTCGGCTGTCGATAAAATTCTAGCAATGCAGCAAGGCAGATTATCCTTTCACTCGCGCGCCCTCGAAATATCATCTATCAGGAAAACCACCCATCCGAACGAAGTAACAATGACGGGAGTTTACAATGTACTTATATCCGACCGATTTCAGCGCTTTATTGCAATTTGAAAGTTCTGAGAGGTTAGCAAGGTGCCAGACCAATAGCATGTGCCTGTGGTCATGGCACGAGTGGCGTGATGTCCTGCTGACGCCGAGGTATCTACCACCGGTTCATTACTGATTGGTAGGTATTAGGCCGCGGTCGTTTTTGCGAAATATCTCTCCGGTGACGTTTCCTGCCAACACCATTAATGCCTCACCTGCTGCGTTTTGACTGGATGAATGAACTGACGTGCAGGAATGCTTCATCGGGTCCAAAATTCGGAAGTAATTGAGAAAAGACACAGAAAATCATCAGGATCAGCGGAAAAAAATGTGTCCATAATTTTCCAAAATGACGTCTCAACCAGTTCACAGGGGTTCACAGCTAAAGAGTTCGTCAAAATACATTAATAAATACGCAGCCTTTTGTGAGAAGTGTAATCATTTTTAAGATATTTCTTAAAACAACTGACACTTATACCTACCAATCAGTGTGGAACCGGCTGTGCATAACCAAACCACCTTGACTCGAGCCTGCGAGAAAGTAAATAAGTGTTGTGTATGCCCTTGCAAATTTTTTTTTTGGGGGAGGGGTTCCCTCCGTATACACCGGAACAGCACTTCACAGACACATGAGCTGCTTCTCAGGAGATACTGGCTGCTGTGGTTGTGCAATTCTCCATTTGGCCCAGGAATGAATGCAGTTGTTTGTGGTGGAAACATTAAGGAGACTGCATGTTTTTAGCAAGACCGTTCTATATGTTGGCTTTGTGTTCTAGTTGGACATGTATTCACTCACGTTTGCCTGTGAACCATTATAAGCCTGTGGTTCTGAATTTGATTCCACTGGGATATCAAACAATCCTGAATAGCGTCGTGCTTCCAAATGTTGTTAGATGTTAATATGTAGCTCAAACGACCCTTGGTTTGATTGAGGGGCTAATTATCCGATAGAGGCAGCACTAATTGGTCTCAGCGAAGCTGCAATAGTTAATATTCGGGCGAGATATGCATTGAAATCCGTATCAGCCAGTCCTCGAATGTTTTTCTGTTCATAAACAAATTATGTGAATATTTTAGTTTGAGGAAAATAAAAATGCAAGCATGTTACCTTTCCCCGCAGTAGTGCTACCTTTTATCGTGACGAACCACTCATATCCATAGCCTGTCGCTGTGCACGTTTTGTAGGGACCTCTAAACTCTCCTCCGAGGCTGCGCCTACGCCTCTTGTTTGTGCTAGAAGGGAACTTAAACCTTTAACATAAAATGTTGGCTGCCTTGTGCCTGTTTTTGCCAAGGGCCGTGGAACCTCGACGCCCGGGGGACCTGGGGGCGGGCCGCTGTGGTGGAAACGGTTTCATTATCTGAAACTATGTGCTGGCGGGCGATTGTCATGTACATAGGTGATAACATTCAAAATACTCGGCAGCAAGCCTAGTTCAGACGAAGAGTCATAAAGGGCATGGTGGGGTCATGCCAGGTTGTATGGATTAAGTTAGTGGCACAAGTAAATATTGCTTTCGCTTAAAATGATATCATTGATTTATTGTTGAGTTAACTAAGCCGGCCAATTTGTGCCAGAGAACAGGGGCAATATTTCAAATCTGGATTTGACCGAGGTAAATGGACCGTAAGAAGCACCACCACCAGAAAGGTGAAAGACCAGTTGATGTACAGCCAGCTGCTGACTAGAAACTTGTCCCCTCTAGAACCAAAAACTCTTAGGATTTGGGCTCATTGTTATCTTCTGCACTGGCTTACAGCGACTGAAAGGACATTGGCTAATAGTCGCAAAATGTCCTGACTTCTTCCCGATTTGGCTGAAATTGGGACGTTTGTAGATGAAAAGTGGGGACACCCAGGCCCAACCACCCCCTCCCCAGCCCCCCTCCTGTTCCGACGCATTGAATGGGACCATGTCAGATCAGCATATACACTACTCGTGTGCTCTGGTGAGGAAAATAGTCAAGCTCTTCGTTTGTAGAGATATTTAGAAGCAACATAATTGATGCATATTTTTCCATTGACAGATGATTATCGTCAATATTTCTTTTCAGTTCAAGCACTGATGGTCGTGTCTGTCTTTTGATTAGGGTAGGGACAAAGACTGTTCAGATATTTTGTGATCATGGCCGGAATAATTCTTCGAAGCTCAGTATGTCTTTGTAGTCTGGCTTTCTGGGAGGCTGCTTGGATGGGACGCTTGGGGCTCGGGTCATTTATCATGAATCCCTAGCCACACATTGCCTTATCGACGTATGCTCTCGGGCCTGAATTCATGTAAGTTTGGCGCCAAATGTCTTGGCATTAGCTGGAAAATGACAATCATCTTTGTTGGTACAAATAACTCAGAGTCTGAAGGTCAAAATCATCATACGGCTTTGACGTTCATGCTGTTAACACGAAGAAAAACAATTGCAGTCATGGTTTTAACAATGTTCTATGCTATGACGAACCGCTACAGTTTTGGACGCGGTTTTTAGGACGAACTTGCCCCGCCCATTTGGCAGATGTATTTAAGTTTGTTATTCTGTTTAATTTTCGTCTAGATGAAATGCATCGGATCTGTTTTTCCAGCATTTATTACGTTCTAAATGTCATTGCAGTCTTGAAAAGCAGGCGGATTGGAAGAAAGTCGTGTCTTGTTACCTGACGAACCAGGGAAGGGATTTCTCGACAAATGATGTCACTCCAACAAGGTGTTTGCCGATTACTCTCTAAGTAAATGAAATTGAAAATCAAAAGCTGCTTTTAGGCGGCCTGTTTCGAAAAAGCACAGGGCAGCTGCCCAGCTTGAGGTTCGTCTCCACCTCACCCTCTCTCCCCTCTCCCTCCTCCCTCGTCCGGCCCGGTCATCAATAGACCATCAATATTTGTCGTGTAAAAAGGGGAAGGAAAATTACTGCCTGTCACGGAACATATATTGTGGCCAATAATTTGATGTACCTCAGGACTCGTCTGTTATCTCATGGTCCTACTTGTACAAAACTTACTGAGTAAATTGAATCTTTTTTCAGCCTATTTTCTCTCCCTTTAATAAATCCAACTGCGTGGATGAAAAGACTGAAAGCTGTTGGCCTCTGTGAGAAAGTTAACGTCAAAGAACATCCTTTTTGCGTCACCTGGGGCTGAGTGAGGAATCGGTAATGTATTTTCAGAAATAGCGGGAGTGAGGCAAGATACTTTTATTTAAATGTGCGTTCAATGGATATGTATTCACGCCTGGGTGACACCACACGCTCACCATCGAAGGCTGTGCAAAGAATGTATCAATAATATCCCGAATATTAAAAAATACAACTATATTCAAAAACAAAATACTCTACTTCTACATTTGGAACATGATTGAACTCCTTGTATGCTCTCGCATTTGCAAGTGAGCTTGACAAAGTATAAAATATTTTCAATAGACCCAGCGGTGGAAAAAAACCTCCACGCCCACGTGACGTCGCACCACGGACCGGCCATTGCTCGTGGAGGGAGGGGAGGGCTGGATTGAGGAGCATGCTGAGTTTGAGGTACTTCTGGTCAGCAGTGCCACGTGATGACTTACTTGCGTACTTAATGACTTTTTATAAAGCGTTTTGTGCAAGGCACCTTTGACCGCCTCTAATTACCACTTGATGAGTTTGCACCGCATGTTTTCTCACACTGTGGGCTCTTTCACAGTGGGGATTCTTCAGAACTCTACCTGCATGCTCGTGTAAACATTTGCGAGAAATAACAAGCATGTATGTACTATTTAGTCAGCGTTTAGTAGCAAACAACATCTAATGAAGCGGTTTCACAGAAACACCCTGTATACAAACATGTGCTCGTGTAATGCGCGGTCGGCCAGGTACTGGCGCCACCGGCGTTGCCGCGGTGCACGTGACATGCAGAGGCGGATCCAGCGGGTGGGAGAGGGACATTCATTCCATCTCTCCGGTGTTTCCTTTTTGTAGAAAATGGGCTTTTCTCATTGTTTGACCCCATTTTCCTCCCTCCCCCAAATCGCCGGCCTGGATCCGCCTCTGGTGTCACATGCTGCCAGCTGCTGCCCTGCCAACCCGAGCACGCCGCCACAGGCATAATTAATTTGTTTCGGCGAGGTCGACTGATTGATGGGACCAATGCAATTGACATGACGTGTATGGAGTACATATTTCTTCGCAGAGGGCCAATTACACACACAACCACTCATCGGCTTGCATCACACCACCGTTCCTCCATTTTGGTGGCGGACGTATGAGACCTATAGAGGGGTACGGAGGCGTCGATGGCGGCGATGGGCGATGCCACTCTTCGTTAGATTACCGGGCTGCCAAATTAATGCCTGGCTGTCGGCATGCCAGCGATATGCCGTTTGTTCCGGCTATAAGTCAGGCACTGATGTAGACATGCCCGTTTTTTATCCGGGTACCTATGTTCCTTCGTTGAGGGTTGTAAAACTTCACCCTGCATATCATGGGGATATTGTGTTTCTTGAAGTCAGCTGTTTGGATGCTAGTAATTTTTTACTGTGTTCGGGTATCTTTCCGCTTTTGTCGTAGATATTTGATGAATTGCTTAAGTTGATCTTTTTATTTCTGCAATACATTCCTGGTGTAATGTATGTACATTCCTACATGTATATGTATACGCACCTATATGTGAGCTTTATGTGCTAATTAAAACACGCAGAATGCATAATTTATGAACTTATAATTTTATTCGCTATTCTAAAGCATGGACTAGTTGCGAAAAAAACAGACGGCAAATCCCTGTCAAAATTGAATGTCATATACGCTGAAAGGTGCATACCATGAAAATTATGTGAGAAGGGAAGAGATTGGTTACTCATAACAAGATGAGCTGGCTTCAGAATTCGGAGGAGCGTGAAGAGGGCTGGAAGAGTGTTTCTACCTAAGAACCTTTACATTTGAAACCGAAGGTTGTCAAATTCCGACCTCGTCACCGTCCAACTAGGGAGACGGGTAGGGAGCGTAGGGCACACCAACGTTTTGATGATGCATAATTGACCTGCATAAGCGTTGGGATGAAGAGGGAACAACGGTGCCTAACTGAATACTTTTTATCCAAAAATATCCTGGTTCTAGCCACATTCGCATTCGCACCCGTAATTTTATTTTTGTGGAGGTAATTTTCGGAAGTTACAAACAGCACAAATCCAAAAAAGTTTTCGGTTCTAGAATGGGGGCTTCTCGCCGACCCCGGAGGCTCAAATACTCTCTCCCACCCTCAAACCCTCCCCCTTTTCCCTCACCTGTCATTTTGCCATCAATTTTGACAGCACGACTCACGCCCATGAGCCAATCCAACCATGTGATCTCACGAATACAGTGATGAGATACCCAGGTTTTCCCCACCAGCCACCGTCTAGGGCTGAGTCCCAGGTGAAGCTCTTCAAACGCCCACTGTCTTTCCCAGCACTGGGCTTTCACCGGGTTCAGCTGGGGCGTGAATGAAAATGCGAACCGTTTGACCTATAAGCCAGTCCTACCTGAGAACACGCCACTCAGTGACGGGTGACGGCCAGCTCCCACGCTCGGGCTCATGGCGAAATTATCCGTCGCGAGCTCCATAATGATCGCCATTGTCGGCGGCGTTGGCGCTATTTGTGGAGGCAGTCCATCGACTTTCAACGGCGGTGGAACAAGCTCCCGGCCGTTCGGCCACCGCACAAGTTGGCGCCGCTGTTGCGGCTGGCGCCGGTTGGCCGGACGGCTTCCGTCTGTTCAGGCGACTGCGTGAACCCTATCAGCGGCGCTCCACATTTCAGTGCCCCGCTGGAAACTTTCCCATTTTGCGGCGTCAGTCGTCTGAAAGCTCTGTCGCGTACAGCGGTGGGTGGTCATGGCACTAGTGCAGGCCAGTTCAACAGCGGCCATTGGAACCCAGCGGCGGCTAAATTGACGCGCCGTTGTCGCCAACGATGGCGCGGTCAGCGTTCAGTCGACGAGAATGGCGCAGCAACCGAGCGCCAATGCCGGGTTAGAGGGCCGCTGCTGAGTCAGCGGCCGTCCTATTGCAGCGGAAAACGAACGGACCTGATAACCGTATTTGAACCTGATTAAAAAATCCAGTAGATGGGAACAGAGCTGTGTGCCTTTCCACTTGATTTTAAGCTTGCAGCTTCGACCAGGTTTGTGAAGCGGCTGTGAAGCTCATTTGGGAGCGCCTGTCATACCAGCGCCTCATGAGTGGCTTTTGTGGCGGGAGCAGCCGGCGATGTGGGTGCACGGAAGGCTTTGACAGCTCCGGCCCGTACCGTCTGGCGGGGCTGTTCTAGTGAGATTACTGAAGCTGAGTGCACTGCACTGGAGGCATCAAACCGTGTAAACATGAGCGATGCTGCAGTGCTTCTGTATATTGACGAAGGAATCACCATCTTAATTCCTGAAATGTAGCCAATCTTCAGACCTTCCGCCATTAAAACTGGACTCAAACACCTGGGGCTCGTAGCATTTAGAGCCGAAGGACCACACAGCGAGAGAGATAATGTTCTCATGAATACATTATTGAGATCAGCATGTAGACTGCTGGCGCTGGAGCTGCTGATGGTGATCATTGCTCTGATGTATGTATGTACCTAAACACCTTCCGTCAAACAGCGAGCTGGCGACGTAGTTATGACAGCCAAAACCTTCTAGCATCCCAAGTGTTCTAGGAGGAATATATGCATGAACATAATGTACTCCTATTTGCCTGATTTACTTTAGGCTGTGTGGTGGTATTGCCTCGGTTGGATTAGCTGAAGCCATTGGGCGCGAGGCGAATTGCCGAGAAGCCTCAGCTGGGTAGGCTGGTGGTATTACTGGTGTATTTATCGGGCTCGAGTTGATATTGGCGATATATAAGCGACATGTATCATTGAGTAAAGCTGGCAGATTTTGTGGATGCAATCTGCATACCGTCTGAAAATTGGTCACGAAATCCTCCACATTCTTTCTGAACGTGTTTTGTTTAATATATTCAGTGCGTTCTACCAACTTGACCCTTTAAGCTGTTCACTAGGACAGCACTGCACATGAAACCGAACAAGATTTGTGGCCGGGGAATCTGTTTTAACTACATCATACCTACAATTCGACTCCTGTTTTCGTTGTTGTGCAATGTCATATATCAGGCATCGCGGCGTATGAGGTTTAGTAACCACGACTATATAGACGCGGCAAGTAACAAGTTCACACATTAACCTCAGTCCAACAAGTCCGGTGTGTGAATCATGCATCAGTCTATTTGAAAAAGGCTGGTCCAAAAATTACTTAATTCTTTATGATGTATATATCTACACACAATGGACTGACCATGATGTTATTTCACAAGCAATTAAACTATTTAAAGGCTGGTTCAGTGTTGCAATGTACTCGGGTTCAAAGCCGTAAATGCATTGGGCATTTCGTCCTGCCGATTCAGTGGGAACATTTCAACAGACGATGACTACTTTTATAGGCATTTGGTACATTGGTTTCCAATAACTTACCGGATTATTTTAAATGCTTAAACTGGCGGCTTGTGTCCACCCCCAGAGGTCAGAAATATTATTTGGTTTCCCCAGCGGATGTCAATTGTTGCCCCCAAAATAAGGAAGTTTCCCCAAACGAATAGGTCTTTTGAAGTCATATGCGATAAAATTATTCATGACTAACACACAGACTGAGCATTCTGGGCACCAGATTTTGATATTTTATCATATGAGGGGGCGTGGCAGCGGAGTGGTCAGCGCAGCTGGCTTCCACGTAGCCGACCCGGGTTCAAAGCCCGGCGGTTTCCCTGAATAAGGAGCAAGCTGGCTCCCGGAGTACCCTTCCATAAAGAGAACAGTTGGGGACGCCATATGACCGTGACAGTTGGTGCATCGATAAGCCCCAAAACATCACAATTTTACCTTCCCAAATGAGGGGAATCATTTAAACATTAATGGCTTCCAGGCTCAGTTTTCAAACCACTTGGTCCTCTGGTTTTCCGAGATTTTCCCTTACTAAGTTGGCAATTTTGGGGCTGCAGTTACATAAAGTATAGTTAGACCAAGGGGTGCTAATACGGGTGCTAATAAGACCATCTGTGCTACCCTATTATCCCCCAGTTGAAAGATTTAATTATCTTAAAAACATTGAAGAAATAATTGGCCATATCGTTAAATTTTTTTCCTAATTTGATTGCAGACCATGGAACAAACAAATTATTGAACTATATAAGTTATTTATATGCTTTCCCCTACGCATTCTTTGCTAATTAGAACAGTAAGTACCAATAATAAACGTCCTGAGAAATGGTCCATTTGCATCGCTACAACACCCAACACTGTGTGTCAAAGGTTAAATTACTTGTCGAGTTAAATGCTTGGGCACGGTCCTCCTAAGTCCTGCCACCCATTGATAATGCGTGCTAAAAACATAAATCGAGCGTCGGCTTAGCTTGAAAGCCTGTCCACAGCTGTACTCGATTCGATGTCAACGATGCTTCTATGGTCTACAGGTATGCACATACCTATCAATCTCAATGAAAACAAGCATTTCCGGTTATTTGGTAACAAACGATCGTTTTGATGCTTCCAAGGGCAGAAGAAAATCAGAAACACTTTAACGCTGGCATCAGGTTTTCTTTTTTCTTTTATATTATGTGAGCTTCTCAACAGACCAGTGCCAGTTCGCATCGTCAGCCCAGATTCGCCGTGGTGTTCACAGTCACCCATGGATTGCAAAACCCTGGGTTAACTTGCCAACCATATAGCAAATTTCTAACTCATGGAATTGATATCCAAAGATTCTACTTATTTGTAAACAAAAAGACTTTGTCTAAAAAACGTTGTCTAAACAAAAAAATGTGTTTTCTTTAAGCGAGCAATGTAATAAGTGAGGTGGCAGCAAATATGGCTTACCTAAATTGTTTTAGACATTCATTTGCGGCTTGTCTTGTGCCGTTGATACAAAATAAACTAATGCTGAGAATTTGAAGGAAAACTAAACTCAAGCGATGGACAGGATCACTGAAAATATTCCCCACTCCAGAATAAAAGTACAGGATTGACGTGAAACTGGTACATTCAAAAGAATATCCTCACTTCATTTTTCTGTCCCATGTATATGACTTCTAACTCCATATCTTGATGGCAAGGAATCGAGGTCTTAGCTATGTCTCGTCATTTAGGTAGCCGTGGATATTGCGTGGAGAGTGCTCGTTTTTTAGCGTATAATCTTCATACTTTTAGCATACTTCGGGCCCTCAGGTGAGGCAAGATTAAGCTTTATTGCCGATCTTTTTCCCAGCATCGAATTAAAACTCGGCCAGATATTCATGAAGTATGAACTTTCTTGACTAATTAGTATAATTTTATATGATGCACCAAAGTTAGCCACACCTTCCTGAAGTGTCTGTCGCTAACTTCCAGTTAAAACCGTCTGGTGCTTTTTAGTTGCTGCAAAATTATTTTGCGTCTTTTGCCTGAAAAAGCTCTTTAGAACTCTTGCATTGATCAGTATAAGCACCAGCTGAGACTGCGAACTCCCAATGCCTAGAATGGGCTACTGCGGTGAAGACGCTAAGCTTTAATTACTGAGAGAGGCTGTACATTCATGTCTGCTTGAAGTATTTGGTACCATGATGGTGTGAGCACATTTTTCGCTCGATGCTGGTAATGAAGGCGGACTGAAATGGCCAGAACTTTGGAGTAGGAATATATGAAAGCTAGGACTTCATTCCAGAGCTCATGTCAGCTATGTTATGCTCGTTTTCTGAACTTTTTGAATAGGTGGTTTCTACAAGTTCAGAAACATCAGCACGTCATCAGTCTGATGTCACCTTAGCTTTTTCCAGGCCTACATCAGCAAATATCACAGGCTCATTTATCGAGCTCAGTTACAAAGTCCAGCCTGGAAAAAGACTGACCTTTTTCCCAATGGCAAGCTGGTGGCTTTCCATCTTAATTATGGTTGTTGGAGCTTAACGCCACACTCTCTGCGAAAGTAATAGTGCTTCCAGAGTTCATGGAACCTGCTAGGACTTGAACCCGGGACCTATTGCTCAGGAGACGGGCACTCTATCCACTCATCAACCTACCTATTAATCGTGGCTGGTACTGGGAGTCAGGGTTACCAATGGTCAATTCTATTAGAAGCCATATTAACGCATCACTGTATAGAAGTCTATCGGCCTGTTGCTAAATGTCGCATGTGAAACTGCCCTGCAGGTGCTTTAAATTGTGATATACAGCGTGTTGGAATGTATGTAGTTTCTAGTCGATGTCGGGTCTGCTGGATTTATTAGGCTTGAATGTATAAATATTTCGATTTTACTGCCCAGAAGCTCACTTGTATGAGCAGAATCATTTATCTCAAACGACACCACTGACTTACGAGCGGATTGCGTTTTTGCAGGGGACAGATAATCACATATTTTTCACACTCCCAGTTTCACCTCTAGCCCACCCACCAAGACACCTGCTTATACCACCCTGACCAAGCAGTCAGTTAGCTCTTGACCGTGCATTCTGCCTGCAACGGCATCGTCTGCCGGTGTGGTACTACCTGTCGTCGCCGTTGTGGGCCGTAACGCCGCGCTGCTGAGCGCGGGCCGCGCTATCGATTGGCGGCGGCGGCTGGCGCCCGGGCCGACTCCGCGCTCGGTCCTATGGCGTGGTCATACCTCCACACAGGTGAGCCGCCGCGCAGGAGCATAACCTGGAACCGAAGATCGCTCCACCGCTACTGGCAGCGCTGGTGAAAGGCTGGGTCACCGACGGCCACACAGATGTTGGGGTTCGTGGTACACACAATATGGTGGATGCGTGGACTCTGGGATATGTTTTTTTTGTTGTTGACTAACAAATAATCACAGACGAGAGAAAATTTAACATATTTGTGTTTGCTGCCTGCCGCGCAGGCAAAGCCACATGCTTTTTGGATGAGGAAAATATACATTCACAACTTAGATGTAAATTCGCAGATTATGGCCGGCAAGCTCGTGCTGTCCACAAATCTCAGAAGTCAATTTCACATCGTAAGAGCGAAATATGCCCCTTTCCGAGTAGGCGCGACTTGCATCAGCAGTGACGATAAAGCTAGATGATCGTCAAATCCAGGGCGTTTGCCTGTCATGTACTCGAATCCGAGGAGGCGGGAACTTTAAATGCAGCCAATCAGCTTCAGTCTAGTTGGCCTCCGGCTCCAATCTATCAATTTCCAGTGGTGCGACTGTGGGCGGCTCTCTGTTCCGGGAACCGACGAGGTGGCTGCCCAAGTGGTCCATTACCTACATGCCCAGCGGACTTCCGAAGCAGAACGCTGAAAAATGCATGGAGAAGTATCGTCAAGTATGTTAGATGATACGGCTTGGCAGACAGAATAAATATGGAATTGACTTTGATATGTGACCTTCAAAGTATGGAATCGGTTCCTGGGATAGCATCAGTGGCAGAAATGAAAGATGTAGGGCATGTTCGAAGAATAGAGTGGTAATGGCAGAGGTCAGAAACACCGGATCTCGCTAACTTAGCTGGGAAAAATATCGACAAGACAGACGATATATTTCAAAATTTAGATTGGTGCTCATTAAAGTGCAAAGGAGCGTCAGAAAATGTTATCGTACCACAATATGCTACCTAACCTATCATTTTTTGCGTTTGAGCAGAGGTAAGAAAGGGTGTTTGAGTGACACCAACTGAATTTCGAACCCCATACACCGCAAGCAATCTTGAGGCTGGGCGTAAAACTATTAACTCTTTATCCAGACGCCTTAGGTACTGCTAAGTATTAGAAGATTCAGCGCCAACATTAAATCTTCAATCGTGCCTATTTCGTCACCAGCTTAATCTATTTATGCCACCAACATTGCTGGCGAGTTGGCAGATTTTCCGGCCTCTGCGTTGGAGGAGGTCATTTCTTCTTTTGCTATATTCTACGGGTCATTTCATGTCAGGGAAACACCCTTATTTGGGATCAGAAATTAGTCTCCGCTGGGGAAACTAAATAGTTTTTCTTATCTCTGGGTAGCGGAGACAGGTAGACTGTCCCAGCTTTGACCATTGGTTAGGCACTGTGTGTGTAGTGTACTATCGAAAGCAGATGGACTGGTCGCGCTTTGGAACATCTATAGAACGCATTAGCCATCGTTGTTACCAATACTAGCTCAATTTCATCACAGGCTTTCGCCACTAAAATGCAGCTTATCCCAGCCTGAACTTTTTCATCATGATCTTGCAACGTGGATTACCATAAGTCAGGTGCGGTATTGCATGCTTTCCTTGGTAGTTTACAGGTACCGACATAACCAGGGGGTGACTGGTCATAGCCTGACCTTTGAGCTTAGCGGAGTCGTGCCTCCCTGGGTATTGGCACCCCAATTCTGACTTTCAGAAAAGCAAAGCAGATACTCTGAAAGCCTTTAACCTTCGCCCGGGTGGGGGTCTTTTAGACCCCCTCGGGTTTTTAAGTGACCAAAAACGGCGGCGCGCAGCGCCAAACTTGGTCTAGCTGTTCCTTCATATTTTTCATCTTTCCTGAAAATTTTGGCTCAAGGTCATATCAGGTCAGGTCACCAGGTCAGGTGAAGTGACCTCACCTCAAAAATACTTAGGACGGCATAACTAAAAGAAGGGTTAATCGATCAGTTGAAACTCATACCACATCTTGGGCCCACCAGGAGCTACAACATTTGTTCCGGGATTTTTGATATTGGTGACCTAAGGTCATGTGAGAGCATGACCTCCCCATTGACAATGCATGGGGAAAATCACGAAATGAGCTTTTCTCAGTAAGTATGGATGGAATCACTTAAACATCGTTTGACTTGCTCGTAGCCCATTTCTGAAGCTGATACTAAAATGTTTGACTTGTGACCTTTAAAAGGTACCTTGGGTCAATAAGCATTTTTGGTGTTTTCTCTATAAATTTTGAACAAACTAAGATAGAGCTTTTATTTTGTCACCGAAGTGTTTGTATAGTATTGGAAGTCAAATGATATACATCATGACTATCCAGGTCAAGTTGGGTCAGACCGTTGACCTGGGTAGGTCAAATTCTTAAATTTGACCTGGCATGATATCATATATCATTCGATTCGTATTGACGAGAGGATTGCAATGGTGCATAAACTATGGCTGTATCTTGTTTGGTTTAGAAGCTATTAGCGAAAAGTAAACGCCCTTATGCATGGGTGGCTATGGACATTCCCAGAATATGCCCAATATTTAGTGACCTGTAGCTCCCTAGGCTTTGACCTGACACGAAAATAAATGCCACTGTGATGAAGCACATCTAAGAGCTTTCGAATGGTGTTAGAAAAATGTTTCTAGCTATCATAGTTTCTGGATATAGGGTTTTTTTGTACACCTCATATTAGGATTTTGACCTATTTTGACCTCTGGTGACCTTGATATTGACCTGACAGAAAATGACCTAAGTATTTTCGATATATTTTCGAAGAGCTTTATTGCCTTTTGGCTTTTTTAGCTCTCTTGTTTTTGGATCGTGGGGGTTTTTGCCCCCCCGGCGGTGGCCCCAGGGTTAAGAGAGCGTCGATTTCGCATCGCACCGCCCTCTCGGTCCAATAGTTTTAGGGGCGCCCATGGTAAAAACACATCTCTCTCGTCTCCATGGGGGTTTTTGGGGAGCAGATCATGACATAACTCAAGCGCACACTTTGATTTCGGTTGAGGGTCGCGGCGGGGAAAGGGAGCACTATGATTCTGTATTTACGTGGATAAGTATGTTTTTGCTTCTGTCCATGATTTATGTGTAGTCATGTATTAATCAGTACTCTTTCTACTGAGGACAAACCCAGTGCAGACAAACATGCTTTAAAATCACACCGCACCACTGGGCCCCGGGAGACTCATGGATATTTCTCAAAATCTCCCGTGAAATGCCTTGATGTGTACAAATTGAGTTGAACACCCACACTCCATATGGCTTTGTCATAGTACGCATTGGAGAGGACAAAGTGTTCCTGCCGAGATATCGCACTATAGGCCAAAACAATTTCCTCTTTGGCTCTTGTGAGGCATCTGCTTATTACGGCCTAGTTTAGTTAACATGGTTCAATATGTTTAAGGCAAATTGGGGCCAGGTAGGTCACGCTGTTCTTGGAACAAATTTGGGCCATGCTTGGGACGTATTGCCATTTACCCCGATAATGTGACAAGGCCTCGCATGCACTCAGCGTTATTTGAGACCATTGAACCAAGGTCCGCTGCAGTGCTCTCTAAAAGTTTGATTCCTAATGCACTTGACCTGTTGAACTAATACGTCCAAATATATACTCTCCGTATTAAACTGTAAAGCTATTATTGCAGAAGCTGCTGAGCCGGAAATGGAAACGACCATGACCTGACATTTGGCTTCAATCTGCCACCTTAGCCTTGGCATTGAGCAAGCTTAGCCACGGTGTCATGCACAATTTATGTCTAATTGGATGACAGAGAACATAATTGTATAGTCATATTTCAAGACACCTGAGCAACTCCACGGACAAAACTGAGGCAACAGAGGACATGCGATGACACTTATGCGATTAATTCATTTCTAAGCTGTGCAAGGGGGAATGGGTGACTCAGTGGATAGCATCTATGGCTCCAAAGCCACCGGTCCCGGGTTCAAGTCCCGGCAGAGCCTCTGAATAAGTTTATCTGATCCCGCAACTCTTCCTAACAGGGCTGAAGTAAGTGACACTGTATAACCTTGGCTGTTAGTGCTTTGTTAAACTCCAGAAATTATTTTCTGAGCTATGCAAGTATCTTATCAAATATAGGTGTATTTCGCAAAAAAATTAACTGCCCTACTCCTGACATAGGGTGTGTCATCGATACCGGATGCAAAATGGCAGGGTGAGGCTTTACGGGGGACATCATTAGAAATACGAAAACCACTTAAGTTTTGAAATAGGAATTAACTGTTCTACACCTGTTTGGTTCTACACCCCTGGGGCTGATCGTCGGATAATGCAGTGACAAGGCAACCACAAGGTCAAAATAAGAGAGATGACATATTTAATTGCAAATGTATCAACCAGGGTCCAAAAATCTACTGGGTGACCAAGTGACCTCTCAGAGGCCGCAGATCAGCATTTTAACTCGGTTTTGCAAAATCACCTGAGATATGATTTGGAGAAGAGCAGCACATATTCATAGCCGAAGCTACCAAATTAGAGCTATTGTTTGACTTTTTCGATTTCCCTATGCATTTCAAATGAAGATTTTACGAACCTTACATGACCCTAGATCATTGATATGACATGATTTCTTTACCATGCCCTGCAGTGTTCAGTGCGGTCATTATATGGTATGAATCTCAGGTCAACAGCTTCAGCATGTTCTCAATGTTGCAGCTTTGAAAATGTGTGAATGTTTGTTTACTTGACCCTGGGTCTCAAATGTTATGAAAATTTGTGAAAATGATTGTGGAAGAGAAATGCTAAGTGCAATAGCGCTGCGCGGCGCACTTTTTGCTCACCCATGCCAACACGTGGGGCGGGGCAGGCACATGCATCCCCCTCCGGACAGGGGCCGGTTAACACGCGCCCCGCTGGGGGGCGAAATTCGCCCTCCATCCTGGTTTTACCCAGATAGCTCAATAACGAAGAGACGCAGAGCAACGAAACTCACAGTACCTTATTTTTGATTACCTTTAAACATGTTACCAAATTTTTGAGTTAAGGTCATGTCAGGTCAAGGAGCCATTCAAGGTCAAGTGACCCGACCTCAAAACCTAAAACCACGAGTTTGAAGCGGCGCCCAGGGAACATCAACGAACCGATCAGTTTGAAACTTCCACAATATGATAAAGTCATTAAGTACTACAAACATGCTATCTCGGAATTTTGATATTGTTGACCTAAGGTGGGGTCAATTTTTGGTCACCCCATTATAAGGCTATGGTGAAAAATAGAATGGGCTCGTTTTCAGGAAATACTGAATAGATAAAGCTGAGAATCTTTAAACCGTCTATTCTTACCACGATCTTGACCATAAGTTGAGTTTTTGAGCATCTGATCCCTCAAATGTCATGTCAGGTCACGGGAGCATAGCGTGATTGTTTTGCCAATATCTTCTCACTGAATTGAGATAAAGGTCCCATTTTGCTTGCATTGTGCTTATATTGTCACGAGGAGTCGATTGATATGTAACATGACCATACCAGGTCACTCTGTGACCCTGACCTAGCTCGAGGTCAAGTCATTTTCACTATTTCACCTAGCAAGAGCATATTATGCATCATACGATTCGCCGCAATGGGAGGAATCCAATGATGCATAAGGATTTGCTCTAGCTCTTCTGAAGGCAGGTCTTGAGAGAGAAACGTACACTGCTCTGTTGTAAGCCTATGGAACTTTCTTTGACTTATGCTGACCTCAATATTGACCTGACATAAACATTTTTCATTAAATATATTTAGCTTGTCAAGAGCTTTCGAACACCGCCCGTAATTTTCTTTAGCTTTCGTGGGAAATGAGATACGGAGGGGAGGGGGGCGAAAAACGCCTTCCCGGCGGGGCGCGTCATGCCAGGCACCCCAGCGGGGCGCGTGTTAACCCTTCACCGCCTGAGGGTCCGATCGGAACCCCCTCGTTTTATGCAAATTATTCTGAGCCGTTTTAAATGAGCTACGCGTCACTCCACACACCTCAATGGTGACCAATTTGCAGTTTATGACCAAACATTGTTATCAGGTCAGATTAACAAGGCATGACGTCATTTTTAAACCCAATTGAGACGATTATGGTTTTCTAAAATGAGGTTGACAAAACCCAGGGTGTTACTCGGCTTCTGGAAGAGCTAGATCAAGTTTCTAAACATCATTCAAAAGTTCTTGGAACGAAAAATCTGCACGCTGCGATTCATTTTGAGGTCAGGTCAATAACAAAGTCACCAGAGGTCACCAAAGGTCACGGCTTCCGAAATTGTTTGTGTCTTTAACTTTTGAACAAGGTAAGATACAACAATAAATGTGGTATCATAGAGGAACAAGCTGACCCAACAATTTGAATGGTGTGCAACCTGACCCCAAAATGTCACCTTTGACCTTGACCTGAGTTCAAGGTCGCGATATGACCTTTCAAGTTCATTCTTAATGTCAATCGAATTCTTGAGTCAAGACTAACACACTCATGTCTTTGGATTTGTTCTAAGTCTAATGGTTTTCGAGTTATGAAATATTTTCAAAATGGGTCAAAATTTGACCAATTTTGGCCCCTGTGACGTCACAGTTCAAGGATATGGTTCAAACTCGGCTTGAGAGTAGAAGACGGTAAGGGACTCGCAGCCCCGTTTTAACCCTCGCCCCACCGGGGCCATCGATGGCCCCCTAAGGTTTTTCCGGGATAGCAGAAAACGACGAGGCGCAGCACCGCGGTTGAGGGCTCTACCTCTCACTGCATCATTTTCCCATCATCCCTGAAATTTTTACCCGGGCCACCCAGGTCGGTCCCAGAGAGGTCAACCAGGTCACCTCACTTCACCTTTGGCTCTGTAAGAGCTACATTTCAAGTCGATTGATTTGAACTTCCTACACTTTATGACCCTTCCGGGTCTACAAGGTGTTTCGGGATTTTTCGATTTCGTGCCCTGAGGTCGGTCACGAGGCGACCTCTCCCATTGGAAAGCATGGGGAAAGCTTTTCATGATATAAAAGCCACAAAATGATTGCAATACTCAGACTGCTCAGACAACGTTTTTGGACACCCTTTCACGGATCCCAGGGTCATATTTGCCCTTTGACTTTTCCAAGGTCATCGGTCACCGGAGGTCAAAACAGTATTTTGACAATAACTTTTGACCTAATTGAGCTAGAGCGGTGAAACAAACACCATCGTGTTTGTCTTGTCACTGGCTTTCATTTGATATACGGCAGGTCATTTTGACCTTTCGTGACCTCAGGTCATATTGGTTACGAGGTGACCTCTGGCGGTCAAACCACTGGCGGGAGGTCTTTCGTTCCCATAGCGGAAAAGTACTGGCAATTTGCTATAATGTCTTTACCAGGCCTAATAGCTCTAATGACATAAGAGTTTGCCCAGTTTGCTTAATCATTGATATTTGGTGAAAATAGCCGATCTTGACCTATTTGACCTCTGGAGGTCAAACCATTGACCTGAGCACTAAAACATGCGAAATAACTCTTACTGAATTCACGCGGCTTTCTATTGCTTTGCGATTTGCGCTAACGCCCATATTTTCAGTTGAGGGGGGCCATCATGCCCCCGTGGGAAGGTGGCGCCACCCCTGGGGTTAATTTTGTCCGCATCACCCCCGGTTCCCATGATTTTAGAGGGGTCTGATCACAGCCCCTCCAGGCGGTGGTGGATGCAAAAAGAGCCCAGGAGGCACTGGGTTAAGCCGTTGGAGCAAGATGCAGGTTTCTTAGAAGTGTAACAATGGCTTCGTTATGAGCCTCCCCGTAAAACCCCACCCTGGCATTTTGCCTCCGCGACAAAGATGTCAGCATGACACAGCCTACAGTGATCAATGTTCTTTTGGATGACCCTCATCGGCGATGGGTGTCCTTTGAGAAGAAACCGCCACTCTTCCAAATTTCGAACTTTGCCTCTGTGAACAAGAACATATCAGTCAAATTATTTGCATCCGACTGATTCACAAGCTCAGTGTCCGTGCGCGGCCAGTCCATAAACTGCAAATGTCAGCACTGCACCTCTAGTGTGCCATAACGAGGTTTGCCAGCACTTCCAAGAGTTTCCGCCAATGAACCGTGCAGATTGCCAGTTTGAATTACCATCACGACACAGGCGCTCGACATAAGCCATTCCATGCTATGGGATATCCTTCGCCCGGGTGGGGGTCTTTTAGACCCCCTCGGGTTTTTCCAAAGTGACCAAAAAACGGCGCGCAGCGCCGCCAAACTTGGTCTAGCTGTTCCTTCATCATTTTTACATCTTTCCTGAAAAATTTGGCTCAAGGTCCTATCAGGTCAGGTCACCAGGCCAGGTGAAGTGACCTCACCTCAAAAATACTTAGGACCGCATAACTAAAAGAAGGGTTAATCGATCAAGTTGAAACTCATACCACATATTGGGCCCACCAGGAGCTACAATATTTGTTCCGGGATTTTTGATATTGGTGACCTAAGGTCATGTGCAGAGCGTGACCTCCCCATTGTAAATACATGGGGAAAATGACGAAATGAGCTTTTCTCAGTAAATATGGATGGAATCAACTTCAAACATCGGTTGCGACTTACTCTTAGCCCATTTCTGAAGTTGATGCCAAAAATTTTGACTTGTGACCTTTAAAAGGTCACCTTAGGTCAAATAAGCATTTTTTGGTGTTTTTCTCTATAAATTTTGAATTAAGTAAGATAGAGCTTTTATTTGGTCACCAAAGTGTTTGTATAGTCACTGGAAATCAAATAATATACATCATGACTATACCAGGTCAAGTTGGGTCAGACCGTTGACCTGGGACAGGTCAAATTCTTAAATTTGACCTGGCATAGCAATATCATATATCATTCGATTTGTATTGATGAGAGGATTGCAATGGTGCATAAACTATGGCTGTATCTTGTTTGGTTTGGAAGCTATTAGCGAAAAAGTAAACGCCCTTATGCATGGATGGCTATGGACATTCCCAAGAATATATCCAATATTTAGCGACCTGTAGCTCCCTAGGCTTTGACCTGACACGAAAATGAATGCCACTGTAATAAAAGCGCATCTCAAGAGCTTTCGAATGGTGCTAGAAAAATGTTTCTAGCTATCATAGTTTCTGAGATATATGAGGTTTTCTTAGTACACCTCATATTAGCGATTTTAACCTATTTTGACCTCTGGTGACCTTGATATTGACCTGACAAGAAAAATGACCGAAGTATTTTCGATATCATTTTCGAAGAGCCTTTGATTGCCGTTTTGCGCTTTTTTCTAGCTCTCTTAGTTTTTGAGATCGTGGGGGGTCTTTTTTAGCCCCCCACCAGGGCGAAGGTGGCTCGTACCCGCCACCGGGGCAAGGGATATGCTAGAACACTGCACTGTCAAGTTGTTGCCACTCTCACTGCAGGTACTGCTAAAATGCCACCAATTATCACCGATGTCATTGGTAATCAGCCGCTGTTGATCACAATTGAGATGACCCTCGGGACTAGAATTAACAATTGATCACTGGTTGTCATGAACAATTTTATTTTGTATGTGCACGATTAAAAAGTAATCTATTAATGTATTTATTGAATACTGGAAGACATTTACAAGCACTGCACACCTAATCTACGCTTCGAGTAATATACAATTGGGCTGGCCAGCTGATTGCCAGCTGGTCGGTCGCAAAAATGAAGGCTCCGTGTTTTTGCTTCTTTTTAAATTGTATATCTATCGCGTTAGCCAGTGTGTGTGTGCTCAAAACTTACCTCAAGGTGCATGGTCCCCATCCTGCAAATGAGGAGTCTTCCAGTGAACTGGGTGACGAGCAAGAAGGATCAGAAGACTTTGACTCAAGGTAATTTTTCTATAAGACAATTTCAAAACAGGTGCGACTAACTCGGCGTTTGAATCAAAACTGACCACTGCCCTTCCCTTTTATTAAAACAAAAACGTGACTTTCTTAGTAACGATCCACCAGATAAAAAATATTGGAAGCTTTTCCGGAAAACAACCTCGCAGAAAGAGATTTTACAAAACTGCGTTTTTTTGCAGTTCAGAATTCATGTTTATCTCGTGCGCAAGATTTTAGAAGCAAGAATCTACTTGATCCAGTCCAGGATGAGCCAATCGCAAAATGAACCTTCTGTACATGGTAGCCAAGAAGTGGTTTCTTGTTGCCCTGGATGCAACACGCGGAACAAACGCAAAAAAGTAATATTATGTCACCGCTGTGGTCTCGAGTGGCACAGATCTTGTGTCGGCATCACCAAATCACAGGCCGACTCACTCAACCATTGGCAGTGTCCAACATGCAGCAACTTTGCCGAGAGCAGCGATGCCTCCCAAGGTCACCATGATGGCGATGTAGTAGATGAAATAGCATCACTTAGACATACAAGCCGAGTGCTTCCCCGTATTCCTAAGGGAGCACGGATTGCTGTTGCTGATCAGCTCGCCACGACCATAACTAAGGCTGTGACAGAGAGAACAGAAGTGGCTTGGCTAGAACTGATGCGCTTTGCCTATGTTGCCCTCAGAGTCAGTGACCCTCCTAAGAATGGGAAAAGAGTGTCATTGACAGCTCAAATCCGCGAAAACCTTGTTAATAAAGACAACCACAGGCCAACCTGTATGGTGGGGCCTAATAAGCGCAGTCAGTGTGGTAAAGTCAATGAGAACACGGCTATGGCACGTCGAGTCTCTTACAAACTGAATGACGGCGACGCTCGGGGCGCACTGCGCGTCCTCACATCTGACGACACACATGTCACCAACTAACGAAGTGGTAGTCAGCATGAAGGAAAAGCATCCAGATGCGCCTCCCGATCTGCGCGAACTATCACCTCCCGGAGAAAACAGCCCATACATCTCGGCAACCAGGGAAGAGGTGCGTCGCGTCATTCAATCGTTCCCACCTGCTTCAAGCTCTGGTTTGGACGGCATCAGACCGGCCCATTTGCGCGAACTCCTGTCTGACAAGACAGCTGAGGCGGGACAACGCCTTCTCACTGCACTGACGGCGCTGATAAACCTAACTCTGAGCGGACGGCTACCAGCTTTGCAATACGGAGATTTTTTGGTGCACGCCTCATCGCATTGCGCAAGAAGAATGGTGGAATTCGACCCATTGCCGTCGGCAACGTCTATCGACGCATCGCTGCGAAAATCGCAGCGACCAGCGCTCCGTGGAACTTGGTACCGAGCTGCGGCCAGTGCAACTGGGTGTCGCCACCCGGAACGGCTGTGAGGCGGCTGTCCACACAGTGAGACAGTACGTTGATACATCGGAAGGCTCCGAAGAAAAACGCATCCTGGTCAAATTGGATGTGGCCAATGCCTTCAACACGGTCAGAAGGGACTCCATGCTGGAAGTGATCCGGGAACGAGCGCCCAAGATCTACCCCTTCGTTTGGCAAGGGTACAGTGAGGCTGCTCCACTGTTCATGGGAGACAACGTGATCCTGTCGCAGACAGGGATTCAGCAGGGGATCCCCTGAGCCCTTGATGTTCTCCCTCGTCATCGACAAGCTACTCGCAGTGCAGATACAGACATAAACATCTGGTACCTGGATGATGGTACCCTGGCAGGCCCTACTTGGAAGTAGTCAACAGTGTGCGACGAGTGAAGAATGAACTTGAAAAACTGAACCTTACCATTAACTCTTCCATATGCGAAGTAGTGTCTCTAGGAGCGAATGGCGCATGGAGGGATGAGGCTACAAATTCACTTCGTACAGTGTTACCGGACATTCGGGAGATCTCCGCAGAGGAACTCGAGCTGCTCGGCGCACCTATCCGGACATTCCAGCTCAAAACCACCTCACTCGTGGCTGTCAACTGGTGGAAAACTGATCACACGTCTCGAGGCACTTGGTGAAGCGCACCAAGCATTCTTCCTTCTGAAAAATTACGTGTCAGCGCCTCGTCTCTTATACCTACTACGCAGTGCTCCTGCTCCAACCACCCGGCTTTTCTCGCTGAAATCGACGAAGCAGTTCGACGAGGAACAGAGAGAATCACAAATGTACAGCTGGAAGGTGACGCGTGGCGACAGGCAACGCTGCCAGTAAGTCTTGGTGGGCTCGGTATTAGAATGACCGTCGACCTGGCTCTTCCGCCTACATGGCATCCTCGCAGCATCTGCACCTGTGGCTGAGTTCATTCATCGTCCGCTGCAGCGTGTATCCTCGAGATTGCACGGAATCTATGCCGGAATGGCAACAGCTCACAGGCCTAACACCACCACTAGAAGCTCGCCAGGACATTCAGCGAGAGTGGGACCGAGCAGGAGCTACGGCCATCGCAGACAAGCTGCTCCAAGACAGCACATCCGATGCAGTCAGGGCTCGACTCCGAGCGGCTGCGCAACCACACTCGGGGGCATGGCTGAACGCTTTTCCAGTGGCCAGTGTTGGCACTCTCATCCAGCCGGACACACTTCGGACGGCCGTCGCCCTAGAGTTGGTGCTCCAGTCTTGCGCCTACCGCTGCCGCTGTGGTGCACACATAGAAGAAAACGGACACCATGTCCTGTCATGCTGCGCAGCGCTGGACGTCATCCGAGACATGCAGCCATCAATGACGTCATCAAGCGATCGCTGACGAGTGCAGGGACTCCATCTGTGCTGGAACCGCCAGGGCTCGACCGTGGTGACGGCAGAAGGCCAGACGGGCTGACCACCTTCCCTTTCTCGGGGGGAAATGTTTAATATGGGACGCGACGTGTGTTGATACATACGCCCCTCCATAGTGAGCACTTCAGCCTCTGAGGCTGGGGCTGCCGCAGCCGCTGCCGAGAGCCGCAAAATCCGACGGTATGCCAGCATTAGCTACCGATATCACTTGTGCCCTTGCCGTTGAAACGGGTGGTACGATCGGTAAGGCAGGAGCAGCCTTCCTTCGAGAACTAGGGCACCGTCTGGTCCGTGAAACGGGCGACAAGCGCGAGTCGGAATGGCTGATGCAGCGAATCTCCGTAGCTGTCATACGAGGCAACTCCACCTCCATAACCCTAGCTGGAAAGGAAGGTGCAGATCCGCCTTCCAAACTAAAAACATCACTGTACCTTCGGCCCCTGCAAACCGCCTGGCTAAATACCGCGCCATGTTCGGGGACATGGCCGGTAGGTCCCCGAGGAAGGAGAGTGAGCCGGCATCGAGGTGACTTCCCAGTGCTCACGGGACCCTATGTCAGACCCTGAGCTGGCAAGGTACCTCAGGCCGCGAGTATCTGTGGAAAAGCTCTGGAAACCTATATGGAGTAAAAATATGGTAAAGGAGGAGGAAGAGGATTACGTTTTTTTTAAAGTGTAACTTTGATAATGTTATTTAGTGTGTCTTGATGCTCCAATATATGAATGTACATATATACAATACAACAATATATGAGGAGTGTTGCGTATTCATAACCATCCTGCGCACGCATTAATATCCAAAATATGTTGACAGAATATCTAAAACCCTAGTTTGAAATTGTAATATAACGATGAAAAGTAATCGTTGGGCACAAAACGCAAACAGCCACCTGGCGCTGCAACTCTTCCTCTGCAGCTCGATCCCCTTGCGTGGAAGTTCATGATGTATGTGTATAGCCGGGTATGTAAGTATTCGTGCACCCGGCGCCGTGCGTATCCCTGGCTTAACCAGTCTGCCACTCTTTTGGGTATCACGCCCAAAAAGTCCAGTAAAAATAGCATCGAACTTGGAATGATTTGCAATTTGTGGCCTCAGATATCGGTCTGGTATACTAAAGACCATAGTAGAAAAAACACGTTTCGAAAATATTGAATTACTAGCATACTAAACACTAAAACATACTAAATCACTCTATACTAAATTTCTGAGATACAAACGCATATAGCCTGGTTACCAGACATTCTGCAATGTGCTCGGCTCAGCGGCTGACAAAACGTTTTTTAGACTGTCAGGCAATAGTTTTTGTACATTTATTTACCAACGGGGCAGCCCAGCATCATCCCTATCACGTCACTTTTGTGGTTGTGCTTTCTTCACCCCGAGACAGCACGTGCGGTGTGGTTCATCAATCTTTGAAATCGCTTATTTCAAAGAGTGTTGCAGCTGCTTGCTTGATATTTTTTGCAGTAAGTCATAAGATACAAGAAAGTAGGATGACACCTTAATTACTATTGAATATAACTTACTGTAGCCCCACTAGTTTGGGTTTTGGGCTCTTGTGCGCATCGTCCTTTGGCAGCAGTACGGTTATTTTGGAGGCTATTTTGATCCTTGGAAATTAGTTTGAAGAAAATTGAGGAAAGCGAAGGAATTGAATTCTCAGGGGAACACAATCCTCTATCCATTAAGCTGTAAGTTTAAGTGTAAAGAAAACAACCATTGGCTTATTATGCAAAGCCCTACGTCCTGGAAGCCTTAAAATCAAGCCTAACAGCACGTCAAAATCTGTCCTGCATTGCAGGTACAAATGTACTAAGAGAGTCATTGACTCAGATTAATTGTGACGGGTCAAGTTTTAATCGGAACAATAACCAATCTTATTCTAGCGTCTGTTCTCAAATATCCATAAGACATGCCTAATCCTGTTTGTGTGGGGTGAGTCAGAAATTAAAAAAGAGGGTTCATGCAAACAAGATGACGATCTCACCCTCAGCCATTTTTATATTTTGCACATTCATGGCTGTATAGTCACTTCGGGCGCTGTAAACGATTCGAGTTTTGTCTCTGATCAATTTTACACATCTGACGAAATTTTTAGTTCAGGTCATGTCAGGTCAAGGAGCTATTCAAGGTCAAGTGACCCGACCTCAAAACCTAAAATCACGAGTTTGAAGCGGCGCCCAGGCAACATCAGCGAACCGATCAGTTTGAAACTTCCACAATATGATAAGGTTATTAGTGTCTACAAATCACCTATCTCGGAATTTCGATGTTATTGACCTAAGGTGGGGCCAATTTTTTGGTCACCCCATTATAAGTCTATGGTGAAAAATAGAATGGGCTCGTTTTCAGTAAATGCTGAATAGATAAAGCTGAAAATCCTCAAACCGTCTATTCTAACCACGATCTTGACCATAAAGCTGAGTTTTTGAGCATCTGACTTCTCAAAGGTCATTGTCAGGTCACGGGAGCTTAGAGTGATTGTTTTGCGAATATCTTCTCACTGAATTGAGATAAAGCTCCCATTTTGCTTGCATCGTGCTTATATTATCACGGGGAGTCGATTAATATGCAACATGGTCATACCAGGTCACTCTGTGACCCTGACCTAGCTCGAGGTCAGGTCATTTTCACTATTTAATCTAACAAGGTCATATTTTACATCAGTCGGATTTACCACAATGAGAGGAATCCAATGATGCATACAAATTTGCTCTAGCTCCCCTGAGGGCAGATCTAGAGGGAGAAACGTACACTGCTCTGTTGTAAGCCTATGGAACCTTCTTTGACCTATGCTGACCTCAATATTGACCTGACATAAAAATCATTCGTATAAAATCTCTTCGTTTTGTCAAGAGCTTTCGAACACTACCCGTAATTTTCTTTTAGCTTTCGTGGGGAATGAGATACGGAGGGGGCAAAAATCACCTCCCCAGCGTGGCGCGTCATGCCAGGGACCCCAGTGGGGCGCGTGTTAAGAGATAGGGCATTGCGCACTTGAAAGTCTGGCGCAAAGCGAGTGAAAGGAGATGCAACTACTCTGCTTGCAAAGTAACCCAGTCAGCCTATTAATTTATTCCAGCTATCGAACATGTTTCGGACGAACTTTGTCCCAACAGTTATATCAATGGAGTGCAGATTGTGACTCCGTAACTACTTTGTCCTGGCATTGAACAACATTTTAATTCGTAGGTGTTCGAATACTTGCTGAATCGGTATTTAGATTCACACACAAAAGTATGAATAGTTCTGAACAAAATGGTACCAATCCTATCTCTGCAAAGCTCCTTACTTGTGTAGACACATTCCGAATGTATTGCAACGTCCAATTGATTGAGCCCCGCTTGTCTCAGATTCGTCGTGTCATTGTCACAGCCTTTGCCCGGAAGGTATGTACCTGGAAGGATTGCAAATAATCATAGCTCAATTTTATGAAGACCATATTCACATTTCATTTTGTTCTCGTGGAGACAGCAGTGAAGTCACAATACGCTGACATCTCCTCCAACGCCGGCGTTACCTCGCACGTTCGCCCTGAGGTGATCCAGGTCACGTGACGCGGACCACCTCGCGGGCTGGGGTTCGGTTAGCAACAACAGGGCAGCTGAACTGAATTGGCAGAGCTATTTGTGGCACAGACTACAAGGTTTGTACAAGGTGGTGGCGTTAACGGCACATGTTGTCCCGAGTCCTGGAAGAATTCGCGGAACGCTGAAGCAAAAAAAAAACATAATTAGCGTCACATGTGAAATAGATGTGTTTGCAAAGCCCTCACCTGAAACAAATTAGACTTTGGGTCTAGACATCTATTGTGTGTGTGTGTGTGTGTGTGTGTGTGTGCTAATCATTGGCTGACACGAGGGCCTATACAGGCTGGTTTATTAATTGTTGTGTTTGACCACTGCTTTGTTTGCATGTGAACTAGGGCCGGGATTTTGTAAAATATTTTACGGGGAATTCCTTGGGAACGTGCAAGTATGAAGACGGACCTGAAACACAAAATGTGGATAACTTTTGCCAGTTTAGCTGACTAAATCAGCTCTCACTATGATGCAAAGTCCGGTAGGTTCATATGTAGGATTGTTAGACTACCTGGCCAGCTTTTTAACCATACAATTGAATCCGAGACACATAGCTTGACTGCTAGCAATCCTAAATTGCAAGCCAACCCCTAGAAAGCTGAAACCGTACACATTTTTATTAGGAAAGGTTTCAGAACCGTGAATTGTTTTTGTATTTCCGTGTGCCTGGTAAAATGGGATATTATGAAGTCGCCCTCCAATCCTAAGCCATAAAATCCCGCACGAAAGCAAGACAATAATTTAGACCGATACAGGGCCATAGTTTGATTATCTATCTCGACTTTGTTGCTGACATCATTTGGAGAGGCTGAGTGTCCCAGTTTGTTAAATGTTAAACGTTTCACTCATCCGCGTGACGTTTAAGCTCGTTTCCTCAAGAGCTGGAAAGGTGATGGATGACATGAATGACATGGTGGGCTAGGTCATTACCGATGCGACAGACAGCGTTATGTTTGGAACAGTAGCAAGTTAAGACAGGTGGTACATTTTCGTCATTATGCTGTCATGTAATGCTAAGACAGGCAAAGGTGTCAACATTAATTTTTCACTGAGGGAAGGAATCCCCAACCAGTGGTGACCGGGAAGCGAGGCTCGAACATGCTGACTGTCTTTGGAAAGGCTGCCGGTGTTCTCCACCAATATCGACACTAGAAACATTTACGTAGCCCTACACAGTTGGTAGGGAGAAAGTACAAGATACAGTGGTCGGGTTTCAACATATTTTTAGAACGTCCACCCAGGTTCACTAGTTTGGCGACTGTTGTCCCTCCATCCCCCTTCCTGCTTGACGCCCATGGGGACAGGTGCACCTGTCTTGTTATTGTGGTATGCAACATCAAGGTTTGGGCTGTGTTTCGGTCAAGTGTTTATTCATTCATTCACTGGGAGTATCCTCGGAAAGAATGGGAAGTCAGGCTTCTTGGTTTTACAGTACCATCGCCAGATTTGCAGGCCCTTCAAGAGTTCGAGCTCCAATATAAGAAGAGCCGATATGGCTCTGGGTTGAAGGAGAACGGACGCCAACGCCTCACTTTTATCGAGTATTCAAGTGCTATCGTTGAACCTTATTAGGCTTCCACTTGCAATAGATATCCTGATCTATCGCTCTTTCTCGCTCTTATTTTAGACATCAACGAGTACTTCACTGCAAAACTCCACCTGCTTTTCCTGGGCAGCCACCGGTGAGTTGATGAGATGGAGGCTTACCATTTGGGGCTAACCTCGGCGGTGTCATCTGGCCTCCGACGAATGCCTCATTTCTCAGCGCGCCGCCGTTCCGTTTGAACCCGAGCCTGCTCTCCTGGCTCCACTGCAACGCTGTGACGCTGGGTCTTGCCATAAATCCGCCTCATGCATAGCCAGAACCAGGGGGTAAGGGGACACTGGACCCCTCCCCCGATCAACCCGCAGTGCCTTCTCAAATGGTCATGGCAACCCTCTGAATGGTGGATGGTGTACTCCTGAAATATTACCCCCCACCCGAGGATGCGAGCATCGGCGCCACCGCGATGTAGGATGTGGTGTCTACCTGATATATTTTTCCGCCCAAAAGTGGCGTCTCCCTAGTCCAGATGACCCCCCCCGCCCCGACCAGGACGACAAATCACATGAGCAGTCACCAGTCAGACCACCCAGCTACAAATCACACCACCCAGCCACAAATCAAACCACCCAATCACCAGTCAGACCACCCAGCCACCAGTCAGACCACCCAGTCACAAATTACACCACCTAGCCACAAATCAAACCACCCAGCCACGAGTCAGACCACCCAATCACCAGTCAGACCACCCAGTCACCAGTCAGACCACCCAGTCACCAGTCAGACCACCCAACCACCAGTCAGACCACCCAATCACCAGTCAGACCACCCAATCACCAGTCAGACAACCCAGTCACCATTCAGACCACCAAATCACCAGTCAGACACAGACCACCCAATCACCAGTCAGACAATCACACCACCCAGCCACAAATCACACCAACTAGCCACAAATCAGACCACCCAATCACCAGTCAGACACAGACCACCCAATCACCAGTCAGACCACCCAGTCACCAGTCAGACCACCCAATCACCAGTCAGAACGTTCGGCGATAGGATGCGGAGAGGTGCCAACCGGCTCAACATGTGCGGTGGAATAGCAGCCAGGGTATGAAGATGTATCGAAGGCTACTTTTCTCATGCTCGTTTTTCTTGCTCTCTATCATTTTATTCAAAGCTCGGCGCGGCTCGGCTACTCGACTCTGTTTTTGGAGCGGGTTTATGTTGCCTTTGCGGCCACGCACTAAAAAGGATCGTCCCGAAGCTTACCTGCACCCGAAGCTTACCCTCCTCGAAACAAGAACATAGTTCATCCCAAAAGATATATCACTGACTTCATCACTTGCAAGACCTGACACCTGTATTTATCTGAATTTTAATCATGGATAAATGCAGGTGCCTCATGTTCATAGAATGCAGCCTCTATATGTCCACATTTCTACCGAATTATCAGAAGTATGAGGAGATGGACTCTTACTTACCAGAATTAGCCAGTGCGCAGAACGCAGCCAGAACCTTAGCATGAAGGGGAGGGACACCATTCCCGAAGGGCACCCTAGGAGAAACGGGACAGTTTTTATGATAACAAAGACCTTGTTAGAGCTTAGTTTACTTCTAATTTTGGGAGTGAGATTAAAAACCTTGTTGGTCGGAGGCGAGACCTACAAGGTGTGTAGTTGTATGTGACCATACAAATTATTTGGAAGAAGGGAGACAATCCCGTTAAAATTGGGAAAATCAGTATTTTACGTAGAATATCGACCACAATCGATCCTGTGGGGCTCAGACAGACGCCAATGGCTCAGTTTCATTTATATTTGACGGCCGAGGTGCACTTTTGTCTGAGCGCTCATGCACAATAGAGTTACAAAAGCTCAGCGACCGGAAGACACTCGGCTTTTATTCAAGTACATAATGGAGGTGAACATTTCAGCGGCCATGGTGCACTTCTGATCGAAGCACACAAACAAAACCGATGTTAAAACGTCAGCAGCCGAGGGCTATCTTCAAGCTAAGGGCAAACACAATTGAGATAGAAAATTATGTGACCATAGGCACGTTTGGAGGCACAACAGAGCTACAAATCTGAGCATTCAGTGAAAGCTTTTTGGCTAAGGGCGCGTAAACAACAGAATATGCATATTAAGAGCCGTAGGGCGTTTGGGCACCAATAGAGGCATGGCCCTAGGATGTTTAGACTAATCCCGGGGTACTCATAACGACCCTGGTCCGTCAGGTTCGCTTTAAACACCCATATTTTCTATTTTCCCCGTAACATCTACATACCATATCGCTATACTCACCCTACTAACTTTTGTGAATCAACTCGGCATTTTGTCCAAACGCGCTCCCGAAAACCTGCTATTCCTCCATTCCCTCCATTTTCCAGCAACCACTGCGCATCACCGTATCTAACGGCGCCTATTGATATGAATCTGCGTGCTTTCAGCCGGGAATTGGCGCCCAAACGCTCGGCCATCATTAATTACCGCGCGACGCCGGCAGCAGGATGACGACTGACGAGACATTGCGACACCGCCGCCGCCGACGATCTGGTGGGATAGTGGCGTTGCTGCGACGGCACCTCTAACCGCGCTCGACGTCAGGCGGGCTCGCCACACCTACAACTGGTCTTGGGCGGAGCGTCCGAGTGAAATGCGTCAACACACAGACTGTAAAAAGTTTATTTTGGATGCAGAAGAAGATAGGAGGGGAAGAAATTGCCGCAATCTGAATTCATCGCATCTCAGAACTTTCCCGCGGGCGGGCTCTCCACGAAATTTGTATCTGTGCAATGTTTTCTGTACTCGAAATAGTGTACCATGTTTAGCTCAGTCTTTTGTGTGGGAGTGCAGTGCTCCAAAGGGCCATCTCTGGCCCTGTTTGTTATTCCACGGACGCAGCTATGATTGGCTACCGGTAACAAATGCACGCAGTCCCGGCTCCGGGGCGTCCAACTTTTTAAATAAGGCCAGACTGCCAGAGGCAGAATTCTGCTCCGGAAACAAACCAAACACGCTGCACTGAAGAGATTGCTTCAGATAGTTTTGAAAAAGAATGGGATGATAAGGATGTTTTGCACGTGACTGCTATGTAAGAATGTTCTTCAGTAGTCTGCAAAAATGCATTTACATTCACTAGACCTGTCTCTCGGCCTAATTTTTTCGCGATCTGATGTTTTTATCGTTTTCGTGATGGGATGTTTATTTTGCGTCCCTCTTGTGATTTCGCCCCGGAAGTAGTTTTTGTTTTTCCATAATTATTTTGTAAATAACTTTAATTTTTTAGACTCTTAACTGCGTTTTTTCCTTCATCGGTTTTGAACTCTTGTTATATCGCCAGTATTAGTGCTGCAGAGGGCTTTGGTCGTTGTTTCGTCGGATTTTGAGCCGGTATAAAGTGGTTCACGGGTGGTAGACCGCGCCACAGCGGGCGGTGGTAGTCCGGGGAGTCCAGACCGTGGTCCCAACGGAAATTGGCTGTGCTTCCGGGGATCAATAAAGCATGTACGTTTGGAAAACTTAAGCTTATAGACGTGTTTGGTGAGGCTATCTTTCATTCCTTATGGAAGAAGTCCAGCTTGTAGTCCTTCCCTCTGAAAGCGCTCTTTTTGGTCACTATATTCACTTTAAATTCTGTCCACCTCGCTGAATATGTATTCCCATGCCCTATTTATGCACTCACTCCCATCGAAGGCAACCGCGAGCCTGATGGTGTCGATAACGCTCAATATTGTCATTTGACCTTTCCCTCAGGACTCCTTTGCTTCGCATTTACCTTCGGTGCGTACCACTGATGATGCAGTAAAACGAACGAAAAGCCCCTTGTGTCTTGTAAAAGTGATTTATTCCCGCTGGGGTGTGATCCTGAGCGGACAAAGGCGGATTCGCGGTCGTTTCCGTGCCTCGCATGTGTTGTTTCTTTTGCTGGTGCGAAACACTGCATTGCAAGCGGCCACGCCTTAAAGCAGAAAGCATGCAACCCCCGCGAAAACACCGGGAGTTGTGAGAATGTGATCGGCTTATTGAGTCCCTGCACACTGCACAGTCGCTGCTGTATAAGTGTGAGGAGTGCGATCCTCCACGCTTCCCGCTTCAACAAAGCACTGCTGGGTAGCCTATCTCCGCAGGCGTGCTCGGCGGAACAGACTACCCAGCTCGGTACCATTGCGCGTCGTGGCGACGTCTGTCAGCCCAGAGATCCTGGAAGGAAACAAATAATAATGACAGCAAGAACGTTCACCGGCAATGAAGGGGCCGGAGGTCGTCAGTGAAACTTCGACTCCCCGCTGAAATGAAATTATACTGCACAGACCCATGCTGTCTTCGGATTTTGGCTCCTGATACCATTTTGTTCATTCTTGCGATAAGAATGTTAAGTTCTTTTTGAGCCCCGATGAGATGACATATTTTACGGACAAAACTGAGGGGACTGTACCGCCTCTACCCGCTCCCGACACCCCACTGGTGGTGATACCATGGACGGTGACGTAGTAGCGTAGAAGAAGAATAATCGACTTCCACGCCACTGATCCGGGGTCAAGCCCCTAGCGGGTATTCTGCAGAAGTTTTTCCAATCCCAATAATACCCTCCCAACAGGGTGAAAGTTGGCGGCACCATATGGCCTTAGCAATTGGTGTGTCGTTAAGCCCCAGCTTGGTTTTCTGGTAACACCCTTGCGTAGAAGAGTGCGTGCTACTTATCAGATTTGGTATATGTGCTTCTAGCTCCACTTGACTTCTTTAGCTTCCAGACTGGCCCTAAAAAGACAGTACATATCACTGGATTAATCTGAGTAAGGTGGAAAATATAAGAGGAAGCAGAATGCCACCGAGCCATCATGGCTGCCAACTTGTTCATAATATTCATGACACATTCAGCCAAGCATGGTATATGGTGTTTTGAGGCGCGAATAACACCAGCATTAGCTTAAAACAATTCATAAGAACTGGAGGCCCACCCCTCCTTGTCCGACTAATTTCCGAACTTTTTTGATCTGGAGGGGATGGCTTTGTTTCAGCGAGAACTGATGTTTCGTTGACGACTTCCAGAGTCTCCCTCTCCCGCCGATTTTCCTATGGTGACGTTTTTAATGAGAGTAGGTACATGGGGCGAAGTAGGAAGTGAATATAAGTACAATGACTCAGTATCGTAAAGTGTGACCCGCTGACATAACATGAAACATTTAGAATGTGGCAGAATATCCTACCAAAACAAGCATTCTGCAGCAGCAGTATCATTAAAGCGATTTCATTTAGCTTTCTCCTTTCTTTATATCCTCGAGTGCCAGTAAACAGTGATTCTTTCTGAGAGAGAGAGAGAGAGAGAGAGAGAGAGAGAGAGAGAGAAGGAGAGAGAGAGAGAGAAAGATAAAGGTATATTTATACATACATAAAACATCACAATTCAATCATTCCGTGGTAGCCAATGACTAAAAGTAGGAATGTTACATATCATACGTAAGAATACTAGACTGAGAACACCAATGCACATGGACAAGAACCAAAGGGCCAATCATGACGGCGGTGGCGTGTACGTACATATTCCTTTGTTGAAGAGCTCTAGCATCTGGAATTCGGCTGATTTCCTATAACGTTCTGTTTTTGCTAGAACGGTATAAGTGGCTCTCCGTCTCAATGAGGGCCCTGCTGAAGGGCAGGAGGCAGGAGGAAAGTGTAAGTGTCTATTTAGAGCATTTTGATGACATTTGACAGTGAAGGCTTCCAACAATTTAGCTCTGCGGTTTTTGAGAGTTTCCGTGTTAGTAACTCTGAGGGCGTTCCGGTAAGTCACGTAATTCCAGCCAAGTATGATACGTAAGGCTCATTTTTGGACTCGTTCAATAGATGTTGGCTCTGAAGAAGTGATTGCATGATTCCAAACCGGTGATGCATATTCTCAAATTGGTCTAATGAAGGAGACATAAATCCTAACCATTTCTAGAATCGGCGCGTTGAACTTTCTCAAATTTGATAGGATGAATAGTCGCTTGGTAGCTTTTGCGACAATATCTGTAGTATTCACGGCAAATTTCATGTCGCATGTCAGGGTGAGACCTAAAATTTTGGTCACGCGAACAATATTGCAAAGGTTCGTGATTACATACAAAACGGGACAGTGGTGATCGAACTCTTGACGTACATATTTTCATCATTTTTGTTTTTGTGGTGTTAATACCCATTTTGTTTGAGCATGCCCATAGCATCAGCTCGTCTATTGAAGACTGAATGAACGCTGTTGGGTCGGAGTTTTTGGGCGGAACCATCACTAGAGACAGATCGTCCACATATTTCCAAACCTGGTGTTCAATTGAGTTTCTCAAGTGTTCAAAAAGGTCATTTATCTTGATTTGGAGGACAAAAGGTTCAGTTTTGGTACCCTGGGGTACTCCAGATGAAATAGTTGACCAGTCTGAGAAAACTTGAGCTTTGCCAGGCTTCGAAGACATTTTTATACATTGCTGTCGGTTCGAAATAAATGAAACAAAACATGGAACAAGGCTCCTGGGAGTACCTATATCTATAATTTTGTTCACGAGGACTGTGTGGTCAATTTTGTCGAAAGCCTTCTGAAAATCCACCAGCAATAAGTAAATCGTATTACATTTACGGGAGTTGTCCAAGTTTTTAAGGATGTAATAAAACAATGATAATAATAATTGTTGGGGTTTAACGACGCACCGACTGCCAGGATCATACAGCGTCGCCAACTCTCACCCTGTTGGAAGGGATTTTGGGGATCAGATCGACTTATTCAGGACTCCGCCGGGACTTGAACCCGGGACCGGTGGCTTAGAAGGCAAGGGTGCTATCCACTAAGCCACTCATCCCCGATGTAATCAAACAGACGGATCAAGTAGTTTGATGTTGAAAAACTTTTCAGGTTACCAAACTGATTTGGGTCAATTTTGGGCCGAATTTCTGACATGCTCCTGCGCACTACAAAGGACTCCAATATTCTACTGAGAATAGGTGTGATCGAAATAAGTCGTAGTTTTGTGATCGACGAAACATCCTTCTCTTTTGGAATTGGAGATACATAAGCTGTTTTCCTCTGGTCTGGAAAACGACCCTCTGCGAGGGATTGGTTGAAGATATGGTATAAAGGGGTTGCAACTTCAGCAGCAAACTCCTTTATGAGACGGAGAGGGAGGTCCGTGGATTGGCAACTTTTCCTAACATGAATATTAGACAGCTCGCGATACAATTCGTAAGGTTCAATGGTTTGAGGGGGTGTTGTCCTGGAAGATAGGCCTGCAGACATGATGCATCTTTCTTTATGCTATTTGGGTGGAGCCAGTGGCGTTCGTAGGTAACCCATCCGCACTCCCGAGCACAATACCGTACAATTACTCACCATAAATGTATTTAATACCAACTTCTAATCAATATTTTGCTGCTGCGCCGGGAAATAAGCTTTCTCCGAGTCACCATCCCATAGGCAGATCCAGGCTCACCGATTGGAGGGGTACATGGTCGGTGACACCCTCCAGACCAGGGAGCACTACTTTTGGACGGAAAAGGCCTAACCCATGGGCGACAAATCCTATTGTGAGGGCACCGATACTCGCATCCAGGGAAGGGGAGAGGGTGAGAAGCAACATTTCGGGGGTGTCATCGAACTTGCAGGTGGTGCTGTGACCACTTCTGGGTCTGGGAGCGCTGAGGGTTAATCGGGGGAAGGGTGCCCCCCCTGCCCCCTGGATCTGCATTTGTGGCATCCAGCGTGAATTTGAATAGGTTTTTGTGTAAGGCAGACTGCGAGAAACAGGAACTCTGTAATTCTTATTCCCATATCCATGCCAGATAACCATTTTTTGTACGTATTTCTTTTGAATTAAGCGATATTAAACAATCCTTAAGCATGTGCTGATTTGATGAAAGGTAAATGGAGTAGAATATGTATCATGGATGTCTCGGAGACCTATATTCCTCCTGGGCTGCCTTCCTCTGAATCAACACTTTTGCGCCAACAAACACCTCTCACAACTCATGCTGTCTCCTGATTCCGACTCCTCTCCCCTCGCGGAACTCTACCCAGTCGCTGCATCCCGCAGTGGTAACTGAGTCACCATGCCCCAGGGACGAGTGCTGAAGGCCAGGAGCTCGCGTCCGCAGATAAAAAAGCGCAGTATGTTCTGTGCGTTGGCGTGGGAAGTCTGACGAGACCTCTGCGCGATCATCGCTCGCCCGCCGTGGCTAGGCCCCCAGCGAGATATCGGGTCCCTGCTGCCCCGACTGAGCGATGATGCCCGACTCGGGCAGACTGGGGGCGATCCCTGGGGGCATCGGCGTCGGACCTTCACACAGAACGGCTCAGAGCTCACCACTTCCCTGAACTGCAGTGCTGCTTCTGTTCTCTGCCAGAGGAAGAGAAACGTTAAGGAGGGGGTTCAGAGGGGCTCCTGGTTGCAGAGGCCCAGGTGCCGGGTGAAGATCGGGTTATGGTATAAGGCTTGCTAAGAACGCCGTGGCGCTGATCCACACGAGACGAGAACTGTATAAAGGCCCGTCTTCTCTCCCTGTTAACCGTTACTTTATGGTGGCACCTACCTTTCCGGCGCATACATTGCTGGCTATCCGTTAAGAGAAGCAAAGCAGGATATTCTATGCATGTATATAAATATTTTATATATATAAATAAATATATATATATATATATATATATATATATATATATATAAAGAAAGAGAGACATAAGATACCAGACGCTACACTTCTGTTTTCCTCATTCATAAACAGTTATTTGTAATGCTGCTCTATTAAGAATGAACCATACAAACAGGCTGCAGAGGAACAACAAGTACGCTGGCAACCACGGCCGGCTGGAGAGGCGTCCTCTTCTACCATTCAAACATTATTCTATTCTAAACCTCCTAGTTCTCGCTCTACAGCCCTGTGCGTGGTTTGATTCTGGCGTGCCTGTTGTTCGCCAGTTCGACCTCTGCGCGTGCGGCTGGAGGGGGAGGCAGGCCCCCTGTCGGTGGGCCGCGAGTACGAGTACATCTGCCGGTCGTCCGGTTCGCGCCCTCCGGCCGTACTCTCCTGGTTCCTGGACGGCGCAGCTCTGCTCAATGTCCGACAGCACGTGAGTGCTCGACTGCTGGGGTACTGGCACACGGTAGGGTATAGAAGCAGACGGCCAGGTGTAAAAGGCTGCAGCACAGTGTGATAATTGATGACAGTGTATATATATATATATATATATATATATATATATATATATATATATATATATATATATATATATATATATATATTATTTTATTTTTATTTTATTAGGGCCACTCCCAACAGGCACACTTGCCCAATTACAGGGAGTATTGGCGTGGGTGTTTAAGGATCCTCTCCACCGGGTCAGATCGGACACGGAGGACACGGAAGGCGGTTTCCACCGTGGGGATTGAACCCGCGTTAATCCATGCTATCCGATCTATAGACTGGCAAAAGCCACTAGGCCACCCCGGCCCTATATATATATATATATATATATATATATATATATATATATATATATATATATATATATGTCTCTGGCTGGGTATGGTTGTCGACGGTCGGATATAATTTGGGTCCAATTATTACGAGTGTGATTTTTGGCTAATTGCTGCTATGCCACACCATATGAGCACTGGTGAAGATCTGAAATATTTGGGAGTGGGAGCGCTGTCATTATCGGCTGAAATCTCCACGCGGCCGTGGCGACCACCGCTGGAGCGGCCTGTGTTGAGGTGTGGTGCTACCGACAGACTTCGCCGGACGGCAGCGTCAGCCGCAGCACCCTGCTGCTGCGGCCTGCGCTGGGCGACCAGGGCAAGAAGCTGAGCTGCCGTGCACTCAATCCACTGATGGCTGGCAGCCCGTACCTGCAGGACAGTCGCCGGCTGGAAATACGGTGTCAGTACTGGTGTGGGGTGTCGGTGATTATGTGGGGATGTCGGTGATTATGTGGGATGTCAGTACTGATGGGGGTGGGCAGCACTAATGGGGTTTCGGTACTGATGTTGGGTGTCAGTGCTGATGTTGAATGTCAGTACTGTTGTAGGGTGTCAATATTGATATGGGATGTCAGTTCCGACGTTGAGTGTCAGTGCTGATGTGGGGTATCCGTGTTGATTTGGGGTGTCAGTGTTAATGTGGGGTGTCAGCACTGATGTAGGATGTAAATACTTTTGTTTAGTGGTAGTACTGATGTGAGATATCGGTACTAATCAGGAATTTAAAACACAATGGACTAATTTGTTATCGGGGGGGCAGGAACGTGATATTTTCATTTTCTGCATAAAGCTGACAATGCTGAAGCTGTTTCACAGTTTTAAATAGTTAAAAATGTGATAAAAAGGCTCCCGACGGCTATGATAATTACTTTTTTGTCTTCTTACCACCTGTCGTGTTTTAGCTTAAAGCTGAAATGTGCAGAAACCATAGATTAACACTGCCTTGCGTGGACTGTACTCAGGGGGCTGGCACATGCCTAAAAGAGCGTTGTTCTTACTTTTAGCTTGCAGACGGTACCCACCTGCAGATCTGGCTTGCTGATACCCATCATTGCGCATGAGTAGGTTTGAAAACACTAATCTCAATTGGAATTGACATATTTCCGCGTATTCTTGCAGTTTTGTTACATATATAGTATGGAGCCAAAACAGTTTTATAGCACATCATAGAACGTGTCATTTGGCTCTGCATCCTGTGGTGAAAGGTTTTTGTGGCTACGACCCAACACTTTGAAGCAGTGGGCAAAACACACAAATTTAAGATCACATTCACTGCCTTAGAAACGCTGGCTCTCTCAATGCTAAATGCGCGAGCCCACGCAAATAATACCATTTCAGTGCAAAACTCACTCCGGAACATAGGCTTCGGAGACCGTGGCACATCATTCAGTCTTCCCACAAATTGCCTCTTTGTATTATTGAAGGGGCGTGCACGTGCACACGTGAGGTGTGGCCCTAGTATTAATAGGTGCAGCTCCTTCCTTTGCTGGTGGAAATACACATAAAATATTGCAGCCTAATTTAGCCAGTATTTTCTAAGATATCGAATATGGTTGTGTGCGTGTGCACGTGATGCGTGGTCCCAGTACTGATAGGTACAACCCATGCATATTGTTGACTTAATTATTACAGATTTCAGCTTAGTTGAGCAAGTAGTTTCTGAGATGTCGAAGGGGGTTTGTGCGTGAGCACGTGGCGTAAAACCCTGAATGTAGCCAATGCTGTCTTGTTCTTAGATCAGCCAGAATATATACCGTAACTGTCATCCTGATCGGCTCATAGCGTCTAAGTTTTTTTAACCCACTACCCATTTAAAAGGTAGACAGGAGTGCTCTTCCGTACCCATGCGACCAAACTACAAATTTTCCAGTTGTAAATTTGGGACAGGTATGTTAATATCTTATTTGAAGGCCGCACCACTCCCCGCTCCATTTATTCTTTGCTTTACAAATGAAAACAAAAGCTGTTTACTGGGTATTTCCCCAAGCCCCTCTCGAAAAGAATATAATAACTAGAAACATTCGAGAGAAACATGGGTACTCTAAAGTTGGTATTAGTGGATTAAAGTTTTTCAGGGTTAAATAGGGAACTCATAAAATGTAAAAAACTGGTCAGTCAAAGGCTATGACAAAACTGGGCAGCGAGATGAAAAAGGATCACAAAAAAGAAAGTACCTGATAACTCGATTTTTACCTGAATCCACTCACTAGTATACTATTCTATTGATTCCCCTCCTGGGATCGATACTGGTTCCTAAAATGTTCTCTGATAATTCTCTTTAATGTATATTTCTGCAATGGAACATCATCAAGATTTGGAAAAAATCGGACATATTATCTGGCTCCACGCTTCTGGAGATGATAATGAAAATGATCTGTAGTTCGTTGTTGCTAAAGGAACATGAAAATGTTGTACTAGTCGAGTGTTTGCAGGACGATGATATTGAAAGAGTGATGAGATTGAGAATGGTAGTGATTGGCTTAAAAATTTTGATAGAATGATAATTTTCTGTTCAGTAATAATATCATTGAGTTTTAACAAGCTAAGTTCAACAAAAAGTCCATTTGTTGGATGGTAAAAAGGTTTCTTCATAATTATTTGAACTGCCCTTTTTTAAGTTTCATTAACTTATCCAAATGCGTTTGATAGTTGCTTCCCCATACAACTGTGCAGTAATTGAAGTATGGTAGCACAAGAGTATTATATAAGGCCTGTTCCGTCTCTCAGCACACTTTTGTACGCACCAATCAGTGGGCCGCGTTGCGCTTACGTCACAGGACTGTAGCCTCTCCCCGGGAACTAGTTCTAGAGGTTTTACGAACTGACGGCCTGCTGTTGTGCTGCTGGGAAAGCAGCAAGTGCACGAAGTGGCAGCCTACTATCTTTTAATGGCATATTTGTTTAAATTTCCTTTGCTTAGCACGAACTAGAGGCGGTTATGGCGCTGATGTTTCTTTTCTGGATGAAAGGTCAGAGGGCCTGCTGACAAAACTGTGCTGACAGGCTTAACAGGGCCATAGACAGATAACGTTCTCGTGATTCTAAATAATATTTTGCTCTACTCATTATTTCCAGATTTCTACTAATCAGAGCTGCCATGTTGGCCACATGAGCACCACATTTCAAATTATCATCTACCAGGACACCTAAGTACTTAACCACTTTTTCTTTTTCTATTTTAACCACTTTTTTTTTCTATTTCGACCCCATTCAGTTTTATTTTTATGTCAGCGAAGTCGCTTTTAGAATAAATTTGGTCGTGTGATTTCTCGGTGTTAAGCGATAGACGGTTAGATTGAAACCACTGCGTTACTTTTGGTAGAAGAGTGTTTATTTTTTGTTGCAGAAGGTTTTGATTTTCCGCAGTTACTAAAATGGCTGTATTGTCGGCAAAATGATAAAAGACGGCCTGTTCCGAAACACGATATAAATAATTCCTATATAGAATAAACAAAAGTGGGCCCAATATCGAGCTCTGGGGTACTCCTGTGGTGACTATTTTCCGATCTGAGAAAAAAGTATTAAATTTAGTCAATTGACACCTATTTTTCAGGTATGAACACACAATGTCATAAAGTTTTCCACGAACTCCAAGAAAGTGTAATTTTTCCAAGAGTATTCCGAAACTAACAGTAACAAACGCTTTTTTAGATCTATAAAAATTCCGCAAAAATCTCACCTCTTTTTAAACACTCCATAACAGTGTCGTATGAAAGGGCAATTGGCATGTAGGAGCTATGTAGCTTTCGAAATCCAAATTGTAATTTGTAAAGAATGTTGTTTGTGTCTAAATATTCAACTATGTATTAATATAATATCTTCTCCTAGACTTTTAAGGAAGATTGGAAGTAAAGATATAGGTCGATAATTGTTGAACCTATCCTTGTCTCCAGATTTATGAATTGGAATAATCACCGCAATCTTTAGAAAATCTGGAAATATTCCAGTTGACAAGCAGAGGTTAAAGAAGTGTGCCAAATTACTTAAACATCATTGGTATGCCAATTTTAAGATCCTAGAACTTATCCTATCTATTCCTCATCCTACAGCATTTAAAGACTTTATTATATTTTGGATTTGCTCATTATTTGTTGGGAGATTATTCCGAAATGCATCATATGTAGGGGGCTGTAAGAAGTTCACTGCACTTTTGTCCGAGAGAGGAATTTTTTCCTCTAAAGTGGTTCCAACGGAGCTGAAGAAATCTTTAAAACCATTTACAACCTCATCGTTATCTGTCAGTGTTCCTTGGCTAGTTTTTAATGTTACCGGTTAGTCATTATTTTTATGTTTCTTGTTAATTAATTCATTTAGTAATTTCCATGCTTCTTTTCCATTTCCTTCCTTTGCATCAAAAGAGTCTCTATAATATTTTCTCTTGGCTTCTCTTGTGATTCCTGTCAGAACGTTACGGTATCTTTTATATGATTCTTCTAGTTCTAGTTCTGGATCGTTCTGGTTTTTAAGCTTTTTGGAAATATACTTTTTGAACAATTTGTTTTTGTTTTTTATGCATGCCAACATTCCAGGCAATATCCAAGGCTTTATCGCAGTTCTTCTACTACTTGGTGTAAAGTTTTGAAAAATAGTTTATTCCGTTCTGAAATGTATTTATGAGCATTCGACATGCGATATTAGGATCTATGATACCATTGAAATTGTTTAGATTGCTAGATATGTATGTTCTCAGTTGGCTAATCTTATTGTTTTCAAAAACCGTGATACGATTTAGGCATTTGTTTTGTGTGTTTTGTGTGTCTTTCTTAAGAGTCATGAATATAGGTAAATGATCAGAAATGTCGTCTAATATTATACCAGATTGATTAACTAAGTTAATATTACTTGTAAAAAAGTTGTCTAAGAGGGAGGGGTCACTCGTGCCCATTCCAGTCGGTTTTGAAATTTTGGGTAGAAAATTGTAGGCAGACAATATACTAAAGAACTTGGAAGACTTCCTATCATTTGGCAGCTTCCAAAAGTTAAAGTTGAAGTCCCCTGTCAAGATCTGCAGCTTATTACTTTCCAGTTTATTGAGGAGTCTTACAACACCTTCCAGGAAAAAATCGTTATTATAATTTGGGGGTTTATAGACCTCCCCGAAAATAATATTTTGCTGCATATGCCCAGTTTTAATGTTACTTCTGCAAATGTTGATTCTGCCAAAATTCCTTCTAGACCATTTCTGTGTTTGCATTCATATTGCCTATTCACGTATATTGTGGTACCACCTCCACCCTGTGTTGAATTTCTATAGAGGCAAACATGGTATAATTGTCTAACTCGAAATGTTTTTCAATTTCCTTTCTAAGCCATGTTTCAGATATAGAAATAATATATAAATCTGTAGCTGATTTTTGCGAAAGTTGTTTAATTTCGTTAAACTTTCTCTTTCCGGACCTAGCATTCAAATGTAGAATTGAGAATCCTTTATGACCTAAAACTGGAATGGGTAGCATAGGCGGATCCAGGGGACAAGGGGGGCACGTCCCCCCCCCGATCGACCCTCGGCGCCCCCTGAAATGTTCACGGCGCCCCCTGAAAGGTCGATGGCGCCTCCCTGAAATGTCGCTTCCCGCCCCCCAGGATGCGAAAATCGGCGCCCATCGATAGGATTTGGCGCCCAGCTGATAGGTTTTGCCGGTCAAAAGTGGCGCCCCCTGGTCCGGATGGCGCCTCCCCCGAGAAGGTGCCCCCCCGATCGGCAATCCTGGATCCGCGTATGATGGGTAGTTCATGATACGTACATTGAGATGATACTCTAATAAAGGCTGAATCTGGGTTTACATCATTCTCAAGAAAAGTGAATTCATACGGGTTTCGATCTTCACATGTCATTTAAGGTGCCGTTATTGTTCAAATTATTCTTCTGAAAATGCAAATTGATCATTTTGTCATATTGTGATAAGATATTGCCATTTTTCATAACAACATCATGCTGGTATCGTGAAATATTGTAATGATAAAATTCCAAGCTCACCAGCTCACCATCATCTCTAAATCTTGATCCAGGAAATGCAGACTTTGATGTGTGGAATCCATGTCTACCATTTAGCTTTTCTTCTTTGGGACTTCCTTTGTTTTTTGTCGCTTTGTGGTGATGGTGTTTTCCCAGGTGAGCTTTTATTTTTTGGGGTACCGGAAGTATCACAATGTTCATCAGACCTACCCTTTTCCTGTTCCTCCTCCGCCCCAAGCAGTACTTCTGCCTGTGCCTTCACTCCATCTGTTTCCAAATCTGCCTTAGTACCACATGCATGTCCAGCCCCGCCCTGCAACACCTCATCTGCCGCACCTTCCCCAGAGCTCCCGTGTCTGTTCCCCTGTTTTTCTCCTGTCTGTGTACTTTTTCCCATCGCCTTTGCATTGGCTAGCAATCTCCCGCTTTTCATTAGCCATGTTTGCGTTCCTAGGTCCATGCACTTCCTCCTTCGCTCCCTGCCCTGCTTCCGCTGGTACTGTTGCATGTGATCTCTCAGCCTCGTTCGAATTTTGCCCCTCCCCATTCCCCATTTATAGTGTGGAGTCAAATCTTCTCACCCGTATCCCATGCACCTGCTCGCGGGTGGTTTAATATTCTTTGTACACCAAATTTGGACCTTTTTAGATAATCCCAAACCGAGTTGAGGCATTGTAAGTGACGGTAATTTGAGGATTTGACATGTCCCTTTTTTGCACGTGCCATGAGATTTGCCAATACCTCACCCCAGGGGCGTAGGAACGGTTTGAAAAGTGGGGGGCCAACCTTAGAGGGGGCCCACCTCAAGGGGGCCCCAGTCCACGGGGCCTATAATTTAAAAATTTTAGATAGCTCGTTTAGTGTAATAAGGCATGCATGCACACAAGGATGTCAATATATGGAGAATTGAGAATTTTTTTCCTATGATTTCGGGCTGTACCTATTATGATGTAATAAATCATAGTAAAACGCCAAAAAAAACATTTTTTGTTTTTTTACCTAGACCCTTTTCCAATACGAAATACATTTTTAAGCTTTTTTGAGGATTTCAATCATTTTTTACCACGAGCGCGTTTTTTATATTTACAGATGTTTAGACCCTTTTCATTACATTTACAAAATTAAGAACTGCTTAGAAAACTACAGACAATGCTTTGATACCAAATAGCCTCACTTCGCTATGCCTAATCAACTTGTATTTGCTTATTTAATGACGAAAATGGGAACATTTATGTAGGTTATTACTGATCTATTCTTTCCATCATTAAAGATTGATTTAGGTAAAGGCTGATCACAATGAATACGCCTAGCTATATTTCGATGGCTAAAATGCAGAGTTCCAGCATGACTGCAAGTGCAATGTTGGTACTTGATGGCCAGCTTTGTGATGCCGAGGAGGTGTGGGCATGGTGTTATAGTGGTTAGTAACCCTGCTTTCCACGCGACCAACTCGGGTTTAAGGCACGGCAGATTCCTTGTGCAAGGAGCAATTTGACTCCAAAGAAACCCCTCCAACAGGGAAAGAGTTGGCGACACCATATAACCTTGGCATCGAAAGACGTCGCGCCTTTTGATGGCTCAGGGACGACTGTTGCTTGGCATTTAGTGCAGGGTCCGTGTCTGATTCATATTTTGTGTTGGGATTGATATGGAATGGAGTTTGATTGGGCCCAGTTCTCGGGACTCATTTGGAAACACTCGGGTAGTAGGTTCCTTGGCTTTGTTACGAAGCGCTCCTCCTCCAGGGGCTTGCAGGCAGCGTACTACCGAACTTGAACGTTCCCAGACAAGCTATCGGGGCCGTTTGGGTTTCTTGTTCTATATTACAGTTGCTGATATTTTTATATTCGTTGCGGGGGCCCACCTCAAAGGGGGGGCAGTATCACCCTGACCCCGGTTCCTATGCCTATGCCGCCCAGGGGCCGCCAAATTATCTCGGAGGGCCCCAAAATCCAGACCATGGCTCAGGAAACCAGATCAGTCAGCTCAAGGGCCCAGACCAGTGCATTAGCTTTGGGACCAGCTTGTCAAGGGACCCTACATAAGCACAGTACCCATAGAAGCTCATCACAGGGGAGCTCCAGATTCGCACAGGGTGCCAGACTAGCTTAGGGGCCCGGTTCAGCTCGGAGGTCCCCAGGTCGACTTATGTAGGGTCTCAAAACAGCTCAATGGACTTCAAGCTCACGGATCCCAGCTTAGCTCAATGATGCTAGAACAGTTCAGAGGCCCCAGACCAGCTCAGGGCTCTTGTTCAGTACAGGCCAGCTCAGCTCAGGGGCCCAGATCGGCTGATATAGCGTCCCGTCTCACACCAGCTCAGGGGCTCCATTCAAGCTCACGGCCCCAGCTTAGCCCAGGGACCCTAGAAGAGTTCAGGGCCCCCATACCAGATCAGAGGCCCCAGTTAAGCACAGCTGTACCCAAATTAGCTCAGGGCCCCAGCTAGGCTTAGGGGGTCCCAGGGTGGCTGATGTAGAGTCTCAGAACACAGTGGCGTAGCCAGGATTCGGCCAAGGAGGGGTCCAACTACCGTCGGGGGCCCCAGGCCGGGGTTCCCTTAGCAACCGGGCCCATCTCCTATATCTTTTGTATAGTATTTTAACATTATAACATTCACACGAAGAAAATTTTGCTATGGCTTTTCAAGCATTCATTCTTATTTTGTTTATAGCTTTGTTTTTCGATCCGACCAAGTGTTGGTGAACTAAGGTCACCAAATATTAAGGATGGCCCATAACTTATATGGTAGCGTGGCTATAATAACAGCTTTGAGCCATATTTCGGGAAGTTCAATGTTGATGCACGCATGATGTTAAACCTGAGTCTACCTCAATTCACTCGGGTAATCAGACATGAAGTTATTGGAGGTCAGTCGTTTTGAGTACGAAGAAATGATCTACGGGAAATGATTAGCAATTATTTCCCGGTGTCGAATCCATGAACTCTTTAATCAGGAAATTTCCAAAGAAACGAAAAAAAAACAAATAAAGATACAAGGGATATGGGAGTGTGTCCTGAACGTTACATAACCTCTATTCCGTCGACAGATCCTGTTGAGATCCAGTTACTTTCTTACCCTTGCTATCTTGTAAACGAGCAAATTACCAAGACAAAAGGCGCCCAAGATATCTATCGCTTTGGCTCACTCTGTTATTGTTATTTTCAACCTTGCATACCTTTTTTGGGACTATGCTCATCAATTTCTGTCATTACCCTAGTTTGTCTGGTTTCCTACGAAAATATTGGAATGTAATGAGGAATGTATTTATTGGTGTTAAGCTACTCGATTAAAAATTGACTAGCCCTGTTCGATTTGCTCTTATGATAAAATTATATTAATTTTTGCCTTTCCTTCGATAATGGTGCCTGATCGACATGTTTCAATTTGTCCTTTTTTAATACGCAATAGGGGTAGGTACATTTTTTCCGAGGCATATGATTTTGAAAATTTTTATTTGAGCTCTGGAGCCACCTAACACCAACACTTGGCGGCACTCACAAAGATAATTTTCGGCCGCTCTCCCGATTATATCTCAAAGGGATCTCTGAGAGTGATTCACGACGCCTCTTGATCAAAACTGGGGGCCCCTGAGAATCTCTCGGGGCTCCTGAGATTAGTTATCGGCAGCACCTCTGAGACTAATTATTGGGCCCCCCAGATTTGCACTGGAGGGGGAGGGGCTGAGACTGACTATCGTGGCCATCCAGATTAGCTATTGGGGTCCCCTGAGGCTGTCTTTGGGGTGGGGGAGGGGGCTGGGAATGACTTCCGACAACCCTCTGAGACTTACTCTAGGGCGCCCCTGAGACAAACACCGGGGGGGGGTGGAATCACCTCTGAGACTGTGTCTCTGGCGTTCCTGAGACTGACTCTCGGAGGTTCCAGATTAGCTCTCGCGAGCCTAAGGCTAACTCCGGGCCCATGAAACCAAAAATCGGGAGCACCTCTGGAAATTACTCTCAGAACCCTGAGATTAACTCTCGGATGTCTCTGAGACTGACAACCGGGAGCCCTCTGAGACTAACTTTTGGGTGCTCCCTGAGATTGACTCTTGGGGCCGCTTATACCAAAACTCGGGGGGGGCACAGCCTGAGGCTAAATCTCGAGGGCTCCCAAAATTACCCCTCTGGGGCCCCCTGAAACCAGCATTCTGCAGATCAAATTGGACTAACTCTCGGACCCCCGGATTAACTCTCGGAGCCACCTGAAACTAAATGTTGACTCCTGAGAGAGAAACCCGTGAGACTATGAGGGCCCCCTGAGACCGATTCTTGGGGTGCTCTGAGACTCACTCTTGTGGTTCTTTGAGACAGACTCTCAGGGGGACCCCGAGACCGAATCTCGGGGTCCCCTAAGACAGACTCTTGGGGTCCCCTTGACCAACTCTTGGGGTTCTCTGAGACTGACTCTCAGGGGCCCCTCTGAAATAGACTGTTGCAGGGCCCTGAGAACCACTCTCTAGGGGGGCCCTGAGACCAGCTCGGCCCCCTCCCCTGAGACAGACTCCCGGGGCCCCTGATACCGACTTTTGCGGCCCCTGATACCAACCCTCAGGGGCCCCAGAAATCTACTTTCGGGGGCCTTGAGACCGACTCTCAGGGCGGGGGCCGTGAGGCCGACTCGGGACGCCCTGAGAACGAATCTTCAGGGGCCCCTGAGACTAACTCTGGGGGCCACGTGATCAGAGAATCCTTTGCAGTGGTTCAGATTGGCCCAAGGGGTGGGGGTCTGCGGACGCCTAGGGCCCCCTTGGCTACACCACTACATCCACACTTTCGGGGGCCCTCCGAAATCACCATTTGGAGGCCCCTAAAATAATTGCTCCCCTAAACCAATACTCCGGAGCCCCTTGATACTGATGCCCGGGGGTCCTATGACCAAGCTCAGGGTCCCACTTAGATCAGGCTCAGGGGCACCCTTAGACCCATGCTCGCGCTTTTCTCAGGAGTAACTCGACACCGATGTTCCGGGGCCCTCAAGATCAATATTTCGAGCCCCCCCGAGACTAATGCTTGGTACTCTGGAGCCCCTCGATGCCGATGCTCAGGGGTCCTGAACCCAGGTCTGGGGGCCCCTGGGACCAAACTCTGGGTCTCATGAGGCCGATGCTCGTGCTTCACTCATGAGTCCCTTGATATCAATAGTCGGGGGCACCCCGAGGGGATCCTGAACCCCTGAGACCAAGCTCGGGGGCCACTGAGACCAAGCTCGAGGGTACCCTGAGACCAAGCACGGATGCTCCTGAGACCAAGCTCGAGGGCCCCCTGACACCAAGCTCGGGAATTCCTTGAGACCAAGCTCGAGACCCCGTGAGACCAAGATCGAAAGGCCCGTGAGACCAAACATCGAAAGGCCCATGAGACCAAGCTTGCCCTCCTGAGACCAAGCTCGGTTGTCTCCTGAGACCAAGCTCACGGGCCCCCGAGATCAATATTCGGTATTCCAGAGCCCTCGATACCGATGATCGGGGGCCCCCTGAGACGAAGCTCGGAAGACCCGTGAGACCAAGCTCGGGGCCCCTGATTCCAAGTTCAGGGGTCCCCTGAGACCACGCTCGGGGGGCCCTGAGACCAAGCTCTGGGGCACCCTGAGACCAAAATCGAAAGGCCCGTGAGACCAAGATCGAAAGGTTCGTGAGTCCGAGCTCAGGGGGCCCCTGAGACCAAGCTCAGGCGTTCCCTGAGACCAAGCTCGGAGGGCCCCTGACACCGAGCTCAGGGCCCCTGAGACAAAGCTCGGGGGCGCTGAGACCAAGCTCGGTGGCCCTCTGAGACCAAGATCAGGGCCCCCGAGACCAATGCTCATGTTTTCCAGTGCATACGGTCAGCCTTATGCATCAGATGCCCTCGGATGCCCCCTGAAACCAAGCTCGAGGGCCCCTGACACTAAGCTCGGGGAGAGGAGGGCCTGAGACCAAGCTTGGGGACATCCCTGAGGCCAAGCTCGGGGGTCCCCTGAGACCAAGCTCGGGGGCCTGAGACCAAGCTCGGGGGTTATCTGAGACCAAGCTCGGAGGGCTCCCTGACACCAAGCTCGGGGGCCCCTGAGACCAAGCTCAGGGGCCCTGAGACCAAACTCGAAAGGCCCCTGAGACCAAGCTCGGGAGCTCCCTGAGACCAAGCTCGGAGGGCCCCCAGACACCAAGCTCAGGGCCCCTGAGACCAAGCTCGGGGGCCCCTGAGACCAAAATCGAAAGGCCCGTGAGACCGAGCTCGGGGAGGAGGGGCCCTGAGACCAAGCTTGGGGGCCCTGAGGCCAAGCTCGGGACCGCCTGAGACTGAGCGCAGGGGTCCCCCAAGATCAATATTTGGTACTCTGGAGCCCTCGATACCGATTGTCGGGGGCCTCCTGAGACCAAGCTCGGGAGCCCCCCCCCACCGAGACCAAGCTCAGTGGCTCCCGAGATCAATTTTTGTGTTTTTAGTGCATAAGGTCAGCCCAAGGGGGTCCGCGGACCCCAAGGACCCCCCCTTCCCTGGCTACACCACTGTCAGAACATCTCAAGGGACCCATTCAAGCTCACGGCCGCCAGGTCAGTGGCTGTAAAGCCTTATAGGGGTCCCAGACCATCTCAGGGGCCCTCAGTTCAACACAGGGGCCCATATTAGCTCTGATGACCAGATAAACTTAAGGGCCCGGATCATCCAGGGGCCCCTTGTCGGCATATTTTGGGTTTCAGAACAGTTCAGGGTTTCAATTAAAGCTTATAACAGAATTTCAGAGCATGGGCCCTATTCCTGTGCAGGGGTCTCAGATAAATTTAGGGTCTTCTGTGCGTCACAGGGGATCCAGATTAGCACAAGGGACAATATTAACTTTACCGTCCCAGCTCAGCTCAGGGGCCCCCCAGGTCGGTGGATATAGGTTTTGGCCAACTCACGGGGCCCTGTTCAAGGTTACGGCTCCTAGCTCAGTTTAGACATCCTAGAACAGTTAATGCTGCCCAAACCAGCTCCGGGGCGCTCAGTTCAGCTCAAAGAGCCCAGATTAGCTCGTATGGTATCAGAGGCCAGTTCAGGGGCCCCGAGAAGCTCAGGGGGCCTTAAAATCAACTCATAGGACCTCAACTTAGTTTAGGGGCACAAGTAAGTTTAACGGGGTTCCAGGGCAAGGGCAAGCTATCGGGCCAGTTTGAGTTTCTCGCTTGATATTACAGTTGTTGATATTCTTACCTCCGTTGCGGGGGCCCATCACAGAAAAGTGGGGGGCCAGTGGCCCCCTGGCCCCCCCGGTTCCTACGCCTATGCCTCACCCATCACTGATATGCTAAGTCAGTAACTGAATTGATAACCCTTTAACATGGTGGATACCACTACAGGGGCAGCATTTACACGAGCGGCTTGTATTAGCAAGCGCAGGGTTGACTAACATGCAAAGGCAGAATTCGCTTTTTTGTGGCAAGTTGGAAGATTGGGTTTCAGCACAAATAGCTGCTGTTTTCTTCTGGAATCAACTACTATCTTTTTAGAACACCAGGTCGAGTGTTGTCTTCAAACCCCACTCATCACGGTGCTGGACAGGTGCTTGCTTGTTCTGCCGAGTGCGCTAAGTGTGCGTTAAGCAACAAAGGAAGTGGGTTTAAATGCCACGCTGAATTTGGTGTTCTAAAAAAGATGGCAGTTGAGTCAAAATGAAACAACAGCTACTTCGTGCTGCATCCAGTGGCGCAGCCAGGGGGGCACAGGGGCACGTGCCCCCCATCGGTGCCGGGGTGCCCTTTTGATTGCCAGGTTGTGTGCCCTTTTTTGGCCGTGCCGCTCGAAATTTAGTGCCCTACGTCGTTGAGCCTAGATGGAACTAGACTACATTTAGCGATTTGAACTATTGTTTGACAATTAAGTGCCTTTTTGGTCAGTTAGGGCATTCTGTCGCCTTTCCAAGCACCCAGGAAGAGTATAGGCACGTAATCCGTTTCCAAATAATGCCTCATCGTCGCCAATAATCGTATGGGCAGAGCTAAACTGGTGCCCCTTGAGCTCATCTGGTGCCCCCTGAGCGCTGGTCTTGAACCCTGGAACTGATCATGTGCCTTCTGAGCTGATCTGATGCCCTCGTAGTCAATCTGGTGCCCCCCCTGAGAAAATAATTGTGCCTTCTGAATCTATATAATGCTCTCTGAGTTAGTCTGATGCCTCCGAGCTTGCCTGGTGCCCTATTAGCTGTTTTAGTGCCCCTTGAGCTGATCCGGGCCCCTGAACTTATCTAATGCCTCCCGTAGTTTATCTGCTGTCCAGGGCCGCAGCCAGGGGTCACAGGGGGGCACGTGCCCCCATCGGTGCCGGGTGCCCTTTTTGATTGCCAGGTGGTGTACCCCCTTTGGGCCGTGCCGCTCGAAATTTAGTGCCCTACGCCGTTGAACCTAGATGGAACTAGGCCACATTTAGCGATTTCAACTATTGTTTAACAATTAAGTGCCTTTTTGGTCAGCTAAAGCATTCTGTCGCCTTTCCAAGCACCCAGGAAGAGTATAGGCACGTAATCCGTTTCCAGATAATGCCTCATCGTCGCCAATAATCGTACGGGTGGAGCTCATCTGGTGCCCCCTGGAGATGATCATGTGCCTTCTGAGCTGATCTGATGCCCTCGTAGTCAATCTGGTGCGCCCCCTCCCCTGAATAAATAATTGTGCCTTCTGAACCTGTAATGCTCTCTAAGTTAGTCTGATGCCCCCGAGCTTGCCTGCTGCCCGATTAGCTGTTTTATTGCCCCTTGAGCTGATCCGGGCCCCTGAACTTATTTAATGCCTCCCGTAGCTGATCTACTGTCCAGGGGTGCAGCCAGGAAGGCACAGGGGGCACGTGCCCCCATCACTGCCAGGGTGCCCTTTTGATTGCCAGGTGGTGTACCCAATTTGGGCCGTGCCGCTCGAAATTTAGAGCCCTAGCCGTTGAACCTAGATTTAACTGGACTGCATGTAGCGATTGAAACTATTTTTGGCCAACTTTATACCTTTCTCGGTCAGCTAGGGCATTTTGTCGCCTTTCCAAGCACCCGGGAAGAGTATGGGCACCTAGTATGTGTCTACCTATTGCATCATCGTCGCCAATAATCGTACGGGTGAAGCCAATCTGGTGCTCCTTGAGCTCATCTCGTGGCCCATTGAGCTGATTACTTGCCCTCTAAGCTAATCTGGTGCCCCTGAGTCAATCGAGTGCCCCACTGAGCAAATAATTGTGCCTCCTGAACCTATATAATGCTCTCTGAGTTAGTCTAATGCTTCCGAGCTTGTTTGGTGCCCTGATAGCTGATTTAGTGCCCCTTGAGCTGATTCGGGCCCCCGAGCTGATATCATGCCTCCCCAAGTTTATTCTGTATCCTAAGTCAATATGGTGCCTCTTCAGCTGATTAGGTGCCCCCTCAACTGATTATTGATGTCTCCTTAGATGGTCTGGTCCCCCCCCTGAGCTGGTTTGGTGGGTCCTGAGTCCACCTTGTGTCCCCTGAGCTGTTATGTTGCTCCCTGAGCTGATTTAGGCTCCTGCCATAGTCTGGGGGGCTGGGAGCTGATCTGGACCCCGAGCGGATCGATCGGTGCCACCTGAGCCGCACTAATGCCCCTTAGTCGATCTGGTACCTCCTGAGCCCATATGATGCCCCCCTGAGAAATCTGGTGCCCTTTCAGCTGATCTGGGCCTCCTTACGTGATTTCATGAGCAGATCTAAAGCCCTGAGCTGAGCTGGGCCCACAGAGGCTGATGAGGGCCCCTGAGATGGTATGGGCTTATGAGCTGATTAAGTGCCTCCTGACTTGATCTGGTATTCCCAAGCTGGTCGGGGACCACTGATCTGATTGTTTGTCGCCGGAGCTGATCTGGTGCCCTATGGGCATCTGTTGTCCCCTGAGCAGCTCTGGGGCTTTTGAACTGATTGGGCCCGGAGCTGGTGAGGGATCCCTGAGCTGATTTAGTGCCCCTGACTTGAACATGCCCCCTGTGCTGATCGATCTGGTGCACCCTGAGCAGATATACTGCCTCCTGAACTTAACTAATGCCCCCTGAGTCGATCTGGAGCCTGCTGAGTCATCAGTGTGTCTCCTGGGCCCATCTTATTCCCTCTGAGCTAGTCTGGTGCCCCATGGATAATATTATGCCCTTTAAGCTGACCCGGGCCTCCTAGGTTAATTACGTGATTTCCTGAGCAGCTCCCAGGCCTTGAGCTGAGCTGGGCCCACAGAGGTTGGTGAGGGTCCCTGAGATGGTATGGGGCTCCTGAGCTGATTAAGTGCCTCCTGACTTGATCTGGTATTCCCGAACTGATCTGGGCCCCGAGCAGGTCGGGGACCACTGATTTGATTGTTTGTCCCCTAGGCTGATCTGGTGCCCTATGGGCCGATCTGGTGTCCCCTGAGCAGCTCTGGGGCTTTTGAACTGCTTGGGCCCCGAGCTGGTGAGGGATTCCTGAGCTGAATTAGTGCCCCTGACTTGATCTTGCCCCGTGACCTGACTTGAGGCCCCTGAACTGATCTGGGGCCCCAAGAGCTGATCTGGGGCCCAAGAGCGGATCTAGGTTTTGAGGGTACCCTGAGCTGGTCCGTGCGCTGAGCTTGTGAGAGCCCCTTAAGTTGGCTTGAGGCCCCTTGAAGTGATCTGGCGCCTTAAACTGTTCTGGGGCTTCTTGAACTGGTTTAAGGCCCCATGAGTCTATCTGTGGCCCATTGAGCTAGTCTGATGACCTCATCTCTGGGACCAATGAGCTAGTCTAGTCCCTGGGTGAAGCATGAGCTGCTCTGTGGCCCTGATCTACATCAGGGACCCCTGAGATGATTTTGAATAGATAGATTATAAGAACACAAGGCCAACTCCCATCATCTTGGGGCGGGGTCACTGAGCTAGTCTATTCCCTGGAGGCACATCTGGGGGGATGGGGGAAGTTGCTCTGGAGGCCTCTGATCCACACTTGGGGGCCCCAGAGCTGGTCTTGAATAGATTGGGAATAAGAACCTGTGACGACTTTCCTTTAACTTGTGGTTTTCTTTGGACAGAGCATGGGGTCTGCATGGTGCTGCATGGGCCTGCATCGCGGGAGCATACGCTTTGATTGAGCAAGCTAAATGTTTGTTATATGTCAGAAACGTGCTTGAAGTATGATGAGCGAAGTCTGAGCTACACTACCAACGGAGCGGATAACCATTGGTACGTGCATACGCTGACATGTTTATTTGTGCTGCCACTAGGCACGTTTGCTTGATTCTTCTCCCTCTGTCCCTTTGTAAGTTTACCTAAGCACGGTAAGCTCGTGATGTTGACGCTAGCTTGCATAATTGCCTGTTCACTGCCTTGCTGCTAGTGCTGCTAGTGCTGCTAATGGCCCGCGTTTGTGACCGATTATGCTTATTTCCGCTTGTAATGTTTGCTTGTTTGCTGCTGTTGCAGAAACCGCACCAGAAACACACTGCCTGCCAAATCATTGTACACCATTTACTCACCCTGTGTCACACACTTCAATTCACGTCTTTCATATTCCGGATATTTGTTGGACAAATACATCCTTATTCATTCCTCAGATGCGTGTTTTCGGACGGCTGTCGTTGGTAGTAACAGTTTCAATGGTTCCCTTTGAGTTCACTGCATAGTGTATATCCCACATACTCTTGTTGCAGCAAGAAGTTATCCTTCTTTCAGTTGCCACTAGAATTGCCTCCCTTTGAGCTCATAATATGGCTGAAAACTTGAAGGAAAGAAGGAAGAGGATACTTACATCTTTGACAAGAACCCGGAGAAATGTTTATGTTCTTATCGATAGCAGGGGAAGTAGGTCACAGGTAGCCTCATATTTGCCAGAACTGAGCAAAATCATCAGTGAGCTTGAAGAGGTGAATGACAAGTTTTCAGAATACCTGGTGACTGAGGACGAAAAGGCAAAGGCTTCTCAGTATTTCACGAATGCAGAAGAGCAATACCAAGAAGCCATTACTAGGATTCAAGGCTACTTGACATCACGGAAAGATGAACCCCCTTCAGTGGCATCTGACAGTCTAAGCCAGGCATCCAAAGCCTCTCAAGGATCTGCGGCCTCACGAAGTGCTGGAAATATCTGCGAAGGTAAAACAGCTGGAGACATCTCTTCTAGAGAAGCGTTTAAAGCAGGAGCGTCAGGAACGAGAGATGCAGCAGAGACGAAAACTACAGGAAGCGAAGGATGCTCAAGCTGTTGCGGAACTGCATGCACGACTAACCAAGGCTGCGGAAGATGACCTCTCATGGGAGAGAAGGAACGATTTTACAGAAGAAGGTGCTGGTGAAAATCAACCTTCTGCGACAGCAGGTCAGCTGCAAGGCGTCCCACCTAGCTCTACTTTGGTGCATAGTCTGCCTCGTCTGACCCTACCAAAGTTCACAGGCGAGCCAGGGGAGTGGCCGAGATGGTATGCTCTTTTCAAGACGCTTGTACATGATCAAGTATCTTTAACACAGACCGAAAAGATGCTGCACCTGCAATCCTCAGTGGTAGGTATAGCACAGCACACGATTGCTGGGATGATGTGTGAGGGAGCCTTGTACGAGGAGGCGCTCAGGACCCTGAGGGATCGCTTTGGACGGGAGGAGGATGTAATCCATTCCTGTTTGGAGAAAGTCTTCTCCTGTCCGCCCCCGATGGAACTGGATCCAGTTAGCCTTGAAAGGTTCCATGCCTCAGTGCACTGTGCAGTCACGGTGTTTCAGAACCTGGGATATCGGGGGGATCTTGAGAGCTTTGAAAATCTCCGCAGAATCGTAGAGAAGCTCCCTTCTTGTATGAGACGAGACTGGGGGGAGCATGTCCTGGACATGGAACCAACAAGACCCAGTCTTGTGAGTTTTGATGATTGGTTGCGCCGGCAGGTACGAATTTCACTGAACTATGCCAGAGTGAATCCCGACCCAAGGCAGCCAGCAGGTTCAACGAGGAGACCACCTCAACGTCCACGTGCAGAGACTCGACCCGCACAGAGAACTACACTGAAGATCAGTGCGTCAGCTGAAAAACCCGAGTGCTTCTGCCAGGAGAGGGAGCATTGGTTAAATGAATGTCCTATGTTCCTCGAGCTGTCTCTGGATGAGAGAGCCCAAACTGTGGCAGATAACGGACGTTGCTTCTTCTGCTTGAGGAGCGGTCACATCTTAAGTCAGTGTGAGTCTGCTAAGCCCTGCGGTCAGGAGGGTTGCAGGATGAGCCATCACAAAGTACTTCATGGCAGCAAGCGTGTGACGAGAAGGTACATGGGTGACGCAAGAGGCGACAGCTATAGAGAAGTAAATACATCTGACCGCGTCGTTGCTGCTTCATCGCGTTCAGACTCCAACACAACACTGCTGCAAGTTGTTCCCGTGCGAGTCGTCGGGACACAGGGGCAGACTAGAACTGTATGTGCGCTCCTGGATCCCGGATCTCAGACATCTCTGTGTTGTGAAGATGTTGTTGCCCGGCTTGGCTTAAAGGGGAAGAGACAGCCTCTATGTCTTCAAAATGTTGAGGGCGCTGGGGCAGTGCAGAACTGCCAAAGACTCTCCCTAGAACTTATGCCGGAAACAAGCGATAAGAAGATCTCTGTACCGGAGGTTTTTGCTGTGAAGAGCATCAACTTAACGGTACCGCACATCCAGAAGAAGGGTTCCTGGGCTCACCTCAGGGACTTGAACGTACCAGATCTGTCTGGACAGAAGGTGGAGATGCTTCTGGGCGCAAATGTCCTGGAGGCTGTTTTGCAGCTGGAAGCAAAGGTGGGCCGGCCGGGAGAACCTGTAGCTATCCGCACAGCCTTTGGGTGGACCCTGACTGGCTCTGTGTCTTCTTGCGCCCCGGGTCATCTGAGGAGCGTGATGCTCTTGAGAAAGGCAGAGACGATTTCAGAATTGGTGCAAGACTGGTGGACGACGGAAGGATTTGGTTGCAAGTTTGATGGAGAGGCTCCACAGTCCCTAGAGGATGTCAGGGCTCTGAAGATTATGGAGGATACCACGAGAAAGGTGGATGGGCGCTATGAAGTTGGTCTTCTGTGGCGGGATGAAGAAATGAAAATGCCGGACAATTGGAACATGGCGCACCATAGACTTCAACGTCTCGAGAGAAGCTTACGTCAACAGCCTGAGAAAGCCAAAGAATACGATGAAGCCTTGATGGGCTATGTGGAAAAGGGGCATGCACGCAAAATAGCCCTCTCAGAGCCAGAAAGCAAGAGTGTCAAGAGGTGGTACCTCCCTCATCATGCGGTCGTAAACCCCAACAAAGCTAAAGTGAGAGTGGTTTTCGACGCAGCAGCAGAATATGCTGGCACATCTCTGAACAGCGCACTACTCACAGGACCAGACATGTTACAAAACCTCGTGGGAGTTCTGCTGAGGTTTAGAGAGGAGCGTATAGCTCTGGTTGCCGACGTGGAACAAATGTTCCATCAAGTGCGCGTTCGAGAGGAGGACCAGCCGGCACTATCATTTCTATGGAGGAATTTAAACCAACATCAACAGCCTGAAGCCTATCAAATGCAAGTCGTGATTTTCGGGGCCAAGTGTAGTCCTACTCTAGCCAACCATGTGCTACAGAAGACAGCAGAAGATCACGGAACAGACCTTCCCGAATCCAGAGCAGCTGTGGAAGCCGTGAAGAACAATTTTTACATGGACGATTTTCTGAGGTCAGAGAAAAATGTACATGATGCAAAGAAAATGCAGAAAGAAGTCACCAAGCTAGTTTCTCAGGGTGGCTTCCGCCTAACCAAGTGGTTATCCAACAGAAGTGAAGTACTAGAGGACATAACGGAAGAAAGTAGAAGCCCATCTGCTTTGGATCTGACTAGTCTCGGGAAAGCCCCCGAGCGAGCTCTGGGTTGCGTATGGAAGCCCAACACCGATATGCTCGCTGTTAAGTCTTCACCAGTAGACGTGCCACCAACGAAACGAGGTGTTTTAAAGCGCGTTGCCATGATATTCGATCCACAAGGGTTCGTGTCCCCGGTTGTTTTGAGAGCGAAGCGCTTAGTACAACAGTTATGGAGTCTGAAGTATGGATGGGACGATCCTTTGCAGGGGTCTGAACTCGCAGCGTGGGAGACATGGATAACTGAACTGACAGATCTAGAAAGGATTGAAGTGCCGCGCTGCTTCAAAGCTGATATACCCGCTGATTTTGATGTCTCACGGTACGAACTGCATGTGTTCTGCGATGCATCGGAGATCGCCTTTGGAGCTGTAGCGTATCTTAGGATGACAACCTATGATGGAACTCACACGACGTCGTTTGTGATGTCGAAGACACGTCTGGCGCCGATGAAGCAGTTAACTATCGTCAGACTGGAGCTGCAGGCTGCAGTTCTGGGTGTGAGGCTGGCCGGCTTCGTAAAGAGGGAGCTGACCTACCCGATCAGCGAAGTGTGCTATTGGACGGATAGCAAAGTTGTACTGCAGTTCCTCCAAAACGAAAGTAGGCGTTTTCACACATTTGTGGCTAACAGAGTTTCTGAAATTCAGGACGTGTCGAGCTCTCAGCACTGGCATCATGTATCCAGTGAGCTGAACCCAGCGGATATTTGTTCGCGTGGCGGAGCTAGCGAGAGTGTCCTTACAAGTCGACTCTGGTGGAAGGGACCAGAATTCCTGAGAGAAAACAAGAATGCATGGTCTGATAGTGAGCTTGACCCTTGCCTCGATCCACGAGACCCGGAGGTCAAAACACCAGCTAGAGTAGTGTTTTCTACTCAAAGTGAGCCTAAGCGGCTCTGGGAAACAGAACGGTTCTCCTCGTGGCAAAGAATGAAACGGACGGCTGCGTGGGTGCTCAGATTTGTGCACAACGCTCGTCTTAGCCGTGACGATCCAGCTAGGTGCAATGGCCCGTTGAGTGTCGAGGAGTTACGGACTGCAGAGTCAGCCATCTTGAGGGAATCCCAGTATCACTCATTTCGAAGAGAGCTGGAGAAAATCAAGCGCTCCGGTCAACTACCGAAGGGAAGCTGTCTTCAGCATCTGACGCCGTTCATCGACAGTGCTGGGCTGATACGAGCTGCCGGACGCACGGGAAGGTCAGCACTGGCATGGAAATCCTGTAACCCGGTCGTTTTGGGAAAGGACGCAGACGTTCTGCGTCTCATCGTACACGATGCGCACAACCGAGTTATGCATGCCGGACTGGAGCACACTCTATCAGAAGTTAGGGTGAGCTTTTATATCCCCAAGGCTCGTTCAGTGGTGAAAAAGATTACACGGCACTGTCAGTACTGCAAAATCAGACGTGCTTGTCCACGGATTCCGCGGATGGGAGACCTACCAGAAGAGAGAGTAAGACCCTCTAGACCTTTCGAGTGCTGCGCATTGGACTATATTGGTCCCATGCAGGTAAAAAGATTCCGAAAGACCGAGAAAAGGTATATCCTTCTAGTCACATGCTTGGCTACCAGAGCCATTCATCTAGAATTGGCAAGCTCGTTGACTGCAGATTGCTTTCTGATGGGTTTTAGGAGATTCATTGCCCGACGGGGGCAGCCAAGGGTCGTAATGTCAGACAACGGTACCAATATCGTAGCTGGAGAGAAAGAGCTGAGGGAGGGACTCAAGACCATGAATCAGACTCAGGTCTCTGAAGAGCTTCATAGGGAAAACATTGAATGGAAGTTCATCCCACCCACTGCAAGCCACATGGGTGGCGTATGGGAACGCCTTGTAGCATCGGTGAAGCGCTCATTGCGTGTAGTCTTGGGAAACCAATGTGTCTCCGAAGATGTGCTGCAAACAGTGCTCACAGAGGTGGAGTTCATGGTGAACAGTCGTCCCTTGACTTATGTCAGCGGTGACATCAACGATCCTGAGCCTCTGACGCCTAATCACTTTTTGCTGGGCATGCCACAAGCTGCAGTGTCTCCGGGCGTTTTTAGTGAGAGGGAGGTGATGAGTCGGTCTAAGTGGCGCCAGTCTCAAGCCCTGTCGGAGCAATTGTGGCGCCGATGGCAGAAGGAATATCTTCCACTTCTGCTGACGAGGAAGAAGTGGAACGATGAACAAAGGAATTTCCGAGAAGGCGACCTTGTTCTCATTGTCGAGGACATCTCACCCCGCGGTCTCTGGCCGAAGGCTCGTGTAATCGAGACGTATCCTGGAGAGGACGGTCGTGTCAGATCCGTCCGAGTCAAAACAGCCAGTGGGTCTGTCTATCACAGACCTGTGAGTAAGTTATGTTTCATTGAGAGCTGTGAATATTGATAGTGAGAATCACCGCGCGAGGAGAAAGTAACTCCTCTCCATATCCCCAACTTGTCTGAGTCCTGCCTTGGTATGTGTTTGATCACTCACTCGCTGAACAGTACATGCTATACACGATGCACATAAACACGCCTCACACCGCAATCAGCCAAATCGGGAGCAGCTGCAGCGGCGCTTCGTATGCGGGATGGTCCGGCGGACGGTCTCCGGCCCGTACCTGCATCGTCTGACGCTGATCAAGTGCGCCACCCGCCTCTCGGCTTACCCGTGACCTCTACCTCAACTGCGTGCCTGGGACACTGAACGAGTGCCAGCAAAATAGTTTAGTGTGAGATGCGTGTTATATGCGATTTTGTGACATGCGGACAATGTGAAACCCGCGCGACTCTTTCTGTTTGCTGCGACTTCTAGAGGTGCCGCTCTACTTCATCACAATATCTTAGCCTTTGTTACCTCCTGCGGCGTGAAGTGTACAAGAAGTTATAGTTTTGTTCCTCGAGAAAGTCCCATTCTTGGGTTTACCTCTGGTAAAACCGGGGGGAGTGTGACGACTTTCCTTTAACTTGTGGTTTTCTTTGGACAGAGCATGGGGTCTGCATGGTGCTGCATGGGCCTGCATCGCGGGAGCATACGCTTTGATTGAGCAAGCTAAATGTTTGTTATATGTCAGAAACGTGCTTGAAGTATGATGAGCGAAGTCTGAGCTACACTACCAACGGAGCGGATAACCATTGGTACGTGCATACGCTGACATGTTTATTTGTGCTGCCACTAGGCACGTTTGCTTGATTCTTCTCCCTCTGTCCCTTTGTAAGTTTACCTAAGCACGGTAAGCTCGTGATGTTGACGCTAGCTTGCATAATTGCCTGTTCACTGCCTTGCTGCTAGTGCTGCTAGTGCTGCTAATGGCCCGCGTTTGTGACCGATTATGCTTATTTCCGCTTGTAATGTTTGCTTGTTTGCTGCTGTTGCAGAAACCGCACCAGAAACACACTGCCTGCCAAATCATTGTACACCATTTACTCACCCTGTGTCACACACTTCAATTCACGTCTTTCATATTCCGGATATTTGTTGGACAAATACATCCTTATTCATTCCTCAGATGCGTGTTTTCGGACGGCTGTCGTTGGTAGTAACAAGAACCCAATGGAAACTCCCCTTGTAAAACGGAGCTAACGGGGAATGAGGAATCTCTAAAACGGCTTGTGATACCTAGGCACCCCTGGTTATATAAATTGCTTATTATACTGGTGGATTCTGGGAATGTATGATAAAAAGGCATGTGCCCCTGAGCTCAGAGCACAGTCCCCTAAACCAGGATTTCTACTAATTAATTTAGGTGAAGAAATAGTTTTCACAATTTTCAGCCCTGTCACACCATCCCCATCCAAACCACCGGCCTGTTCACCTTTTATTTACTCTTAACTGGGACCGAGCCTTGCGAAAATGGAACTTAATAAACGCGTTCAAAATGTATCTCCCAAATTTTTCCGGCAGCAAAAATGTGTTCTTCCAAAGACACTATACTACTCCTCGTCCCACGGCGATTGTGGGAGGCAAGGAACTTAATCCGCATTCAGCTAGGGCTCACTCGTCACGACAAAACCAGTGGGCATAACAGAAAATTTTCGACTCCAATATGCCTTAACCTGCACATTGTAACAGATATCACATGCTCCGCTGATTTCTCTGATGTTAAGTACTTGCATGAGTTGGCTACCCTTAAATCTATCCAAAAAAGTAGTGTTTTGGCTACTTCCATGACATTTTGGTGATATTTCGTTCCTTTTTTCGGTTTTAATCGAGTTTTCCTTCTCCGTCAATGATTTCTTTGCATTTTTATTGAACCAAAGATGCCCAAAAAATTATATAAACAAAGATATAGTAAGTTTTTTAGGTTACGTTAAAAAGTGCCCTTTTTTCCCCGGGGTGCCCCTCAAAGTTGGTGTGCCCCCCCATACGAAAGCTCTGGCTGCGCCCCTGGCTGCATCCTAATGTTCCGGCTTACCCCAAAAATTCAGCACTGGCAATGTCCCTGTTGGCCGGCTTCTGACAAACGTGGGAATCACCAATTTCTTGGTCACTGTCATTGCGTGCAAACAGGACTAAGGTATGTGACCCGCCAAGTTAAGAGCTCGTTAAAAGTGTAGGCACGTCCGAGCCGGGCTGGACCGTATGTAAGTTTTTTTGCTAAGTGACAGGTGACATCGCTTCCGCTCGGTGATCATGCTGCTGGTCCCCGTACCGTGTCATTTATAGAGCGAAAATACAAAGTACCGGGAAATACGCTAGCGTGATGATGTTGGGACTAATTGCTCGAGGTTTTACCAAAAGTGAGATGTCAAGAGCAGTATGCCAGTAATAAGCCAATAATTTAGTTTGTTTGCAACTAAATGCTTTCAGTAAGTAGGATAAGCAAAAGCTGATTGCTTCGAAACTTAATGTATAAAAGGCATCAATAACATCAGTAAGCGTTACGTTGTAATATACTAAACTGATCGACTCATAAGTACATATCCTTAATTTATTGCCAGTTGACTGTTTGCAAGATCTTACTGATTTGATCCAAGAATTATTAATGTTTTCAAGCCAACAAGCCGAGGCTGAGGTTTCATAAAGCGTGAACGCTCTAGAATGCGGCACAGAGTCTGTGTTTTTGTCAAAAGTAAAACCCTTTACATCTGCCACCACAAAAACTGAACCTTCCGTGGCTTCCTCGACACGGAAACAGCATCACCACACACACTAAAACCGTGCTAAACGTACCTTTGGAAGGCTTCTTGGAGTTGAGGTCCTGTTCCTAATGTCAGCTCACACAATGTATCAGGCCTTGAATATATGAGCATTGAAACAGTTTTGTTTGAATATATGATTTGAATACTTCCGTTCGATGCTCCCAATGCTTATGTGGTCTCCGAAATGTCTGGAGTCAGAGTGCCAGCTGGAAGTGCCCTATAATGTTAGTAATATGGATGCCGTTTGAGCTGAACAATCCCACTGCTCTCCTCAAAGCCGCGTGCCTGTGAATTCCTGAATTACATTTGCAATGCTGCATCGCTATTGAACCGAACTTGGGAGATAGGGTTTGGACTGCAAATCAGTGTTTTCGTTAGTTCATTTTCACTATAGGGCTTATGCAGGATACGCGTTAGTGGAGGCAAAAACAACCGCCAACTCGGCCCCGCCTGGGCTCTTTTCGCACCCAGGGGGTCCGATCGGACTCCCGTATGAGCTCGGGAACCGGAAGTGAAATTAGCAAAAAAATGATTGGAACAGCGCTAGAGGTGCTAAACCTCTTCTACTCTCAAGTGGAGTTTGAACCATGTCCGTGACCCGTGACGTACAGAGGGCCAAAATGGGTCAAATTTAGACGCATTTGTCCTTTAGAACTTAAGAACCACTAGACCTGAAACAATGTCAAAGGCATCAATGTGTTTTCCATAACCCTTATGATTTGAATCATATGCAACCATGACCTTGAAAGCTCAAATAATTACCTTTCACTGTCATGATTCACATTACTCGGATACTCGGGTAATGCTTATCACTATGATACCAAGTTTATCGCTGAATCTTATCTCAAGATAAGATAAAGATGATATACTTTTGATGGGCGTTAAAAAGATATAGACGCAAACAATTTCGAAAACCGCGTCCTTCGGTGATCTCTGGTGACCTTGGTATTGGCTTGATCTCAAAATAGATGCCCACGCGCATATTTTTTTCTTTGAAGTACCTTCGAATGGTGTTTAGAAACTTAATCTAGCTCTTCTAGAAGCCGAGTTACACACTGGTTTTGTCAGCTTAGTTTTAGAAACCACAATCGCCGTATTATGGGTTTGGAAATAACGTCCTAGCTCTTTGACCTGACCTGTCCCGGTGCCAATTACCGGCCATAAGTTGTCAAATGAATTATCCTACAGGTGTGCAGTGAAGCATCTCTCATTCAAATCGACTTGGAATAATTCGCGAAAAATTGAGGGGTGGGTGAAGGGTTAACAACTTTTCGAAACGATCGTTATACCAGGGGTGGACATGAGATACTTCTCTAGAATTCTGGGGGGTTTTGAAGGTTCCATTTCTTGGGTCTGATATATTTTTGCAGCAAAATTTAACATGTAATTCCAATGGAACTGTTTGCAGGGGTTTGGGGCACGGGCCAGTGGGAAAATTAAAGTGGTGCTTAAGGGTATATTTGTGATTTTTGGTATGTAAAATGGATCAGGCTATCTTCTGGGTGCAGTTTTTAGTCCCTGACATGCTTTTGTAACAAGGAAAATCCACAATGAATTTCACGCTAATTCCTTCAGAATTCTGTTTCGAACGTTTCGCTCAACCAATCAGAACGCTGGATGCTACCTTATGCTACCAGAACCAAAGGTATCTTGAACATAACCCTCCAAAATACTACCATATCCTCAACATGCTGCCAAATCAGGCAGTCAGCTGGCTGTCATGTCCGAACTGTATCTATAGGAACCGTGCGTTATACCAACTTTACTATTGCAATAGCGTGTTTGGAAATGATTTTCCAGCCGCTATATTGTGGAAATACAAACACTTATGCTCCTCATTGACATAAATCTATGCTGATTATCTCGCTACTTTCCTCCAGGTTTCTTGTTCGATGGCGTCCTAAAACAAGGCCGATTCTTTATCGTTGTAGGGATTATGTTTTTGTATGTTGTATTATTTTATTCCTGCAATAATTTCAAATATCGGTATTTCCTCTTATTTGCAAAAAATGCGTATTTTTCCAATTCGATGATGCTTAAATGGTTGAAACAGTCGGCAAAATAATATAACCGACATGGAAGCTTCTTCCAAAGAACAACAAGCTGCAATACATTGTAAATACTAGTTTAAGAGTCCTGACCTCGCAGTTATAGTGCGGATATGAGAGAGGGTGCGCCATGCGCACAAACTGGAGGAAGGCTGCAGCCCAGAGTGCAGCATCACCTGCTGGATGATTTCAGGCTGTCCAAACACATTGACTTTCAACATGTACTCTTCAACTTTCCAGCCGAAGAATGTGATTGTCTTCCTCCGTCAGTGCATTTGTAGTGTCAGTTTTTGGACCCGTCAGAACTGGCCGATTTATTTTCAAGCAATATCTCCTGCTCATTTCATCGCTTAGTTTGGGTGCACACCATTGTCATGGACGAAGCAATGGGATTTAAGGAGGCCTTGCTCCTCTCTGATTTTTAGATTCTTAACTATTAGCCCTATGACGTGACATGAGAAGATATGACAAAACATACCGCTTAATGTTTTCGTTTAATTCAACGTTTTATGGAGTCTAAAGTAATATTCAGATATAAGGAAGTTTGAAGATACACTAACCCCCAAGGTTTAAAGGTATTTAGAAATACCTCATATCCCCATGCTTGGGACTTCTCTACTCGGATGACGATTCTATCCCATTTGCGCTGTGTTTACCTGAGTAGCTCATTTTCAGCGAGGGCGGCTGACGGCTGTGCTATCTCTGCCACAGTCGCCCCCGTGGCCACCCTACGGCTCAGTCCGATGATCCGGCCAGACAACGTGCGGGAAGGCATGGGAGTCTACTTCGACTGCATCGTGGAGGCCAACCCGGCGCCCTCGCAGGTCACCTGGCTACACAAGGTCAGCGACTGTGTCTGATCCCCTGAATGCGTGTGCATTTGTGAATCCGGTAGCCGCCCCGGTAGCTCAGTTGGTAGAGCGTTGGGCTCCGGCCCGCTGCTCAGAAGCATGCAGTGGCAGTGCATGTCCAGGCTTGGGATCGGTTCCCCTGAGACGCTCCGGCGCTCAATAGTTTGCCCGACGTAGGTCGGCTGGCAACCGACTGGTGAGAGGGTGACCTGAGCGGGGCGGCCGTCCCTGTGCTTTGTGGGACGTTAAACTTTGGCTTCTAAATTATCCCTTCATTGTGGAGTTGCTCGTTCGGGTGGTGGGGTCGGGGTTCCGTGACAAGTCCCTTGAGGACTTCAGTGAGACTCCGACTCCAGCAGCCGTACTGGGAACAAGTTGGACCAAATTTATAAAAAAACATGATCTGGTTGTTTGCTGGTCGCCTCAGAAGTTATGGGTGCGCGGCGCGTTTGCGCACCATAATGTAAAATTGCACGTTCCGACGTCACCTTGACTACAGGCCAGTCAAGGTGAATCCAGCGTGGGAAGGGGAACTGGAACCTTACAAAGGTAGCTAAGTTTCAAGGGAAGCTACCGCTTTTATGACCCCCCTTCAACGAGGCAAGAGATGTGTGATACCTGACATTTAAGCACACTGGCATGGTTTTGAGAGCCCCTGAAAACTGTTCGCCCAGCCTTTGGCACGAAGATACTCCACCCCACGGTGTTCTGAATTAATAGGTCGCGAAGGATGTTGCAGAACGAGCCGTGAATTTAATCCAGGATTATGCAGGGTTCGCAAAAGATGAGAAGCTGCTGCAGGGTGTTCTGCAATCTCTTGAATAACACAGGAGAAAGATGCAGAGCTTTGGAAAGTCTGACGTCATGGAAATGTAGAATAGATGTAGAAATGACCAGTGATTTTGAAGCCTTTCAAGTTCCGACACCTTTAGAAGCTGGAACACCAACCATGAGTGGCGGCCCGATGACAGCGATTCGTGGCGTCGGAGCACTGGCCCTCCATGTGGGTGACCTCTGAACACGTAAACCCGTCTACTTTATGAGCCGATAATTATAGTTGAATAAGTTGTGTTAGCACCCAGGCGTAAATATAGTTGTAAAACCTGTGCGTACAGTCCCGTCGTAACACCCGCGCGAATAGTCTCGTTGCCAAGGTCACTCGGCTCCCTGCGGGGCCTGTTTGGGCGCTAGCCTAGGTGCGCGGGTCGTGAGATCATCTTGCACTGGATATTTAGTCTTTAAACCAGTTTTGCGTCTTTTCATATTTAATCATGTTTGACATCGACAGACCTCACTTGAGCACACTCAATCTCCGGTAGGATCGAAACGGACCCGGCATAAAACGTATGTAGGCCTGATTTCTGACGCACGGTGTGGTGTAACTCAAACCAAAATTTTGTCAGAAATTTTGTGGTAATTTGATCAAATGAATAACAGTGCATGGTACCAAAAGGATAACGGTTATTCTGGGTGACTAGATGATGAAAAAGAAAACCACATTCACTTTTGCAATGTGTTCGTGTCAAGTATGGTCAAAAGATTGATCCCCGCCGGAAATTGCAATTTCTTACCCGTTTGGAACAATTACCGGACCCCTAACCTGATCAAGTGCTAAAAAGGTATCATATTGGGTATGAAATGATAGCTCTGGTGACAACAAAGATTATCTTCTTTATTTTGTTACTCTAAATCAATTATGAACAAAGATAGAGGCGTAAATAGCTGAAAAATCGATCAATTTAAGAAAAATCAAATTTTCAAATCAAATTCGCGACCCCTAGAAATTCTCGGATTTCGAAAATTATGGTCTCATTGAACTCAGTAGGTCAGAATGCACGGGATTAGACATACCCACATACAATTTTCGAAAGTCGGTACAAAATGGGGCACCCTAGTGTCCAGTTCCGTTGGTGGATTGAACAGGCTGCGTAAGAGGGTTGGAAGAGAGCTAGTCTCACGCAAAAGTGACGTGGAGAGGCCCCTGCATCACCCCTATCTGACGTCACTGGATTTTTATACGTGAAGGTATTTAAAAAAACAAGATATTCACAGCAATTCTGAGACTGGATGACCTAAAGAAGGTCCGTGTGGAGATTACGAACATCTAGTGACAGATGCGGGTCCACTATGATTGAGGTGCAGGGGCAAGCTGAAGCCTGCTGAAGACAAGGAGAGGGCCACATCTGAAAATTTCCGCATAGGTTTTACAGCTAAATAAATACATGTGGTTGGCTTAAACATAAATTTCCAGCCTTCGAGGGCTGCAATGATATGTCTCACGTCACCTGATACCTAAGACGTAACCTTGCAAATGGTGGAAGTTTTTATAAGACATAAAGCATCGCATTTTTTGCTTTGTAATTGTAAAATAGAAACCGAAATGAACCAAAATCAGCCTTGTTTTCTTGGAAAACTCACGTAATGTGGCATGAGCTGGTTGGTTACCAGTTTATCACGCCATCCGCAAGTCTTGGTATGTCCAGGTTCTCAATTCAGGGGTGCAATCCCAGAGGACTGCGCCGACCCGGAATTGACGTGTGGTGTCATCACGGCTGTAATGAAATATTTAACATTCAGCACTTGGGCTCATTTCAATTGAACAACTGGTTAGCGATTCTCTCTAGCTTGTGGTGAGGGGCAGGTGGCGCCAGTCAGAACAGATCCGTGACAACTGCTCACAACTTGTAAACCATTCAAATCACCCAGAAGTCGCTCATGAACTATGAAAAAAGCCTTGAGCTCAACAGGCAGGGTGCTGTTTCCATGCCGCACTGTTTCTGGCGATATACTCTTCGGACTCACGCACTGGCCTGTCGAAATCCACCGGGGCGGCCGGGTCCTTTCCAGCACAACTCTCCGGCGTGTCCATAATTGGCGCAATCGCGCCGACACCGCATCGACCTCGGCCGGCGGCGCGGCAGTCAATATGGCCCGTGCGTACAGCACCGTTCGTTGCTTATGCGGCACGTCCCTCGTGCCTGTGAGTGTTTCGCCGCCTACCCCACCAGTCTCGCCACGCTAACGAGGCCGTCGCCGCCGCGCCCCCGCCGCCGGAACTCGCGCGGTCCGGGCGGCTGACTGGGCGGCGGCGGCTGGGGAGTGCGTGATGGTAATACCTACGATGACCTGGTTTTCCCATTCCTCAGCATTCTTGGAAATGTTCTAGTCACAGGCTGAGACACTAGGTTGAGGGCTGACAACTTTAAACCATTGCCACTGCTCAGAAAAACTTGCAAAGTATTCCAGAAATCAAGGGAGTAGATTTCCGAAAATGATTGTGCTTGCCGACATTTTGAACAATGCCAATAGCCAAAATGCAACAAAAGTGATGTTATCTTTTTTGGCTCTTTCACAGTCCATTTGAGCCCGATTAGTGTAGTGTTTTGAAGGTATTATAATTTAATGTTGTTGTATCCAATTCAGTGTTGGTGCCAATTACGAATGTGGCGCAGTTGTTACATTTGTGGTTTACGCCTTTTACAATTGTGGCGCCACCTCTAACAGGAGTTGATGTACCAGTGAGTCTTGACCTAACCTCCAACCTGTCAATATACCTGAGCATGCTGCTCTGGAGTCTGCTGTGCCTGAGGTGAAGAGTGATCAGAGCCTGAAGGTACTACAATTAGAACAATCTGAAGTTCTTAAAATGAAAGCAATAAATTTCAAAGATTTTTGTACTCGAACATAATTTGTCGTTGGGGTTACCCGGGCGTCCCTAAAAGATTTAAATCCCCATCCCTGCACACAATAGCCTGTGCGAAATTCAGGGATGCCAATGATAGCATATATACGTCCCCATATCGCATAAATCCATAGTTTCATAGCTGATAAGTATGTATAAAGTCTTAGTATTCTATTCAAGATGTAGGAGAAACGGGGGGCCATACAGCCTCGCAGGAGTGTATCCAGGGGAGTTCAATTTGCCCACGTCCTTCGAAATCGCCAAATTTTGCAGTCTTTATTGTTTTTTATCTTCTTTGCAAAATATTACTTTGCACTCAATTTTACCCGGGGCTGCTCCCCTCCCCGCCACCCAGACATTTCGTTACGGTCCACCTCTGCGTTCCAGACCGGGGTCACAGTGCTAAGCATTGACGTTCATCGATGAAAAAATTCCCAAGAAATTACAGCAGCCAAATACAGTAAAAATAGCCTAATAGTGCGTAACTTTGCACATGCCCGGAGTGTATTGACTCAGGGCAAAGCCAATGCGTACAGCTATAAAAGATGAGTTGGGACTCACAAACAAGTGCATACCCGTGGAACAAGCGTCACTAAAAATTCTAAAAATAGCAGCTCAGGTAAGCTCAGTGAAACGGCCGTGTATTTTCCTCCTGTCTTTGTATAACGGGTGAGCGCTATGAAATTAGAGTGCTTGTCATCGTAGCTCCCAAAACTGGCTGACTATGATATTTCTTGTGTTGCCTATGCTATACATCACGCTGTTTCTCTAGAGTTCATTCAATGACGGGAGCGCCAGCACCATTTTCGTAACACCTCTGGGTAAAATATTTCAACCACTCGCTGATTCTTCTGCTTTGCTGGTACCCATTTTTTATCCATTAACATCCGTGACAAACTTGATGTGTGCTCTTACCATTCATACCCCATCAACATTCAATGGTTTGGACGCGTGACTTACGGTGAGGATATTTCCCTTGTCATATATATGGTACCCAATATTCCAAGAAAGATACACGTTATCTATCTATAGCATGCATTTGCTCAGGCTGGAAGACCATATCAGAGCCTGGGTACGTAACTTCTTGAAAAGACAACAGACCTACATGCCCACAGTGCTGGTAGGCGCAACACCACCGGCATGATCCCTGTTGGACACCAGAACCGGTTTGGATACCGCTATTGGGCTCATGGTGACCCAGAGTCGGATCATCTCTGAGAGCTCTTTTCCTCTGGTTGGCATTTGTAGCCATGCCATGTATTTCACAGACACATACAGGTATGTTTAAAAGAGACACGACAGGAAGACTCGCATCAAGCAAGAAAGTAAGATCAAAACCTTCACGTTGAAGTTGGGGTCAGGCACCGCACGATACACCAGAGACCATTCAAGAGCCGAGTAAAAATCAAAAGCCTGAGAATAGTGACAGTGGGAGAGTGGCGGGAAGAAGGTATAGGAAGCGTCGAGAGAGCTGTGATGCTGACGATAGTGTGAGTCGGCGAGAGAGACGAGATACCGTGCTAGGTTGTGAGCTCCGACGCAAATCAGCTGGGGCGGCGAAGCAAATAACGCGGCGATGACGGGTCCGCAGCGGCGCGGGGGAGGTGCGGGCGAGCTTGACGGGAGGCCATGTTGCTCCCAGCAAACGTTAGTGTGACTCATTGTCCATAACGACTACTGTCGAGCAGACATAATTGAAGGCTTTCAGAACTTATGTCCGCATACGGAGATTTCAAGCGGTCTTCAGTTTCCGTCGCCAGGGGTGCGTTTTGTTTCTTGCTCTAAGTTTGGCTTCAATGATGATTTTGGGAATGCCAGCAGATAACCAGCAAAAATGTCGTCAAAAATCTAGCATCTAATTTTTTGAAGTCTTGTGTTATGTGAGACATGTCCCACCAAAATTATCATGTATTCCCTCGACACATTAGTTTTTCTCACATTAATCCCAATTAAAAGAATGTATAGAAAAGGTAAGGAAATTCGCCGCGAGAGCAGTCTCAGGTAGTCGGGGGCGCGGTAGTGGAGTGGTCAGCGTAGCTGACTTTCATTCAGCCGACCCGGGTTCATGGCCTGGCGGCTTCCCTGAACAAGGAGCAAGCTGGCTCCCGAGAAACCCTTCCAACTGGGAAAGAGTTGGCGACGCCATATGACCCTGGCAGTTGGTGCGTCGATCAGCCCCAATAATTATTATCATTAGGCTCAGGTCGTTGAAGTTTAGCTATAACAGTTGTCCCGAATTGGTGTGGCTCCTTGCGTAGAATTCCATAGATTTCTTAGATTAGTGCATGCCGAAAATTACTTTGGTTATAGCTGCTTGCGTCAAATTTACAGCTCAACCATCGGATATACTTCAAAAAGACTAGTCGATCTGGATATCTGGTGCTGGCGAGACCACAAACAGATCACAGAAATAGGAAATTTCATTTATCCTACGTCGCTTCTCAACAAAAGTTTAGTTGCACCTCTTGGAAATACTCTGGGAATGAAATATGACCCGTAATATATATATATATATATATATATATATATATATATATATATATATATTTATATATATAGTGAAACGTGTTGCCGACGAGCACTGGGACATACTTTTTAAATGCGATATCCGGGTTTTACATTCACCGATTTGCCGGCATTTTTAAGTGCTGTCGTGTACAATGATCTAACGATGTGCTGTAGCGCTGATCTTTTTCCCAGTTAAGACAAATACCTACATATAAGCAGCCTACATAAAACTGTATGAACAATCCAATGTGTGTGGGCAGGGAAGGTCTACTGACGTTAATGCATACATACATACATAGATGATAGAGATGGACTCTGGCTACCAGCTACTTAGTTCATGATGCCGAGATGCCCATATTTTGGGGCGGGGGTGGCCTAGTGGCTTCGTTGCCAGTCTACGGATCGGATAGCATGGATTAACGTGGGTTCAACCACCCCGGCGGGAAACCGCCTTCCGTGTCCGATCTGACCCGGTGGAGAGGATCCTTAAACACCCACGCCAATACTCCCTGTAATTGGGCAAGTGTGCCTGTTGGGAGTGGCCCTAATAAAATAAAAATACAATACATAAATTTTCACACATGTATATCTATTCGCGGCGGTTGCAGCAGCGCTCAAATATCTTCATTTTCATCCATCACATTTTTGCAGAATTGTAAACACGAGTAGAGCGCGAAGTCACCATTATTGTGACTTCCTAAGACGTCCATTATCTTTAGAATGCATGCAGTCGCCCTGAGCACGCACTTGAATAATTAGCCTAGTTTCCAAATGCTGGCAAATACCAGCTCATCCTTCTAAAACATCCAGAGAATATCGGGTATGTGCAGCTCTACCGATTATGTAAAGTGTTCTGGCGTATGCAGATATCCCCACACAGTCCTTAAGCAAATACAAAATGATTAATATGTAACTATGGCATACCCTGCCGGCGGGAAATTTAGCTCTGAAATTCGTGAGTGATTCCGTTGGAATAGATTAGCGTGGAGTTCTGACTGACATCTTAACGCAGCTGCAGTGAAAATGAACCATTTTGACAACGAGCTGGTATGTATGTATGTACATACATACGTATGTACATATACTTCATTGGAACCGGGTGCTTGGACAGGACATTTCCACGCATGCGAGCTACATTCAGGCTTTCGCTCTTTAAATTCTTTCGACGTAGGTCAGTTTTACATCCTGTTGAAATCCAACGCACCGTGTTAAGGCTGATGCGACACATGACTGGGACATGAGCCCGTACAACGCTGATGTAGTGTATCCGATATGTACCCGGTATTGTCGCTGACATTAGGCACCCTGGACTCTTGGAAGTCTAGCCGCCTTTATTTAATCGTGTCGCTCGTGGGTGGTATTTGCAAACAGCTGAGCAAGGTGTGTCGCCTTAATGTTTGCGAATGTTTGACATGCTTCATGATCCAAATGTTTGCACGAACTCTTTTCGGGTGGTGAATGGGCTCTTATACCGAGCATGCTAATGGACAGACTCGGTAAATTTTCGGGTTTATGCAGCATTTGTGTATCTCTTTGTGAGTAGGAGGATGTTGTCTCCATGGACATAACGATGAAAAAAGCGTAACAAACTTTCGAGTATCACCCAGTTTTTTTATATCTCTTGCCATCGTTTAGGACTCACACAGCGTAGAAAAAGTAAGCCTGAACGGGCAGGTGTATACGTATAGTGTAATAGTGTATACATAAATGTACAACGATCACTGCAGTCGCATATCGCTTAAGACCACCAGCCCGAGAGCATGTCCTAGAACACCAAGCATAAACTCTGTACCAGGCACATGTCATAATTGAACCGTCGAGTGCTAACCTATCAGCACGTGTGACGCCACAAAAGTGGCGCTGTGCCGGGCGTTGTTACCTCTGTCTGAATACTGTTCCACGGTCGGAATGACAGCACGCGCACTACCGGGGTTCCCTCAAATCGAGTATTGTGCTGACTGATTGTTTATCAAGGACACAATCATGATCCAAACCGTTCATAGGCGGATCCAGGTTGCCGATCGGGGAGGGGCACATTCCGTGGGCGGGCGCCACTTTTGGCCGGTAAAGCCTATTAGGTGAGCGCCAAATCCTATCGGTGGGCGCCGATATTCGCATCCTGAGAGGGGGACGCAAAGAAACATTTCAGGGGGTGCCACCGACCTTTCAGGGGGGCGCCGTGACCTTTTCAGGGGCGCAGAGGGTCGATCGGGGGGCGCACCTGCTCTCGCTTGTCCCCCTGCTTCCGGCTATGAAACCGTCTATGAGCTCCATCGGCTGCAAAATGTGTTTGCGCAGCGTTCAAACGCTATGCACGATGACGTCAGGCTATACTCAGGGCGAGACGATCTGTAGACTCTTAAACTTTATGGGGGATTCTGGTTTTAAGCAGGTGTGCCAGTGCTGCCAGAAGTCACCCATCTGCACTGATAGAAAAAATGACACCTTTTCGCTATTTGGTAACACCGTCAAAAAGTCTCCACTGGAGGGGAGTTCGGCCAACCCCACCAAGTAGCGTCACTACCCCCGAATCCGGTGTCAATACAGGGTCAGACACCATATTCGAGAGTTTTTGTAGGATTGGGAGAAGAGATGACTCCAGTCAAAAGGAATCACGACCCTCATCAAAAGGTGTCGTGACACCCATCTGTCTGTTTTCCTGACCACCATTTCAAGGGTACCTGACACTGATTTCCAGTATATTTCTTGCGAATTACTCTTAATCAGGGTGTCAATACACATGTGTTGATGCCATCTTATGGTGTAATTGTAGATTGACTCCTCACTTGTGACCCCGTATCTTAGCGTTCTTTTTATTGCGACCCCTTTCTCCACCCCGTCAGTCGTAAAAAGTAATGGTGGATGAGCATTTCTGTATTTATATTAGTTCACCAGTTTAACACACAACCACCGAACATGTTCTCAACCACGGCACACATTCTATCAGCAATAATTTTACACATTAATGCCGAAATGCTGCACCCATACCAAAGTTGTCTGAGTTATTATGCAGTCACCACATTCGGATATAAACACGTGGGCTCTGTCTTGGAAAAGCCTTTGCATTATCATGATACACACGCAGTGGCAAAATGCACAGCGCTCTCACTAGCTTCTACATCATTTTCGGAACTATCGGGTCGAGAGACTTATAAGTCTCTCGAACTAGTGACTTAGAAGACTCCTGCACGTAGTCGCTGAAATATCTCATGCCTTTTCAACACCTACGATAGGAGGTACTCACAATGTTGAGTGGAATATCTTGCTCATGATTTGGAAAATGTTTAGCAAAGACAGCACGTTCAGGTTGTTTACGCAGATATGGAAGAAAACAACATCGCGCTGGTGTTCAACGTTAAACATTACAAACAGGTTCATTATACGCCATGGAAAGGATGGAATTGGTTAGATCAGATTCTGGAAATGCGTCGTAAATGTTCGCATGTTGGGGCTCGTATAGCACATGGTACATTGAATGAAGGGCTAATGCAACGTAAAGGGACAAAAGACGTGAATACTTACAGGAAATAGAAGCTGTGAGATTTCGACGTATGATTGCAGCCAAAACCAAAAGCCGATTGCTGCAGCCTTAACACACGCATTGAGTAGGGTCTGAGCCACTTTCACTTTGACGGGGGCGTATACCCTGAAATCTCGAGAATTACGCTAGATAGATAAAACGGTAAAATGCATCGTATCTTCACTCACCTTACCATGCTCCCATTGCTCCTGCACACAGAATGAGGCGGTTTTGCGCCGTTTTGCAGCAGCAAAAACGGAAATAGCACGTGCTGTGACGTCACAGAAGAGTCGGACTCTCCAGTGAGGGGCACAATTATCTACATAAGTGTCGTGATCACTCGCAAGCTAAGTGCAGAGAGTCAGACGCCTTCTTGGAAGAGTCTGACACCCTTAATACACCCTTCATACACCCTACGAAAGGCGTCGGACAGCTTTCTTGAAAGAGTCAGAAACCCTACCGACACCTCACGAAAAGAGTCAAATTCCTCATTTGGTGGTCGGGACACCTCCATTACAATACCTGACACCCTTAATAATGTAGTAACCCCCCATGTGTGTATTGTTTTGACGCCAGAAAATGGTGTCAGAAATGGTGTTCAAAATGAGTAGTCGCGTTACTTTCGGAAATGATACCGGCTAAAGGTTACTGGCGCCAAATGACGGCATCTAATATCCACAAAATGGCCATCAGTCCACCAAATAAAGGTGTCTCATTCGCTATATTTTAGGGTCATCTTAGGGCTGGGTGTCATTTTTTTCTTTCAGTGTGTATTCAGAGGAGTGCAATATGCCTCGTGTACCTATCGTGTCTTTGACTACGAACAGTGGGAGCGAAGTTTTTTTCGAATATCCCGGAATTGGCGCTGACATTGGCTTTTGTTTATCAGCTCCTTACGATCGACTGGTTTTTGAATGTCTGTCTGCAGAAATTTCTTTGTGAACCAAAGTTCTGTACCCTTGCTTCTTACCGTGCATTCTGTGATATGTTTTTAATTGTAGGCCTTTGCTTACTTCTTGCAGTTGTGGAGTTTGAGCATTACTTTTGCAATTTTACCCTTTACCGTCATTTTCTCAAGTCCGACTGCAGCTTTGAAGAACTTTTCATCACGCCCCTTACCTGAATTTGATATGGGCTTTGATAGCCAAATACACAGCGGCTGTCTCTTGATAAAATAAGTGGAATTTATGCTAATTGGCTATCCTCAAATTGCATTCAGTCTTTGGGCTCCTTTGAAAAGCGCTTTACAAAATCAGTATGCGAAGATGTTGACCAGTGATAATTAGCTATTACTTTCTCGGGAAAGAGGATCAATGCCAAGACACTTACGGGGAGTCCCCCGAGCTCCCTGCCACGCATCGGTCCAAGGTTAAGGAGCGGCCTTTCATCGCATTTAACACAGGTTCCGCTAGCTTTCAATAAAAACAGTCTTGAACAGGCCACAGGCTTTATACCTAATGATGTCCCTGCAACCGATTCATACGAAGTGATAGAGCGCCGCCAGCTACCATTATAAGCCTCGTTGACAGCAGTAAATAGTGCTATCATCTAAATGAAATCGGTCTGGTAGGTAGAAGCTGGTCAATCATGTCACGTGTTTTACGGGGCTCGGTTCTTTTCCGACGAGCATTATGAAGATATGCTATGGAATCTGCACCGTAAAAACTACCTGAATATGCGGTATGCCGTGCACTAATATGGGTAAACACGACAGCGAAGAATTGGCTGAAATGAATTAATGATTCTTGAGACAAGTATTAATTGCTGCGGTCGGCGATTTCTGGATGAGCTATGTGTGAGAGGCTTTGTACAGACTGCTTAGAGGTGCCGATACAGATTTTATTTTGGCGCACAAAAGAGCACACATGATATAAATGCATAGGCTTGTCATTAGAATAGTTTTTGCTAGTGTTCTAAACCCGTTTTTGACCAAAAGTTGCCTATAACTAAGATAAAAACACCCGCTTTATCATTTGTCTTCCTAACTAACCTCATTATGCCTTACGCCAACGATGATAATTTGTACCGTCACTCGAATGCAGATTTGCCTTCTGTTCCAGTTTAACCGCCACCCGTTGTTAATCCTCCGCTGATCCGCGCTACGCCTAGCAGCCGCTGCATTCACTTCTAAAATGTATCCACTTTGTCATGGAGACAGAAAGTGGTGGCGAACCAGAGCACCAGAAACATAACACCCGCACTGGAGAGACCTCGGAGGCCTCCCCACCTGTTTTTTCCAAAGTGGCTGAAGAACCGCTCATAGCTGGAAGATGATACTGGGCCAGATTTTAGAGAATTTAATGGTGCGTCGACTGAGGAAATAATTTTGAAAATCAGGCAATAATTTTTTACTTTTAGGCTTTCAAAGCCAGACCTGCATTTTGAGATCGCCACAAACGCGCGGTCAGGCCAGTTTGCTTGCGTTGGAGACAGAGCAGTGACGTCATAACGTCATATAGACGGGATGATATGTCAAGATCACCTCATATGAAGGGCAAGGTCAAAGGTCCCAGGTCAAGGTTATAACGGCACTTTCAAGGTCATTTTACCCTGTGCTTCCGGTCAAATTACGTTACTCAGTCTGACGTATATTATGCTAAGACGTCGTAGTTGAGGTAACTCAATGTACAGGTCAAGGTCAAAGGCCATGGGTAAAAGTCAATTTTCATTTTCTACCCCAAAATTATATAGTGCTAGTTATAGTCTGAATTATAGATAGTGTATCATATTGTGACGTCATAGGTCAATGGCCTTTGATGACTTTGGCCCAACACTTTTAGTTAAGATTCTTTATAACCATCTCTTCATAACCTTGGTCCACCTTTAGCACATTCCTGATTTTTTCCTGCATAATTACGATATTTCTCGATAGGTCTCCAGAACGGCCAAGATTTGATCTTTATGACCTCGTTTGACCGTGAAAATATTGACCCGGGTCAATGAAATTTTTCTAAGATCCACCACCATAAATCCACCATAGCTCCCACCCACCCTCCAACCGGTGTTTTTCTAAGTCTCTTAGCTTCCAAGATATCGGGGAGGCTTACCAGGCCTTTTCCAGTGCGTGTTAGTGCCAGACCCCTCTCCAGTGCGGATGTTCATAATAATAATGCTTGCAGTTTAGCGACACACAAATTACTAAGGCTATACAGCAACGCCAACTGTCACCCTGCTGGGAGGGATTTGGGGGATCAGATCGACTCATTCAGAGGTTCCGCAAGGAATGGAACCCAGGACCTGCCAGCTTTAACCCAGAACCTGGGACCGGTGGCTTATGAGAATTAAATAATATCCACTAAGCCACCTATTCCCTGCAACAGAGCCATCGCTCTGCTTGTTATCCGGTATATTGTTGGGGCACCAAGTGATGGCGGCTGCTTTAGACTTGCTAACCGGATCTTCCTCAGGGTATACCCTGATGAAGATCCGGTATGTTGTTGTTCGAGGATCTGTGGTTGAGTTGTAGATCACCTTCCTCCTGAGTCACAGACCAGGGATTCAAGACCCGGTAGGTTTTCTGAGTAAGTACACAGCTTCCAACATGGCAAGGTGATGACACCGTATAACCTTGGGAGCTGGTGTGTCGTTAAGCACCCAAAACCATCGGTATCTTGTTTCAGGGACATGTAGTGGTGGTGGATCCTCCAGTGTGATTGACCTCCTCTGCTGAAGACCCTGTATACTGTTGCAGGGACAGGAAGCGGTGGTAAATCCTCCAGTGTGATTAACTTCCTCTGTTGCAGGCCCCATATAGTCCTGTATGATTGGATTTTTCATCTAAAGACCGTGTGCACTGTTGCAGGGACAGGAGGCGGTGGTGGATCCTCCAATGTGATTGGACTTTTCATCTAAAGACTCTGTATACTGTTGCAGGGACGGGAGGTGGAGGCGGACCGTCAGGCCGGAGTCATCGTCAGCTCCTCCAGTCTGGTGCTGCAGAACGTGACGCGGCACGAGGCGGGCGAGTACCACTGCAGAGCTCTCAACACGGAGGGCACCAGCACCAGCAACGCCGTCCACCTGCGCGTCATGTGTGAGTATGCTTATCAGTCGGGTAGGATAGAGGAAAGGGGAGGGATAATGTCGTTCGCGTTAAAGGGAATGCGGCACCTTCATAACCTGATTTTAACTGGGATGGCCAAGTCGTAAAGCAAGTCGGAAAACCCGGTACTCAATATGTCATTTGTCTTGGAACTCGAGATTTCCGTAGAAAAAAACTAAAACCTACCTTGAAATGTACCCCTCATGTACCCTTAGCAGCAGGCCACAGTTGTCATGGCTGTTAATGTGACGAAATATGCTGACGTCCCGATGGGTAGGTATCAGTCAATCGAAGCCCTTGAAGCGTTTTGAATATGGTAGTGGGTGCCAGATCATGACATCATCCACAGGCTGATATTTCTTTCTTTTGCTAGAGGAACATATTTGAAATCAAAATATTGAGCTTAACGTACATTTTTTCAGAGAAATCATGGACGCTTCCATGATTTTCGGCTAAAATTTCCCTAATTACACTAAATTCCAGGATTTGACCAAGGTGCCACATTCCTTTTAAGACTTTTCACTTCAGTCGCGTGTGAAATGTTATGCAATTTTGCTACTTTCAGTTATGAAGGCATTTGGTTGCAATCACGGGTTTCCAGAAAATGTTATCGCTGCTGACCCGTGGTAAATGGTGCATGGATATGGAGTGTAAACATTCATATGCTAACGACCTAACAGACTTGTTCTCGAAAAAACCGGTAGAACAGGGATTATGCAGATTTGGGGAAAATAGGACGTTTTATTACCTACTGCTAGAGCCTGCACGTACCACCAGAGCACGTTAGTGTCAGGCCGCTTGCCAGTGCTAGTGCTAAAGGAGGGGGAGGGGAACAATTCTCCAAACTCTCCCTACCATGAACAACACAGTCTACACGGCGAATAACACCTAGGCAACTGAATGCACCCAAGGACAGGATGATCAGGATGGACAGGACATACGTATGGACAGGAAATATGATCTACCACAACATGAATGCACCCAAGCAGCTGAATCAAACACAGCCGCTGTGAGCGGGGTCATTTTGTCTTTGAAAACATAATGTTTTTTTTAGGTTACTCAGGCTGTAATATCGAACTGTTTCACAACCACTTCGGTCGTATAATGTCCCCTCGAATCCATTAACCATAATGGAAAGTCAGGTCCATTTATAACCCTCCCCACCCCGATGAGGTTGGGTTCTCACCAGCAGTCTGAGTAGGCTTTTAGAGCCTGCATATTCCAAAATGTTCCGTGCTGGCGCACAGCAGGTGGCAGCTAACGAAATGACGCAGTCGGGTCCCTAGAGGATGGTGCGGCTGACACGGGCGTCTCCTGTGATCAGAATTGCTAGACCTTCAAAAGAACTTTGGCTTCAATGCGTGTTTCATTTTATTTGCATGATTTCCGTGGGTTACGGGGCGTTGACTATTGCCGACGACAGGCTGTTTAAGCCAAAATCGTGAATGTCACCCGCATTGCATTTGTATGTAATTTAACAAATCATGCATTTATCACTACTTTAGACAACTTTACGATGGTTGTTTCATCGGACGTGTGGCTGGCAAACAGGCTCAGTAACTGAACGCTGTTTTAGGTATTTGCATAGCGTCCTGATCGCATTGTGGTTTCCGCTGCAGTGACCGGCGTACGTGCTATAATGCATGAGGCGGAGCGACCGGAAATGGTTCAAGGTCTTATTCCGGGTATTGTCATGCAAGTGGGTGGCTTAGAACATGAACCATGACTTTTAATTACGTGCCGATCGCCTACGATACCATTAAAAACCGTGACATATTTTAGCACCTTGGAATGACAACGAAAATGCAGGCATTGGACGAAATTTTTATTTCGAAGTTTTCATCTGGGACTTTTCAGCAATCCCCCCTTGCTCAGCGTTGCTTCTATGTGTTAATGGCCTTTTATATCTAGGCACAGTTATCTCTTGCAGTTATCTGACTCCAAATGAGCCTTCCCAGTTGCAAAGAGTACTTTTTAAGTCACCTTGGTTTTGAAATCAAGATACTTCCGTTTTTATATTCGCTGAATCGGTAGAATAAAGACTGCGCCAAAGATTATTGCGTTACCGGACTTCGCTTGAAATCATCTAGTGCAGACACTACGTATTACATCTACCATAGTGCCTTCATAAGGTATGAATTGAACTTAACTATTGGTTGTGTGGAGCGAACCCAAAAGCCTTGGCTGCATATAGGATTTCTCTCAGAACTCCCATTAACTGAGGAGCAGGCCTTTATGAGTGTATATCGTCTGAATACGCTCCTCTCGTGCCTCCCTCCCCTCCTGCTTCGAGCCCAGTCGCCTCCGCCAGCTGTTCGGTGGTGACTGGGGCCGATGCAGGGTCGGTGGGGTCGGATTCCTCTGTTTATACTTCCCATATCTCTGTCAATGGTGCGTTCTAAGCCAAATGGGAGTTGAAAAAGTGGCCTCGTGGCATGCTCTATCTCGTAGCTATCTCTGTTCAGATCCTATTATAAATGTGCTACTTTTCTTTTAAAGGGAACATGGCACATCTTTAAAACCTACGCGCTACACGTCCCTTTGATATTAACTACTTTTCGTACGTATAACTTTCAGCTAGTTTAAAACGTAAAATACTTTTTAAGATAGCAAGAAAATAACATACAGTCAGTATCACTTTGGTTTTTAATGATAGCTTACTTTAGATAAAAGCTATTCATTTACATTATAGTTTTTGTTTATGGAAGAACAAAGTGGCTCAGTCTGGCACAAAGCATTACCAGACCGTTCGGCAATTTGACGTTACGCTGGTTGGATTTTTTGCTTTTGATAGAAAAACATAAAAACTAAATAAAGCGAAATATTGAGCTTTATTGGCCAATTGCCAGCAGAAAAATGCCTAATTCATTATTGTTTAATAAAGGCTGCCCCTAAAGTCACTACAGCACTAAACTGCGCCAATGTGTGTGTGAATATTGTCACCCCGGTAGCTCATTTGGTAGAGCTTTGAGCTCCAGCCCGCTACCCAGACAGCCGCGCAGTGGCAGTGCACCGGTGAAAGCGTGGGATCGATTCCACTGAGCCGCTCCAGCGCTCAATATTTATCTGACGCAGGTTGGCTGGCAACTGAACGGTGAGAGGGTGAGCTGAGCGAGGCAGCGGTCCCTGTGCTTCGTGGGACGTTAAACTTTGGCTTCCAAACTGATCCGTCATTGCGGTAACTTCTCGTCCGGATGATTGGGTTGAGGTCCCCGCGATAAGTGCAGTTATGACTTTATAGACGCTTAAATCCTAAGGAGCTCAGTTTAAAGAACTTGGACAAAAATTATAAACCAATTATTCTGCAGATAACTGTGATCAAGTGTGTATTTTGGTAATAAACGCCAATGAATACCTTAAATAAGCAAAAAAAGCTTAAATTATACTCCATTATTTATATTCTGCGCTCGCTGGAGCACCGGTGGTACCTTAAAGACTCAATATACTTAACCCGGCACCGCCCGGGCTGTTTTCACACACATTTTCGCCGGGGGTGGGTCCGATTGGACCCCCTACGATCTCGGGAACCGAAAGTGATGCGCAAAAAGGAAACGGCGCTGGAAGCACCTTACCGTCTTCTTCTCTGGAGCCGAAATTGAACCATATCCAGTGACTCATGACGTCACAGTGGGTCAAAATGGGTCAAATTTCGACCCATTTAGAAAATACATTCTAAATATGGAACCATTAGTCATAGAACAAGGCCTTATATGAACAGATCATGACCTTGACATGAGGTCAAGGTCAAATAATGATCTTTCAAGGTCATGTTGTATATTTTGGAAATCCTTGGGTCATGATCTTCACTATAATACCAAATTTATGACTGTATCATAATGTTCATAATGTTCATAATGTTTATGACTGTATCTTAATGTTGTAACATGTTCAGCTTTCTTGATCTAACAGCCTGATTTGGTTAAGTTGTCTATGGGGGCAGTTGTTACTTTAGCCAGGAGCGTGAACGTATGTTTAGTTAGACTTTAGACGAGTGTTTAGGATGGGTGCGACAGCGCTTCCTCTGGCGATGATGGTCTGGCTCCAAAGCAGCGGGCGGCGTGTTCCAGGGAGATCACCGCGGGATAGACGGAGAGAGACCAGGTGGTGAAGAATAAAAGAATAGTACAACTCCTCACATGTCAAACATCATGCTTCTTAAATATATATATATATATATATATATTATAAATAATATATATATATATATATATATATATATATATATATATATATTAAATATATATATATATATATATATATATAAGTATACAGTTGGACTTTTTTCGCCAGACTCGATGAAGACTGAGATTCAGGATAACTGCACTGCATGTACTCTTATATTGCCAGTCAGAACGGACAGCTACCATACCCTTTTTACAGGGTGATATTTTTCCAACTTTCGTCATAAATTGTTGTGCACGGTTTGCCTGTGGTCGGGTTAAGGTCTAAGGGATATATATATATATTATATATATGTCGTGGTAAAGCAGATCTAATATATATATATATATAGACAGGCAAACCGTGCACAACATTTTATGACGTAAAGTTGGGAAGAAATCTTCTACCCTGTAAAATATGGGTATGGTAGCTGTCCGTTGGTGACTTGGTGCTAATATAAGAGTACAGGCAGTGTAGTATATCCTCGAATCTCTCAGTCTTCATTCGTAGTCTTCGGCGAGTAAAATAGTACAACTGCATACGTTCAGGTGTATCCATAGTGTGTAAAAACATGCCAGCTCTGCGTTCTCATACCCTTTTATTATAATATATGCGACGCCGCACAACCTCGTCGTCTTCGTCTACAACCAGGGCGTCATCTGTTGATTTACATTTACATAACTTCATCACTGCAGGCCGCGGAGCGGAACACTTCAGCCTTCTCGCTGGATGTCGCCGAGTCCTTTGTTGTTTGCCTACCTTCCGTAGAGATTTTACGGTACACATTTCGCTCCGAGGCTGAGAAAGCTGCCGACATCAGGCCGAGACGAAGGCTCGCCAGTTTGCCAGCGGCGTTTGCGACCGCGCCGACAGAAGAAGACACGCTATTGCTGGGCTGTGACAATGTCAAATCGTGGTTCGCAGGGAGGCTTTGTTCTGGCTGATGGGATGCCGTCTGGGCGCCTGATAGACGGTTGCGGCGGAAGACCAGACCGTGACGAGAAACCGCTAACGGAGAAACGGCGAAGACTCGAGTAAAAGTCAACAACACAGCCCGTAACGGAAGCCCCACTGATGGTCTAGTGAAAGGGCTGAGAAAAATCCTGGCGTGGAACGTATTCAAGTACAGGTGTCAAACTGCACGTTATAGCGACGAATACAACGAAACAGCATAACATTGTGCGGACGAAAGACTGAAGCTGCAGCCGTGTTTCCGACAGGGGCCAAAAAGTGTTCATTGTGTCACCATTGAAATTTCAAACTATGAATTCGTCACCAGCCCAGGCTGCAAAATTTAGCTAGTTTTACGTTAGTAGGATACCAATGGATACTCCTGGACCATTCTAGTTGTTGAAAAACATTGTGAGATCAAATTACAGGTGCCAATTTTGACGATTTGTTTCGTTATTGGTCCGGAGGAAACATGTCGGCTAATTTTTTGTCACCTCTCCCACCTTGGGCTGTCACCATTTAGAATGCCAATTTGGTAGGTTTTTTGACCCCTGGTTACCGAGTTAACATGAACATCTTCAACTCACACGCATTTCCGAACATTACCTTAAACTATAATTCAGCCTGCTGGTGACCGTCCCCCCACGCAAATGGTCATACAGAGTGTGTCCTGTTGTTTTGTATATTCATTCTCAGCAAGGGTAAATCACTGGACTTTTGTTAGCAAGCATTTCCCTTTATTAGCATCTACAATAGGTGAATTTGCATAATTTATCACTAACATAACTGGTTCTTGTTTATTGCAGAATTATTCAAAAGCATATAATAGCACAATTGCGGTGAAGGTTTCAGAATATCTAATCGAAGCTTAGGAGGTTTTACAAGATTGTATTGAGGATCCATCGTAAGAGTATTTGCTACAAACTGAAAACAATTTTAATATATTGTTTTCTTTTCAAATGTCCCTGGATATCTTTTGGAGTTCTTGTATTCTTCATGTATGTGTCCGCGCAATGCACTGCTGGAGTCTTAGTTAGAACATTGTGCTCAAACGAATTACTTTCCTATGATAATGTAATGATAATATGATATATGATAATAATGATAATAATGATAATATCCCACTCATTGCTTCAAGCATGCCCAGCGCTCTGCTAAAGCTATTTAATTCCACCTGAATGTGTGAGACGTGATGTAGAGGCATGCAGCAATGATTTACGTGTCTCTCTATACCGGCAGTTGCCCCAGTGTGCGCCGGCGGACAGAGGACCGTGTACGGGGTCAGTCGCGGGGAGCAGGTGTCGGTTATATGCCGGGTCGCCGCCGACCCCGCCCCCTTTGAGTTCAGCTGGCTCCTGAACGGATCAGAACGGGTGGGAACCAAGTTCGGTCCTCCCGCGGATACGGTGTTACTTTGTGTAGCTGCTCCGCCTTTCAATTTCCATGTGCAATTCACTTGACCCGTCCATTTACTCCTCTTATCGCTGTCCAGATACACAAGTTTCTGTCTCACACATAAACGGAGAAAAGACTGAGAGTTGGATAATGTGAAACAGTACTATTGAGACTTGTGCAACAACTGAGATGGCGCTGCTTGATGTCCTCCTTCGTCGTCCCTATTTGAGCCCCGTCGTCAGCGGGTCCGGTGTCGTGCTGCAGGTACGCCCCCTGGGCGGGGACAGCGTGTTGCAGTGGCCGGACGGACCCCACTCCAGCAGTGTGCGACTCACCCCGCTGGATGACCGAGACTACGGCGTGCTGCTCTGCAGGAGTCGCAACAAGATCGGCCACCAGGCCAAGCCCTGCCGCTTCCAGATCGTCCCGGCAGGTAAACGGTGGATCTTCATTTGATAAACGAAAAGTGCTCTTTGATGACTGATGGGGAAAACTTGTTCGCCGGATGTAGCTGTGTCACCACTGGCAAATAGAGTTATGGGCTTAGGCGTCGTCACCGGGAAATATTGAGGGGGCTGCCCATTCTTTGACCTGTTTCTGACAAGAAACCTCCTCATCTAGAACCAAGAACACACTAGATTTTGGCTGTTTTTGTTTTGCCTGTCACACTGGCTAAATTCAAAAGTTTTCCCGTCTGTTTCCAGCTTGGTTGGGTGGTAGGGCAGGTACCCTCTGAACCCTTCACCTGCCTCGTCCGTATTCTGGCACTTATGGTCAGAGGGATCAATGAATATTTAAACCCCTTCTGACAGAAATGTACGCCTTCCGGTACCAAAAATCTTTGGGTTGGTACCTTCCACTCATGCTAACTGCACGATTTTCGGATTTACTCCCAGTCGTACTGATACCTAAGAACCTCTCAGCTGATTAGTGGGGTCAAGTTCTCTCTGTCATCCTCCCTCTATTACGTCGCTTGGGATTCCGGGTGTCCCAGTGCAGTATCGCCGGTTTCCGCTCGTACCTTCAGCACGAAAGTATCAGACTTTACCAACGTTTACCAACGTACCAGCCTCTAGACCTAGGGAAAAAATAGTCCAAAGCAGCCGCAGAATATATTCAGAAAGGCCTTTCTTTGATAACGTTCATCAACTCAAATACCCATATCACAAAGTGCAGAAACGATGCACGACTTTTCCAATCATTCTCGTATTTGTGTTTACGTGCAGCTTCAGTACGGAAGGTACAGAAGCATTGTGCCGGTTTTCCACACCGGCGGTCAAGGCTAGATGGATTCCGTGGGTAAGGAGCAGCCTGATCCTCCAGAATCCCTTTCAACAGGGAAAGACCTGGCCACGCAGTTAGTATGACCTTGGCAGTTAGTACGTCGATAAGTCTAAAGAAATTAATCCGCTCGAATGCAGCGTGGGGTGCAGTGGTGTGTGCTGAACGACGGGGAGTGTCGTGGATTACGTATATCAATTGATACACAATGCAATCCCGTTCATTGGCACATTTGTTTGAATAAGCCTTAAAGTTTGAAGTAGATTCTAGTTCGGATATAGGCTTGGATTCCGATTTTGCCGATTTACTGGTGACTGGATTCATTCATATTCGTGGTTTGCAAACGAATTGGGCTAGGTTTGTTGAAAAAAACAGAAATGGGCGGGGTTGGCTTTGCATTTTCTTGGCCATGACAGATTCAGCTGAGCGGTTTCGCACCGATCAACTGACTCTCTATGCAAAATGTGCACGGTTAGGTACTTACTTGGGGTTTGAGGCCTGCGATCCTGTCGGGTCCAATATCGTCCACGCAGTCTGTACGGGTCGTGTGTCCGTACAGTCCGGCGCGGCAGCTGAACTTCTCCCAGCAGTGCGATCGCTGTTGCTAGCAGGCTAAGTCCACTTCCGTATGAGATGGCGATCTGAGCCCGCACGGTGACGGGGATTATTTGTAAAAGGGCGAATTCGAAATGTCACTGCTGGATATTTAGAAATTGCTAGGTGTTCCTTAATCACACAAGTGCACAGAGTTCTGCCGTCCCCCGGAATACGGCTGGCAGTGCGCTGCCTGTAGATGTCAAACTTTGAAACTTTACCGAATCGTATATGTCAGGGCTCATGGATGTGCCAGAGTTCAGAACTCAGTATTATTACCTTTCTGGGAGCTGCCACTGGTGATGGCTGGTGTGCATATCCCGTGAAATGACTTCTATTATTCGCCTAGCTATTTGTTTAATATTGTCACCATCAGCGTGCCAATTGATTTCTGATGCTTGTTTTGTTGTTACAATCAGAATAACATCTCAACCAAAGAAAATTGAGACTGAGACTTGGTGGATTAGATGTTTCTCTGGAAATATAGATTAATCCTCGCGGAAACCAGAATTATGAACAAATAGTATACATGTACCGAAAATTCATTCAACATTAGGTTTGCTGAGCTTGTGGAAATGTCTGATCATTACGTTCTCGTGTATAATAAGCATGCCAGTTATTTTGAAATCGCCGAAGCAGATGGAATTGATTAAGGAAACTGTCTACTGGAAACAAAAAGTTACCTCGAAACAATATTTTAATACCCATTTCATTCCATCCCACCCGAGGCCACCCCATCTCTTACGTTCCAAAAAAACTTCCAATAAGAGATTCCACCCCGTCCCACCTTGAATAAGGTCAGGAAAGTTTAGGCCCACTCTGTCCCATTCCATTTCATTCCGTTCCAAAGCCAATTCCGCCCCGTGCAGATCTGCAGCGGAAAAAGACAAGTGGCCAAAAAGGACGCTGAATCTAAGAGGGCTACGGTTATCTGCGGGATAGCAGTCTTCCTCAACTGAGAGCCAAAATATGGTAGATTCGAATTCTGCTTCGACTACAAGAGACTTTTACTCACGCTGTGTTGACAGTCTTCCTCGCCAAACACCCCCAGTGCCCTTGCAAGGCTCCCGGAGCACCGGGAGCTTTTCAAGGGCACTGGGCTTGTTTGGCATGCAACAACCGCGGTGGTTGCATAATAATGTTGAACAAGCTAGACTAAATGCATCAGGAAACTCACAAGTCCACGCTTTTTTGCTTCCTAATGGAAGATTATTAACGTGAGGAGAACTTGCATGCTGTGCCGGCTCCATTTTCCTGAATTGTTTTCGAATTTGCGGATTTTTACGAGGTCTGTTTGGCGTGAAAATACTAAATTGCTGATTCTGCAGCGTCAAAACTAAACTTCCTACAGAACTTCACGTATCTGTTTATAAAAATGCCGCAATCTTTTCTCAGGGCGAGCCAAACATCCCCGCTACATATTGACTCACATTGGCAGTTTTTCCCCGGCTCGCCAGTCAACATGCTCAGTCAGATGATAGTCACCGTGGGCCTCATCACTCGGGTCATTCTCTACATGTCCTCCGGCTCTTATGACCTCCTGTCAGATTGAAAACTAAACAGACACCATGCTCGACTTTTTCACATTAGTCCCTCTCCGCAGGTCCCCCGGCCGTCCTGACCTCGTGTGAGGTCGGTAACCAGACAGACGTCACATTTGACCTGCGGTGCACAGCGGGCTTTGACGGCGGGGCGAAGCAGCACTTCTCACTGGAGCTGTACCACCACCAGAGGCTGGAGCTGAACTTCAGCCGACCTCGGCCCCGCTTCGCCGTGACCGGTCTCTCGCCCGGTGAGTGTGTGACTCTCGCCCGGTGAGTGTGTGACTCTTGCCCGATGAGTGTGTGACTCTCACCCGGTGAGTGTGTGACTCTCGCCCGGTGGTGTGTGACTCTCGCCCGGTGAGTGTGTGACTTTGCCCGATGAGTGTGTGGCTCTCGCCCGGTGGGTGGTGTGGGGTGGCTCTCGCCCGGTGAGTGTGTGACTCTCGCCCGGTGAGTGTGTGACTCTCGCCCGGTGAGTGTGTGACTCTCGCCCGGTGAGTGTGTGACTCTCGCCCGGTGAGTGTGTGACTCTTGCCCGGTGAGTGTGTGACTCTTGCCCGGTGAGTGTGTGACTCTTGCCCGGTGAGTGTGTGACTCTCGCCCGATGAGTGTGTGGCTCTCGCCCGATGAGTGTGTGGCTCTCGCCCGGTGAGTGTGTGGCTCTCGCCCGATGAGTGTGTGGCTCTCGCCCGGTGAGTGTGTGGCTCTCGCCCGGTGAGTGTGTGACTCTCGCCCGATGAGTGTGTGCTCTCGCCCGGTGAGTGTGTGACTCTCGCCCGGTGAGTGTGTGACTCTGCCCGGTGAGTGTGTGTTTGCCGTGTGTGTGTGCCGGGGTTTGTGACCTCCGTGAGTGTGTGACTTTGCCCGGTGAGTGTGTGACTCTCGCCCGGTGAGTGTGTGACCTCGCCCTTCCGTGTCTTGTGGTCAGGGTGTAGCTTCTGGACAGGTATGTTACAAGATATCTAATATGGATTTATCCTGTTTCATCCGTGCGCCTCTGCATGCGTTAGTACCGTATACCGTACCGTACTAATATCGTACTAATACCGTACTATACCGTACTAATACCGTCCCCAAGCCTACGAAGCCACTCTGCTGGGGTGTTGAGGTCCCATGAGGGTGAAGAATGATTGCTGATGCTGTCCTTGACTAAGACATAGGTACTCAGGGAATACATCAGCTCCTGAAAACACACAGCTTTCTCTGGAGCAGGCTGTACTCTGTGCTTCAGAACGGAAATAGGTGCGGTGGAAAGTGGAATGTACACTGTGTACAATATGCTCTCCCAGTATTTTATTTTTTGTTATATTTGTATCACTCTAATGAACTATGTTAATAAAGGGCTAAGATTATGTTATTAAGATATACAATTAACCTATGTTTTTAGCATTTTGAATCAAACGTTTTTTGTTGATTAGTGTAAATTTTAAGGTGGAGACAGCTCTGGCTGCTGACAACAGGTATTTGTGTTGGGAGCAGATTTATGGAGTCATATTTAGGAAATTCTCCCACAGAGCTAACGGGCCATCCTTAGATAACGTAACGCTAAGAAGTGGGAGAGTCAGCGACATCATTACCAACCGTTACACACCGGCGTCAAAAAACGTTCTGTGGAGGTAGAGGGAGGGTAAGACTCGCAGGAAGGGGCCTTGGTGGCGCAGTCGGTTAGAGCGCGCGCTCGGCACCCTGTATGTGTGGAGTGTCGCGGGTTTGAGTTCAATTAGAGACAGGATTTGGCGCCCTACCCTAGCTGAAGCCTAGCTCATTTCCCTCTCCCCCCACCCCCGACGCCATACGACCTCAGCAGTTGGTGCGTCGTTAAACAAAAATAAAAACAAGCAAAAATATCCAATACGTGATTTATTAACGGCGCCTAACAGCATTTGTTGAAACAAAGTGTATTCGATGTAGAAGTTGCTCGGGTTCAGACGGAAGTCCGCCTCAAGTATATATGTTTTGCTCTGTAGGATCATTTTATGAATGAAACAGTATGATTAAGTTGGCCAACAATCTCCAATAAATATAAACTTCAATCACTTGCATTTACCCCCACTTAACCATGCCAGGGAATCAGAGTTTCCTATCATTTAGATATGCTCCCCAGCAAGTTTAGTCGAGAGCGCTTGAAATCAGTGACCAGGGGCCGTCCTCTGATCTCTCGCGTGCGCGGGACTTGGCGCAAACAAACAACTTCTGAACGCCAATCCGGTATTCTGATCTCTGTCCGCGAGTAGCTGCGCTCGGTGGAAGACCAGCGTAGTCGGACCGCCACTTACTGGCCTGTTTTCGGTATTTCAATCTTGTTGCGTACGCCTAGCGTGCGCTCGCAATGGTTAAGGCAATGGGACGTTTACGAGAGCTCCCGACCTGACGTACCAACCGAGAGCCTTCGTTCTCTTGCATGATTTGTTTTCAAACACAAGGACATGAGGACAGGAATATTGTAGAGTATGTCTTTGCTTTTAACTCATCACCGGCGGGAGGGGGACTGGGGGCCCAATCAGATCCCCCTCGGTTTTTACGAACGATCCTGAGCCGATTCAAATGAGACGCGCGTCACTTTGCAGGTTTCTATGGTGATCTATTTAACAGCTTATTACACAAAATTGACATCAGGTCAGGTCATCGAGTTATAACATCACTTATAAGCCTATGTAAGGTGATTCTACTCTTGTAAAATAAGGCTCACAATACCAGGATGTGACTCGGCGTCGAAGCCGAGTTTTCGAGATTCGAGATCTCGAATAGCTTGATCCAGTTTCTAGATACCATTCAAAAGCTCTTAAAAGCAAAACAAAAGAACAAACCAATGTCTTTTGTTTTGTTTAGGTATAATGGTTCCCAAGTGATAAGAGATGATCAAAATGGGTCAAAGTTTGACCCATGTTGGCCCACTACGATGTCATGGGTGAACGGACATGGCTTAGACTCGGCTCCGGAGAAGAAAACGGTAAGGCACTTCCAGTTCGGTTTCAATTTGTCCGTATTCCCTACGGTTCCCGATATAGTAGCAAAGGGCTTAATCAGACCCCGCAGGTGGCAATGTGTACGAAAAGAGTAAAGGTGGTGCCGGGTTAACACCCGCACTGGAGGGGGGTCTGGCACTAACGCGCACTGGAGGGGGCCTGGTAGGCCCCCTAAGATCTTGGAAACTAAGAGGTTTAGAAAACGCCACTTGACAGGTGGGTGGGAGCTATGGTGATCTACACGATGACCAATTTTCATTGACCTAGGTCAATATCTTCAAGGTCAAACGAGGTCTTAAAGGTCAAATGTTGGCCATGCTGGGGATCGATTGGTAAATGCTGTGATTCTGCGGGAAAATGGCGGGAATAAGCTAAAGGCGGATAGGGTTCATAGAGAAGAGATCTCAAAGAGGCTTCCCACAACTTTTGGGTCAAGGTCATTCAAGGTCATTGACCTTTAAGGTCACAATATAGTATACTACTTATAATGTGCACTTCGACTAACACTATAGCCACTGTTTGGCGGGAAATGAGGATTGATCTTTGCAAATGACCTTTGACCTTGACCTTTGACCTTGAACTTTGTATTGGGGTACCCTATCGATGACGTCATAGCATAATATATGTCAGACCAGGTAACGTCATTCAACCGGACGCACAGTGGTCAGTGACCTTGAAAGTGCAGATATGACCTTGACCTGTGACCTTTGACCTTGACCTTGACTTTCATGTGAAGTGACCTTGACATATAATCCCGATTATATGGAGTTACGACGTCACCACTCGGTTTCCAATGCAAGCTAACTGGTCCGACCGCGCATTTACGGCGATCTCAAAATGCAGGTCTGACTTTGAAAGCCTATAAGTCAAAAATTTCGACCGATTTTCAAAAATTATTCACCAAACGACGCGCTATTAAATTCTGTTAAATGTGGCCAAGTATCGTTTTTCGGCTAAGCGCGGTTCTCCGGCCACCTTGGAAAAACAGGTGGGGGCCTCCGAGCCCCCTCCAGTGCGCGTGTTAAGCATACGATTATCGTTTGATGTTGTGTGCTAAATGAGTCTACCTACTCGTCAGGAATAAATAGTTTTCCCCACCCAATTCAAAACATTATTTGATGGAGGTTTGCATGAGACGGGAAATGGGGAAGCAGGATGGATTGGTGGAGCGGGATGGAATGGTGGAGTGGGATGGAATGGTGGAGCGGGATGGAATGGTGGATGGGGGGGAGGTGGAGGGGATGGGGGGGGGGGGGGGGGGGGGAATGGGGGGGGGGGGGGGAGTGGGGGGGGGGAGGAAAGGGGGGTGAGGAGGGAATGGTGGAGCGGGATGGAATGGTGGAGCGGGATGGGAATGGTGGAGTGGGCTGGAATGGGATGGGATGGGAATGATGGTTCGAGGTGGAATGGGAAAGGGTGGGACACGCTTTGCCGGGTTTTATTCGACATGGGACGGACGGGGAATTTATCTCTGAGAATTTAGATGAAAAATGTAATGGGATGGAGCAGAAGCCAGGACGGGATGTGTTACATACGTTTTCTGGGAGGTGACGGGAAGGGACAGGCTGCCGTCGGATGGAACGGTATGGATCGTAGAGATTAACTATTACTAGTAGTGCTTTTTAATGCATGGTATGGACATCATGGTATGGGCATAATCCACACCATGCATATTATGAACGATGCATTTTATTCTATGCTGACGTATTGTATTAACACCCGCACTGGAGGGGGTCTGGCACTAACGCGCACTGGAGGGGGCGGTAGGCCCCCTAGGATCTCGGAAACTAAGAGGTTTAGAAAACGCCACTTGGTAGGTGGGTGGGGCTATAGTGATCTACATGATGAACAATTTTCATTGACTTAGGTCAATATCTTCAAGGTCAAACGAGGTCGTAAGGGTCAAATATTAGCCATGTTGGGGATCGATTGTAAATGCTGTGATTATGCGGGAAAAATGGCGGGAAAAAGCGAGGGAAGGGCGGACAAGGTTCATAGAGAACAGGTCTCAAAGAGGCTTCCACAACTTTTGGGTCAAGGTCATTTAAGGTCATTGACTTTTTAAGGTCACCATATGGTATACTACTTATAATGTACACTTTGACTAACACTGTAGCCACTGTTTGGGGTAAATGAGAATTGACCTTTCCTAATGACCTTTGACTTTGACCTTGACTTTCAGTGAAGTGACCTTGACATATAATCCCGGTTATATGGCGTTATGACGTCACCACTCGGTCTCCAATGCAAGCTAACTGGTCCGACCGCGCATTTACGGCGATCTCAAAATGCAGGTCTGACTTTGAAAGCCTATAAGTCAAAAAAATTTCTGACAGATTTTCAAAAAGTCTTCACCAATCGACGCAGTATGAAGTTCTGTTAACACCCGCACTGGAGGGGGTCTGGCACTAACGCGCACTGGAGGGGGCCTGGTAGGCCCCTAAGATCTCGGAAACTAAGAGGGTTAGAAAACGCCACTTGGTAGGTGGGTGGAGGCTATGGTGATCTACATGATGACCAATTTTCATTGACCTAGGTCAATATCTTCAAGGTCAAACGAGGTCGTAAAGGTCAAATATTGGCCATGTGGTATCGATTGATAAATGCTGTGATTATGCAGGAAAATGGCGGGAATAAGCTAAAGGCGGACAAGGTTCATAGAGAAGAGGTCTCAAAGAGGCTTCCTGCAATTTTTGGGTCAAGGTTATTCAGGTCATTGACCTTTTAAGGTCACCATATGGTATACTATTTATTATTTACACTTTGACTAACACTGTAGCCACTGTTTGGCGGGAAATGAGAATTGACCTTTCCCAATGACCTTTGACCTTGACCTTTGACCTTGACCTTTGTATTGGGGTACCCTACCGATGACGTCATAGCATAATATATGTCAGACGGGGTAACCTCCTTTGGCCGGACGCGCAGTGGTCAGTGACCTTGAAAGTGCAGATATGACCTTGACCTGTGACCTTTGACCTTGACCTTGATTTTCATGTGAAGTGACCTTGACATATAGTCCCGCTTATATGACGTTATGACGTCACCACTCGGTCTTCAATGCAAGCTAACTGGTCCGACCGCGCGTTTACGGCGATCTCAAAATGCAGGTCTGACTTTGAAAGCCTATAAGTCAAAAAATATTCGGCCGATTTTCAAAAAGTCTTCACCAATCGACGCGCTATTAAATTCTGTTGAATGTGGCCGTTTCGTTTTTCCGCTGCAAGCGGTTCTCCGGCCACCTCGGAAAAACAGGTGGGGGCCTCCGAGGCCCCCCTCCTCCAGTGCGCGTGTTAAATGTGGCTAGGTATCGTTTTTCGGCTACGGGCGGTTCTCCGGCCACCCTGAAAACAGGTGGGGTGGGGCCTCCGAGGCCCCCTCCAGTGCGCGTGTTAAACGTTGCGGACTATGCCTGGGTTTGTTCTCACCGCTATGAAATTGACCGTAAGCTGTATTTCTTTTCCCGTGATACGAAGGCAAACACAATTTCTGGTTAGAAGAATGTTTGATAAGCCTAGAATTAAGAAGAAAATACACCACTGTTTCAAGCTATCGGTTTTCGCGGCCTCAGAACATGTTATGATATAATTCAAGGCAATAGTGCTAATTAGCCTCTGATATATTTCAGGGGTATCTCTTGTGATTTCAAAATAATTAGTGTAATTGATGAAAAATTAGTTTTTGTTCACCGCACGAATAGGTGGATACCCAATGCACAATCTCGTTCAAAAAGACGACCATTTCATATGAAACCACACCGCTGAATGATGACCTTGACCGGGGATCACTGCTGACCTCTAGCAGCGTATAGTTGCTAGAGATACCATTTGCATTTAATGAAAATGAGAAACTTTAAACAAAGCCTGACTGCAAACAATAATGCCTTAGGTTTTCTGCATCCATTTTAAGGTCTGCAAATACAGCAGTGAGCCCATATATGAACTGAAACATTTCTTCCGTTGTAGAGCAGGTTTCTCATTTAGGTATTTTACTATCACCATTTATCAGCCTGCCGCCCACAGAACGGTCCGCAGCCGGAGTGGGTGGCGGACCAAGCTGTAGAACCGACGGGGAAGAGGCTGAAATTGGATGAAGATAATTTAACAAGAAATGGCAACGCTTCTCTTTTGATAATATTTTTTTCTGCGATAAGTCTGTTTTCAATTCCGCTCATGCCCCTCTCCCACACAACCCATGCTTCCTACTCTGGCTAAAATAATAATGTTTGGTAAAGAAAAGCGTTCCTCCCCTCACCTGCGTTGGAAGTGGTGTGGCGTTGGTGTGCGTAGGAAGCCCATATTGAGATTTCCTATGCGTGTGTGCAACGATGGTGATTATGCCACCATACGTGCTCACACATGTATCAGAGAAATAGAACCTGACTAATATACTGTCGGCTCAGAACGGAATAATTGTCTTACCGTATCTCAGGGTATGAAACATTTTATTTCCATACTTATCCTAAATTAAACATGCCGCCTGATACTTCTGAACAATACTTTACATTCAAGGCAACCCAGTCACTCGCAACAGTTCTTCAGCATTAAAAAGCATTGCAGTTTCACACAAAAATACTGAGCATGTCAGGTGTACCTAATTAAGAAGCTACTGATACAGACTGCACGTAGGTACGCTAGAGATTAGAATGCGATCTGGTGAATGAACTGAAATCAGAAAATCTGCCTGCCCCGGAGATTATCGTCATTACATGACGCACGCACGCCAGAGATCAGGGTCGTAAATAGGCGCAAGCGTGCTTATTCCTACGTACGACCGACATCAGAGTACGGCCCCAGGAGCAGCCAGGAATTATCCTAGTCTACCCTTGCTCGACAACACTACGTCGTAGTCTACCAAGAAGATAGAAACAGGTCCCGCCGAGATTTGAACTCGGATCGCAGGATTCAGAGTCCTGAGTGCTAACCGTTACACCACGGGGCCACTGCAGCAGCGCTCGTTACCCCATGCACTTTCACCCGCGTCCATGCGAGTCTCCGTGCCAACCGCTCGGTGGAGAACGCGCTTTTCTTGGCACGCCTGTCCGAGACTTGACAGCGAGGTAAGGTCACCGCTGGCTCTCCATCAAATGCCGGCTGGGCGGACGACGGCTGAAATAAGTCGTTGCAGACTCAAGGTCTCAGTGTTTTATCTACTTCGTGAATATGTGTCCATGGAAAGTGAAATGCATTTTACTTTTACGCGGAAAGCATATTGCTCGGTCCCATTGGGTAATAAATACACAGGCCCGTTGGGTTCTCGCGCAAAGCAGTTCTCGGTTTTGCGGCTTGTCGGCTTTGGCCACTTTTGACTAGTGCAAATATGTGATGTCCTTTTGAAAAAGGTGGCCCTGAGGGATAGTAGAAAATCTTTCATGTTTGATCCTATCGTAGTTTAATTTCAATGGTGTCACAATTGTTTTATTCATCTCAAGCAATACATCACGGAATGCTTCATAAAAACGTGTTAAATGTAGTAATCTAGCTATCGGGATCTCAGCTAATTTCCCAGTTTGTGTCAGGGTCCCAACTAATCAACATTTGTATTTCATTTCCCAATGGGAAATAATCGGTCCAAAATTAAACTTTTTTATCCACTCACACCCTCCGAAATCCATTTAACTGCGTATCAGTTACCTCTGAAATCAGGCTATTTCCAAACATTTGTAAGGCGAACATCCGGACTTATCGTCCGGTGTCCAACCAATCCAAGGGTCATGCGGAGAAACGAATTTGCGTTTTCGTATGCATGATGCCATGGTATACATACGAAACAAAGGGCGCCGAAGTCCCACGGGCCAGATCTGTGAGTCCATTTGTATTCCACAGCCCTGCTCAAAGGCGGTGCAGGGCCACCTGCCATCCTGTATTAAATTGCATCGTTGTAAGTCATGCGGAAAAAGAGCACGCGCCTTCATTTTCACACAAATTCCTGCATTGCATGCATAGAAAATAGTGTCATATACATGATTGATTGTGGAGGTGGAGGCTGGTGTAAATCTCGGCTCAAGGTGTCCTGCATCACCTCCTCTCTCACAGAAGTCGGAAGAGTGGGTAGCTGTTGAGACTCATTTCCTCTGGCGAGCGTTCGAGAATCGACCCCCAGACGAGGGCTTATGGGAAGCATTCTGGTGGCGCAAATGGTCCTTTTACTCCCAGTTCCGTATTCAGATGGAAGCAGAAGACGGCAGTGCGTTCCAAGTAGATCCATTACTCACATTTGCCGGCTCACTGGTCGTCTCGGGAGACCCCCGTCCGGCTTTTCGGCCAACGGTGCCTCTGTAGAGGATTCAGCCAGTTCACTACCGCAGTGTCTTTGTAGTTGGCTTCAGTCTAGACTAGTTGACTCTCAGCTTCAAAGTCCCTCCGCATCAGGTACCCCTTAATATTTCGCGGTTTAAGGAGAAAGTGAACTATGATATATAAACCCTCGCCCCACCGGGAGGCCATCGATACCCCCTAAGGTTTCTCTGAATAACAGAAAAACAACGAGGCGCAGCTCCGCAGTCTATGGCTCTACCTCTCACCCCATCATTTTCCCACCATCTCTAAAAAAATTACCCCGAGTCACACAAGGTAAGATCGCCAGGCGAGGTCAACCAAGGTTACCTCAATTCAATTTTTGAGCTCTACCGTAGCTACATTTCTAAGCCGATTAATTCGAAACTGCCTACATTTCATGGCCCCTTCAGGGTCTAAGCAAATTATATCCGGGATTTTTAGATTCCGTGACCTGAGGTCAGGTCACGAGGTGAGCTCTCCTATTGAAAAAAACATGGGTAAAAACTGTAAAGTCACAAAAAATGCTTGCAAATGCTCAGAGTGCTAAAAAAAGCGTTCTTGAACACCCTTTCACGGATCCCAGGGGCGATGTTTTCCCTTTGACCTATCTGAGGTCATCACAGGTCACCAGGGGTCAAAAACAGTATTTTGACGGTAACTTTTGACCTAATCAAGCTAGAGCGTTAAATCAACCGTCATCGTGTATGTCTCGTCACTGGCTTTCATTTGCTGTACGGCAAGATCATTTTCTGATCTTTTGTTTACCTCTAGTCATATTAGGTCACAAGGTGACCTTTGGAGGTTAAACCACTGGCAGGAGGTCATTATGTTTCAGATACAGTAAACATTGCTTGGGTTCTGCTATCAAATGTTTTTACCAGATCTCAATAGTTCTAATGACATGAGAACTATGCCCAGTTTCCTTAACCCTATTTCCAACGGGCTCCCGGCTACCCCTATTTCCAGCAGGGGGGGCAGTTTCTGCCCCCTCTAAGATCTCGAAATCTACCCGGCTGATTTTAAAGATTTAAACTTTAATGGATTCCTCTTGCGCTGAACTCCATTTTTTTAAAAGAAAATTTCAAAACTTTGAAAATTGAAGATATGGGGTTCAAAATATACAAAATGACCGCCTTTTTTATATTATCCGTATCTCTTGTTTCGTAGGCTTGATTTTCACGGAACCAGTATGGATTGACAGGAAATTGCTTGGAAATGGTCATATCTATCATTTAGGTGAAATTAAAAAATTCAGGAGCGGTTCTAGGGCCAGAAATTGGGGAGTTATATGAATTATTTTATTGTCTTCTTTTTTTGCAGAAATGCACACGCCAGGTACAATGTGATACTTCTGATGTCAAGAAAAGTGCTCAAATACCAAAAATATGTCAGAGGCGGATTCCGGGAGGCAAATAGTGGGGTAAGACACAAATTACCCCGCCTTTCGGGTATGGCTACTTTTCACATTACCCCGCCTTTATCCACCCCTGCCCAACCCGGGGAACACTCCTGGATCCGCCTATGGATGAGTTGTGTCCATTTGGTGTGAGCATTAAATGCATATCTACGATGCTTTGCCACATTCAATGCAGACACAACACTAAAATACGTTTGAAAGTTAGTGAGCCCTTAATTACGGTACCTGAGCACGCCTATGATATCCCATTATCATATAATTCACGGATGTTATCAATACATCCTTATTTTTACCCCTCCCGTCCAATCCGTAGGCCGTTTATTCACTTTGGAATAGTTCGAATGGATAACATTAGACCCCTCATTTTGAGGTCCTGGAACTGCCTATGGCCAAAAATATACCAAAATACACATCAACGGTCATCCCAAATATCATTTGATGTTAGAACTAAATGCATAGTTACAATACTTCGTCCCATTCAATGCACTCACAACACTAAAATGAACTTGAGTACGTGTGAACCCCCTAATTACGGTACCTGAGCACGCCTATGGCTTCTTATCATCTTATAATACCTAAATGGGATCAATGCATGGTTATGTTTACCCTTCTTGAACATTCTGTACGCAATCTATTTTCTTTGGAAGAGTTCGGATGGATAACATTGTAAGCCCCCCATTTTGAGCTTCTGAAACCGCCTATGGCCAAAAGTATATCAAGATATACATCAACTGTCAAATCTCAGTAATAGCATTTAAACATTACAACTGCTGCCAAAAATTTGTAACAGACAGCTTTGTTGTAAGACAAACGCAACGCAGACGACAGTGCTCGGCTTCCGGATAAAACCCCCAAATTAGCGAGTCATAGCTCCGCCTCTGGCTAATATATATTTTCCAAATTTTCAGGAAACACGTGCTACCTAGTTTTAGGAAAAGTGACAAAATTTCAAGAGCCTATCTCAAACTGTTTCGGAGATACCATGGAAGAGCCTGAGGGGTGGGCAGAATCTTCCCTGTTGGCAATAGGGTTAACCCTATTTCCGTCAGGCTCCCGGCTACCCCTATTTCCGGCAGGGGGGCAATATCGGCCCCCTAAGATCTCGTAATCTAACCGGCCGATTTTGAAAATTCAAAGTGCTATAGATTCCCCTGACGCTAAACTTTATTTTGAAAAAAGAAAATTTCAAAATTTTGATTTTTAAGGAGAAAGTCGTGCAAAATATACAATTTTTGTGTATTTTTAGATTTTCCATAACCCTTGTCTCTGTTGTACGATTTTCACAAAACTAGTTCAGATTTACAAATAATTGACCCAAAATTGTCATATACTCGAGTTACGCAAAAATTCGAAATTCAATGGCAGTTCCAGGACCAGGACTATGAGGGGAAATATATACAACCTAAAAAGTTTTTGTTACGCGGATTAGAAGCCGTGATATACTGCTTGGCATCTTTGACACATAAATAAATGAAAAAAGTGAAAAACTCATCAGGGGCGGATGCAGTAAGGTAAAACAGTGGGGTAAAATACATCCCAACAATATGCGAGTGGTATGCATGAGTATATTAGTCCCTCGACTAGTTGAAATTTATTTCTGATAATTTTTACCCTCCCATGGCAGCTCTGGGAAAGGGGGTGACATAGGCGGATCAAGGACTCTCGTCGTGGGGGGCGGGTGGGGGTGATTGGAAACACATTTTTAATATACAACGATATTGAGTCGCGGCGGTGATACTGGCTGGGAATATGCATTTTGAAAATGTGTAGTGACTGGACACGCCTCTGGTAATCTGGAATTTGGTTATAACTATTTTGAATTTTCATATACCCAATTGTATTCGCCCTGGCACGGCTGTAAGCAGTCTTCTCACTTACTAACGTTTAGTCCTTCTTGATAACATTACCCCCATTTTGAACTGCTGTAACCGCCCTGATGAATACAAATAGTGACAATTGTGAATGCACTATCATCTCACATAAAAAATGATATAATAAAACCATATAACTGGTATCAGGATCAGCAGAGACGGCTTCCTTTTACAAAGAACCCATCGCATACGATAATACTTGGTTTGTGGATAGAACCTCCCCAAAAACCCAGCCATAGCTCCGCCCCTGGTAAATATATAATATTGACAATTTCAGAAAACCTGCCTGTACTGGTTTTAGGAAAAGTCAGGAAGTTTCAAAGTTCTATCGCAAGCCGTTTCGGAGATATTCTTGAAAAACCTTAGGGGGCAATATTAGCCCCCTGCCGGAAATAGGGTTAAGCATTGCATATTCTAGTGGAAATAGCATATCTTGACCTAAATTGACCTCTGGAGTCCAAACCATTCACATTAGCGCTTAAACATGCAAATTAGAATCTTACTGAATTCACACGAGCATTCTTATGCACTTTGCAGATTTGCGCTAACCCCCATATTGTCGGGAGTTAGAGGGGGCCATCGATGGCCCCGGTGTGGGGCGAAGGAGGCGCCGGACCCTGGTTGGGCGCGGGCTAACTCGTTTTTGATATGTTTAAAAGCTAAACTAAATTAAGCAAAGTGCTCCCATCTGTTTTTCCAAGGCAACCGGAAAATATTTCACTGCCGGAAAACTCTGCTTGGTCACGTATGATACATTTCATGAGTGCGTCGGTTGGTGAACGAATTTTGCAAATCGATGAGTAATGTGTTGGCTTATAGGCTTGCAAAGTCAAACACATATTTTCACACCATCGCAATCGCGCAGTCGCGCCAGTTTACCTGTACTGAAGACGTCATACATTGTGATGTCATAGCGTCATATAATCAGGTTATATGTCAAGGCCAACCCACATAAAGGTCAATGTCAAAGTCAAAGGTCGCAGATCAAGGTCATTGAACCTAGTATTCTGATCAGATGGCATTATTCCGAATAACGTATGCTATGCAATGACTTCATAGTTAAGTCTACTCCAGGTCAAGTTCACAGATCAAGGTCAAAGGTCTTTTTCAAGATCAAACCTTAATTTCCCGCCCAAAGGCTGCTATAGTGCCAGTTATATTGTACATTATTAGGAATATGGCGTATTGCTGTGTCATAAGGATATGACGCCCCTGCAATATTGATTCCAACCCTTCTCGGATACGAGTACTGAGGCCCCCACGATAGGATTTTGCACCCATCTGGTATACTTTATTGTTTAAAAGCGGCGGACTTTGGCCTGTACTGCAACCGATCACCTCCCCCCACCCGCGATCGGTAATCCTGGATCTGCCTATGCCAGTGAACCTTCTCAAGCTGAAGAAGTAAGATTCGTACCCATGTATCTAGAAATGCGTTGCTGAAATGCGAGCCGAATCACGCTCTTGAGAGTGCCCGAAGCTACTCGAGCGAACCAGGATATGCACTCTCTCCACAGGAACTGTGCTATAATTCATTGTTCGACAAAGCTGACGTCTGCCGAGTTTCGCTATAGAATCAGCTCGGAAAGTTGAGGTTCTGCCTGTTTCCTCACTCGTTTACTGTACTGTGCAAAGTGCTCCCACTGCCTTTGCATGTGCCAGCTAGAAGGATTAGTGTTCCTGAGTTGTTGGATTAGTATGATTGCACGTGGCCTCCTCAGACCGTTTGAGTATTCATGAGTGAAGTTGAGAGCAAATCAGCTGAAGGCGTCATTCTGTTAACGTTCAGAGATCGGTTTTCGGTCAGAAATATCGTTACCCACTCGCACTCAAATACTCTTAATGGGACTGAGGGGTGCTGGGTACAAATCGAGATCCGAGTTTAAGCACGAACAGTTGTAGTTAGTATCATAGAAACTGAAATTTAGTTTCTATCTCTCCCATTGACAAGCTGACTTTTTTCTTAACACGCACAGTGGGGGTCCTAAACTGGCCCTCACCTATTTTTCCAAAATGGCCAGAGAAACGCTCGCCGCCAGAAAACCCTACATGACAACCTTTGAGAGAATTTACGAGCGTGTCAATTGGTGAAGAAAATTTGAAAATTGGTCTATAATTATTTTGCTTATAAGCTTTCAAATCAAACCTATATTGTGAGAGTATCGCAAGGGCGTGGTCGCACCAGTTCACCTGAACTGTAGACCGACTGGTGACATCGTAACGCCATATAAACAGGTTATATTTTAAGGTCAACTCACATGAAAGTCAGGATCAAAGGTTACAGGTCAAGATCATTGACCCCAGTATTTTGCTAATGTTTGTCTCTTGTGGAAACACCCTAGTGAGACAACGGGTGCTGAACCACAACACAGACATTTTCATTGTCCGTCATACGGTGACGTTTTGTGTATATTATTTTTGATGATGATGTGACGAGAGAGACTGGAATGTGAGCATGAATGAGTATATATCCTCTGTTGCCCCGTCGGGGTGAACCCTGTAGTTCACCAGCCTTAAAATGCAAAGAAAATAATACATTATTTCCTCGTCTAGTTGTCACTATTCCTCGGTCTAGTATTCCGGTCAGATGTCAAATTATTCAGTATGACGTATCTTCTGCTATGACTTCACGGTTAAGGCTACTCAAGGTCAAGGACAAGGTCACAGGTCAATTTTAAAGGTCTTTTTCAAGGTCAAACCCTCAATTTACGCCCAAATGCTGTTATCGTATCAGTTATATTGTACATTATTGGGAATATGTAATATTGTTACGTTATAGGTCATCGACTTTGAATGGCCTTGAATCTAAAATATTCAGAAAACCTTTTCGGGGAGCTTCCCTCTATGACCTTAATTCATTTTTGGTGTATTCCTGTTTTTTCCGCATAATCACGGCAGTTTCCAATAGGTCTCCAGCACAACAGCTGCCGCTCGTCCAAAATTTTCCTTCTATATCGGTGACCCCTTTGAGGCCATTTGGGGTAAATGAACGTATTTTTATCATAGCATTGGTGATATATTGAATTGATAGTAGTGTTGACTTTGGGAGTGAGTAGCACTGGGTCTGATAAAAAGACAAAATAATTGGGAGTTTTCGGGAAGGTGAGCATCTGTTACATGCGAACAACTGCCAATGTAATAATTTCCCGGAGGGAATATAGATAAGAGAGAATAAAGGAAAAATACAGTCCTATATATTTTCCTCTCTTTTCTTTTCTCTATATTCCCTTCAGGGAATTAATATCTTGACAGGTCTTCACAATGTGGTTTTAGGAATGTGGTAATGTTGTGATATAGGAAAAATTGATTCCCTATAAGCTATAGAACTGAAAACATACCATAAAAGTTTGGAACGTAAATTTCAGAGTGTGTTTCAAACATTTTCAATTCAATCCATCATGCCAGATTTTTTCAATGTTTTGTCTGTCCAATGTTTTGTCCTTTTGTCGGTGACCATTTTGAGGCCATTTGGGTTAATCAGTTGCAGTGCACACTGGTTCTATCTCTTCATCTTTTTGCCTTGAAGTTGGTATGGGTCTGGCTTTGATTCTCCGTAGTGCAAGAATATGCATAATGCTAGAATCCTAGATTAATTGCTAGAATTGTGCACAGATAGGATGAACTCTTCAAAAATGTAACCAGATATATCATTGAGAGACGCAAAATAAAAATAATTTGGTTGCAAAAGCAGTCGCACAGGCCAGAGTTCAGTAACCACTCACTACCTTGCTCTAAAAAGCTATATCGGTAGCAGGTTTTCTATTTATCGAGTATTTATCGACTTATGAACGACAATTTCCTGATGTCTCTTTTGCAGTTTAGTAAGGCCAAGAACAACTTATTTCCTTCTCTAAACAGGTGCCTGTTACGTCACAGTGTCTTTGGGTGCTTTACCCAGAGGCCAGAACATTTATTCATTCTCCCCAATCTGTAGCATCATCGGCAAAACCAAACGTCATAAGAAAAAATGTATTCGACGGACACAGAACACTAACATCACGTATGGAAGTCGAGACTAAAACACAATGACGAGCTAGCCCCAACGTGACTTGCGACGCTCTGCTTGGTTTGTGATTGATATGAATGAGCGCCGCCAAGCGTAGCTTATACTACATAAACATGCAGCGATCCCGTTCTTTTACAGGCGTGCGGTACACAGCAGTCGTGTTCGCCGCCAACCAGAAAGGAGCAGGCCCCAAGGTGTCTATTGTCGTCAACACCCAGCACGCGGCGGAACAGCGTACCGGCAAGTCAACGCAAGGTGAGCGCCGCCGCGGCTGCAAGAAAAATCAAACAGATTTTCATTCATTTTTGTTAGTTACTAGATGTTTTATAAGTACTAGATTTGTTTTGTTTTAATTGATCAAATTTAGGCGACAAACTTATCAGTTTTGCCATCAAAATTAGACCATTCATTGGAGATTCACTGCCGATATGGTTCCCATCTGCGTATTAATGAAGGGAGTGTTGTAAGCAGGTCAGATCTCACGTGCTGGCTTTGGTGGGTGGAACTTGAAATAATGTCTGGTTTCGATATACTCTGGGAAGAGAGTGCCGCAACGGAGTGTGCAAACGGAAAATATTAGACAGATTTCGACGTGTGATGATTGCTGATGCAAATTATAATGAATTATAATAGCCTTTTCGAGGATAAAAATGTCAGCCCAAAGTGACGCAACATGAGTGAATAGTTCAAAGAAACCGTGTTCATACGGCATATTGCACCGAACCAAATACAACTTCTCCGGAATGCGGCAAGCATTTGGGCAGGCACTGGTGGATCCAGGGGTATGATAAATCGGGCAATTTGCCCCCAAAACCACCGGGCTCGATTTTCTTTGACAATATTTGTCACGGTTTTAGGCTCCGTTTATGTCCCCCCAACCGTCGGTCTAAATCCGACCATTGGCGCAGATGTTGTGGCCATTTCACTCTCTTATAGCTTAACCCATTGAGCAATTGACCATTATTGCCTGTCGTCTCTGAATAGCCCATAGAACCATTTTCACGTGCTGAACCATGTCATCAGTGTGGGTCTGAAATGCCGAGTCCGTGTCAGACAATCCGGATAAATGAGCAGTTTCAGTGCGTTCCATTAACACGTGCAGTGGAGAGGGGTGGGTCCTAAAGTGCCCACTCACCTATTTTTCCAAGATGACCGGGGAACAGTTTGCCGCCGGAAAACGCTACTCGGCCAAATTTGAGAGGATACATGAGCGCGTTGATTGATGAAAGAATTTGGAAAATCGGTCGATACTTTTTTGGCTTGTAGGCTTTCAAATTCAAATCTATATTTTGAGACCGTAGCAATGACGCAGTCGTGCCAGTTTGACTGCACTGTAGACCCAAAATTGTGTGGGCCCTTCCTTCTGTAAACGTAGTCCTCTTTTGGTGTATTCCTGGCTTTTTCACATCATCGCGGCATTTTCCCCATAAGTCTCCAGCACGGCCCACATTTGACCTTTGCGACCTCATTTGACCTTCAAGGTATTGACCTAGGTCAATTAAACTTTGACAAAAGGTACATACACCACCATCGCCTCCACACACTCCCTGAAGGGATATTTTCTAACCCTCTTGTTTTCTGAGATCTCAGAGGGGGGACACTTTAGAACCCCCTCCACTGCGCGTTGACGCCAGTCCCCTCTCCACTGCGTGTGTTAACGCACCAACACCCCTGGAACGGTGTATCGAGTCAGGTAACCTGACGCTGGGTTCGTTTGTGCTACTCGGTCCCAGTTCTCCCTGAGCGAATCAATATTTTTGGGCAAGCCCGTATCGTACCCCCTACAATGAAATTATTCCATGCTGCTCTCTCACAATGTTTGCAATACAGTTCAGATTGTTAATTAGACATAATTTTCAGATTCTAAAACAAAATTGTTTCATTCAAAACCTATGTTTTTGTTAACAAAATTTTGGTAATTTTGTTGCTCTCTCCATCTACCAAGATCCACAGTGTGGTTCTGTGGCAGCTGCACCAATTGCACACTTGTTTCACTAACTTTGGTTTATCATAGCTGGGTGATTTCCCCTTGATACGATTCTGATGTAAGTTATTGAGATGTTCAAACAAAAATGTGTTTAAAGCCTCAATTGTCTTTTGACCTCATGTGACCAACTTGTGATAGCACACGCTGGATACTGCCAGTGGCGGATCTAGCCGGTCGGTTTGGGAGGGGCAAACCAAAGTCGAAAAAACGTCACGCAGTGCAAAATAGCGCTCCAATATGACTTCCCATTAGACTTTTGGGTATGTGAGGCGGCAAGCAAAATACAAAAACGTCACTGGGTGAAAAAATGGGCTCAAGATACTTTTTCCTCTCCAAGGCCCCAAATTTCTACTGAACTTAACTGGTTCTGTTTGAAGTTGAGAGTTGAAGCACCAAAATATTGTTTTCAAACTAAAAGGAGTCGGGGAAAAAGGAGGTCGATCGCTTGGGGGCAAAAACATAATTTTGCCCGAACTTTTCCGTTTGGGGGCAATGTTTTGCCCTGGAACTGGATACTGGCATAGTACTACTGAAGTCCGTTCCCTGAATTTACCCCTGACACATGAGTATGTGTCCGGGGCAGATAACAACTCCAAGCGTGATTTGAGTACGGTCTAAATGTTATACATTTTCCTGGATTTTTGATGGTCTTTTTCCCATACTTTTTCCTGGTCACGGCACCGCCAACCCTGATATTGTATCTGAACTGATTCCAGCACAAATGGACGATATTAAGTGCAGGACTGCATCAGCTATATAAAATATATGCAGGCCAGTTGATGGTGATAGATATGGGAGTAAATGTTCGGGGCTGTGTGAGCTTGTAATACCGGGTAAAAAACCTTACTCATGTAAAAGTATTTTGGTGAAGTTTAGCATCAATGTTGAAAACCGTCGTTGTCTTTAAATAAGTTTTCACTTTGTATCTTATACTCGTGAAGATTTATAAAACTGTAATTAGAGTTAATTTGGTACGCTTAACACATCAAATTACATCACCCGATCCCCTTAGTCCAGAGAAAGTCCCGGCACGTACCCAGTTGCTCCAGACAAACCCACGGCTGTGACTAGCATCAAGTTCCAGACGCCGGACGCTGAGACCAAGACTAGAGCTTTCAATCTGATACGTCACTGTTAACACCCGCACTGGAGAGTGGTCTGGCACAGACGTACACTGGGGGGCACTGGTAGTTCTCCCTTGAAATCTCGGAAACTAAGAGGGTTAGAAAAACGCCGGTTAAGGGGCGGGTGGGGGCTATGAAAAGCTACACTATTTTAAATTTTAATTGACCTCCTAGGTTGATGTCTTTTAGATCAAACGAGGTCATAAAGGCCAAATCTTGGGGATGAGGTGGCTTAGTGGATAGTACCCTTGTCTTCTAGCCACCGGTCGGGTTTGTCCCGGCGGAGCCTCTGAATAAGTCGATCTGATCCCCAAATCCTTCCAACAGGGTGAGAGTTGGCGGCGCCGTTGCCCTGGCAGTTGGTGCGTGTTAAACCCCAATTTTTATTAAGGCCAAATCTTGGCCGTGCTGAGGAGCCATCGGGAAAATGCCGTGTCCGGAATGTACTGAAAACGGACTAAGGTCATAGCAAGAAGATCCAAAAAGTTTCATGAAATTTTGGGGTAAATTTCATTCAAATTTCACCCGATTTCCCATTTGACCTATAACATCACAATATACACATCGTCTATAAATAAACTATGACTAGCACCGTAGCAACCGTTGGGTGGACAATGAGGATTGACCTTGACCCATAAATTTTGACCTTGACCTTTGACCCTGAGCTTTACTTTAAGTTATCATAACCGTGACGTCTAAGCATAATATACTTCAAACTGTGTATCGCCATTTGACCGGAAGTACTGGGGCAGATGATCTTGAGAATGCTGGTTTGGCCCTGAATGCCAATCGTGCACCATTAAATTCTCTCGAATGTAGCTAAGTAACGTTTTTCGACTGCGAACGGTTCTCCGGCCACCTAGGAAAAATAGGCGAGGGGACCACCGAGGCCCCCCGCTCCAGAGCACGTGTTAACGTTTTGCATGTCGAGGCATTCAGTATCGGCTTCCAGACCGCAGGAATTGAGCAGAAATATCTGACTGTCTATATCTGACTAGCATTGAGTGATATCGGCTGGACTCTCAATTCTACAGACCAGTTTAAGCACAGCCGTCTGCAAAAATGACATAAATTAGCATTATTTAGAACGTCAATTGGCGCAGCAGTGCATACCGTAACGGTCAACACAGGCAGACCCTGAACAACTGACCTGGACATAGCTGCATTCATGTTGTGATACATTAGCTCTGGAGCGCTGCTGTCACAGTTTTGTCCCTGGCGTTGCTGTGGGTCAGAGGCCGCTGTATTTGCACAAACGGGTAATGACTTTTACGGGCCTGACCGCTTGTTTGCGCGTGTACAGACTGGTGGACGTGTGTAGACCAGTCGCCGCATGCCCCACGGTCTATTCGGAACCTGAATAGCTACCTGGAGGAACACTGCTTCACTGCTTATAATGGGGACGAGGGCTCCGTTCTTGTTCGGGAGGAGGAAACATTGTCACTGTGCTGTGAACCCTTCTCTTCCTTCCGTTTTACTTCTCACGGCAACTCTCATAGAAGGGAGTCCCTATATTTTCTCTAATTGCCAAACACGGTTTGTGTGCTCTTGCTTAGAAACCTCGTTGTGTTATGGAATGTGTGTTATATGGAATTATGTGTCACATGTACACATCTCCATAACTATGATAGCAACTGCTACGCTATGGTGTGCCAGCAGGTAAAATACAGGTAGCATAGTTTTGCCCACAATGAGCCTTTTACTTTCTCATGTATCCCATCCCCAACAGCCGACGTGTCCAGTGAAGTGACGATGGATGGCGAATCCAAATCCATGCATCCATCTTGTTGAAATCCGTAATTGCTTTTGAACTATTTGTGACCTCAGAGGAGCCTTCTTCCGGGGTCCTCACCAGATAAGCTGGGACACAGAAACGCTTATTGGGTAATTGGATGAGAGCCCACGTTGTGTTCCCGACTGGAAAGCAAGCGCGCTAACCACTCTGTATTACCTTACATAAGGCCGGCCCATATAAGGAATTCCGTCCTCAGGGTGACGTCACACAGCGATATAACAGCTATATAGTTGCAGGAACTAGGGTGTAGCCTCCAGGAAGGCTGCATATCTTCTTTAGACGCACATATTTTTAATTAATTGGAATTAAACAATTTTTTAAGGACGTATTTTGGAATTAAATCAACGGTAACGTTATGATGAAATGAATATTAAATCCCTCTGAGGCATACTGTACCCGGTTGAAAATGTTAAAAGCTGATCAATTTTAACATGGGGCACCGGATAAAGGGCAATTTCATCGCCAGCGTGACGTCATAGTAATTGCGGCTCTAAGTTGGTTGTTGGGGACTTCTACCAACTGACCTATCTCGATCTTCCATTAATGTGTCATCTACCTGACTTAAGCTTGAACTCCTAGAAAATGACCAACTCCTATACATAGAGAAGCGCAGTGCCAATACAGGCTCTGCTCGAGCAGCTACGGGATACGATGGCGCACACATAGTCTATACATAAGATGGCGCATTGACTATCCATATATCCATAGTGCAAAGTTGGAAATCCAGACTTGATAGGGTTGCAAAAGTGTGAACGCTCAAGAAAATAACATTTGAGACAAGACGATAGAAAGCATAAAACAGTCACACAGAACCAGGATCCTGACCTAAACTCCATCATATATATATATTTTTTTTTATATATATATATATCCATCGGATACAAAGTGTAGCTATTGAAAATCTTTTCGTCACAAAAAAACCTCAAAATATCCCAGACCGTTACACCTCGCTACAATTGCGCAACAGCAGACATACCGCTGTTTTCCCAACGTGTCGGAGGATGCCGTTGACGCTTAGCCCGGATACATGGGCAGCTTCAGTACCAAAGCCCTTGGTACGTACCATTCCGCCCAGACGAAGTATGACGCGGCCCAGACAATGAGCGCCGACGAAGTTACTTCGACAAGATGACGGGCTCTGTCAGATGACGGCTCGACGAATTGACCGCTCGAAGTACGCGCTCATACGCGCCGAAGTATGACGCGCTACAAGGCTCGACAATACGGCTCGTCGTGCGGAGTATGACGCGGCTCAGACGAATGTGGCGGCGAGGAACATGCATCGTTGTAAGAAGCAAATTCATTGTATTTAAATTCAAAATTCGCATGAGCTCATCAAACTAATTTGGCCGTTTTTTGAACAAAAATGTTTGGAATGGAAGTGCTGACACCCAATGAAAATATTTTGGTTCGATTCAAATCTTTATCCAATGGTATGGACCACTCTCATCGTCCTCCTTCTAGAAATGGACCAGAGCCGAGCGGCAAAACCGTACCAGACACCCGGATACATGAGTCGATTGGGCCTTTCTCGCGGTCGGTACCGTACCGGGGCTGCTCATGTATCCATGGCAACTGACTCGCCCGTAATTCTCAGGCTCGATCGCCGAGCGGCGGCCGCGGGTGGACTGGACCCCGCTGGTGGGGGTGGTCGCGGGCGCGGCGTTCGCGGTCTTCGCCTGCGTGCTGGCCGTGGTGCTCCTGGTACGGCGGCGGGCCCCCGGCCGCCCAAGTCACCCGACAAGGATGCTGCCGCGCTGCCAGACGCCGAGGACAACAACCCAGACGTGGTGCCCTCGCTGTCGGGTGAGAACCCTCTGTCGTCGTTCTTGCGTGAGAAACCCCTCTAACATTGTACTTGCGAGAGGCTCTTCTGTTATCTATGTTGACTGAGACTCTCGCCTGATACAATTTCCTTTATTACAGGACAGCTGTTTAATAATGTCGGTCTGACTTTGTCGGTTCGTTTTGAATTGGGGGTGGGAGACCCTATGGTTTCATGCTTTTAGAGGGAAATTTCTAGACAGAAGAATATTGGCTCATTCCTATAACACATTTAATATTTATATCACATTAATTCTTATATTTATATTTTATTTTTTCATGCGTCAAGTGAAAGGGTCATCACATAAAACCTATATTTTTTGCCTTTTTCAGAATAAGACGATCTATCACCTGCTGAACTCGTTTCTAAAAAATTTTGAATTCTTATGAAGACATATCATGTGTCTTTGCACATCCCATCACGCCTATTAGAATCAAAGTTTTTTATATACACCACGACATATTTCAATTTTGAATCTGTGCTGTGGTGTATTTAATTGTTTTTGACCGTGTCTGAGTGATTAATTTACTTAACTTTAATTAACAGCGAACTATAAAACACACTAATGTATTTTGAAATCCATCCAAGATATTTCTAAAAGGAAACGCTATCAGAGCAAGAAACTTTACGGACAGCGGGATCAGCTTGAAGTGCATTATGGCAAAGATAACGAATATGACGATGACCTGATGACGCATGGGTCTAATGTGAAGAGTGAACTGTCCTTTTGATGTAAATAGTTCGTTAATTGTTTGGGCTGCCGGGCACACAAGCCCCTAAGGTTATGTAGCGTCCATGTCTCGTGTATTAACCATCTAATGATTTGGTAATACGTCAGGTCTGAATTCTTCATGATGTTGAGCAGCTAACTGAATACCTGACTTTCATTTTCTCTCCTTTTTAGATGGCTGCTCGCACGACGATGCGTCGGAGGCGAGGCGACTGACGGTGGTGCGGGACGACTGTCATACCGAACTGTACAACTCATACCCGCTCAATCACGTCAACTTCGCCTCTTTTTCACGTAAGTTTCATGTACATAAGAAACTGTTCCTCTCTCACCCGCTCAATCACGTCAACTTTGCCTCTTTTCACGTGAGTCTCATATAAGAAACCGGTCCTCTCTTAGCCGTTCCATTACGTCAACTTTGCCTTTTTCATGTCAGTCTCATATAAGGAGCTGTTCCTCTCTCACCCGCTCAATCACGTCAAATTTTCATTTTGCGTGTGAATTCCATTCAAGAACCCGTGAATCATATATATATATATATATATATATATATATATATATATATATATATATATATATATTAGTAACTCCTATCTGGTCGTTATGTCGTTATATAACTCATATGCGTTCAATTTTTGGGCTTAGAAACTGGGGAAACTTGTTTTCGATAAGGACGACTGGTACTTTGTTTTCGATATTTCTTGTTAGGCTGGACTGACAAATGTTCCTGCAGTTATGGTGCAGTTTTTGGTATTTTTGCAAGCACAAAATATGGCAGGGTAATAAGGCCTGGTTTGAAATTATCATAAACATTTTGCTGGTGAGGATAAATGCCCCTAGAGTTTTGTTTGGGAATATATAGCTAAAAATTGACAGGATATTTTTCATTCATTTGGAATGGTTGTCAGTCCCAAAAGAAGCCAATACAGAATTGTTAAACCAGTGTTGAAATACAGGGAATTCCATTAAATCGATAGTTTTTATCGGTAAGCCACGGGGTCATATACAGATTATCCAAAAATCACATCTAAAACCACCCGTTTTAAAACCAGAGCTCAAAGCCTCCACATATCAAGAACAAGCCTTGCAGAAATCGCCGACAAAGCCCCTCGGGGTGCTTCTACTTGAATTCACTTCACACTCCGCAGATATAAACACTGTAGCCAAACTTCGCTATTTGCCACAACTGCTTCGCAATAAATTATGCAGATGCCCGGCTCTGGTGCCGCTTTATTCCTGTTTACACCTTCTTGTCGAGGCTGTTTTTGCTTCGAATTCTTATTCTTTGGTTGCAGAAGTCTGTGTGATGGTTTTTACATTGTTTTTTGCCAGAACAAGCTTTTGTGGGATGGCAGACGCTTGTCCTATTCATGATCTGCTTTTTATCGGAGAGCTGGTCAGGATTGTGAGCCTCTGCCTCTTTGGAGAACGTCCAGCGCTTTGGAATGTCGCCCTGGGGTGGGAAGGATATCATCAATGGCGTTGACCAAATGGTTCCCCAGTTCTCCGCTTGCTAATCCACAGAGGCAGAGCCGCACGCATAGGCGGATTCAGGATTTCCGATCGGGGGAGACACATGGTCGGGGGGATTTGGACCAGAGGCGCCTCTTGTGGACGGAAAAACCTATCCTATGCGCGCCAGATCCTGTCGTGGAGGCGCCAATACTCGTATTCTGGGAGGGAACGATATTCCACGGGGGGGTGCACCACTGACATTAAAGAGAGGCAACGTTGCCACTTCAGGGGAGCTGAGGGTCAATCAGGGAAAAGAAAGCGCCCTATTTCGCCCTGGACACGCCTATGATTACGCGTCTGATCCACTGTCGGGTTTTGTTTGCTGGCACGGTGATTACTGAGTGCCGTTTCGTTGGTCACCGGCCGGATCTTCGATGCGTTGATAGCCTCAGTAACTACTGCACTAATTACCAAGCTGCTATTCTCGTCCGCAGCAGCCACAGGTTCACCTCCGTGTTCAGCAACAATGCTGTAGATACAGAGGTGCTCATTCTTTAATATCTCATCTGGATCTTAGGGATAAATCCCGTAGGAGGAAGATACTTTTGCACGGACTTTTCCCTTCGTGCATGTGGCATCATATACCCGGGAAAATATTCATGGGATATTAAAGTCTGTTATTCTTGAACTAGGATGACTATCGTGAAAGTAGCCCACCTAGCGCCTCAATGCGGTCCTGAGCCCGAAAACACTGCTACGTCTAGGGGCTGCAAGACGTGAGATGTGTGAGGTGAGATAGTAGCCATGTCCATCCCGAGCTTCCTTGTCTTGCAGATGATCTGCATGCTAATATGAGACCGTTGATTGTCTATTAACAGGAAACCCCTCTGTTCTTTGATGGGCCCGCATGATCGATGAAATGGTCCATCTAGGCCCAGAAGAGATCGGTATTCGCCCAGCCGCTGTCGCACCCTTCTCCGATGGCCTCCCTGGGAGCGTCCCTGGTCACCAATGGGTTCATCTTTTTCCGCTCACCAAATATCAGCTAATAACTGCCGCGCTGAGTGTGCTGACGCAGCATAGAGCGGTTATTGTTTTCCATCTCTCCGTGCTTGCCACCCGGGTGTCAACCAACAGCATGCTTCCACGTTGCCTTGGCAACCCACATAACGCTTCAAAGGCATAGCTTCAAATATAGTGGCGATGTATTTGTCAGGAACAAAGTATGTTTCGTTTATAAGGTTCAAACTAAGCTGTTATATCCTGGTCTGAAATTATGCTACAGCAAAGTAACATAAGTTTAATTTCATCAATAGATAGTAGCTGCTATCAACACAAATGATAAAAAACTACGAAAGTCTTACCCTCTGTCTACCGTGTACCCAATCGCCTGCGGGAGAGGACATGAACTGATCGTCCGTTGCCCACCATATTCCCAGTATGGCGGCGGGCGGTATTATCCGACCGGGCGTGGTTCGCCCAAATCAACCACCAATATTTTTGTTTCGATGCCAGTGGCGGTCCAGGACTTCATGACGGGGAAGGGGGGGCTAGGGAGCTTGAGCTTTCCCCGCCATAGCCCCCGAACAGTCTCAGGCTATGCAGTTACTACAGGCACTTCTGACGTTTCGAGATGTTTGAGTCCCTTAGCCCTACCCCCTGGATCCGCTCCTGTTGAATGCTTAGAGAACAAAACTATGCTAAATACTTAGAATACCATTTTAGATGAGAGAAAGAAACATCAAATGCCTTCATCCTACGGTTGTCATTATCTCGTAATGGAAATGCCCCTGTTGATAAGAAACGCGATCAACAGGAACCCCAATCTCTGGCGTATTCGTGCATATTTATTTATACGCGCTCACTTTCAACCCTGACTGTGTTTCAGGGAGGAAGTTTGAGTCGATCGGGACAGGTGGTGCTGCCGATTCACGACTCAACCACGGTCACGAATCCGCTGACCTCGGACCGAGAGAGTGTGGTGTAACACTGGACTCCTTCTAGCAGTGTTTGCTAATCCTGGGGAGGGAGTGGCGTAACACCGGACTTCTCCTGGCGGTGTTGCTAATGCTCGGGAGAGTGTGGAGTAGCACTGGACTCCTCCTGGCAGTGTCTGCTAATCCTCGGGAGAGTGTGGTGTAACACTGGACTCCTCCTAGCAGTGTTTGCTAATCCTGGGGAGGGAGAGAGTGGTGTAACACTGATCTCCTCCTAGCAGTGTTTGCTAATCTTTGGGAGAGAGTGGTGTAACGCCGGACTCCTTGCAAGGTTTGCTAGTCCATCCTGACATGTGTGCCACATGCGATGAAGCTATCTCTTACAGATTGTTTCCTCTCAGGTTACGAATATAATCATATTGTTTTTTCTGCATATCCTTCACATATCGAAATGAAAACTGGGGAACTGTTGCATCATATCAAATGTGATTTTGATAGTAGTGTTGCATCTTCGCTTATATAGATTGTTCGTTGCTTTCTTTCCTTGTAACTTCCTGTTATTTGATTAATCTGTGATAGTCTTCATCTTGCTGGTAACTGCTTGTGCTGAAATGGTTTTGAGCGCATCGAGTAGACACAAAGGACATTTTTATCTTACAGTGGAAAATAATAGTTCATTTTCTATGTCCTATAAGAAGCAAGACAAAAAACATATTGTGTACCGTTTTCATATTATCTGTCCATAACCACAGCCCAGAGTGAGAGAAGGACTTGTGTGTGCTCATCAAAGTTTATTTCTTATCTTGACAGGCGCTCTTTCATTCTTTCTATTCACTGTGATTCATTCATCTATTCATTCCGAATCATTGTGATTTATCACCATCATCCTAACTGCCAAACTTTGTCATTTCATCAGTATTAGATTAGCTAGACAGGCGGGTAACGTGTTTCCTGCAATCCTATAACTCAAGGCATATTTCTGGCTCGACAATTTCTAACCCGAACACGTTGATAACTGGGACTTCTTCCCCCCCAATGTTTGTTTTCCACTTATGATATTTAGTAATGGTATGTGATCTATGATTATCATTGTGTAAACGCGTAAAAAACGTATTAAAAGGGTAAACAAGGATAATTTGACACATGTTTCTGAATCGCCTGGACCCGATTTTTGGAGTCGCAGCTCAGAGTTAGAGTAGACTCTGAGTAAACTCAATGTTTGCTTGAGTCAGAGTTGAGTCAACTCACTTCTGGATTGGGGTAGAGTCAGAGCCGACTCAATTCATCGAGCAGATAATTTGAGTCAGAATTAGAGTCAGTATTCATGCCGTGATTTAGAGTTTATTGACTCAACATCTTAATTCTTAGAACACTTGAACTCAAATGAAATAAACTATTTAGAAGAAAACTTAAATATTACTGCTTTGACATATTTTTGTTTTCATTTAATCTGTTTGCTTTTGTTTTCAACCAGATTATTATTTTAGAGTACTTTATCTTGTTATCATGTGATAAGATATAATTTATGGTTTTCATATTCCCACATGGCTCAGTGAGCGGGTGAGGAATAACAAATAGTACCTACTTGCCCGCCTAACTATTTGATTCGATTCAGGACGTTTTTTTCCGGAAATCTGTCGGTTTCGCGTTCATAAGGTCTTTGAACTATCTTTATATATGCCACAGTTAGCTACACAGCAGGTGCCAGAAAAGGGCATGGGAAGTTGACTTCACCTGTAGAAATTAGCGGGGCTGGCCCTGCCTTCCCATGTAGCCAGGCATTATTTGTTATTCTTATCTACATGGGAGGGGGGAGGGGGCAGCAATGCTGTATCCTACAGGTGAAGCTAACTCCTGATGATTTTTTAGCACCAGGTGTGTAGCAGATTCGTATGATCATACTGAGGCATATACAAAGAGAGTTTAAAAAAACCTAGGGACGTGAGAACATCAGAATTTCAAAAGAACGTTCTGAGTTGAAGAAAACTTGGATGGAGGCATATGCAGCCCTCATAAGGTATGTGCATACCTAACATCTTCCTAAAACGCAATGCGCTATTTTGCTATTAAGATCTGATTTATACCAATATTCACGTTAGCTAGTTTCTTTTGTAATGTAACGCTTCGGAAAAGCAATAAAATTTATGCGTTCAGCCAAGCTATTGTTATTGAAAATATGTTCTATTAGGTCACTTAAGATCCATTTTTAAATACAAATGTAATCAGAGCTTCATCCCGTCAGAAAATTCATTTGTGACTTTCTGAGTTGAGAGTCAGAGTCGACTACCGGTCTGCTCAATTTTTCTTGAATCATAGTTGAATTGACTCACTTTTGGGTGTGAGTTGAGTCAGAGTCGATTCACCGGCTCAACACGTTGAGTTAGGTCAGAAACAGAGTCAGTCGCTAAGCTGTGAGTCAGAGTTGAGTCTACTCAAAAAGTGTTGAGTCATCAAGAAGTCTGGCTTGTACCCCATTTTCCATCCCAAAATTATCGTATATAAGTCACATAGGAAATTATTAAACTTTTACAACTAGTAGCTATTTGTTTAGGTTACTATAGTCAAATTCTGAAGATATTTTAGTTTTAGACGTGATAGCTTCTGGTCAGTTAGAAGTTGAAGATGCATTGGACCAATCACTTTTTTTCGTTGGTGACTCTTGAAGTTTTCATTGGTGCTTGGCGAATTTTAAAGAAAATGTGTTACTTTTATGACATTTCAACTGATCGAGACCCAGGTGTCATATTTCGTTTGTGACAGCAGGCTCCGTTTGTGGAGAAATGCGAGTTTCCTGAGATAACTACTTTGTTTACCGTATCTCTTCTCACCCCCCCTGTTTTGGTCCACCCCTGCATTCGACCGGCATCCTCGCTTGTTCCATAAACAGTGAGCTTTGGGTCGCATAAGTTCTAAAAGGAGGATGTTGTGTCCAAAAGGCTCGTACCTCTGTTGAAGTTATTTACTTAGCATCTCATGGCAATAACGGCCTCGTTTTCCCAAAGCATATTGATATGAGTGTCCGCTATGATTCTCAGAACAATAGTGTCATATTTTGCGTTCAGTCAAGATCCTGTGTGGTTGATATCCTTTTTGAAATGTAAGTGCATTTGAAGTTTTGAATACTGAGAGTTTTATTTTCACTATCCCATTAAAAATTTCAAACATAGTGATTGGCCAGTGTTGACTTTATAACTTAACGATTACATACCAATTTGTCGGTTCCTTGACAAAGTGAAATACAAATAAAGCCAGTTGAAATTAATTGCACTGAATGTCAGCCCATCAGGTGCGTTTCCCAAAAAATGATTGCAAGGCAATTTTTCTTCTTCTGGAATAACACATTTTGGGGTAAAATTAGGATCTCACCATGGTATGTGTAGTATGTGTGTGTTTGTTGACATCTACATCGCAAACTTCGTAAATTTGGGAATTGTATTTTCAAAGCCATGTATTTTTATCGTGCTGTATGATAGAGGCTTATGCAAGTATTTATGTGTCCATGTGTATTTAGCTGTCCTTATGTGTGTTGGTATGCTTCTATGTGAATTTTCTATTCAGAATGTGCAAAGGCTCAACAACAAAAAGTATCAGGTAACCACAGAGTTTGTTACTGGGCCTTCTTTAAAAACGCATGTTTGTCTCGGATGACCAGTTGGTGTTGATGGAATATGAGTTACAGCGAAGCGATCGTGTAGTGTGCTGAGCCGGAATGACTTAGATATTGCGCGAAACCTCGTGAGAGAAGTCGGCGAATATTCCAATGTTGAAAATGCATTAAAACAATATGTAAGGTATTGAAGTTCCTGTGGGTGGTTTCAGGGCAACCTGACGTCTGTCAATTTTTGTTTTCAAGAAAAGGAACGTAACTAGTTGCTAAATCTGTGGGATTTCCAAATTCCTGACACTGTCTTCACGGCAAGGAAAAGATACCTGAAGATTATCATTGCATTTTTGTCAAAATGTTGGCCTTTTTATATATAGGGCGTACCCCAACTCGACCAAAACAACTGCAAAATAACATCCCACATTTCAGAGTTCAATTTGAATCCACCAAAGGAGTTTTCTGGGGCGCCGATTCATGCCTTGAATTCCTGTGCTTCATCCATGTCTTTGCCTCTCTTATAAGTTATACCATCCCTATACCATCCCTGTAAACACAGTTTATATCATGTTTCTTAGCTTGGACCTTTTTGGCAGTATGGAAGTTCAATTTCTCCTATGTTGGTGTATTCTTAGCCATTTTGGGTTCCTTTTGATTACATGTACCTAGTTTAATATGCAATGCTCATTTTAGAAATCATTAAATGAGGAAAATAATTATCAACATGCTCTGGTAGCTGTTTTGGGCAGTGACAGTCTGGAAGAATTAAAAAAAGTTATTCATGGTTGCTGGTTAATTGTTATCCCATGTTTGAATGTCAATTAATTAATTTTGCTTCTATTAATCTTCAGTTTCCTGTAGGACTTTCGAACAGCCTGTGTTTTGCTGGTCTATTTATCTATTTCTTAATTTATAATTATTTATATATTTATCAATTCTTTGTTTTATTTTGAAAACGAATCGAAGTTTGAGGTGAGTCGAGTCATGAGTTGAGTCAGAGTTGAGTCGATGAATTTAACCTTGAAATGGAGTTGAGTCGACTGGGTGAACTCTTACTCATTAGTTGAGTCGGAGTTGAGGCAACTGCTCTCAGCATTTGAGTTGAGTTGAGTCGACTCAAGAAAATTCTTAAACGCATAACTCTGGCTATAACCTCCTGAAATTTTCAATGTTGAGAGGCACACATCTTGTTGACCAATATTAATCTCCGGAATATAAATATCAATATATCGTCAATATCGTCACTCTACTAATATCGTCAATATCTCCGGAATTAGTAGAAAAACGCATGTCTTTATAAACGTCCGGCTCAAATAAGCCCCCAGAGAACCTCCGAGTTAGGTTTCGACACACGAGGACTCCCCCCTCCTCCGCCCAGAGCTGGTGAATCAACACCCGTACTAAAGAGGGGTCTGGCACTAACGCGCACTGGAGGGGGCATGGTAGGCCCCACCTCTAAGATCTCGGAAGCTAAGAGGCTTAGAAAAATTCTGGTTGTGGGATGGGGGCTGTAGTGATCTGCTTTATTCCCAATGTTTTGGCCTAGTGCAATTGTCTTTAAGGTCAAACGAAGTCATAAAGGTCAATTTTTGGCCCAGCTAGGGACTCATCGGGGAACGCCGTGATTAAGCGCAAACAAGTCCGGAATGTACTAAGAACGGACCAAAGTCACACCCAGAAGCTTACAAAAAAGTATCCCTTAAAATATTGGGGTTTCGGTCATCCACGGTCAATGCTCTATGACGTCACACTATATGTTATCTATAATTACGCCATGAAAAACACCATAGCAACCACTGGGCTGGATATGAGAATGGACCCTGACCCATAACCTTTGGCCTTGACCAGTGACCTTTAACTTTACTTTGAGTTATCTTAACTATGACGCCATAGCATAATATACGTCATACTGGGTAACACCATTTGACCGGAAGTACTGGGGCCAACGACCTCGAGCGAGACCGCTGGTAAGACCTGGACCTGTTACCTTTGACCTTAATCTTGACCCTCGTGTGGGGTGGCTATGACATCATATAATCTCGCTTACATGACGTTATAACGTTACCAGTGCGTCTCCGATGCAGGCGAACTGGGGCGAAGGCGTGATTGCAGCAATCTCAAAATATAGGTTTTGACTTTGAAAGCATATAAGTCAAAACATGTTTGACTGGTTTCAAAATTATTTCGCCAATCAACGAACCAACTTTTCATTCTCGCGAATGTAGTCCAGTAGCATCTTTCGGCTGCGAGTGGCTCTCCGGCCTCCTAGGCAAAATGGGTGGGTGGCTCCAGAGCCCCTCCAGTGCGCGTGTTAAGGGATCTTCTGGCCGAAATTTAAGAGCTCAACTTATGTTTCCTTAATCTTCTTCTCACCTGCGTGGTCATGCAGAAACGTTACCGACTCTTTACTGTTGCTAGACTGATTTGGTATCACTCTCCAAATCAACCGTTATGTCCGAGCTTTCTCTCCCATTTTCCCTCTTCCCTTGGTAACACAAGGTCGGCTCCGCCCTCAACAAAATGGCTCAGGATTCCCCAGCCCCACTAGTGAATTATCATTCAGTTATGAGCCATAAGCTTTTGCTTCTTCATTGTCGACGCTGCCTGTTGAATTTTTCCTGGAATGTCTCATTTCACAGATTTGGGAACCGAATTTGTACCCAGTAAGTACCCACAGGCGTACCCAGGATCGCTGATCAGAGGGGGCACCTTGCCGAGGGAGGGGTACCATACAGACCAAGGGGACACTTCTATTGGCCGTGATAACCTATCAGGTGGACGCTAAATCCTATCGTGGGGCCCCGATTTTTGCATCCTGGGGGGGATGCGAAGTGGGAGTCATCGACCCTTCAGAAGAGTGCCCCGACCATTTTCGGGGGTGCCGAGGATCGATGGGGAGGGGACACTTGCCCCTTTGCTCTTCTTGATCCACCTGTGCTTGTACCATAGAAATATGGCAGGTGCAGAAAATTTCAATCCTACTGCTTGGGTTCACGATTCAACAGTGTGATGCCAGCAAACAAGTAATATTACATTTTCCTGATGTAATGGCAGCATCAAGTACGTTACAAATTTCAGGGCATGGAAAAGTGAAACCAAGCCAGCGCGAAATCGTACCAGAAAATGCGTATTACACCAGCTCATTCACAATGAGCGATGGAAATTGGGTGTTGCTTTGGATGCAGCTCTGTGTTGATTGAATCACGGTGGACCACAAGAATCTCGTGGATCCATGTCAGAAGTCCTCTCTCCTGAATAATTCCTGGAGGCTCTGGGTCAGCGGACCCCAGACCTCCTGCAGCTTGTCTGGAGCCGTTATCGCAGTGCCAGCACCGCTGGAAAGGCGGATTTTGTGGGTTGGTACATGGTATGCATCGGCAGTCGCCTCGGAGCACTCGCGTCAGGTTTTGTATCTGCTGCTGGTGCCGATGCTGCCTCCAAATGAATAAAACTCGTGTCATATTTCTTTTCATGGCGTACCCGTGTCCAGTGTAGTCCCGCAGCTTTGCGATTGATTGCCGTTTCCAGTTGATCATATAAAGTCATCATGTCTCGGACTTTTCGCGACCCACCACCACAGGATTATGAACGTTTTGAATATTGAGTGTTCCTTGGGGCTTTACTGCGCAGTGACTGCTGAGGTCTTATGGCGTCGCCAACTCTCACCGGAGAGCATTATGGGGATTTGGAAGACTTATGCAGAGGATTAATGTTTGAAATTCCCATTTGGAAGGAGGCGTGTCTCTCCGAGTTCATACACCCCAGTTCACGGCTAAGTCTAAGCTAAAATTCACATGCCCTCCGTCAGCCCTCTTCCAGATCGCCTCGGGCTGATGGCTGTTATCGCTGCTTCACGGATGCTCTACCAGTCTCAAGGGGCTTTGTTCGGTGCAGTGATCTCGAAAAGCCAGCTTTGTCATTGCCCACCGAATTCGATCTCGCTCTCACCAACTGAGCTACCAACTGTGTATTCCGAAAGAATGACACTTCGAGGGAGAATGGAAAATCCTGGTATGAGTAAAGGATCTCGTCCAAGTGTGGCAGTGACGGTAATTCGGGTTTTACAACCGACAGACTGCCGAGGCTGGAATGACCCTCGTTCCCTCGCAACCAATGACAATAAGGCTGACGGAGCCAGGGGCCAATCCAGCTCCCCAATACATTTGCAACTGCTTTTCTGTTGACGAATAATTCAAAGAAAACGAGAACAACAAAACTCGTGGGTATTTATTTAGTTGCAACATAAAACACCATCATAAAACACTAGCATGGGCTGCCCCGGCCGCCCCACCTCTGGGCGATATAAAAGTGGCAAGCCAGGCCCGCACTGTCAAAGCCAGAGGTGGACATGGTAGCCGGGTATTGCACGAGCCTCGGCTTCCACGGGATCTACGAGAAGCCGCAGAATCCCCGGATTCGCCAGAACAGAGGGGCGCGACCACGTAAATCACGAGTGGTCACAGCGCCAACAATGCAAAATGGAACGAGGCTAGACGCAGCAGCGGCGGCGAGGGGCTCGGCCGCGCGCGGACTACAGCAGAACAGAGCTGCCGATGAGGATGACACCTGACGGTCATTAATAGTATGTTTCGTTCTCGACCCAGCCGCCAGGGTTGCGTCGCAACACGAACCGACGACACTCGTCGTAGATGAAGATGAGCAGCGAGAACGGTAGCGGCGGCAGCCACCACACGAACCTGAAGACAACATACATGAGTTAATCACCATTGGCAGCTATATGTGATAAGCGCATTTCCCTCAGTTCGCCTGACATCCTTACACCCAGCAGCCATCACGGTTAATACTAGGCACGAATGTCAGCACTTATTCCCCCTCTTTCTACAACTCGAACATAGCTGGGCGATCACGGTTAGTACTAATGGATGGATGGATACCTGGAAGGGCGGCAGACGTTGGCCCAATCGTATTTGGTCTGGAATAGTACCTTTATGCTCCGATCAGACTGCAACAGCCCAAATTGACACAAACCAGACAAATCCATCTATACACTAGACACGGCAGTTTGGCTTTGTAGGCAGTAATTTCCTTCACACGCCCTTCGTGTCATGTTTACATCATTTCTCCCATGCCAAAGTGCCTCAGTCCATTCGAAAACTGCAAGTCTACAATGATAATTCACTATGAGTTTAACTCCCTTGCGCTCTGGTTATCTAATCGAGCACCCGACCAGCTCCTACCTGAGCGGGTACATCCGCAGGCCCTTGTCCATGCCCGGAGTGTAGGACAGGAAGGCGGCGAGTGCGGTCTCGAACACGATACCGAAGTTGAGCGCCCAGTTGTTCATGCCCTGCTGGATGATGGAGTTTCGGCGCGTCTTGCAGATGATCAGATCGGCCCACTGCACGATCACGATCGCCACGAAGAACGCCGTGTGGCAGGTGTACTCCAACACCTTACGGTCGGCGTAGGTCTGCAAAACAGAGGAGGTGTGATACACAACGGTATACGCTGCTTGGAACGGTCGTCAATGGATTCTATACAACATGTGGCAGGTGTTATGGCAGCTACAAGATAATGATGAAGAAAGGGTTAAGAAAAACAGTAGGGATGCATAACCGAGGCTTTTTATTACTAGTCCCTCCATCCAACCAGTGAGCTAGTCAGAGGGTCAGTGGTATACGCTTCTCTTGGATTGACCTTTTCCATGCATACGTGTAAGGCTCATTACGCTAGCTTGGGTCGTCACGTTTGAGCCCTCCTTTGACAAGTGTTTGTCCACGTTGCTGTCTGCACCTCTATCTCCCAGTCACAGACGGATTCAACGCTGGATTATGACGACACGAAACCCATCATACTTCACAAAAATTCGGCCGTAGGGGCCTCATGTAAGAATACCGCCCGGTTGGGTCTGCTGGCAACTCTGTATATGCTCTCTCCCTACCCACTATCCCACCAACCTGAACATCAGAATCTGGCAGCACTCTCAAATCCGGATACGGCAGCACTTACCCACTCCTGGCCGTACGAGTCCTTGAGATCGTTGACGGCCTTGGAGTCCCAGGACTTGCGCAGTCCAGACAAGTGCCACGGGAGGAAGCCGTTCTCCGCCATGATGACGGTGTAGCTGAAGAAGCCGGCTGCTGCCTGGATCATACCGATCTGGCCGTACGCCATCGAGATCAACCTGCACACATCGCTCGGAGTCAGATGCTTCACTCTGCTTACAGCTGAGGTATAGGACAACCCGCGCGCATGGTACAATGTTTCAGATACACACAGGAGTGGTATTTCATAGTTGGAGCGTTTGCAGCGCCGCGTTGTCAGGTTAACGTGGTTGGCTTCTTATAGAAATGTTGCTGTTTTATACACAGCAAATTCAACAAAATTCCAAAGAAAAAAAATGTCGATATGTATAGTTGTCTAAAATAAATGCAAATCTGGACACGGTGCAAATGGTACTTTACCCAGATTTCTCCAAAGGCCTTTAAGTCGCTCAGAGTCTAGTTGATATCAACTTTGTGAGTAAACAGTATGGCCTGAAAGGGGTGCTAACCACGCCACAGGTGCACGGCACATTCGGGTTCAACACCCTGACTGGTCTCAGATGGCACCATTGAACACTTACTTTTCAGCTGGGCGCGCCTCGGAAATGCATGCTTATACGTCCAGAACTGGTCTAATATGAACGTCATTTCTTTCAGATAGCATGTAACCCTTGATCCGGAACCAAAATTCGAATATAGAAATAGAGGACACAGGCTCGTAAAACGAGACAGAATAAAACTACCGCGCAAGGATAATAAAAACGAACATGTTCTTATACAGCTCAAGACAAACACCCAAAATTACAGAACCGACTTTGCACCCACGTGCACGCTTGCGTTACCTATTCTTCCCTCCCGAATGCTTCACAAAACGTTTGTTTCATTGGCGCCGCAGTCGGATACTGAAGATACTGAAGTTGTAATTTGCAGTGCACTGAGGTTGGATCACCAACTCATGGGATATTTTGGTGTGAGCTTTCCCATCAAACATCAGTGCAAAACTAATTTTGGGACGCTATCGTACATCCAAAGCAGTTTTCGACCGTTGTGAAAAGGCGGTCACGCACGGTCACGCAGTGACAGCACGCTGGGCTTCCGCGTCGCCGACCCGGGTTCAAATCCCGGGCGGGAACACCAAATAAGGACTTCCTGATCCCCAATACAGGTATCCTTCGAAAAGGGTAATATTGGCAACACCATATGACCTAAGCAGTTTAAGCATAGTAAAGCGCCAACGCCTCTTTCCTTTCATTGTACAACAAAATATGTTAGATGGATAGGCTGGCAAAATCGTTTTTGTATGACTTAGCAATATCAATGTAACACCATTAGTAAACTTGACAGAGATCCCTTCAGCCATGCTGCAAACTCAAATCCATGCACCCCATTCGGAGATAAGTCTGAGCCAGCACACAATTAGTTCCATAAATAACGTGCTCAATGAGGAATAATGTAAATATAACAACACCGAGACTCGGGTCAATTCTGCGGCCATGACAACGTTACAGCCATGCAATGCACGTTGTAAAAATGTCCCACTAAGTCCTCCCAATCAAAGCTGGGCCTATCAAACTGTCAGAAACGCCGCGGTGTAATACGCACACACACAAAACAGATCAAACAGACCGGCAGACCTTGCCAACCTCGGTCTATTGTTCTAGTTAGTAAGTCGGCACTCTCTTATGTTATTTAAAACGCTACATACTTTGAGTTATTCCCAAAACTCGGATCGCACACGGACCAACTCGATCCCAACACCTTGCGAACTCAGTTACCTTTCGTTGACAAGCTTGTCTGTCATTGGATTACGTGGCTGCCTCTTCATGATGTCAGACTCCGCTTTCTCATAAGCCAGCGAAATGGCGGGCACCTAAGGAGGACACGGGCGACCAACTTAAACAGGGTGCTGCAACTGATACCGGCCCTGGCTATAGAGTACATGCCGACCCCGGGTGAAGAGGATAAAGACAGCGCACCTGACTACCTGCAGGGTAGGTGTCTTGGCCGGGGTCCACGAGCTGGCCTGTCCTCCGGATGCTGAGTTCGCCGGCTCTCGCTACTGGAGGAAACTAGTCTGGGCCAGCAGCGCATCTCGTCTACTCCTATATTAGCTATTCTCACACTTACCGGGTACTACACCGTACAGGCGCGCAATTTTCTGGTGCGTTATTTTGTATCTCTTTTGCATACATTTATCATATTTTCTTCTTTTAAAAACGGTGCCAATTTCGAGGTGTGGTGACTTGCGTATTTTATATACAGCGTATGCATTATCATATTTTGCGGATATTTTCAAATCGAAAAGATAGGCTGTCATAGCTGATAAGTAGCCAAGATTTTGGCCGATCAAGCATGCTTCATCACTGCAAAAATAAGCGAATCGCAGAAAATTTGTGAGATGTTCGTGAACGAGCTTGCGGTTCCAAAAAAGTGAACTCAGAAGCGGGTAGGTCACCAGTAACGGCACCGGGAACAACGCACCACAGGGTACCAGGAACAGCGCACCAAACGGTACCAGGAACAGCGCACCAAACGGCACCAGGAACAGCGCACCAAACACCATGCCTGGTCATGTCAACTCGCGGCTGCCATCGGTACATGCGGACGCGGGGGTGTGGGACAGCTGTGCAGCGGAAACGTGGCCGGTCCCAGAAGAAAATAGTGAAACAACTCTCATGGATGAGCGAGTGAATATTTAATGAGTGAATAAGAAAACTAACGAAGAAAATAATATTTCGACATGCCACGATCAGCTGCAAAGGAAAGTATTCAAGGTTACCTTTCGTTAACAAGCTTATCGTGGAGAGGGTCCCGGGGGCGGCGCTTCATAATATCAGACTCGGCCTTCTCATAGGCCAGAGAGATAGCAGGAACCTGGCAGTCAACGGTTGGCCTGTCAAGGCCACGCGAGTAGTACGTGCCACCGTAAAAGGGCCTGATACACCAGCACGTGCCACCAGTAAAAGGCCTGATACAGCAGCACGTGCTTCTCGAACAGGGTTGGATACAGCAGCACGTGCCACCGTAAAAGGGCCTGATACACCAGCACGTGCCACCGTAAAAGGGCCTGATACAGCAGCACGTGCCACCCGAAAAGGGCCTGATACAGCAGCACGTGCCACCAGAAAAGGGCCTGATACAGCCGCACGTGCCACCAGTAAAGGGCCTGATACAGCAGCACGTGCCACTGGAAAAGGGCCTGTTACAGCAGTAAGTGTATCTGTGACAGGCCCTGTTAAAACAGCGCGCGCTGCCGGGAGAGGGTCTGCGACAGCAGCACGTGCCCTGGGACAGGGTCTGTTAAAACCAGAGCGTGAGGCCCGGAGTGGGTCCACGGCGACCCTGGCTGCGAACTCGGACTGACTAGGAAGGACTTGAGCTAGGGCCAGCGTCTGATTAACTCAATGACTGTCTGACGTATGCCCTCATAGAGTTTCAGGTGTCATTAACAGATTTTGATCTAAAAAATAGACACCAAAAATATTGCTTACCGATGTGGGACGTTTATGCGAATCAGGCAGGTAAAAAAGTCGAGAAAATTCCACAAGAATATACATCTCAATCTATACCTCGAGACGCCGCAAGGTTACCATTATCAACTAGAAAGACGCAATGGTTCAGGAACTCCAAGCTAACCGTGGAACAGTAATATGAACGTGTAATGCTTATTCCTCCATTGCTCAAAATTGGCCGGTGCTGCATGCGCAAATTTGATTCGGATGGTCACAGCTATAATTTTTCAAGGCTGCATATTTAAGAGCAGGACAAAGGTTAGCCAAATTTGGTCAAGTACTCACACAGTAACAAGACAAAGAGCAGGGTCAACGGGGTACATACAACGTTAATATATCAATCTGTCCGGATCACTGGTAAAACAAAGGCAAACCTGCGGTCAGAACTCACCTGTTAGTGCAAAATAGATTATTACACATGCGTTAGTAGGAAAAGTACCAACTGATTATAACATTTGTGCTGGTAAGAAAAAATATATACTGATTAATTTTTGACAGTTTATAAATCTTACCACATCATTCACAAACCAATTGTAGCCCTATGAGTTACAGAATAAAAGCTGACAATCAAGGGTGGGACTTCAAAAACAGAGGTAATACCGATACACTGAAAAACATTGATTCTACTAATTACAGACATGGTACTTACATTTTACATCAATCTGCAGTTCAGCTTGTTTCACTAAGTACAAATACGAAAAATGAGATCGCGTTTGACTGTTAATATGCTCAAAACTGGACAACCACGGTCGAAATCAACAAAAAAACATGTAGAAGTTTTAAATGCACCACAAAATTTATAGAAACCGACCAAATCAAGAAATACGAGAAAAATCCACTTCCGGATTACTTTTAGAACCAAACAGAAGCCATGTTCTCACCATGTCGGTTCCCAGATCAATGCAGAGAATGGTGACGGTCCCCAGGGGCAGAGGAATGTCCATCAGAATGAAGAGCAGGAAGGGCGAGATCTCGGGGATGTTGGACGTCAGAGTGTAAGCGATCGACTTCTTCAGGTTGTCGAAGATCAGGCGACCCTCTTCCACGCCAGTTACGATGGAGGCGAAGTTGTCGTCTAGCAGGATCATGTCAGCGGCTTGTTTTGACACGTCCGACCCGGCGATACCCATCGCAACACCTGTCCGAGAGGGTTAAAGTAGCACATGTCCGACCCGGCGATACCCATCTCAACACCCGTCTGAGAGGGTTAGAGTGCCAGCGAAGGCTTTTCAGAGCAGGCTTCACATACATACGCACACAGAGAACATGGTTAGCAGCCATGTCGAGGAAGCTGATGGAGAATAGAATACATTCCGTGTTCTTCCGATTTGCGTACCTCCGCTGCCTCGAGCTATCACGATATTTTATTTAACTCTATAATTAATTTAAGTTCTTTCAGTACGCATCTACAAAATTCAGCGATATTGAAAATTCCAAGCTTTAGCCAGAACATGCTCCTATCACCCATGCATATCGAGCTCTTATGCTCTCATCCATCGAGAAAATGTTGGAGAACAAGTTCAAGACCCAGACCATGGATCCTAGGCACGTATGCGCTTAACTTTTGTTTGTGTTAAGTCAGTACAGCGGACATGAGCCCAATGCACTCACAGACAACACAGTACTCTTCGAACGGCTCACACTCACCGATATCGGCCTTCTTGAGAGCGGGTGAATCGTTGACACCATCTCCCGTGACGGCTACAATGGCGCCCTGGCGCTGGCAGCCCTCAACAATGATCAGTTTCTGCTGCGGCGAGGTACGCGCGAACACAATCTCCGTGTGGTGCAAGAGAATGTCGTCCAGCTCGTCAGGAGAGACGTCTCGGAGCTCAGATCCATGCACCACGGCGGCCTTGGCCTCCCGCGGGTTGACCTCTCCCACTGGGATGTTGAGGCGCTGGGCGATGTCCTCCACCGTCTCGTTACCTGACAGATTTACGAAAAGTTCAGTGGCGTACCTAGACGGGTGCTTTGGAAGAATGGGTCCAAAACTCGCAAACATATAATGTTTTCAAGAAAATTGGCACAGATAAGAGGTTACAAGCAAATATATTTCTTGTCTCTCCTCCTCTCCCTGGATCCGCCCGTGGAATAGGATAGCAGCCGATATTGACACGGTGGCTTTGTTTGGAAGGATCATACATGAGATAACCAACACGAGGCAGATGTAATTGTTGTAGCTCAGATGTGAAAAGGGAAAGTTTAAGCCAATCCATTTAAAAGCTAGCCTGACGGCATTGCCAGGCTCTGTCACACGCAAAACATACTACACCCAAAAATGGACAAGCCGTTACGCATGGGAATACCCTGCTTGTATACTCCGTGCTCGCTCCAAATTCTCCTACTCCCCGCTGCATAATTACCCTCGGAAATGATTCCGACGCTCTTGGCGATAGCCTTGGCTGTGATGGGATGATCTCCAGTGACCATGATGACCTTGATACCCGCCGATCGGCACTTGGCCACAGCGTCGGGCACGGCGGCACGGGGAGGATCAATCATGGACATGAGGCCGACGAAACGCAGTCCTTCCAGCGGGAAGTTGACCTCATCGCTGTCAAAGGGGTAGTCCAGCGGGTACTTGTCGCCAGAAAGAGAGTAATCGCAGAAACCTGCAGAACACGGCAGTAGCTGATCATGACCCTCCATTCACACTCAGAGGAGCTATCACCAACCAAATATGGCAATTGGCAGAGGTGAGTGGGCCTATCATTAGTGTCCAGGGCGCTGCCTGGAGACCATACACTACGAACGAATGAGGCGCATATCAGCCAAAAAACATACACACATATGATACACACAAGTGCTACTGAAGTGAGATGCTGAGACATGGACACACATGGATATTACTACTCGTGTAGCACACCAGTTTCACCAGAGTACTCGTCCCGTACCGAGCACACGCTCTCCAAGGCCTCCCAGCTCCAGATAGGCGTTGTTGAAGGCGTCCTTCATCTCCTGGTCCAGTGCCTTCTCCTTTCCGTTGATCAGTATGCTAGAGCAGCGGTCCAAGATCCGCTCAGGAGCTCCCTTCATCACCAGGAAGTACGGGTTCTTGGGATCCTCCGCCTTGAAGTCGTGGATTGACACCTGTGGCATAGAGATGGTGATGTTGGAAGTGTTGCGAACTACAGAGGGAGCATCAGCAGTGATGCTGTATACACATCGATCAGAGTCGCTATAACAGGACTATCATCAGTGGGAATTATATATTCCTAAGCTACGGAGAAAGGCCCACAAAAATACAAATCCACAACAACAGCAAATGTAGACTAACGATCCATAACACAAAACTGACTATTGTAAAAGGAAAGCTCAGCCAAGCCACCCAAAAAGGCGTCCCTCAACCTCCACAACAGGCCCGCAGGCAGCCTATGAAGATTAATTTGGACCCACCTGGAATTTGTTGGTGGAGTTGAACGGAATCTCGCAAACCTTCTTGTACTTGTCACGGTATCCCATAACGTTGCCCATGGCGAGTTCGCAGCACTTGAGCAGCGCGGCCTCGGAGGCGTCACCGTTGACGTCCCGCTTGAGGATCGGCATGCTCTCCTGGCCAACCTTGAACTCGGCGCGGTTGCAGAGAGCAGCCACGCGCGACAGCGCCTTCCAGCCCTCCGTGTTGCGGTCATACGAGGCGCCCGACTGGTCCTCAGTGGTGTCGGCCTCCATGATCTGGTTGTCGTACCACATGTGGGCCACCGTCATCCGGTTCTGGGTCAGCGTGCCCGTCTTGTCCGAGCAGATGGTCGAGGTCGAGCCGAGCGTCTCGACGGCCTCCAGGTTCTTCACCAGGCAGTTCTTCGAGGCCATCCGCTTGGCGGTCAGCGTGAGACACACGGTCACGGTAGCCAGCAGACCCTCGGGCACGTTGGCCACGATGATACCTGCAAGAACAGAGCCGGGTATCACAGTAAAGGGACATGGAAGATCGAACAGAGTCATGTTTCATAGAAACGTGAGATGGATGATGCAAGACTTATATTTTTTGTCATATTGCTTCGTCCTCCTACACAGCACGAGTAAGCAAAAGTTATTTGTCTTATGCTGTAAAATTGTATTGGTCTTACGGAGCGCTGGCCTTACAAACAACACAGAAAAATCAAATAAATAGGCATTCGCTTCACGCATAGGCCTCATCATCACCATCATGGTTGGAGTTTTAGGACACCTCGATATCATATGTCATCTGGCGCCTTCGTGCACAACTAATGCCGAGCATGGCAAGAAGCATTACCGATGAGGAAGATGACAGCGTCCAGCCAGTTGTAGCCGAGGATGATGGCGATGATGAAGAAAGTGACGCCGAGGAAGACAGCGACACCAGTGATGATGTGGATGAAATGCTCAATCTCGCGGGCGATGGGCGTGGAGCCGGTGTCGATACTAGAGGTCAGGCCGGCGATGCGACCCATTACGGTGTTGTCTCCGATATTGATGACCACGCCCTTGCAGTTACCTGCAAAAGGGCAAAGCACTTGTTTCTCACACATGCAGGACAGAAAATAACTTTAAACACAAGATGTACCATAGTATGGCAGGCAGAGTCAAGAGAGGAAAGCTGGAAAATTGACCAGTACATCAACAACAATCACTCCAACGGGTTGATTTCTAGTGGGTTTGTACACTGCTGTCCACCTTTTATTTGTTTGAGCAAGCAATGAGCCCCCAAACACCATATCTGGTGCTGAAACAGCTACCAAATATCTACCAAATAATCATTCAAGCGGCTCTGCTAAACTAAGTTTGATAGACTTTGAAATCACACCAAAAGCAAATTGTTAATGTAGTGAGTGTCTTTGAATAATGCAGCCTACTTACTTCTGCAATATCTGAAGATGAGAAATGGTACTGCTACCTCACCAGTTATTTTCCATTTGTCAGCAAGGAATTTGTCTTCACAAGACTTAATGGCATACAGCCCTAATAAGTGTACGGTTTCATAACTTTGGTGATAGTAACCGAAGCAATCATGACGATCACGCAATACAACAGAAACCACAACAACGGTGAATGTAAGCTTATTACAAAACGAAAATAATGAATACTTGAGTGGCCGACGTTTTAAAACAGTCATTGAAGAACACGTAATGCAGTAGAAATCACAACAATGGTAAAGACAAGCTTATTAAATAACTTAGGGTGATAAATGCTCCAGTGGCTCACATTCTGCGCAGAAAAACAGTCATACGATTCGGAGTCGCAATATCAGCACATCTAAAAACGAACTCTAACAATACCATGTGTATGTTTTGTCGGCACCACTCGGGCCCTTCCACTTGCTTACCCTCGACGGCATTGGTGGAGAAGAAGGCCAGGTTCTTGGTCTCCAGCGGGTTCTCGTTGGTGTACTCGGAGTTGCGACTGCACGGCTCAGACTCTCCAGTCAGCGAGGAGTTGTCCACCTTGAAGTTGCGCGCCTCTATGATTCTCACGTCAGCGGGGACTCGGTCGCCGAACTTGATCTCCACGACGTCGCCGACGGTCAGCTCCTCGGCGCGCACAGTCTGTTTCTTGCCATCGCGCAGCACCAGAGCATACTGCGGAACAGAACATCACAGAGATCAACCATCAAGAAAACCAGATCACGCTGCGGAACAGAACATCACAGAGATCATCAACCATCGCGCCGCACCAGGGCATACTGCGGAACAGAACATCACAGAGATCATCAACCATCGCGCCGCACCAGGGCATACTGCGGAACAGAACATCACAGAGATCATCAAACATCGCGCCGCACCAGGACATACTGCGGAACAGAACATCACAGAGACCACTCATTCATCGAGCAAAACCAGATCACGCAGCGGAACAGAACAGAACATCACAGAGATCACTCATTCATCGAGCAACATCAGAGCATACTGCGGAAAAGAACAGAATGCCACGGAAAAACCTTAACATCGAAGGTCTGTTTTATTCTCACCACATACTTAGTCACAATGATATTTTTGCATGGTGATATCGTCTTTTGTATTCAAATGAAAGAGTACTCTAGACTAAAGAAACCATGAAAGGCACAAAATATGAAAAATGAATTATGTACACACTTCACCGATGCCGTGCAGAAATGAGTGTCATGGCCCATGGGCGTAGCAAGGGGGGGGCGGCAGTGACAGCCGCCACCGCATGAGGGCCCGAAGGGCCCCTGAGGACACGATTCTGTAACAAGCAGGGCCATTTTTACCCATCAGGGCCCTTTTGGCGCTGTCGCAAGGGCCCTTTTCAGGGCACCGCCCCCCCCCCCTGAGCGAAATCCTGGCTACGCCCCTGTCTTGGCCTAACCATAAAAAATTGTAAGGTGAAATTCCGAGACAATCGAATTGCAGCCAACTCCCTGGAAAATCATTCCAAAAGCCGTATGTTAAGTCACGCACTACACATAAGCCTACCTGGGGAACCATGTTCTTGAACGACTCCATGATCCTGGAGGACTTGGACTCCTGGTAGTAGGAGAAGCAGCCGGTGATGATGACGACAGCCGAGAGCACGACGCCGAGGTACAACTGCAACGGTAGGTTGTCGGGTAATCGCGTGCAAAGATCGGATCACCGAACTCACCCCGTCGCTGTACAACCGTATCATGACAAGTCAGCTCCTGCCGCTTACAGACCACCGTTTAGAGTTTGTGGCCATTTAACATTATTTAACATGTGGAACTTCCATCCTATCTAAATAATAAGTGGCAACGCATTGCACACTGTTGCACAGAGCCGAATCCGATTACGCTGGAACAGCTGAGCTACACCTTAACATGAAAAATATAGAACGTCCGGAGGACATAGGCGCATGGGCTTTTTCCAAGTTGGAGAGGGGACAAACGTTGTCACCACTGGCGGGGTTGAATATAAATAGGCCAATTACTTGATTTAATAACGGAAAACTTCCGGAATCGGCTCAGAGTTGGAGGGGGTACTGCCCCCAGTCTAAAGTGGGGTGGGGGGCAGCTGCCCCTCCCCCTCCCCCGGTTCCTGCGCCGATGCCAAAGGCTGGAGGTTTTCTATAAGTTTAGATATAGAACTGTATTATATTGTTTTATAATTTATTCATTGACGCGTCTTTAAATTGTGCAGGCGCCAGTGAAAACTGGTAGGTCTGGGTACAAGTTTTTATATCTTAGCGTTACACTGCGCCCCTCCAAGGCAGTATTGAGTCCGCGTTTGTGTAACGGAACTCTGGCAGCATAACTCATTGCAAAGTCAATACGGCAGCAGCTTGATTCTGGTGCCCCTAAACGCCCTTGTGAGTGGTCCATGAAGCGTGTTATTTATTTCTGGAGGTAAAAAGGAGCATTTTATAGGCGACTTTGAACGCTGCGTTTATACGTACTTGAGCCTTAAGCTCTTCCTTAAACATTCCACTCCCGTTCACGTGGAAGCATTCATTAGCTGGTACACAAGCTGACTAGTTTCCCTCCTTCGATTGAGCGATAGTAGTATTTGCATGTATATACTGTCATGCACAATGCATATTTCCACACAGAGATATTGATATTTGGGTGCCGTATCGAATTAGGGGCGACTAGTCCAACACACCTTTCAATAGAGCTTATCAAATTCAAATACGACAGCCCAAGGCCAAACTCTGAGGGTGATTATTTTCTCTATTTAATTGGAATGGAGGTCGAGGGACATTCAATATTCTGGAATAGAGCTTAAACGCATTGAATAAGTAGATTAAACACCTGAGAAAGACATGGTACCGCCCGGTTCTCTGGACAATCAATGCAAGAACACAGTACAGAACACTTTATTCGATGAGCGTCGCCCAAAAGCCAAGGCTTTCGAAATTTGCATGTCTTGTCTCGTGTACACTGATACTGCTAATAGCGCACTAGGCAGTGTCGATGTGTTCATTTTGTTGCTAATAGCATACTGGGCTCTGAATGGATCGTTTCACCATTCAGGCTCCAACAAGGAACGCCCGATTGCATTCGTTCCGCACAGATAGAAATAAGTGGTTTACCAAGTTAGAAATCGCTGTTTGAAGCAGACAGCTGAAACTACACCGGTCAGACGTTTTCTTCTCAGTCAGGGAAAGTGTGGGCACATATATATGGGAATGGATGTAATCACTCTCCCATGAACACTGAAGGGCTGATTATGATAGAGAACTGAAGTTAGATCAGTTTTAACGAGGCTACAACCAAACCTGGGAAAGTGTTAGATTGACGTACGTTTACGCTCTTAAAGTTTCCCAGCAAAAGCCCCGCCATTGCTGGTGTGCAATGCCACGACTGCATAAATCAAAGCATCTAGCACAAAAGATGGCAGGCTGCTGTAATCTTAATGGGTACTGCCCCGACATTTTATATTGACTTCAGAAACCGACCCCTTGAACCAATCCCGACTGTGTGACCACACTAAACATTCATCAATGGGGAAATATAAACTTTCCAATACGCATAAAACTATTCTCAATATGATTCCCTATCATCTATTCAGGCATCGACTCACGTTATCATCTGGAGGCTCTTCGAACGTGCCCGCCTGGATGGAGTAGGCCACGAAGCAGAGAATGGCGCCAATCCAAAGCAGCAGCGAGAATCCATAGAACAAGTTCTTGCAGAATTTGACCCACTCAGGAATCTTCTTGGGCGGCGTCAGTGCGTTCGGGCCGTATCTTTCCAGGTTCTCGCGAGCCCTGGCTTCAGTCAGTCCCTGCACGATAGCGTCACGCCGAGCACATGAGCATCATTTCATCAGTTGGTGATGACACACTGAAGATGATTTAACAACGATATTACATCTAGCTTGATGATACCAAGACACTGATGAATACGAATGAGCTTGAAAGTGTTTACTTTATTGGAGAAGATTGAGCTATACTTGAATAAATAATCTGTATCGAAGCATTTGTAACGTTCAGTAGCTCCGAAATTGATATGTAGCGGGTAATATCGGTTTTCTAAAGCCCTCAAGCACCGGTGGTGTTCCACATCTGACACGGTCATTAACGTTATGACATCATTTACAGCTGATTTTCCGAGGAAGAAAACGCCCAAGATCGCTCAGCAAATCAATATGAACTTTAGTCACGCACTTGCGCGTTAAACACAACAGCAGCGGCGCCGGCGCTCTCACAGTGTTGAGGTTGGTGCCGAGGCGTTGCTGGAGCTCCTCCATCGAGATGATGTGCTCGTCCAGCACCAGCTCCTGCTTCAGGTCATCGATGTCCCTCTCTCCCTTCTTGGTCTTCTTCTTCTTGGCATTTTTGGCCTTCTGCCGCTTGGACTGCAACACGGGCACCTCTGTCAGCCGGCGTACATTCACATGCGTGTATGTGGCTGACTGATGGCACAGTGAAGTTAATGCAGATGTCGCTCTGGTGAGCCTCTATAACACACGTTGCAGCTTCCATTCTCTCGCAAGCATCTAAGACGTTACATGTGTAAAACTGAAAAAAATGAATGCAAATGCAGGGAATAGGTATCGATTATTGTATGTGAAAACTAGACGGAGAAAATTGTCTTAATGGTTCTGTTAATAACCAAAACTTACCAATTACAAAACTAGTACAAATTAAGCACGCATGCGAAAAAAGTATGGATACTTGTGAACCAATTATCACTTACCTCAATGACTTACCACGCACTTGCTCCTGTGGTAGAAAAAGACAGAAAGGACAGAGGGAGGAGATTGGAAATAAGTACGGATAGCGTAATTTATAACATGGGAAGAAAGGTTAACTGTGGATGAAAAAAGCTGGTAAGAAACGTAAAAGAAGAAAGTAGGCAACTTCTCACGCTGCTAATAAATTTATCGAAGTAATCACAGAATTTAAAACTCAGCTCTTAAAGGTCTCTAAGAAACTTTTTTCAGTAACCGGAATTGTTTGTTAATATCTTGAGGGACTACCTATCTAAAATTGAGTTCCTTTGGAACTGTATAAATAGTCGTTTGGAACTTAAAACATAACATTATATCGTGAATGCCTGATCTGTGGCTGGTGTTTTATATATTTGCGACGCTGAACCAGTTTTCTGTATTCACCGAGCTTGGTATATGGAAGGTGTGGTTAAGCAAACTCTGGTACTAACCTCACATCAAGGTTTCTAACGTGCACAGCAAAGTGGATTTAGAAACATAAAGAGACACAGTATTCCCGTTCCTGAAGCACTAAAACAAGGAAAAAACCGAAAAGCATATACAAATTAAAATAGTTTCATTAAATGCATAAGGACTTTGTGGTGTCTTGATCAACCATGAAACATAGCATGTTTCCTTTTTTAAGCATTAAATCATTTCTGTTGTTGTGAATTCTAGAGTAAAAACTTTGAGAGCTGACGGAAAATTTTAGCTACGCTCTTTTTCAGTTTTCATTTCTTCGCAGAATAACTGCACCGACAACATAATTAAATCTGCACCGACGGTTGAGGCGATTCAGAAGCAAAATAATAGAAAAGAAAGTGAAAATTAAAGCTCAGGTCATGTAAAAAGTTTAAAAAATAGTATTGAGAGACATAAATATGCAGCTTCATGTAGGAAAAATAAAATACATCCAGGTCGAGAAAAATATGTTGATTTATGGAAAACATTGATACCTATGTGTAAACTAAAAGCAATCTGACCCCTGCTCATGACACGCTATCTCACGGTAATACCATACATTTCATTTCCTCTAGTGTGAGGCAATTGTGAGAGCGGGCCCGCTCGGCCCGGCCGCCGGCACCAGCGTCTCATGGACAGACACAAGGACGAACACGGGCCGGTCGACGCCCCAGGGGGTCCACTGAGGTCTCCGAGAGCTGGACCGGCGGCCGTGTGGCTGGAAAGTGGGTCAGCTGGGACAGACCAGACGCGACCAGCATGGACATTTCTCGGCTGTTTCCCAACAAGTGTCGTGTGTGTGTGTGCGATACGAATGAAAGGGACGATTTCAGCGCAAATCACGAACTTTTTTTAGAAAAAAACTGAGACTGAGCTGAGTATTCCTATCTTAGGACTTTAAATTGCTGAATTAAGCTTCTATTAAGACTGTTCCACCTTAGGGGAGGGAAAGCAGAAAACAATTTATTTTTCTCATGGAACAGTAAAAAACTCACAGGTAGTAAGTTTTGAGCCAGAGAGGCGGAGATAGAGAGAGAGGGGGAGGAGAGTGCTACAGATGTGTTCACTAATTGGGGTGAAAGATTCGTAACAACATCACAACGGAACGCTATTTTGTGAACTGGGGTTTCGTCGTGGGTTTGAGGGAAAAATAATACAAGAACATGCTTCTGCAAAATTCGAAATGTCATGTTTTTGTGCGTAACGCAAAGATGGCACAAAATGTTTGATCGATTAGAAAATTATTCGATAGTATCCCCATATGATGATACAAACACAACACTAACATAAACCAAAACGGAAAACATCCGAACAAAAGGCCCTGTCGAAGGAATTGTGAGAGTAGGAACGCGGAGCTGTAGCAGCGGCTGGTTGTCGGTGACGACCTACCTTGAGCTGACCATGCGCGGTGATATTATCATCGGGAATGGCCGGAGTGGTGGCCTGCCGGTATGAGTCGGGCCGACCGTACTGCAACAAAACCAAGCCAGAAAACGACCTCGTCACGCCACAGCCGCAGGCCAGCCATCAAAACCCAAACGTGGACGCCAACTCAGGTTAAATGCGCACAAAACTGAATGGTTAAACTCGAGAGCGAGTGGGACATGCACGTTCTGTTTTCCCGGGCGGCAGCTAACGGAGCGCGCGGGAGCAAGCACAGGCACGATTGATGAACCGATCAACGGAAGCAACGCCTCTACCGACTCGGCGCCGTGGGTCTCGTGCATGTTGCCCGGTCAACTGAGAAGGCTATAAGGCGCGTATACAGGCAGCTGGTCTCCGAAATGAACGCTAAGAGTACAACACCGGTGCCTGGATACGCCCCTGCGTTCTGATCCATTGTTAATAAGTTGCAAAACAGAACACAATCTGCTAGTTCAACACAGCAAGGGACAACCTGCAGCAACTAGAGTTGCAAAAAAACGGGTGATCAATAGCAGGTTATCTACGACTTCAACTGTTGCTCGAGCACAGCAAAAACACTTGAAACCCCTCCCCTCTTTCGAAAAAAATCTACAAAAACAGCGGCAAGAGTGGAGCAGCTTTTTACCGCAAACTAATTTGGAAATTCCAATGACGCTACTTCACGTCACAAAGCTGGTCCCAGCGAACACACAGTCCTCGAAATTAGGGGACTGTTCCTTTGCCTCTGTCAATCTTCACTGGGTGGTGACTGCTAGTTCTTTAGGCCAAAAAGAGTCAAATTGAAAGAGCCAATTTGGTTTTAGTTCCCCAGCCTTTTCCAGCCTTTTTTGCAGGCAATGTTGGTCCTCTAGTCAGGGAAGGCGAATTCCATTTTCTTTTGGGTGTTTAAGATTTTTGGGAAGGGACGGGCGGCTTCCTCCCCAGGGGGCGCATATTTGCTCTCCATGGGGTGGGTGATGCACGCCCATTCACCTCTGTACGAAAGGGAGTCTTGCAGTCCGTGGCATACATTGTATTCGTGTTTCGCTGCAGCTACCCCACCTGACCTTAAAATGAACTTGTGACGACTTCTGGTTAAGTGATTACCCATATGTTCGCGCTGACAGCTGTATTGGTCAACACAGCCGGTACCATTTATCTATACCGCAGCAAAAAACACCAAATTATATGTCCGATATATGAGAGGTACGAATACTGTTTGCTTACCATTTCTAAACCACTACAAGGGCTTTGGGTTCCAAAAACAAGCGGGCGCGCCTCTTATCTAACAAACCGTACGATACCTATCATCGGGCTACAACCAGAAGGTTTGACTAACTTTTTTGTCCAGGAACCTTTTCGGAACAATTAAGAAGTTTGGCAATGAAAAGCAAGCGAAATGCTAGCTCACTCACGTTCGGGGTGCTCCATGTTTTACATCGCAGTAAAAAGCAGTTCTTCCTAAGGTGAGCATATCAATCTTGAAAACATATAGGGGTGATAATTTTTGGTTTCATCCGACGCAGTTTCCACCCCTTGGGACATGGCTGGAGATCGCTTCTCGATCCAGGGGAGGTCCTGGGTGGGTTAACGCTGGCACGGCAGTACAAGCCCTATACAAAGCCTATAGGAGACTCAAAATCCAGAGGAGGGGGGTCCTGACCCCACCAAACCCCCAGGATTTCCACCCATCCCTGGGAGCTTTCTTGGACCCAGTGCAGTGCCACGATCAATCCAACGCATCAAAGACGGAGGCACCACCGTTTAGAGCCAAAAAATAGCACGGACGACTTTGATGGAACAACTCTCATTCCAGGTAACGTGGACCTGTCCGTATTTACATGTATTTTCTAACTGATCATCCTTCGCCTTTTGAGACAGATTCGTGCAGTTTGCCACCTCTGACAGACGTCGGCGTCGGACGCTCAGCTGACGGAGGCTCAGCTGACAGCGCGGCATCGAGCGGCTCGGCGGCCTCCCGGGCTCCATCGATCCGCGCGGGGGCACCGACGGCGCCCCGGACAGGTGGGACGGACACGGGCACGGCTTAACGTGGTCACCAGATAATCCTCTAGTCCTTATAGATATGCAAACTAAGATTTTGGTTTTGATCTTCTAATGCAGCCTGATATATATCATTACCTACAAAGTAAAGCATGTTGAAAGAAATTGTTATACGCTGTCTTCGAATATTGAATATTGATATTATAGTATATCCTATAAGTGAGCCAGCCTCGACGCAAAACTCAATGGTAAATCTGAATTGGTATACCAATTTTACATGGATATATTTCTAATGGCTTTCAAACACTTCTGCACGAAAATCTCTCATGCATTTATTGACGAGCCCGGGAACTACAACTCGGCATAAAAGTTAGCTTAACGGTCAATCCTCCATATCAATGCTATGCTCTGCGCTCATCGCCTTCTCACTTTATGTTAGCCCCACAAAATTAATACGGCCAAACCAGGGGTGGTTAATGAGTTCGCTCCCTCCTGTGGGCGACATGCGTAATCCCTGGGCACCGTCCAGCAGACCACCGCCCACATTCGGACTTTTAACCGTTCCGTGTTACATGAGCCGTATAGACAGTACTCACATCCATGGTTGCAGTCCGCTCTGTGCGAGCTCCGCTGGCAGTTGTTACAAGTTCCTCCCCGGCACCCCACTAGGTCCTGGGTTGGCTCTGCTGAAGTTTGTTGTTTCCACGGACCACTCCCGGTTGTGCGGAGGCGTACAGCCGGGGAAGTGAGAGCCCCCAGCAAGCGGGCGGCGGCCGGCGAAAATCCGTCCAGTTGTGGAGCTGTTCCCAGCTCGCTCATTGGCGGAGCCGGGCATGACGTAAGCGGCGGCGGCGTCATCGATTGGCGCTGGGCTGGTTGCCAGGGTGCACCGTCGGCAGCACTGGTGATATTCCACCAGCGGGCCTCGCCTGACGCCTCCGCCAGCGTCCTGCCGTCGCAGGGGCGCGCTCAGGCCTGCCGAGAGGGTCGGTCTCTCAAGGTCATGACCAAAAGGATCGCTGACGATCAAGACAGAAAAACAGACACGCTGCGTGGAAATGAAGTGAATGAGTGTAAATGCAGACTGCCCAGGACTGAGCCTCAACTTTGCAGATGCTTCAATGGGCGTGATGCCAGCACGAAGTGAACTGGGGCTGCAGTGCGTGACACTTGGCTCGGCCTGGTGGTTGACGCTCCCCCAGCAGGCCACTCGGTGACGCTGGTTTCGCAGGTCTCGCCTGCATATTTCCATGGAGGGTCTGCAGACAGCGGCGTGACCAGATATTCAGTTAGAGGAGGCGCACAGCATGCCAAGCTGACTCATAGTAGCACGTAGTCAAATGTAGACCAAGTCAGACAACGTTGTTCAGATCGTTAGCTTGTTTACAGAAATGTCGACAACAGAGGAGGCAACGCCCTACTTCCCTCACTGGCTGTGGTTACGCCACTGATTCTGCAAGACACACGTAGCAACCGCATGGATAATCACTTCCAAGAGGGGGACGAGAACGCGGGAATTTGCATTGCAATGGTCCATCAGAAAATTATGAGCAACATCCTTCGTGAAGGCTGCTAGAGAGACGCTATCGCACTGATTCGACATGAATATTCCACTCGTTCTCGATTTATTTATGGATGTGTGCCAACGGCATGGTAAGGGAGCATTATCGAACGTAATGTCAGAACGCACCCGTAATTGGTCGAAATCCTGCCAGCTTTCACCCATGCCCCTTCCATGGATATTACCAATAGCCACGGAGGGCCAACATTTAACGGGCGCACACCAATGTTCTCAATATATTTCTTTCCAGCCGACACTGTGAGGGCAACGGCATAGGTATAGTGTCAATATGTCTCATTTAAAGGGAATGTGGCATCTTGGTCGAATCCTGGAATTTAGTGAAATCAGGCGTACTTTAAGCCAAAAATAATGAAACCACTCATGATTTCTCTGAAAAAATGTTTAATAAGCTCAAAATTTTGTTTTTAAAAATACTCCTCTAGGAAAATAAATAAATATCTGCCTGTGGATGATGTCATGATCTGGCAACCACTACCAGACTTGAAACGCTTCAAGGGCTTCGATTGGCTGATGATCATCGTGACGTCAGCCTATGTCGTCACACCAGCAGCTCACAACAATGGCCGCCCGGCGATGGGGCTGATGAGGAGGCTGGTGTCAGGTAGGTTTTAGTTTTTTTTTCTACGGAAATATCGAGTTCCAAGACAAATGACATATGCAGTACCGGGTTTTCCGACTTGCTTTACAACTTGGCTATCTCAGTTAAAATCACGTTATGAAGGTGCCACATTCCCTTTCAGGAGAGAGGCACCTTGTTCTACTGACCTATTTTTCACCGTTTATGGATACAGCAGCTATCAGTGTTTTTTTTATTTCTGAACCACATTAGGAAGCGGAATGCGGGGAATATGATTAAGTTCACTACTGGACGATAACTGTTTAAAAGACCAAAGACATGTTACATGGAAAGTAAAAGCGTTAATAAGTTTTGAAGTGCTGCGGCGAGGAGCATGATGATGAGTTGCTAAGATGTTCCCTGGCCTCTCCCCTCGAATCCGGAAATGTAAAAAACACTGAAGATTCAGTGTTTTTACATTTAATCTTCAGTGTTTTTTACATTTCTGGATTCGAGGGGAGAGGCCAGGGAACATCTTAGCAACTGAAAGTAAAAGGGATTTAACCTGTTTTTAAATGAAGAGGACCTTTAAGATATCCATCCTTTTTAACGGCTATTTTTGTATACATTTTTTCCTAAGTTGTTACGAGTTAGGTTTTTGGCGTGGAGCCTCACAATAAAAGTAACCAATGGACTTGCAAGAGAGAACCTAACCCCGCCAGCCAAACGAGCAACTGCCGCAATGAAGTGTTAATTTAGAAGCCCACGTTTAACGTCCCGCAAAGCACAGGTACAGCCGCCCCGCTCAGGTCACTCTCTCACCAGTTAGTTGCCAGCCGACCTACGCTGGTTAAATATTGAGCGCCGGAGAGCCTCAGAGGAATCGCTCCCATGGGAGCTTCAAGCCGGCACAACTGCACACGCATTGACACTGCCTGTTCCCTAGCAACGGACCAGAGGCCAATGTTCTACCATGGTAATTGAAACTGAGCTACCGGGGTGACATCCTATACTAAAACCTTAACTGAGAAATATCTATATTTTCATAGCAGCAAACGTTGCAAATAATCTCCAAAAGGCAGATATCACTTTCAGTCTTGTACGGAAGGTTTACCGCTCCCAGGATAGTGCTTTGCAAAAGCACGTGATCGGCTACTTTTCCTCTTACCACGCACGCGATGCAGTTTGCAGGTCAAGACTAGATTACACGCAACGAGCCCTTCTTAAATAACGCAGCGGCGGAAAACAGTGGGAGGGTTCTCCGAACTTCCAGCTCTGCATCTAATGATTCGTAGTTCTCAGCACTTGCCAAAGTCCGCACCAAGAGACCAGGCTGCCAGTAGCGACCGTGGGGCAAAGGGGCGGACGCAAGAGTGTCGGTTGGGGGAGGGCACCTCGGGAGAATCCGTAAAAAATATAGGATAGTGTTTTTTTAGAAAATCGGCAAAATTTCGCAACTGGGGAGCAATACCCTTTGGCCCCTTCCTGCGTCTGCCAGTGCCGTGGGGTTTGGAGGAGGGCAAAGCCGCGGGGATTTATTCAGCATTCCTGGATATACCAACTCTACAAAAACGAGCCAGGGCGATGCATAAGATTAAAGGGAACCTGCATACGCCTAAATCTTAACAACAGTGACGATATACTTATGATTACATTCAGCCAACAAAGGTGTGTCAAAACCTACAATAAAACATAAGTAGAAAAGTGGAAAAACTAAGCGACAACCGGCACGTGTGGAGCCATGGCTCGGCTGTTACCTACCGGCGGTTTTCTATCCTGGGCATAGGCGCCATTCGCATGAAAGGAAGGCAGTGATGAAACCATTTGGAGACAAACAATATACTTCCCGTTGCTGATTGTCAGAAGCTCTCATGAGGCCTGAGCCACTACACAGAGGCGCCGCCACGGAATTTTGCTGGGGGGATGGACCCCGGATCGGTCATGGCCGGGTTGGGAAGGGGGAGGCGAGTTTTAAACATATTGGCTGTGTGAAAACGCTAAAAATGATGCACTATAGCTGCACATTCATGTCAGTCGCGGGTAATGGAGAAAAAACCCAGGTCGAGTCCCAAATTTTTTTTTGGGGAGACGTCCTCCCTGATTCTCGAGTTGGAGGGGGGGTGGATGCGTCCCCCCGTCCCTCTACGTTCGAACACTCTCCGACACTACATCCGTTATCCAACAAAAGCACCAGTCATGCCCCTTCCTCCTTTCCTTCGCATTTCACCATTCTCCATAACTTTATACCGTTAGTGAAACTGTCGGGTACCGTTGAACCCACTTGGATTTCTTTCTCGCAGGGGCCCCGCCAGGACACCACGCTCCAGCTGCACTGCCGGACATTTGACGAGCCGATTACCCCATCGCGCCGCGCCGTTCGGTCGTATATGGGGCGGCGCCACTAACGGGTAGGGGGTTCTGCTAACGGCCACTCTGTGCGGCCCCTCGATGTTTTCAGGGACAGTGCTCATGGAAATAGCATAGCTCAGCGTGTCATCAGATATGCCTCTTATCAGAAATAGCGTAGTATAAATAGAAAACAATCTCCGGCTATGCCTGTGGTAAAGGGACAGATCATCGTAACTCACCTTACATACACCGGTCAGCTCATGTTAAAATCGGAAAACTTAGTTTTTGCCTTTTTTACTGCAGCTGTTAACAACCGCCTCGGTGGGCCTGCAAGCCACCTTCGCCCTGGTGGGAGGTGCTCAAACATCCCCCGAACTCGGCTTCTATGCGGGATAGCAAAAAAAACGCAAAAGTACGTGGAGAGCTTAAACGAATTCGTGAAAAAACTTCTTAAGTCACTTTTGGTCTCAGGTCAATATTGGGGTCCTCACAGGTCAATGACAGTGACATGTTAGAGAAGAGATTTCGGGCTTTAGCTTCTGATGGAGGTGAGTGAGAATCAATTTTTAGACACCATTCGTTTCCTCTTATTACGGAAAATTGAACGATGTATAGCATAGATATGCTAGGTCAAAACACAGAAATTACCTGACCTAAGGTCAGTTCAAGGTGACCATCTGACCTGGTATGGTCATTGTGCATATCAGTCAACTTGCAATAAACCTACAAACGCAATGGTATCAAAATAAAATATTTGTTATTCCTTCCTACAAAGTTATTGACCCAAGTCTGAAAACCTGCTTAAAGTAGCCCCAGATGACCTCTCAGAGGTCAGATGTACAAAATGACAACACAAACCTGACAATGAGCCTAGGATACTACGATATGGTGAATATGAATGTTTTTTAAGTTGTATCCATACAAATAGAGCCACTTTTTGCCTAATTCCCATTTTTTAACATACATTTCCAAAGGTAATCGATAATCGATAATCGGTAATCGATAATCGGTAATCGATAATCGGTAATCGATATCGATACATTTCCTTAGGTCATCGATATAAAAAACTCTGAAATTTGTTTTGTAGAGCTCGGTGGACCCATTATGTAATGTGAGTTTCGATTGGATATATCAACCCTGCTCTTATTTATAATATCCTAAACTTTTTGAAGGTGAGGTTACTTGACCTGCACTGGTGACCTGACCTAGGATGACTAGACCTTAAGATTTAGGAAAAGTTGCAAACTTCATCAAGGATAATGCTTGCCAATTATCGCGCTTCTTCGCGCCGCCTTTTCTCGGTGCCACTTTAAATACCCAAGGGGGTGTGCAAACACCCACATCAAGGCGAGATTTAAACTTCCAGAGAATATAGTTTGCACGCAGTGTAGCATATTGAAATAAATATCTAGGAATACTATGAATTTTTTTCTTCATAAGTTCACAGATATCATCGTGCCATCTGTGACAACAGCGCTCCATCAGACCATGGCATCGTTCAGCAGGTTCAGCTGCTGTTTACGTCCAGCCTCAGATTTCCCGAGGCATAACACATCGCCGCCGAGGAATACTATGAAGTGACTTGTTCATCATTTCCTACGTAGGAAACGTTAATTAAAACGCCTCAGCTATGTAAACCTTTTGAGAGGTGTGAAATTTATTATGAAAATTATCGTAAGCCATCTGGATATTTGTGTCTTTGCGTGCAAAAATAGCACAAAGATGTAAAACCACTAAATTGTTAGCTTTTACGAGTTTCTGCGGCATATGAACCCTCGTGCTAAAAGCTACAGCAATAAAAATTAGTAACATAGCCTTGGTCAAACCTGTTCCATATCTGGACTGCGCGGTGTTTTGAGGTCATCTTTACCAGAAACCGCGCGGCCTCTGACGGTCTGCCGCTGTTCCGGCCGCCTGGCCATGCCTGAAACACCGAGCTTATAACCCGAGTGTGAACTGCCCACAATAGGCAGATCCAGGGGCATGGCGGACCGTGCTACTCACCCGCCCCCGATTGAGTCTCAGCGCCTCCTGAATGGCCCCGGCGCCCCCCCTCTCCCACCCTGACCAGGTGCCCCTCCACCAGAAATATTGGATCCGCCTACGCTGTCAATCTTAACATAGCCTTAAGACTGTCCTTGGCCAGGTTATTCCCGGTTCACATGAAGCTTGGCTTGTTATTCGACGAATGTTTATTATTCCAGTCGCGCGATGTGTCAAGGGGAACGGGAACGGTCGGTGCATGTGGTGCGCCCGTGGGTCACACTGTCTGGGCAGCTCCAGTGACATGATTGCGGTTTTCCATATTAAATGGAGGATATGGATGTTGTGCTTGAACTGTGGTCTCATGTTAACATAACAGAAAAATTGTATTATATTTGTAGAACCGGGGTCTTCCAGCTACACAAATTCATAATCTTCAATACTCCCAATGGCTGGGGAAAACATTAAGCCTATCGTTATGAACCCAAACATTGTAAGCTTTCTTGTTCCTCATCCTTCAAGTAGAGACGGAAGCCGGAATTGAGATCTGCCTTCCTTTATTTTTTAGGATAGAAGGTCAATGGTTTGAGACAGGGCAATGCTGCCTGAGATAATCGGACGACCTGCTTTGATATCTAACTAATGTGGGACCGCGAGCTTATGAAGTCACTGAAATTGAAGTTTTCTTTATAACTTTGACACAAAAACTCACTCGCAGTCTTTATAGCTGTTCTTCACACAAAGCGAATGCACAAATGCGGACATTTTATTTTTTTATTTGATTAGGGCCACTGCCAACAGGCACACTTGCCAAATTACAGGGAGTATTGGCGTGGGTGTTTAAGGATCCTCTCCACTGGGTCAGCTCGGACACGGAAGGCGGTTTCCCGCCGTGGAGATTGAACCCACGTTAACCCGCACCCCACCGGGGGTCCGGCGCCACCTTCGCCCCACGGGGGGCCATCGATGGCCCCCCTCTAACTCCGAAAATATGGGCGTTAGCGCAAATCTGCAAAGTGCAATAGAAAGCTCGCGTGAATTCAGTAAGAAATTACTTCGCATATTTTAGTGCTCAGGTCAATGGTTTGACCTCCAGAGGCCAAATTAGGTCAAGATCGGCTATTTTCACTCAAATATGCAATGATTAAGCGAACTGGGCATAACTCTTATGTCATTAGAGCTATTGAGGCCTGGTAAAGTACATTTGATAGCAAATTGCCAGTACTTTTTCCGCTATGTGGAACGTAAAGACCTCCCGCCAGTGGTTTGACCGCCAGAGGTCACCTCGTGACCTAATATGACCTGAGGTCACGAAAGGTCAAAAAGTGACCTTGCCGTATATCAAATGAAAGCCAGTGACAAGACAAACACGATGGTGTTTGTTTCATCGCTCTAGTGCAATTAGGTCAAAAGTTATTGTCAAAATACTGTTTTTGACCTCTGGTGACCTTGCATGACCTTGGAAAAGTCAAAGGGCAAATATGACCCCTGGTATCCGTGAAAGGGTGTCCAAAAACAATGTTCTGAGCAGTCTGAGTATTTGCAATCATTTTTGTGGCTTTTATATCATGAAATAGCTTTTCCCCATGCTTTTCCAATGGGAGAGGTCGCCTCGTGACCTGACCTCAGGGCACGAAATCGAAAAATCTCAGATATACACCTTGTAGACCCTGGAGGGGTCATGAAGTGTAGGAAGTTTCAAATTGATCGACTTCGAAATGTAGCTCTTACAGAGCTCTAAAGGTGAAGTGAGGTGACCTTGGTTGACCTCGTCTGGTGACCTGACCTTGGGTGACCCGGGGTAAAAAATTTCAGGGATGATGGGAAAATGATGCAGTGAGAGGTAGAGCCCTCAACCGCGGTGCTGCGCCTCGGCGTTTTTCTGCTATCCCGGAAAAACCTTAGGGGGGCCATCGATGCCCCCCGGTGGGGCGAGGGTTAATCCATGCTATCCGATCCGAAGACTGGCAACGAAACCACTAGGCCACCCCGGAAAGTGAGAGTAGTTCATATGCGTAGGATCTAGTTTTGCTCCCTTTTTACATAGGCGTAGGAACGGGGGGCAAGGGGGGCCACTGCCCCCCCACTTTTCTGGCATGGGCCCCCCGCAACGGAGATAAGAATATCAACAACTGTAATATCAAGCAAGAAACTCAAACTGTCCCGATAGCTTGCCCCGGAACCCCGTTAAACTTACCTGTGCCCCTAAACTAAGTTGAGGTCCTATGAGTTGATTTTAAGGTCCCCTAAGCTTCTCGGAGCCCCTGAACTGGCCTCTGATGCCATAAGAGCTAATCTGGGCTCCTTGAGCTGAACTGAGCGCCCCTGAGATGCTTTTGGCAGCATGAACTGTTCTAGGATGCCTAAACTGAGCTAGGAGCCGTGACCTTAAACAGGGCCCCGTGAGTTGGCCAGAACCTATATCCACCGACCTGGGGGCCCCTGAGCTGAGCTGGGACCGTAAAGTTAATATTGCCCCTTGAACTAATCTGGATCCCCTGTGATGCACAGAAGACCCCTAAACTTATGTGAGGCCCCTGCACAGGAATAGGGCCCCTGCTCTGAAATTTGGTTATAAGCTTTAATTGAAACCCTGAAATGTTCTGAAGCCCCAAATATGCCGACAAGGGGCCCCTGGATGATCCGGGCCCTTAATTTTATCTGGTCATCAGAGCTAATATGGGCCTCTGTGTTGAACTGAGGGCCCCTGAGATGGTCTGGGACCCCTATAAGGCTTTACAGCCACTGACCGGGCGGCCGAGAGCTTGAATGGACCCCTTGAGATGTTCTGACAGTGGTGTAGCCAGGGGAGGAGGGTCTCAGGGGTACGCGAACCCCCTTGGGCTGACCTTATGCACTAAAAACACAAAAATTGATTTCAGGGGGCCCCTGAGCTTGGTCTCGGGGGGGCTCCCGAGCTTGGTCTCAGGAGGCCCCCGATAATCGGTATCGAGGTCTCCAGAGTACCGAATATTGATCTTGGGGACCCCTGTGCTCAGTCTCAGGGGGTCCCGAGCTTGGCCTCAGGGCCCCCGAGCTTGGTCTCAGGGCCCCTCCCCCCGAGCTCGGTCTCACGGGCCTTTCGATCTTGGTCTCACGGGCCTTTCGATTTTGGTCTCAGGGGCCCCCGAGCTTGGTCTCAGAGGCCCCGAGCTTGGTGTCTGGGGGCCCTTCGAGCTTGGTCTCAGGGAGCTCCCTGAGCTTAGTCTCAGGGGGCCCTTCGAGTTTGGAATCAGGGCCCCCGAGCTTGGTCTCAGGGGACCCCCGAGCTTGGTCTCAGGGATGCCCCCCAAGCTTGGTCTCAGGCCCCCCTCTCCCCGAGCTTAGTGTCAGAGGCCCTCGAGCTTGGTCTCAGGGAGGCATCCGAGGGCATCTGATGCATAAGGCTGACCGTATGCACTGGAAAACACGAGCATTGGTCTCGGGGGCCCTGATCTTGGTCTCAGGGGGCCCGAGCTTGGTCTCAGGGGTTCAGGGCCCCCCTCGGGGTGCCCCCGACTATTGATATCGAGGAACTCATGAGTGAGGCACGAGCATTGACCTCATGAGACCCAGAGTTTGGTTCCAGGGGCCCCCAGGCCTGGGTTCAGGACCCCTGAGCATCGGCATCGAGGGGCTCCAGAGCACCGAGCATTAGTCTTGGGGGGGGCTCGAAATATTGATCTTGAGGGCCCCGGAACATCGGTGTCGAGTTACTCCTGAGAAAAGCGCGAGCATGGGTCTAAGGGTGCCCCTGAGCCTGATCTAAGTGGGACCCCGAGCTTAGTCTTAGGACCCCCGGGCATCAGCATCAAGGGGCTCCGGAGTATTGGTCTAGGGGAGCAATTATTTTAGGAGCCTCCAAATGGTGATTTCAGAGGGCCCCCGAAAGTATGGATGCAGTGGTGTAGCCAAGGGGGCCCTAGGCGTCTACAGACCCCCACCCCTTGGGCCAATCTGAACCACTGCAAAGGATTCTCTGATCACGGGGCCCCCAGAGTCAGTCTCAGGGGCCCCTGAAGATTCGTTCTCAGGGCGTCCCGGAGTCGGCCTCACGGCCCCCGCCCTGAGAGTCGGTCTCAAGGCCCCCCGAAAGTAGATTTTAGGGGCCCTAGAGGGTTGGTCTCAGGGGCCCCAAAATTCGGTATCAGGGACCCCGGGAGTCTGTCTCAGGGGAGGGGGCCGAGCTAGTCTCAGGGGCCCCCCAGAGAGTGGTTCTCAGGGCCCTGCAACATAGTCTATTTCAGGGGGCCCCTGAGAGTCAGTCTCAGAGGACCCCAAAAGTCGGTCAAGGGGACCCCAAGAGTCTGTCTTAGGGGACCCCGAGATTCGGTTTCGGGGTCCCCCTGAGAGTCTGTCTCAGAGAACCCCAAGAGTCAGTCTCAGAGCACCCCAAGAGTCGGTCTCAGGGGGCCCTCATAGTCTCACTGGCTTCTCTCTCAGGAGTCAATATTTAGTTTCAGGTGGCTCCGAGAGTTAATCCGGGGGGTCCGAGAGTTAGTCTAATTTGATCCGCAGAGTGCTGGTTTCAGGGGGCCCCAGAGGGTTAATTTTGGGAGCCCTCAAGATTTAGCCTCAGGCTGTGCCCCCCCCGAGTTTTGGTATAAGCGGCCCCGAGAGTCAATCTCAGGGAGCACCCAAAAGTTAGTCTCAGAGGGCTCCCGGTTGTCAGTCTCAGAGACATCCGAGAGTTATTCTCGGGGTTCTGAGAGTAATTTCCAGAGGTGCTCCCGAGTTTTGGTCTCACGGGCCCGGAGTTAGCCTTAGGCCCGCGAGAGCTAATCTGTAGCCTCCGAGTCAGTCTCAGGAACGCCAAAGACTCAGTCTCAGAGGTGATTCCATCCCCCCCCGGGTGTTTGTCTCAGGTGCGCCCTAGAGTAAGTCTCAGAGGGCTGTCGGAAGTCATTCCCAGCCACCCTCCCCCACCCCAAAGACAGCCTCAGGGGACCCCAATAGCTAATCTGGATGACCACGATACTCAGTCTCAGCCCCCCCTCCAGAGCAAATCTGGAGGGCCCAATAATTAGTCTCAGAGGTGCTGCCGATAACTAATCTCAGGAGCCCCGAGAGATTCTCAGGAGCCCCCAGTTTTGATCAAGAGGCGCCGTGAATCGGTCTCCGAGACCCACTGAGATCTAATCGGGAGAGCGGCCGAAAATTAGCTTTGTGAGCGCCGCCAAGTGTTGGTCTTAGGTGGCCCCAGAGCTCAAATAAAAATTTCAAAATCATATGCCTCGGAAAAATGTACCTACCCCTATTGCGTACTAAAAAAGCACAAATTGAAACATGTTGATCAGGCACCATTATCGAAGGAAAGGCAAAAATTAATCTAATTTTACCATAAGAGCAAATGGAACAGGGAATTGGGCACTTAAGTCAATTTTTAATATATTAGCTTGACACCAATAACTACATTCCTAAATATTCTGTATTAAACAACTTTCCAACATTTTCGTAGGAAACCAGACAAACAAGGGCAATGACCGAAATTGATGAGCATAATCCCAAAAAGAAAAATAGGTATGAAAGGTTGAAAATAACAATAACAGAGTGAGCCAAGGCGATAGATATCTTGGGCGCCTTTTGTCTTGGTAATTTTCTCGTTTACAAGATAGCAAGGGTAAGAAAGTAACTGGATCTCAACAGGATCTGTCGACGGAATAGAGGTTATGTAACGTTCGGGACACACTACCATATCCCTTGTATCTTTATTCGTTTTTTTCGTTTCTTTGGAAATTTCCTGATTAAGAGTCCATGGATTCGACACCGGGATATAATTGCTAATCATTTCCCGTAGAAGATCATTTCTTCGTACTCAAAACGACTGACCTCCAATAACTTCATGTCTGATTACCCGAGTGAATTGAGGTAGACTCAGGTTTAACATCATGCGCGCATCAACATAGAACTTTCCGAAATATGGCTCAAAGCTGTTATTATAGCCACGCTACCATATAAGGTATGAGTCATCCTTAATATTTGGTGACCTTAGTTTACCAACACTTGCTCAGATCGAAAAAACCAAGCTATAAACAAAATAAGAATGAATGCTTAAAAAGACACAACGAAATTTCCTTCGTGTGAATGTTATAATATTAAAATACTATACAAAAGATATAGGAGATGGGCCCGGTTACTAAGGGGACCCCCGGCCTGGGGCCCCACGACGGTAGTCGGACCCCTCCTTGGCTGAATCCTGGCTACGCCACTGTGTTCTGAGACTCTATATCAGCCACCATGGGACCCCTAAGCCTAGCTGGGCCCTGAGCTAATCTGGGTACCGCTGTGCTCAACTGGGGCCTCTGATCTGGTATGGGGGCCCTGAACTGTTCTAGCATCATTGAGCTAAGCTGGGCTCCATGAGCTTGAACAAGCCCCTTGAGCTGTTTTGAGACCCTACATAAGTCGACCTGGGGACCTCCGAGCTGAACCGGGCCCCTAAGCTAATCTGGCACCCTGTGCGAATCTGGAACTCCCCTGTGATGAGCTTCTAGGGGTCCTGTGCTTATGTAGGGTCCCTTGATAAGCTGGCCCCGAGGCTAATGCACTGGTCTGGGCCCTTGAGCTGACTGATCTGGGTTCCTGAGCCGTGGTCTGGACCTTGGGGCCCTCCGAGATAATTTAGCGGTCCCTGGGTGGCATAGGCGTAGGAACCGGGGGTCAGGGAGATACTGCCCACCCCCCCCTTTGAGGTGGGCCCCCGCAACGAATATACAACTATCAGCAACTGTAATATAGAACAAGAAACCCAAAAGGGCCCGATAGCTTGTCAGGGAACGTTCAAGTTCGGTAGTACGCTGCCTGCAAGCCCCTGGAGGAGGAGCGCTTCGTAAAAAGCCAAGGCACCTATTACCCGAGTGTTGCCAAATGAGTCCCGAGAACTGGGCCCAATCAAACTCCATCCCAATCCCAACACAAAATATGAATCGGACACAGACCCCGCACCAAATGCCGAGCAACAGTCGTCCCTGAGCCATCGAAAGGCGCGACGTCTTTCGATGCCAGGGTTATATGGCGTCGCCAACTCTTTCCCTGTTGGAGGGGTTTCTTGGGAGTCAAATCGCTCCTTGCACAAGGAATCTGCCGTGCCTTAAACCCGAGTTGGTCGCGTGGAAAGCAAGGCTGCTAACCACTATAACACCATTCCCACACCTCCTCGGCATCACAAAGCTTACCATCAAGTACCTACATTGCACTTGCAGTCATGCTGAAACTCTGCATTTTAGGCATCGAAATATAGCTAGGCGTATTTATTGTGATAAGGCTTCACCTAAATCAATCTCTAATGATGGCAAGAAGAGATCTGTAATAACATAAATAAATGTTCCCATTTTCGTCATTGAATAAGAAAATACAAGTTGATTAGGCATAGCGAAATGAGGGTATTTGGTATCAAAGCATTGTCTGTAGTTTTCTAAACAGTTCCTAATTTTGTAAATGTGATGAAAAGTTTTGTAGATGTGATGTGTACTTAGCCGCGCCAATTTGTTTCAGTAACAAAATTGTCCCATTTTTTGCCCAATGGCCAAGTATCCTTGAACACCATGCAAACGTTACAAGCTTGCTTATGGTCTTGCGTGATGGCCAAGGAGATACCTAATTTAATGCTGGAGGTAGGAGGATGCCCTTTGTTCATAAGCGTATTTAAATTAAAAAAAGAAGAAAAAAAGAAAAAAAGGGCCTAAACATCAGTAAATATAAAAAAACGCGCTCGCGGTAAAAATGATTGAAATCCTCCAAAAAAGCTTAAAAATGTATTTCGTATTTGAAATGGGTCTTGGTAAAAAAACAAAAAATGTTTTATTGGCGTTTTACTATGATTTGGTGTCAAATAGGTACAACTCAAAATCATAGGGCAAAATTTAATTTCTCAATTTTCCATATATGACATCCTTGTGTGCATGCGTGCCTTATTGACACCAAACGAGCTAACTAATGTTTTTTTATAATTATGGGCCCCCGTGGACTGGGGCCCCCTTGAGGTGGGCCCCCTCTAAGGTTGGCCCCCCACTTTTCAAACCGTTCCTACGCCCCTGCCTTTTTACACGGGTTAATTACTGTTGTAGAGATTTGTCCTGCGTTCACAGCAAGACGTCGAAATCACAAGTTAGACAAGCTACACAACCTTACGTTAAGAATGAAATAATATTCAATTATATAGCAAAAAATGCAGTGGTTCCAAGTCAGCGTGGACTACAAGCCAAATTGAAATTACCGGAAATGCCTGCACGAGACCCTTTTTAGCCATATTGTGCTCTTAACATGCTTCTTTACTTTCGCTAGATAGCCAAATACAATCCATCTTTTCTGACATGTAAGTCGCCACCTCCGCTACACTACCACTACACGTCCATTACAACCATACCATCACTCCTTTTTCTCATTTTTAAAGCATACTGTGCCGCAACGCTCTGCCTGTAGTTATGCTGCACCGCATGTCATACCTTGTTGCCTATCCTGTGTCGTCGAGCGGTGTGGATCTTGTGGTGGAAATCATACAGGATCGGGAAGGATGAATGGAGGTGGGGGCTGTACTGCCTGTGGCCAGGCTGTGCCGCATCAACCGTTTTACATGGAGCACGTTTAAACGCAGTAATGTATCATACATTTCTGCGATCAGTGGAAAATACAAGGGGAGGAGCTAGGGGCTCAAGCTCATCCCGAAATGTCCGAGTGTCTATAATTAATACATAGGGGAGGGCGATCCGAGGCAATGGCGGAGGAGGCTCGAGTCCCCTACTCCCCCCTAAGTGAAGTTCTGGTTACGCCACTGCCTTCAGTGATGCGGTTGGGAACATGCCGTCGAGGCTGAAGCTGGGCCAGACTGGTGACTGTGGGCTGGTGGTATACACAATGGTGGCTTTACCGTCCCTGCGGCGCAGCACGTCATGATCAAGAGTACCTGTATTTAATCCGGCACATTTCCGGAACTCCCGAAAAAAATCCAGATCAATTCGTCTGCACACTAGAACTATCAAGCAAATCCGTACACGACAAACGAGACTAAGTCAACCAAGTATTATTTGAGTCCACATCTTTATCCTGATCCAAAACTGGCTGAATTATCTGCCTACCTCGGTAGCCCCGGTGAACCAGTTTCCTTAGATCCGAATCAGCCCCTAAAGTTTGGCTGAAGCGGATGTCTGGCCCCGAATTTCTGTTTATGTTTTTATATTGCGTACTGAATCGTGATGAATTTAAACGAGAAACTTATTTTTTATATACACTTCGGATCTTAGCATTGATCTAAAATTATGGTAAATAAACCTGTTCTACCTGCCTGGAATATATTTTCCCTTTCAATTTTTTTATTTCTTATAGAAATAATGAGTAAAAAAATACATGAATTGCGCCCTTCTTTTTTTCAATATTTTACACATTACTTCTCATAGAAGTAATGTGTAAAAATTGAATGAAGTGCGCCCCATATCAGCTCATTCCATATCAACCTCTAACGTACACGAACATCTAAATGCAGCGCGCCGGCTGAGCCCCTGTAATTACCTTGCCACTTAGAAGGCAAAATCCAGATATCTTGATGCGGTTTGACATTATTATTCGTCACAATGGGCTTGAGAAACCGGCTCCTGCTCTCTCTTGCACGCACTCTGCAGAAATCTGTAATCTTTTTTAGTGCGTGTGTGACGTCATTGGTTCTTGAAAACTCTTTCTTAATGGGTCGGTTCGTGAAAGTTGTAAAAGACGTGATCAGCTCGCGTCCCATTCGAGTTTTTTGAGTTCCCCCTACCTTGGCTGTGGAGCCGTCTTTTTTCACCTTTTTCTAAAAATTCGTCCACTTCCATCACATCCGAAATGAATCCCGTGAAATCCCATTCCGTCCCGCCCCGTGGTTTCCGCCCCGTTTTCCGTCACATGCAGACCTGTGCCCACCAGCAGTCCCGGCGGCGCCGCCTCTGCAGCCGGCCGCGCCCGGAGTCCTGGGCGTCTGTTCCTACAACTGGACAGGGAGCGGCGGGCCCGGTCCAGCTCTGTTTACTCAGGCTAGCCTGGAATTCAAGTACGACCGTTACGGTGATAGGTAGTACGTTATGTCTCGCCATGGAAATTCAGATCCCGTTGTGAAGGAAAAGCGTGGCAGTGAGATGGTTTGGCATCCCGAGAAAATTCTGAACTACCTAAGATGCAGGTTTTTACCCGAAAACTTAATAGAGCTATTAAGTTTAAGTAAGTTTTTCTGTGAATTTTACCAGCTCTTTGGGATAGCTCTCTCCCAAAGAGCTGGCAAAAGTCAGAGACATAAGTCAACCCCTTCCAAGCCGTGCACTTCGTAGATTGCAAGGTATGGATAATTTGGAGAGGGGATATGTGGAGTTGGATGGAGTTTTCTTCTTCGAGCCATTTCCACCTTCATCTACATCATGTAGGCGTTTGTAGCCCTCCTACTTCTATGTGATCTGAGCCAAACCGGATAAAACACAAAGGTCGGTAGGAGCATATGAGGTAAGATGCGCCGCGGGGCAAGTTGAACCACCTCCCTTATCTCAAGTTATATGGCAAAGTTACACGACAGTTGAGAACACTGCTGCCTTTCGGTTGACGTGCCGACGTGAAAAGACGCGGGTGGGTAAGATAGAGACAATATTTCTATTTTGACGTGTTAAATCAAACTTTTTAGTACATGTTTGAGACGTACAGTCTCTGAACATACACACTTTAACGACCATGCTCTTACTTTAACCCTCGCCCCCACCGGGGGGGCCATCGATGGCCCCCTAAGGTTTTTCCGGGATAGCAGAAAAACGCCGAGGTGCAGCACCGCGGTTGAGGGCTCTACCTCTCACTGCATCATTTTCCCATCATCCCTGAAATTTTTTACCCCGGGTCACCCAAGGTCAGGTCACCAGACGAGGTCAACCAAGGTCACCTCACTTCACCTTTAGAGCTCTGTAAGAGCTACATTTCGAAGTCGATCAATTTCAAACTTCGTACACTTCATGACCCCTCCAGGGTCTACAAGGTGTATATCCGGGATTTTTCGATTTCGTGCCCTGAGGTCAGGTCACGAGGCGACCTCTCCCATTGGAAAAGCATGGGGAAAAGCTATTTCATGATATAAAAGCCACAAAAATGATTGCAAATACTCAGACTGCTCAGAACAACGTTTTTGGACACCCTTTCACGGATACCAGGGGTCATATTTGCCCTTTGACTTTTCCAAGGTCATGCAAGGTCACCAGAGGTCAAAAACAGTATTTTGACAATAACTTTTGACCTAATTGCACTAGAGCGGTGAAACAAACACCATCGTGTTTTTCTTGTCACTGGCTTGTATTTGATATACGGCAAGGTCACTTTTTGACCTTTCGTGACCTCAGGTCATATTAGGTCACGAGGTGACCTCTGGTGGTCAAACCACTGGCGGGAGGTCTTTACGTTCCACATAGCGGAAAAAGTACTGGCAATTTGCTATCAAATGTACTTTACCAGGCCTCAATAGCTCTAATGACATAAGAGTTATGCCCAGTTGGCTTAATCATTGCATATTTGAGTGAAAATAGCCGATCTTGACCTAATTTGGCCTCTGGAGGTCAAACCATTGACCTGAGCACTAAAACATGCGAAGTAATTTCTTACTGAATTCACGCGAGCTTTCTATTGCACTTTGCAGATTTGCGCTAACGCCCATATTTTCGGAGTTAGAGGGGGGGCCATCGATGGCCCCCCGGTGGGGCGAAGGTGGCGCCGGACCCCCGGTGGGGCGCGGGTTAATCTATCAGAGCCGTACTACTTTGGTGACTTACCGGGTTGATATCGTTAGCACATGATGTTTGGATGGGCACCGTGAAACTGACGTTTGGCGTGACGAACAGCCTTCCAAAATTGCAGAGCATGGGACAAGATGAGCCATTAAGATGAGCCATGACTGGTCCTCGTCTTCCTCTCTCCCCTCTTCATTTATTCGGTAACGTAAAACTAACCTTCCAAAAGGGTGCCATTGGCGGATCCAGAGCTTTCTTTTGAGAGGCTGCTTAGATAAGAAAGGGGGGGCTTGGAGTATGACATGACATTTTCTGATAAAAAACTGCTAACCGGGGAATGAAATGTAAATTTTCTGTTAAGTTATTCTTCAGTCTCTTTCAGTTTCGTTTTGCTTTTTAGATTTTAGCTTGTCTTCGTGCCAGTATGCAACGTCAATTCTGACTTGATATTTATAATAGGTTCACTGAATGTGATATAAAAGGCGATGAGAAGTATGAAGTAACCATAGATTGGTGCATAGCACTCACTTTCCCCGAGTCATATGCAATCCGTAGCGGATCCTGAGCTTGATTTGGATGAGGGAGGTAGGGAGTTCAAGCTGCCCCCGTCATTACCTCGAGCAGGCTCCAACTAAGCAGTTGCTATAGATAGTCTGGTAATTTCGGGGTGCTGTACCAAAGAATACATAATAGCTAAGAATGCCTCTGCATTTACAAAAAAATTCCCTGGTAAGAGAAAGTTTGGGTATCATCCCAAACTAGCTCAAACGGAGAGACACAATCGGCATTCAATAGGTATTGAAAAATAATCTTGAAGCTTTTTCTCCCATTCTTTACTTCAGGCTGAGACCATGCCATTTACAAAAAAATATGAAAAACAGGAGCATGGTTTCCTCCAGTGCTGGATTCAGGCCAATAGCGGGGGACCAACGGGCCCAAATCGTAAAAAATATGTTTTTAAGCAAATCGAAAAAATCAGCCATAACGGGAGGTTCGGGAGCAAATGCCCTTCTGTTCCTCTCCCTGGATCCGCCAGTGGCTGCATCTTCGGGACTGATCAGAGCCGTCGCCGGGGTTGCCGGGAAAATTCTGAGAATTATGGCTGCGCATGAAACACTTACGACGATGCACTTCACCAAAAATATATGCAGATTCACGCAGGTAACAGGGGGAGGTGCAAATTAATTAAGTCGAGTTTAAATTTTGTTTGGGGGACCTCTCCCTAATTCACGAGTAGGGGGAAGCGTCCCCCATTCCGCCCGCTTTCGACGCCCATGAGACTGATGCAAATATGTTAATACGTAAGAGCTAATTATCGACGATTCATCTGATTGCGAGCGATTTTTAACCCTCGCCCCACCGGGGGCCATCGATGGCCCCCCTAAGGTTTTTCCGGGATAGCAGAAAAATGACGAGGCGCAGCACCGCGGTTGAGGGCTCTACCTCTCACTGCATCATTTTCCCATCATCCCTGAAATTTTTTACCCCGGGTCACCCAAGGTCAGGTCACCAGACGAGGTCAACCAAGGTCACCTCGCTTCACTTTAGAGCTCTGTAGGAGCTACATTTCAAAGTCGATCGATTTGAAACTTCCTACACTTCATGACCCCTCCAGGGTCTACAAGGTGTATATCCGGGATTTTTCGATTTCGTGCCCTGAGGTCGGGTCACGAGGCGACCTCTCCCATTGGAAAAGCATGGGGAAAAGCTATTTCATGATATAAAAGCCACAAAAATGATTACAAATACTCAGACTGCTCAGAACAACGTTTTTGGACACCCTTTCACGGATCCCAGGGGTCATATTTGCCCTTTGACTTTTCCAAGGTCATCCAAGGTCACCGGAGGTCAAAAACAGTATTTTGACAATAACTTTTGACCTAATTGAGCTAGAGCGATGAAACAAACACCATCGTGTTTGTCTTGTCACTGGCTTTCATTTGATATACGGCAAGGTCACTTTTGACCTTTCGTGACCTCCGGTCATATTAGGTCACGAGGTGACCTCTGGCGGTCAAACCACTGGCGGGAGGTCTTTACGTTCCACATAGCGGAAAAAGTACAGGCAATTTGCTATCAAATGTACTTTACCAGGCATCAATAGCTCTAATGACATAAGAGTTATGCCCAGTTTGCTTAATCATTGCATATTTGAGTGAAAATAGCCGATCTTGACCTAATTTGCCCTCTGGAGGTCAAACCATTGACCTGAGCACTAAAACATGCGAAGTAATTTCTTACTGAATTCACGCGAGCTTTCTATTCCACTTTGCAGATTTGCGCTAACGCCAATATTTTCGAGTTAGAGGGGGCCATCGATGCCCCCGGTGGGCGAAGGTGGCCGGACCCCCGGTGGGGCGCGGGTTAAGTACTCACGCTAGCCTGGCCTGTATATTATAAAAAAATGTCTCTATTCATTTGGGTCATTCCCAGCCATGGGCGCCGAAAGCGGGGGGGACTGGGGGACGCGTCCCCCTGTTGCTCAACTAGGGAAGGACGTCCCCCAAAATTTTTGGGTCAATCGTCATTAATGCTGGCAGGTACCGAATATGCTCAAAATTCGCCTCCCCCGGCCGCACCAGCCCGGGTCCGTCCCTCCTGCGAAAATTCCGTGGCGGCACCCCTGTTCCCAGCAATCACACTCCTCATTTGCAGAGAGCCTTAGGTATATACATGAAAATTCTACCGTTTTCAAAAATTTGCCTCCGGCGCTGGGAGATTGGATTGACTCCAGCTATGTTTGTCTGGATCTATGTTTGTCTGGGTTTAGTCCCGACAAAAAAACGATATTGGAGCGCTACAGATCTTATGTTAGATTGCTAATCTATCTGAATGACACCAGTTGCGGGTCCAAGAAGTATCGAGATTCTTCCGATTGTGTCTCATAACCGATTCTGAAATCGGCACCTAGTATGTTTCGTTGGGGGGTATTGCCCCCATGTCCCTAAAGTGAGGGGTCAGCTGGCCCTACTAGCCTCCCCCTCTCTTTTTAAATTTGATATGACAAATATTTGGACAGTTGCAGTTAACACGTTAAACTAATTTAAGCTAAAGACACATATGCCGGCATGCAGCGTTTGGCCGGGCTCACAACCATCGCGATGCAGCCTCCAACGTCAGCGCTGAGTAAAAACGTTATGAAAACGCCCATGCCCAGGAATCTTTCTACGTCCTTGCCCAGGAATATTCCGCATAACTTTGGTGCTCTTCAAGGGTGCAAATACCAGTGCTTATAGCGCCACCTTCATGATTTTTCAGTGAGAATGGTCATTAGGTATAGATGTCGCTACTCACAGCTGGCATAAAGTTATTCCCTCAGTCACAAGTTGCTGCCATATCCTTAGCTTCATGTCCTGGCGCAGCAAAGACTTTGGCTGCGCGCTGTCGTTGTCTGGTGTCGTGCCGCGTGGTTTTGTTATTTACAAGTTGTTATTTACAGACGGAGGAGCAGCAATCTTGGGATCGATATCGTTTGAACGGGTCTGCTTTTATGGTAAGTAGGTACTACAACCTACGTACTACTACAGTTTTGTTATTGTTATTATTAGATATTCATGGTCCGTCAAATACCAAGGTCCTAAAGTAAATTCATTCGCAGGGAAATAATCAACGCAAGACACAATTACTTTTAACATCTTTTTTGCTTTCTGTGTCTTTTGTGTTATTTCTGCTCACCAGCATTGCTATTATTTGTCCTCATCTCATAATATACTAATCTCGTAACATACTCACCTGCCTCACTTGTACTGTACTGTATGACTATTGCTTGCCTTTCTCATGTTTCTTATCTTCTGTTCTTTTCCTTTGCTACCTTCACCTGTCTATATGGAAATGAAATACAAAATTGATTGATTGATGATAAAATTGTCTTATTGGGAATTGGGATATAATGTATCTCAATCCAATCTAGGTTCTGACCGGAACCTTAAAGGTGTGTTGATACATGGGGAAGGTTGAGATCAAATTCGGAGGCCTTGGCATTTGTTAAATAGCTTGTGAATATAGGAAAGTTGAAAAATGATTTTTCGAATTTCAGCTGCTTCAGAATTGATAGGTATAGTCATTGGTCTTAATTGATCCAAAATGGAGTGCAGATCAGAGTTGTGTTATTCTGCCGGCAGAATGCACACTAGTATGCTGTATGCATGCACCATACGGTGTCTTGTAGTCCATGATACTGTATTGTGCATGCGTGCAGCATACTAGTATGCATTCTGCCAGGCAGAATAACACAGCTCAGGATACATTGTGAAGTTGTCAATTTCGTGATGTAATAGCTTCCCAATGCTTTGGTACAATTTGAGCTGGGAAATAGCACTTGATGGACTCCATTGGTAGTCTGATGGAGATCACATCTTGGCTATGGGTACTAGGTAGGTCATTGTGATATTCTGTCAGCACACTTCAGAACATTCTTCAGTCTTCTTTTTCTATCCATGGGAATTGTGACTAAAATGAAGCAGCATGTGTCCAGTCTGTGAATACTGTAGGAAGGTCACTAAAAAGAATAATCTTTGTTTCTTTTCTCTTATTTTTTTTTTTTTTGTTCTTCTGTGTCTGTCTTGGAGTGTCTGTGCTGCCCCAAGTGTCAGTTTCTACCCAATTTCTTGTCAAAACCTGACATATTCTGCAGACTAGACACTTGTCAGTGTTATCATAATGGGTATATGAAATGCATTTCCAGGTCAGTGTGCAAAATCTGGTTGATATACAGCCAGAAAGATAATTTGAGTAGCAACGTTGTGTTCTAAATGGGTTAGAAATTATGTAGATAGCTCAAAAGGCTTCAAGTAGGGTATCATCTAGCCCTTGGCTGGCTGGATGCCAGAGATTTGCTATATGGGGCAGTATTCCAAGGTCAGTGGGGGAAATTGTGGTCAGAGCTCTGAATATTCTCCCAATAATGGGAACAATGACCCATAATTGGAAGCAACCAAAGCAAAGCAACTCTTTCAAAAATTGAAACACCTCTTATAAAATGTATGGCAGAGCTTCCATCCTAGAATGCTCTGGTAATCTGATTGAGTCACACTGAAATTTTGAGTGTGAACTACTTCTTGAATTAGGGAATCCAGCTTTGAATTTTACCTTAAATATTCGATGAAAAATTTCCAAAGTGGCCAACAATTGGATTAGATAGATCTTTGTGGGCTTGAATTGGAGTCTAGGATTTTTTCAGGAAACCAAAACAAAAAGAAGGAAGAAGCATTTTCACCGTGAATGATATTGTGAGCCTTTTTTACAAAACGAACACTGTCAAGTTCGTGGCCTGTAAGGCCAAAATATTATGAAAACTTATTCGCTTTATGGTTGCCTACCAGTTGAAATAATGCTTGAAAGAGGTACTTGTGCATTTTGGGTGTTGTGTTATTTGTGTTACATTGCTAGGCATAAGATGACTCAGTTATTACGGTATTTTTGCTTCATGCAGTGCGGTTCGTTCCATTGATCTGAGGTAGGTCCGTTCACCACTTGATGGTGCGATTTGTTCTAACGATGGCCGCAGTCCCTCTCCCTCATATAAAAAAAGCCATCCATGCAGTGGGGCGCCAGGTTCTAAGGAACACAAGCTTATTGACTTTGTATTGTATGATATAATACACTCCATGTCCATTCTTGAACAGTAGGGGGAAGATTTCTTTCTTTTTTGTTGTCACATACTCTTTGTCACCGCTTGAACTACGCCGTGGATTGTCTAACACATGCTGCTCTGCTTTCAGCCCGGTCATGTCGAGCAAGAAGAAGTCGCAGCAGAACCGGTCCCGAGCCTCCCTCACCCCGCAAAAGGGCGGCAGGTCCAGGACTGGCTCTCCCCAGTGGGTCTGCTGTGACTCCTGTGATGCCCTGTCGCCCCCCGCGGCCGCCGCCGGTGCCTGCTGCAGCACTGCCTCCGGCTACGTCCGCGGCGGCGTGCTGTACGGCTCGGCCTGGCACCAGGATGGACCGTCCGAGCGGCCGGCGCCTGCCGGCTGGTGTCGCGCCCTCTGCTACCTCAGACCGTCCGCCGCCGCGGCGCTGCGTGTCCGCGTGGGAGACAGGCTGCTAGTGAGCAGCGGCGACCGCAGCGCCGTCTGTCGGCTGTGGCCGTGCAGCGGCGCCGGAGAGGTGGCGCCGGCGTCGGTGGGTGTGTCGCCGGCGACGGCAGCCAGACTGGAGCCGATGGACGCCCCGGCGGTGGTTGTGCCCCTGTCTGGTGTCGTCGCTCCAGCGGGGAGCGTGCTGCTGGCGCCCACCGCCGCCCTGCCGTTCTCGGCGCGGTCCGCGCCGTTCGTGGCGCAGGTGGCGCGGGAGCTGCGCGGGCTCGTGCTGGCGATCGGCCACCTCTACTGCACCTCCTTCATGGGCACGCCGGTGGTGCTGACGGTGACTGACGTGCGACGGGCTGACGAGGGAGACGATCTGGCGTGCCGGATGTCGCAGCTGTCTGTGGCAGGGGCGGCGGCATCGCCACAGTCAGCGGCGGCTGGAGATGCAAGTCAGGACGAGCAAAGTTCAGCATCGCCAGCGTTGTCTAGTCCTGCTGGTTTTCATAGTGCACTGGCCAGTACGCCAAAACCCCGGGGTAGGAGATCCAGCCCCACCCTGCCGAAGAACTCTGCTAGACTTCCTCAGGGCTTAGTGGAAATAGTAGCTGATACTGAAATTAAGGTACAGGCTAGCCAAGAAGAGAATGCCAAACCGGCGTCAGCTGTTCCACGTTTGGGAGGCCTGGACGAAACGCTGGCTTACCTTCGTTCAATGATCGACCAGGTGTTTTCCACCTGGCGGCCAGATGCCGAGCCTGAAGTTCTAGAGCTCCCGCGAGGAGTGCTTCTGTTCGGCCCCTCCGGCACCGGGAAAACCTCGCTGGCGACTGTGTTAGCGGCGCAATATGGTGACCGTTTTCACCTGATCAGAGGCGCGCAACTGCAGAGCAAATACCACGGCGGCACTGAGGAAAAGCTGAGAGAGCTGTTTGATGCGGCTCTGCGGCGCCGACCAGCGGTAGTGTTTATCGACAACGTGGAGAGTGTGGCCGGCAGGGTGGACGGAGACCGGGGCGGCTCCGACCGCCAGCACCGCCTGCTGGCCTGCCTGCTCTCCCTGCTGGACGCCGCCGCCGGCGTGGCGCTGGTGGCCGCCACCGCCAAACCGGCCGCTCTGGACCCGGCGGTCCGCCGCGCCGGGCGGCTGGACAGGGAACTGGAGCTGCCAGTACCGGGGCCGGCGGCCCGGGCCGAAATCCTCTCACTGATGCTGCCGACCTACCCGCCGGAGCAGCTGTCGGCAGTGGCGACGGCGGCGCACGGCTATGTGGGCGCCGATCTTCAGGCCGTGGTGAGCGAGGCGCGCCTCCTGGCGGCGACGGAGGACAACAGGGAAGCGACTCCAACGCTGGATCACCTGCAGGCGTCGCTGCAGCGGGTGAAGCCCTCCGCCATGCGGGAGGTTCTGGTGGAGGTAGCGGATGTTCGCTGGAGTGACATTGGAGGTCAGCACGCGCTAAAACTCCGTCTGAAGCAGGCAGTGGAGTGGCCGATCCGATACCCGGACGCCTTCAAGCGCATGGGCGTATCCCCACCCAAGGGCGTGCTCATGTACGGCCCGCCGGGCTGCAGCAAAACCATGATCGCCAAGGCGCTGGCCACGGAGAGCGGTCTGAACTTCATCTCCATCAAAGGGCCGGAGCTGTTCAGCAAGTGGGTCGGCGAGTCGGAGCGGGCCGTGCGCGAGGTGTTCCGTCGCGCTCGCCAGTCGGCGCCGGCCGTCGTCTTCTTCGACGAGCTGGACGCGCTGGCGGTGCGGCGCGGTGACGGCGGCGCCAGCAGCGTGGCCGAGCGCGTGCTGGCGCAGCTGCTGACGGAGATAGACGGCGTCAGCGCGCTGCGAGACGTGACTGTGGTGGCTGCCACTAACCGGCCCGACCTGATCGACCCGGCGCTGCTGCGGCCCGGTCGTCTGGACCATGTGGTGCACGTGCCGCTGCCTGACGCCGAGACCCGGACCGAGATCGTCCGGCTGAGGCTGCGGAATATGCCGGTGGACGGCGCCGTTACCCCAGAGTGGCTGGCAGAGAGGACAAAGGGGTACTCAGGCGCAGAGGTGACGGCCGTGTGCCACGAGGCGGCGCTGCTGGCGCTGGAGGGTGATGTCGAGGCTGAGGTTGTCTCGAAGCAGGACTTTGAACGGGCGTTGGACACTGTGCAGCCTCGGGTCACTGAATACGACCAGGTGTACCGGCAGTTTGCGCAGGAGCACCGCAAAAACCGGTGACGCATGCCATTTGTAGGTAATACAACGGAATTGTGCACGTCTGTGTATACATACATGGAATTTGGCTGTGAGGCTAGGCTCGTCCTAGAACGATTAATGTACATAGTCTAAGATTGAAAGATTTAATGCTGCCCAAAGCCAAGGGTCTACATAATGATGTTCTTGATCAGAGGTGTAGCCATGAATTTGGCACAGTTTGAGCAGCAGCATCCCACCAAGCAGAAAGTCTCGGACGCGGACCGCCTATCAATACTAATTTGTGATGCGAACGAAGGTGGCTTCATCACCTTTTCACAGTGTTGCCCGCTACTGCCGGAAGAAGAGACCTTAATGTGGCCATCCCGGCCCCATATATCACCTCCCGCGGCTATGGTCGGCGAGTCCCATAGGGCTCGCTAGGGGTCACTGCAGTCCCGGCCACTTAAACAAAATAGAAAGGGCGCTGGAAATACATGAAATTTGACTCAGATCGGTAGAAAAATCAACAAAGGAAACAAGAGCGATCGTTACAAATGACTGTTGACATTCAAATTCAGGCAACTGCGGGCGTTAGTTTGTAGCGGGTGAACTTCGAAAATGTTCGCATATTTCATTCTTGCCTACGAACAAAACAAGAAAGGGAAAAACAAAAAACACCTACCTGCACCTTAAACCGGCTTGCCTAAAACGGTTCATCAATTTGCCCGATTGACGTTTTCTCTTCGTCTTTATTTCGCAAAAGCTCTAAGATGTGCAACACGTTTTCTATGCGTCCTAATAATTTCAGCTGCGCAGCTGCTTATTCAGCAGAGAGAGAGAGAGAGAGAGAGAGAGAGAGAGAGAGAGAGAGAGAGAGAGAGAGAGAGAGAGAGAGAGAGAGAGAGAGAGAGAGAGAGAGAGAGAGAGAGAGAGAGAGAGAGACGGAGACGGAGACGGAGACGGAGAGAGAGAGAGAGAGAGAGAGAGAGAGAGAGAGAGAGAGAGAGGGAGAGAGAGAGAGAGAGAGAGAGAGAGAGAAGAAAAAAAAAAAAAAAAAAAAAAAAACAAGCAAACCCCAAAGATCACCCTGAGACCCTGCTTCCCTTACGGCTCCGCGTAGCAGCTCCTTGTCCCGGATGGTTCCGTGCGGCGACTCTGCGAACCTGATGCGGAGTCATCACGCAGAATAATGGGCGATAAGACTGCAGCCGCGAAAAGGGTCGTGAAGAAACGAAAGGAGTTGACCAAGCACGGATTCCGTGAAGAAGTAGGAAGAGACTGAGCGCTGATCAGCCTCGTGCATGGGAGGCCAGGGAACGGGCAGTGACGGCAACACCGCGACGGGGACCTTTCATGGCGGCCGCGGACACGTCCAGGATGCTCGAACGGTCTTGCGGTTCCCGCTGTTCCTCGGGAACCTTTTGACCAGCTGGTGCCCATTTAATTGCTCGGCGTTCGTGTGACGAGATGGAGCTGAAATGCCTCTGTGGTAATCGCCAGCCCCGCGCGGCCGGATGGAACGTTACTGTAAGCTCGGCCCGTGTGCCAGAGTTCCGTTGTAGCTAGCTCTGTCACTATGGCAATAGCTGGACCTCAACGGGGTCAACGGGGACCCCCGGTTGGTAGCCGGGACCTCTTGTAGCCAAACGCGGAGATGCATTTGCAACTGTGGCCTCTCCGTGGTCAACTGGGCCCTGGCTTTGGCCAACAGGGTCCCTCCTCGCATGGCCAACTGGGGAGTGCTAGGACAATTGTGGGGTCCTATATGGCCGCTGGAGTCCTTTGCAGTCAGCTGAGATTGTCGGCATACCAGGAGCTCTTCTTACTGAGCAACCCAGCTCCTCTTCCCGAGTGAGCGAGCCCTTCCTTCTTCCTGGGCGGGCAAGGTCTTCTTGAACGAGCATCATAAGGTGTCTAATCGAACCACCCCATCCCTCGTACTAGAGAAAAAATCAAGAGGGTGCGAAACTGACCCACCGTATATTTCCCAGTTTGTCTATATTGGTTGATAATATATATTTCTCAAAAGTTCCGAATTTGTACGTCAAAACAGAAGGTCATGAAGGGTCCCATAGTCAGCGCCTTGTTATTTGGGGTAGTGCAGGTCTATGAACTCTGGTCTATGGCTATTGTTGAGCCGCCCTCCTTCACGTCTGCAGGCTTTGGACAAGTGTTGTGAAGCACATGCAAGCTTTGCTGTTTGGTTTTCGTCTTCTCGCCACTTTGAACCTAAGTCGGGGCGCTTCGCTAGCTTCTGGTAACTCCGGAAGAGTGGATGGCCGTTCGTCAACGTCAAAACATACCGCCATTGACGATCGGTGGTCACCATCGCGATGAGGCAGCGGAGGAGCGCATGGGTCTAAAGCGTGGCCAGCGATTTGAACTCGGGACTCGGGAGTGCAGGAAACTAACGCTTTACCCCCTGAGCTACACGGGCCGAATCAAAAGTCACCTGTACTTGCGAGTCGATAATTTCCACGCTGTCTATTTATTTCAGTATTCCCCGCTGTTGTGGAGCGGGTGTATCATCTCAACGCATTAGCATCGAAACATATCGAGTCCAATCTGTATTGAAGGAATACAAAACAGGTGCGCAATGGAAGAAACGGACAATGTGATGCAAACATAATAGTTGCTCTTGGTTCAGTGTCTAAGAGAACACCCCCGCCATAGGGTCTAGACCTTACACTTTTCAAAGGCTTGATCTTTGGCAGGGCCTCACGACCAGCGCCCCTGGCAATGTGCAAATAAATGCGCGCTCTCTATTGAATACTCATCAGCATCTACTACATAAAACAAAACAAATCTTGCGTTGCCGTATACACAGACAAGCGAAAAACGTTAAGCATTCGACCATTCACTGTTGAGATTTCTCGCAAACCCCATCATCTTCTGACTAGATCCCGCCACAGACACTCCTTTTGCTGGTTCAACGCTCAGCATACATTCATGCCCACCGTACCCTTCATTGATTTTAACTAAGGAGAAACTGGCACAAAATTACAATACTGCGTGTGTTCTACGTTGTAGACCACTCGCGTACAAAAACAAATGGCACTTCGGCCGCATTTGTTGTCACTCGCACGTACACGTCTAATAAATACTAACGTAGGCATGGCACTGGGCCTGTACCGTTTAGGCCGATCGCTGAGACGGCTTGAACGGCGCTTATCACACGGTAGGTAAAATCGTCACCTTAGCACGTAAAATTAGGAGGGAGAGGGGTAAAACAAGCAGAGCCAGCCGCTGATTCACGCAGGCAACACACATTCCACCTAATTCGCTCTCAGTTTTTGGCGATACTTGTCATGTATTCACAGACAGGAAAACATGATATCGCTGCATACATGCTTACTATTAGCCTCTTCTCAGCGTGAGCTTGCAGTCCTATACGAACGAAAATCAATATCACAACCTTCATCATTTGTTTACATACAGTTCAAATGATTACATGTGATTTTTTAACAAAACGGACACGGTTTTACATTGATCACTAATGATGAAGGCTGAAAAACTGGTCTTCGAGATCTAAGGCACTGTTAATGACTATCGTTGACTATTAGCACCTGCCCTTGAAGGCACGTCTTTGGCACGAGCGTGAGCGTTCACTGACAGCTGACAATACCGCAAGGCTCAAGCAGAACATCAAGCCTCCGTAGCACATACCAACAGTCATCTCCAGGAAGGTTTTCTCAGGAACAATTATATCCCGGGTGGGAATCAGCGCGTCGTGCGTAAAATAGTCTAAAAATGATAAAATGACGGAAACAATACGGGGAGCGAGGTTGATTTCTGCATCACAGAAGACTGGATTATGATGGTAATCAAAGTCTTATCGCGACCAAAAGGTGAGTTAGTTACACTTGGCGAATCGGAACGTTCCTCTTTCCGACTGTCGTGATCTACCTGCTCTTTTGGTGGCGCTGTACTCGGGTTGCGAGCAGGTTTCTGTCGCAGAGCATGCAATAACCTTCATTGAGGCCTCCAGCAGGAAGGTTTTCATGCGGACGTGAACCTCATCAGCCCCAGTCGAAGCTACACCAGGTCACGAGCCAGAAATGTTCACGTTTGTTGTCACTTCACCATAGCTCCAACAAACACTAGGAGCAAATAATTGTCGATTTTTGACTGTGAGAAACAGTTGCCTTCAGCCGGCCATATTTGGCTGCATCATCATCTGCACTCTCGCCACCTCACCGGCAACTCCCAGCGGTCCGCAACTTTGATTTAAGCACAAGTTTCTATCTTCATAACGCGCCTCACAACATAAGTCTTTCCGGCGCGATGTCACACACCAGCGTTTTGCTCTGTCCCGCCGCGTCATACGTGGGTAGCCAGTCTGCCGCTAGGTGGCTGGGTGGCGCCCGAGCCTGGCTGAGCCCGTCGGCTGGCGTAGCCGGCAGGGGGCGGCAGGTTGGTCAGACTGCTGGCGTAGCCGGCAGGCGGCTGCAGGCTGGAGAGACTGTCTGTGCGCAGGTACGGGTTGCCGTAGCGAGCGGACAGCCGGGGGTCGGCATACCCCGCCGTCATCGGAGACGGCGCGTAGTCGCGCTCGTAGTTGGGGAAGGCGACGTAGCCGCCGCTCTGTGCCTGAGGGAGAGGTCCGCGGTTAATTGAGGTCCACGGAAAATGGCAGCTGCTGGTCAAACGGGAACGCCAGTATGATGTTTAATTTTGCTTTTTTGGGGGGCTGGGGGCCGGCGGGGAGGGTTTGAAGACTCACCACGCCGTTAGGTTTAACTGCATTCGGGTGCATAACGGTTATTCAGATTTTTAGGCATTGGAGCAAAATGCCAAGGACATCTCCAGTCCACCAAGGGGTTCTCCTATTTTGGGGATCTCGAATATTCTTGCGGGGCAAATAGCCTATCATATCTCCCCAAACTGCTAAAAAACCGATGCGCCCTAAAGCCCCGAAAATGATGATGGGCTGCTACAAATGTGTAACAACGTCGAGTGGATTATATCCCTGAGCCCTCTAATATCATAATAACATCCGGTCATGCATGGGTTTCCAACACCATACGTGGATCATCGTGTACCTTTTAAGGGGGCTCTGCGTAAGGCCGTCCATTCAGCCACTCGGTCAGCCAACACCAGCACTGGAGAGGGATCTGACCACAACGTGCACTGGGGGGATCTGACCACACGTGCACTGGGGGTCTGACCACACGCACTGGGGGATCGCCCCGTGCTGGATCGCCAAGTGCACTGGAGAGGGATCTGACCACAACGTGGACTGGAGGGGCCTGGAATCCCCATGATAGCTCACAAATGAACAGGCTAAGAAAAATGGCCATTTGGAGACCTTGACCTGTAACTTCATTGCGATATATTTTCACAATCTCGTTTTTTAGGCGTTATAATGCCACCACTCGGTCTCGAATACAGGCGAACTGGTGTGACCGCGTGTTTGCGGTGATCTAAAAGTACAGGTCAGACTTCGAAAACCTTTAAGTAAGCATAATTTTTGAGATTTTCGACAAAAAAATCCCACCAATCTATGCGCCGTCAAATTATCTCGAACGCGTCCCAGTAGTACCCTTTGGCTACGAGAGGTACTCCGGTCACCTTAGAAAATAGGCGGGGGCTTCCGAGGGTCCCTCCGTGGCGTTAAGACCTGCCATTATGGATTATAAGCTTAGGAATATTGTAGGTATCAGGAAAGATAAGTGCAGAGGAAACTGTAATACTCCCTGGTAGATATACTATCCTCAATGCTATTACCGCACCTTGGGTGTTTCTTCGTTGCTTAAACCCTCGCCCCACCGGGGCCATCGATAGCCCCCTAAATTTTTTTCGGAATAGCAGGAAAACAAGGCGCAGCACCGTGGTTGAGGGCTCTACCTCTCACCCCATCATTTTCCCACCATCTCTGAGTTTTTTTTACCCCAGGGTCACCCAAGGTCAGGTCACCAGGCGAGGTCAACCAAGGTCACCTCCCTTCATTTTTTTGATCTCTATAAGAGCTACATTTCTAGGCCGATCGATTTGAAACTTCCTACACCTCATAACACCTCCAGGGTCTACAAGATGTATATCCGGGATTTTTCGATTTCTTGACCTGAGGTCAGGTCACGAGGTGACCTCTCCCATTGAAAAAGCATAGCGGAAAGCTGTCTTATGATCTAAAAGTCACAAAAACGATTGCAAATGCCCGGCTTGCACAGAAAAGCGTTCTTGGACACCCTTTCTCGAATCCCAGGGACCGAATTTTTCCTTTGACCTCTCCGAGTTCATCCAAGGTCACCAGGGGTCAAAAACAGTATTTTGACAATAACGTTTCACCAAATTAAGCTAGAGCTCTGATTCAAACATCATCGTGTATGTCTCGTCACTGGATTTCATTTGATATACAGCAAGGTCACGTTCTGACCTTTCGTGACCTCAGGTCATATTAGGTCACGAGATGACCTCTGGAGGTTAAACCACTGGCGGGAGGTCAGTATATTCCACATAGCGGAAAAAGGTCTGTCATTTTCCTATCGAATGTACTTTACCAGATCTCAATAGCTCTAATGGCATAAAAGTTATGCCCAGTTTTCTTAAGCATTACGTGTTTGAGTGAAAATGTCTATCGTGACCTAACTTGACCTCTGGAGGTCAAACCATTGACCTGAGCGCATAAACATGTGGAGTAATTTCTTATTGAATTCACGCGAGCTTTCTAATGCACTTTAAATATTTGCGCTACTCCTCATATTTTCGGAGTTAGAGGGGACCATCGATGGCCCCTGGTGGGAGGAAGGTGGCGCCGGACCCCGTTGGGGTGCGGGTTAAAAGGCGAAACACACTTGGGGGAACTCCATCCCCTATTTCCCTCTGGTGGCAGTGCTCCTTACAGCCGTACCACCACCGGCCAAGAACCGGGCGGAGAACCGTCAATTTCCAGCCCTCCGTTGGTAGGACCTCAGTGCCAGAGATCTGAGCTGGTGGCAACAGAGAGCAGTACAAAGTTCCAAAAGCATGAAAGAATATTGTATTTTTACGGAAAATAGGCAAAAGACAGATGGTTGGGGAGTGCCCTGTGCCCTTCCTCATACCCGACTTCGCCCATTTTTGGAACCAGTTCTACAACCAAAAAATCCTAGCATTTGGGGCCGTGATTATGACTGACGCTTTCTTGAACCCCACCCTTCGGTAGAAACTGGAGAGTTTGGGACGAGTGTCAGTGGTCAGGACTCTGTCGTCCCCTTGATTCCGACGCCTGTGGTACCTATGGTGGTCCAATTTAGGGCGTTTTCATCCCTGGTGACAAAACACGAGTACACAAGTACAGCTCTTTCATAAAGGTGGCGCTTACTGCATAGACAATGAATACGGCCAGATTTCCTCTATTACTGCGGTTCCCAGACAGTGGGCCAGGAACATTTTTGGGGCAACGGATTCATTCTGCGGAGGTAACTGAGCCATTGCGAGTGGTAGGCAAACACCCTGAACACTTATCTGCCTAAAATTGTCCTTTTCGAGGCATGCAAATCAAATGCCACACTTTGGCAAAATTATATTCTCCATTGCTATCCACTCTGGTCCTTTTTAATCTCAATTTTTTATTTCTTTTCATATTTGCAAACTGCATGAGAATGTGGCCTAAACACAGAGTATTTTAAAACGTAAAAATTATCAAGCTAATCCTTTGGGCTTTGAAATAAAAAGGTACTTGACTTATTTTTCAATCAAAATGACTAATTTGAACCACAAAAAACAGTTAAACAATTGTTTATACTATGACAACGCTCGATATTCCAGAAGAGCTTGCTTTAACTATTACCATTGGTTAGTGCTTATTCCCGCTTTCAATCCGTGTTTTTGTCTATTATAATTTTTTGTAGAACAAATAGCTTGGAAATCAATTATATTTTTCAAGCTATAGAAGTCTACACCCTCCACTGCAAGTGTTTGAAACTTCGATATAACAAGCCTAGTTCATTGGTTCTTCTTTGGGATCGAAAATGTTATGCGTCTAATTTGTAAACCTAAAAAGCGAGATTGGAGCCACAAGCATACGTAATACTTCCCTTCCTACAATTAACCCCATACCTACAAAATGATGATTTAAAAGCTACACCTTGGAATATTTTATTCGTCGTGGCTCTTTGAATTTATAGTTGTTTTGTGCATTAAATGTGTTGGAAGTATGTCTGCCTTTTTCACACGATATTTACCTGTATCATTCTCTAA